>CP025655.1:8116374-8207650 GCA_003576665.1 Ipomoea trifida
GTTTTGTACCCCACGTGAGAATTGGAAAGGTGGATGTGTTGTGTACCCCACCGAGATCTAATAGTGGATGTGTTTCGTACCCCACTTATGAATTTAAAGGTGGATGTGTTTCGTACCCCACCGTGAACAAATCGTGGATGTGTTGTGTACCCCACGTGAGGATTGGAAGGTGGATGTGTTGTGTACCCCACCGAGATACAATAGTGGATGTGTTTCGTACCCCACTTATGAGTAAGATGAGATTTGCGTACCATGGGTGACGTGTAAGAGCTAACTACCGGGTGAATTGATGACTGATGAAATTGCTCTAATTATTGAAATAAAGTGAAATTACTTGTTGATTAAATTGTTTGCAGGTTGATTGCGATTGTGGGTAATATTATCTTACCTTGTTCTTATTGAATAATTATTTTGAAACCTTTGTTTATTTTCGGGCGATCATGGATATCCTTACTTAGCCGTCGCGCTAACTACACTTCATTGTGTCATCTATTAGATGCAGTCTAGCGTGAGCTCTGAATAGGATGAAAGTCGAGGTTGAAGACTACTCTGTCCTAGAATAGACACCCTGGAGGATTATTTCCATATGTACATATCTGGATATCGATATGGTTATTTGAGGTTGTAAGTTTAGCCTTAGCGTTTGGGTATAGGAAAGATACCTAAGCGTGGCGGTAACACCCAGTTTTCTGCTGGTTAGACGCTTCCGCAATGTATCATATTTTAAGGATTTTGTAATAAATCCAAGTTGTGAAAATTGGGGTGTTACAATTCAAAATATGATTCCATTCCTTATTATACATGGAAATTAATGAAATATTTTATTCAATTTCATTCCTGTATGGATTCCTTATTTATGTACATATATTAACAAAATAGTCACACTGAAAGTAATAATTATTAAACAAAATTATAGTTATTATACCATGCAATTCAATTATAGTTCAAAATATTTTAATCTTGCGTATTTTTTATTTTATATTCGTAAACAATCAAATTACTATATGATGTGTATTATAGTATTCAAAATAAATATTACTATATTATGTTAATGTACGTAATTAAATTCCTCTCATGATAATATTCAATAAAAAATAAAAATTCCAACAATCAAATTACTATATGATGTACATTATAGTATTAAAAAAATATTACTATATTATGTTAATGAACTTAATTAAATTCCTTTCATGATAATATTCAAAAAAAAAAAAATTTGAACAATCAAATTACTATATGATGTATATTATAGTATTTACCAACAAAATAAATTTGAAATTACAATCATTTTTTACCTAATTAAATAATAAAATACTATATATTTTAATTTAATTTATTGTAATGATTACTTAAAATATTTATTATGTCATGAATCATGGTCTACTTTTAAGGTACACTAAACTAATACTCAGTATATCCCTTTTCAACTTAAGCTCAGTTTTTTTTTTTAATATACAAATAAAATTAATATATAAAAAATATATCATTAAAAAGTTTTAATTAAAAACATTTAAATAATACCTATATTGATATTTTTATTTTATTGTATTAAATAAAACATACAATTATATTAGATCACTATATTAGATTTATTTTTAATATAATATTATTTTATTTTCAAAATATTGTAGATTAATTTTTTACCATACTATTGTAATATATAATTAAAATTAACATCGACTTACATAATTAAATTCTAATAGAATTGGAATCTTCTATTTAATTTAACATTTATATATAATTGAGATTAACATGTTATTATTTTAAGTCTACTAAATTAATTAAAATTAAATTCTTTTATACAGAATTGAAATCTTTTATTTAATTTAATATTATAGATGCTTTTAAATTTTTTATTTTTTTGAATTTCAATTAAAAAAAATTAAAATAATTTCATTTGGTTCAAGTTTAGTTATATATCTTTTCAATTCTATAGTTACATACAATAATTGAAATAATTCTTTTCAAACTTTTTATGTGCATAAAAGTAAACTTTGGTGCAAAATAAAATAAAAATAAATCAAATGCAATCTCATTGTTATTTGTAATTCTATTTTCCATCATTATATTGCTATATATATAAATCTCTATGTTTTTTAAAGTCATTAAATAATAATATGGTTATTAAATGGTAATAGAATTTATAAGAAAGAAAAATACATATTCTATTAAAACAAAAAAAAAAAATTGAAATCAAAATAGATATGTCAAATTTAATTTATTCTAATAATATAAAATTGAAATCTTCTATTCAATTTATTATTTTGTATTATAGATATTTTTAATTTCATTTGTTTTATTTTTTTGAATTTTAATTAAAAATTGTTAAATTAAAATAATAATTTGATTCGAATATATATATATATACACACACACACACACACACACACATTTTACCTTTCAGTTAAAGAAATGTGTGTGTGTGTGTGTGTGTCTGTATAAAATATTTATTGATAAAAAGAGAAAATAATAACTATAATACATATATACATATTGAATCATTGTTGCATGTCAAAAGTTTACTAAAAATATCGCTGCATGTCAAATTGTTTACTTCATCTCACTTTTAAAAATAACTATGATATTATTATTACTATATATAAATTTATCGCTGCATAAATGATGTTGATTTTAAAAGTTTAAAAATGTGAAAGGTAAAATATATCATTATTATGATTTTAGCATTCTACTCATAACAAATTTAAGTATTATTACATTATTAAAAGTTTTGTTGTACAAATGTTATAAACAAATTTTATAAAATACCATAAATTATAAAAATTTACAAATCTAAAATAATAGTTAATATTTAAATATTATGAGCCCAAAACAAATTAATATATGTTAAAAACATAACTGAATAAAAACTAACATAAAAATGAACTAATTGAACTAACTTACATTTGCGGAGTTTGAAAAAAATATAATGTTACTGGATAAATGTCTCAAATTTAAATATAATGTTATTAAGTTAATTGAAATTCACATATTTAAGAATGATGCATCATCTCGGGATCCATCAATTTAAATTGAAGAAGAATAAGATATAATACTCCGTGAACTAAAAGAAATAAACTTTCAAAAAATGAGTTAAAAACATATCGGATCTACAAATATTGAACTATAAAGTCTATTATGGGCATATTGTTTAAATGATGATCTAGAGAGGTTTTGATTGTGCTATATTTATGAGTTGGAAAATATTTAGAAACAAATCTAAATGGTTACAGACTCGACCCGTCTCACGAATAAAGATCCGTGAGATTGTCTCACATAAGTGTGACCCATAAAAAATATATCATTAAAAAGTTCTAATTAAAAACTTTTAAATAACACCTATATTGATATTTTTTATTTTAATTTATTAAATTAACATACAATTATATTAAATCAGTATATTATATTCATTTTCAATATAATATTGGTTCATTTTTAAAATGTTGTAGATTGATTTTTTACAATACTATTGCAATATATAATTAAAATTAACATGGACTTACATAATTAAATTCTATTAGAATTGAAATCTTCTATTTAATTTAATATTTCATATAGAATTGAAATTAACATGTTATTATTTTAACTCTATTAAATTAATTAAAATTAAATTCTTTTATATAGAATTGAAATCTTTTATATAAATTATAATTGCAAAAATTATATTATAGAATTTTCATACATACATATTAATAAATATTACGGAGTATTTGTATATACACTGTATTACACAACCATATAAGAAAATGAGTCTGATCAAGTTTAAAATCACATATACAAAATTAAAATTTACATTTTTTAATTTCTAAGTATAATTTTCTTAGTTATTATTCATATTGTTAGAATTATAATATATATGAAATACGATTAGGAATAATTCAATTTAATTATGTAGATTTTTCTCTATAAATTTATCTAAATATGTACATGATTAAAGATTATATTAATCATACAAAATTTTAATTTTAATTTTAATTTTGTATGCTATGATGATAGATACTTGACCAAATATATGAAAATTGAACTATATTATTATATTGTACATTTTAATATATTTATATTTATATTTTTTTTATTTAAATTCATAATAACAAAATTTTTTCCGTGCATCGCACGGGTAAAACACTAGTAACAATCAAAAGAAAAGAGAAGAAAAAAAATGGAAAAAATATGTGGACTCTGTACTGGGCCAAATTTCGTTTTAGCACTACGGCCCGGCTGATAATAAACCCAAAACGTGCTATTACCAATTGGGCTGGGATCCGGGAAAAAGGGGCAAAAAACATCTACCGCCGTCTGTGGGGATCGAACCCACGACCACGTGGTTAAAAGCCACGCGCTCTACCACTGAGCTAAGACGGCAAGTTGATGTTAAATTATATATAATTTATATAACAGCAATAAGAGACAAAACAAATTAACTAAATGCAAATAGCAAAATAAGGTTTTAAAATATAGTCAATAGTACTCAAAAAAATATCACTAAAAATATATTCAGTTCATGGAATAAATTTTGAAAGATTATAAAATGTATTCCTTAGGAGATGAAATAAGAAAAAAAAAATAAAATATGAATAATATTATTTTGTTTGGTTCGTTGAAAGGGTAGAAATACAATAAACATTCAAAAGAAAAAATTAACCCTCTACATTTATTTATATACACACGCGCATACACTAATAATAATAATCAACATCCTTGCGATATTAAACATAAAACGATCCTTCTAGTGTGACCTGGTAACATCAGAATAAAAGGTTAGATATATATCTTCAACATACTTTTTATCTGATGTACTTCGCTTCCTCTTGCTCCTATAATTGTTGAGCCAAGTATTTTGTACATTATGTTCATGTGCTATATTGGACAAATTATGCTTGTGTTGCACAAATGATAAATGTGTATGTTTAGGAATATTTAGAAAAGCATATATATAGTGTCAAAATCAATCCACGTGAGGTCTAGAAGAATCACTAGACTATTATGTAGAATGTTCACTTTAGTGACAATCTAGCTAGAATATTGCAGCAAACTTCTTTCCAATAGCTTCTTTTTTTTTTTCTTTTTTTTTTTTAAAGAAACTTTTATTATATTAAACATGTAGGTTTTGAAGATTGTTATCTTTAGGAGAAGTGACATTTGCTTAGATCAATTTTGAAGATTAGGTCTTGAAGACCAACAGTTTTACTCGTTTTCCTTTTATTGAGTTTTGATGTTATTTTCTTAATTATAGGTTTGTTAATGAGACAGTTAGTGCAACACATGAATACATATTTCATGTACTTTTTTCTTCACAACTAGCTAGGTTTTTCCCACTAGGTTTTTCTAGTGAGGTTTTTTAACGAGGCATGAGTGTAATATAGTAATGTCTAAAGGAGAGTGCATGTTATGTGTGTGTACGTGGGGATGTTACTAAAAGACCTATGATCCTAGTAAAACTTCTACTCCTTATAATCATATTAGTTTACTAGAACTTTGAGAATTTTGTATATATTGATATTGGAACAATAAGATGGCTGATTGTTGATTGAATCTCTCTCTCTCATTCTGTCTTACTTTATACATACAATATTACTGCTCTAGACACGAAACGACATTATCATTCACACGGGGAACATCACGATTTATAACATTTGAGAATTTTTTACAATTATTTAAAAATAATAAAATTCTCGAAGAATAAAAACGGTTCCAACCCATCCAATTCAAACAAAAATCCAAAGATGCGAAACACGTTTTCTTTAAAACCAATTAGCTTCCTCTCAAAGGTGCTAGGAACAATGAAGCATCGATTTTTCGAAATGCAACAGATTACAATACTATATTCGAGCATTCAAATGTAATGCTTTCAGTAAACTTGAACAAAGCAAACACTTCTGATCTATACTTAATTAGAAAGAGTGTGAAACACATTTTCTTTAAAACCAATTAGCTTCCTCTCGAAGGTGCTAAGAGCAATGAAACATCGATTTCTCAACACCCACGCGATAAATTACAAAACTATGTTCAACAATAGATTTAATCAGAGTGTTGACAGAATAAACGTTTAAATTGGAGTTAATCATAATTAATTAAGTCATTCAGTTTGAAATTTGATTTTCACCCTCTCTACACGCGCAAGAGAGAATTTATGTAATATAATTTAAACTTCTCAAAAGTGGAGTTGTATATATACTAGTGCAAATCAACATCCCTTTTTTGATGTGGGACAAAGGTTTCTTAAAAAAACATTCTCAATTCCATTTTTATCAACTCAAATGCGTAGCCTTTGATAATTAATTTCTTATTCACACATTATTTATTTTGAGTATATAATAATATGTCAAATTAAACCTCTCACTTAGAAGAACCTGAATCTATTTTAACCCGATCTAAATTAAAAGTGGACTTATTAAAAATTACATCACAAAATGTCCACTTTAAAGTGTATTTTAAGCCAATTTATTCAACACTAATCATAATATAATATTACGACTAATCTATATTTGGTTTCCACCGCAACGAAAATGAAAATGTACGTTTTTTTTTTTTTCCTTTAAAATTCTATAAGAGCCCACTAATTAATTGAAAATAAATAGCCATTTTGTTTTTAGTACGTTTTATTGCCATCATACAAGTCATGATCCAACTAATTGTTTTGGGTAATATAAATGTGAGGGCTGTTATAAGTATATATTAATATGGACATTATATTGTAACGGACGTAACGGTCCAGTAATTAAGTATGTCATTATTGTATGTATTCATTATTGTACTGTATATATATAAGCTCTCATATGTTGTAATGGAGGTCTGATGATCAGATGAATAAGAATATTCTCCCATTCTTCTTGTCTCAATTCTCTCTTTGTTGTTATAGTAGCTTATACATTTCCTGCAAATTTATCATCCACCGGTTAAGAGCTAAAGGCCAACAGGCACAACAAATCTTTTCCAACACGTTATCAGCACGCTCACGGTGAACGGTACAAATTTCATATTTTTCGAATAGGCAATTTTTTTATAATTGCTAAACTACGCATTTCGTATATGTTCTTGTATATGCAATTCTTAGGGCTTTAATTGCCTAAACTATACTATTTGCTTCAAATTGCATATTTACTTGATCTGTATCTCTTTACATATTCTGGTAGTAAATGTATGCTGAGATTTATATGTGATTATGCACGTTTTTTTTCAAGCATGTATGCTATTCATATGTTTTCTACAGCAAGCAGTAAGAAAATAGGGCACATCCTGGACTAACAAGATAACAGCAAACATTCGGAGTTGCGTCATTTTTTTTAGTATATATAATTTTTTTTATATATACGTATGTATATATTCACAGAAATTTTCTGCATATCAAATATCAAATACATTTGTTTTGATTGATACTCGCTAAAAAATAAAAATTCGAATCAAAACCTGTTCGCCGATTTTTTTTGGACTCTGGGTTGGTGTTGATGGCCGGTGACGATGGCGTGCGTGGCGGCGAATGCGATCGGAGATGCGACAGATTCTCTACACTCTGTCCGATCTGCGGCGGCTCAGCACGGCTATGGCGGCGAGTGGCGGTGGTCGACGCTCCGCGACGGCGCTGGATTTCCGGCGAGTGGCGGTGGTCAACGCTCTGGGGCGGCGCAGATAATGGTGAAGTCGGCCAATTTCCCTCCGGCCTCTTTTATCGTTTTTTTTTGGACTGCGTTTTTCCCCTTTCCGATTTTTCAATTTTCCCGATCGTCTCTCTCACTTTTTCTCCGTTGATCTTGAATCGAACGGCAAGTAGGCAACCAACCCTCCGGCAGAGGGCCGCCCGTCGTGTCAGCGGCGGTAGTTTACGACGATTGGCGACTCATGTCCGGTCTGATCGGCGATGGGTATGGTGGTGTTGGCTCCGGCTTATCTGCTTCGCGTCTCTCCCACTCCCTCGCGTTTTTTTTTACTGGCTACTAGGGGTGTGTTTGGTAACCTGTAAAATGACTTCTGGAAAATGTTTTCCGAGTTTTCTGTGTTTGGCAATATCAGGAAAATGTGGTCAACGGAAAATGTTTTCCGTTGACTAAGGAAAATCAGTTCATTTTTCTGGAAAATGACTTACGGAATTTTTTTCCGTAAGTCATTTTACGGAATCGCCAGAATAGCTGTTTCGCATGTTTTCGATCAAAACCAAGCCATATCACCCACGACCATGGACTAAGGAGGTGGGAAAACTGCCGAAAACCTTTGCTACATTTTTTTTAAAATTTTTTTAATTTTTATTTTTTTTTATAAATTCTATTTTTTTATTAAATACCATTATTTTAATAACTATTATAATTTTTTATATTTTAAATAAAACAATTACAATGTTTAATTATACAATTCTATCCATTTTCCAGAAAATGAACCAAACACACAAAGACAGTTTTCCATAATACATCCAAACACTGGAAATGAAACTGTTTTCCGGAAAATGACTCATTTTCCAGAAAACATTTTCCATAAGTCATTTTCCTGCTTTCCAAACGGACCCTAGGTTTCTTTTGCAGACATTTGCATATGTTCATATGCTTTCTTGGACCGGGTTTGGCCCATTTTTTGGCCAAAACATGGTCCATTTTCAAATTAACTACAAGTTATGCCTATTTTGTTGATACCTTTTCAATGGGCCAATTTATTTTTTGTGGTGAAGATGATAAGCATTATTAATAGGCCGGAACTTGAATATGGGTCACGATCCATTATTTAAAAGAATTTTTTTCTTTTAAGTTCCTTCTCCTATTTTTATTTGGGCTTACCTATTGTTCAAATGTTGGGCTATCTGATTTTGGTTACGAGAATCATTGATTTGGTTTCAAAATGCCATTCAAATAGTTCTTTGAATTTATTATTTATGCTCCTAAATTAAATTGCTAGTTTGTGCAATTTATTTGGCTGACATGATTTTATGAGTTCATATGCATATTCTGTCATATTTGCATAATATATAGTTTCTTTATGCAAATAATAAGTGGACTCTCGTTTTTAGCCAGCCATAGTATATAGATTTTTTTTTGAAAGATCTAGATCTTGGTTGTTATCTCCAAAATATGAATCTACCAATCTTATTTTGGACAGGAGCATGTTTTTAACGTAAGCCCTTGAAATTGGTATTTATCTCAATCCCATATCCTGTCGATAGTGCTATAAAAATCCCTGAAGGATTGCTTTTGACTACAAATATCATTGGTCTTTTCTAAGTCACAATTTGGCTGATTTAACTTTAGATTTCAAGGTTTTCAGTCAGTAACTGACTTAATCAGCTATACACAATTGTGTCCCAAACTTAAGTTATTCAACTAGTTGAGGACAACTTCATATAACTTTTAGCCCAACAGCAAAGTATGTTTCACGTGTGGATACACTATTCACGTGTGTGCCACACCCTAAAGCGTCTTGCTGAAACCTAAGCGAGCAGCACAATGTTGAACTCGACCAAGTTGCTTTGCCCGAAGCAAATGCTCTTGTTTGGTCATATTGATGATATAAATACCTTATCATCTATATCTATCCTAGAAGTGATAGGCTCTTCCTCTATACATTACAATAGCAATTCTATTGCAAGATGTTCAATATTTTGATCAAGTGCTTGCTCTATGTTAAGTTAATGATCACTATCTCTCAAAGATGATAGTTCATCACAATATGAATGATCATCCGTAAGATCATTCTGGTAATAAGTAGATGTATCTTTTCAACTATATTTTCTCGATGTTTTATACATCTGAGTCAAACCACATTATCCACATCATCTTCTATGACATTCATTGCTTTAATTTTCTTAAAGATATTTTGGCACTCTTAAGAAATCATACCATACTTATGAGTATCATTTGGTTTGTCAAAATGTCGTGATAAGACCCAACCAGGTATTGATGATTTTGGGGACATCATACTTGATATATTTTCAAATCTAGCTCACTGCATATCAGTATCAATCCCCCCTACAACCTAGTACGTATAAACATTTCCCATTCTGCGTTGATATTCTTAGTATGCGGTCTAATTATTATATCACCAACAGTTGCGTCTCTTTATGAGCTCGAATCAATAGATACGCTGACTGCATACTGAAGATCTATTTCACGGCATTAGGGGGAGATATACCCAAATTGAAATGCCGAGAAAACCATGAAATGGAATGATCTTCATTATAATCCACGTACTAGTAAAATTGAACTAGAAGTTTAGAAGATAATCTATTTTGCAATATTAGCAAATAATCTGCCAAATATATATACCGATAATGTATATATACACTGATCATGTTGATCAGAAAAGAGTGACAAGGTCCCATATATAATCCCCAAAAATTGGACCAAATAATATATATCTCGATACTCCTTAGCTTGACGCTAGTAGTGTAAGGAGATCTATCGTTGTAAGAGATATAAAACATAATACTAGATCTAGTAAAGAAGCATTGTCACTCTTGTCCTAAAAAGAATTATGTCCTGAAGACATTTGTCTAGAAGACATTTGTCCAGAAGACGAAGACCCTAGTAAGGTGCACCAAACAAACATAATACTAGGGATACGGAACAATCAGATCTTATACTGGGAAATGTTAACGATCTGATTAAAAATTGTCATGATTTTGGGAGAAAATTTTAAAACTGTCGACAACGTAACACACGCCTATATAATTGCTCATTTAAATAAACTGGATCCAGGTGAGATGCCAGAAGCATCCTCATTATTTAATATTTAAAGGAGCAATTAAGGCAGAGCTCGACTCGCTAAAACAGATTCTCTTGACAATACATACACCATTGAATAATGACAATGACCTGTTGGTTACAAATGGATGTTTGTACGAAAGAGAAATGAAAACAATAAGGTGATATAATAGCGAGTGTTTGTAGCATATGGGTTAACGCAGAAATCTTTGATTAATCAAATCTCCCATATACGATGACATTAAGTTCCGCTATACAAGATAATTGGCAGTACAAACTTAGATATGCAGCTAATAAACGTCATGACCATATGACAATAAGGTCTTTGGACAATATGATCTTTATATGACCTTAGCACAGATCATAATTAACTGAGTAATTCTCCTTTTTTTAAGAAGGAATTATGTGTCATTATGAATTCGTTAAAGGATTACGAATGGAGTTATTACCCTCATTTAGAAGGGATAATATGTACCATAAGTGTTCTTTATTGAATTGTAAATGAGCATAGAATTACTAAATTTGATCCTCGATGGATTTATAATTCTCAAAATAATATTACAACATATTTGTTGTTGAAGTACAAAGGCTTTACTTAATAGTAAAGCAATTAACTAAGTAATTTTCTCCTGAAGCAGGAAAATGTAAAAATCAAGATAATACCGTTAGTACATATTGAGAGGCTACTAATCATTATCTCAACATATGTTGTGTTATAAACATCATAAAGAATTTAATGGTATTAGCTCTAAAAATGAAATGAAAGGACTTGGTAAACCAAGTATCACCTCAACCTGCAAATCGAGTATTTCCTTGAAAGGAATTTATACACCAATTTTTAGAAAGATGCCTTCGACGCATTTCATATAGATAAGTATGATTGACTTATCATACTAACGGTTATATCTCTTGAAGAAGATAAGAAACCGTTTAAACCCAAAAATGATATTGAGGACACTTAAGGACCTGAAGTCCATTTCTTCATTATTATTGGAATACTACGGAAGAACCAGAAGTTCTATGATCATATTATTGACATTGTCCTTACAATGAAATCGACTATAGTTTCTAATGCCCTAAATATCTTCTAGTATCTCCAATTTAAAATTTGTGGGACAAACCAATGTGTGTTTTTCTCATAGATCACTTGGTAATGATTGCCTTTGATCTCCATTCCAAGTTAGTTATGTGTGTACGTTCTATCTCCACTGACTTACGGGAGAATAATAAAAGTGTGTTTTTAAGTAGGTATGGTTAAGGAATATTGACTATATTCAACCTACATAGGCTCCAGAAGAGTCACGAGATCATTGTATAAAATGTTAACTTATAGTGACAATCTTGAAGATTGTCATATCATCTCCTCTACGTTCCTTTTGAAACAGTTATTCTATTTTAAGCAATGTAGAAATCGAAGATTATTATCTTCAGGGGGAGATGTGGACTACATTTACTTAAACCAATCCTGAAGATTGGGTGGGTCCTAAAAGGACCAACAATTGTACTCTTTTGCAATCTATATACCATGTACTCTTTTCCTCACTAGATTTTTCCCATTGGATTTTTCTAGTGTGGTTTTTAACGAGGCATGAGTATAATATAATAAACGGGGAGAAAGTTGCAAATAAATACTTAAATAGACGAACCCCGAAATCCTGAAGATTATGCCCTGAAGGCTTATGATTGCACTCTTTTTCCCTAGCTTATGATTGTACTCTTTTTCCCTTAACTAAGTTTTTCCCACCGGGTTTTCTTAGTGTAAGGTTTTTAACGAGGCAATCGGGAAAGCTGTTGTCTTCAGGGGGAGCAACAACATACACAGAGATTATTGGTCCAGAAGACCACCAACTCTTGCAAATCCTGAAGATTAAACGCAACAAGTTATGGTTGTACTCTTTTCCCTTAACTAAGTTTTTTCCCACTGGGTTTTCTTAGTGTAAGGTTTTAATGAGGCAACTAGGACTATATATGAGTTTATAAATATCATGTACTCTTTTCTTCAACTAAGTTTTTCCCATGTGGTTTTCTTAGTGAAGTTTTTAACGAGGCATGAAAGTATTTGAATATACCATTCATATACCTTGTACTCTTTTTCTTGTCTAGGTTTTTCCCACAGGGTTTTCCTAGCGAGCTTTTAATGAGGCAAGATCATGGACAAATAATGTCCAAGGGGGAGTGTTATAAGTATATATTAATATGGACATTATATTGTAACGGACGTAACGGTCCAGTAATTAAGTATGTCATTATTGTATGTATTCATTATTGTACTGTATATATATATAAGCTCTCATATGTTGTAATGGAGGTCTGATGATCAGATGAATAAGAATATTCTCCCATTCTTCTTGTCTCAATTCTCTCTTTGTTGTTATAGTAGCTTATACATTTCCTGCAAATTTATCATCCACCGGTTAAGAGCTAAAGGCCAACAGGCACAACAAATCTTTTCCAACAAGGGCAAGAATTTTTGTCCTTTTGTCAATTATTGCCGCTAAGGATTAGAAAGTTGCTTATTTTTTAAAGGGAAAATTGTATTTTTCGTCCTTAAGTTATAAGGTAATTGTAGAATTCGTCCCTAAGTTATAATAATACACACTTTTCATCCCTAAGTTATCATTGGCGTTGCACTTTTCGTCCCTGAGTTATTCAAATTGCAAATTTTGTCCCTAAATTATCATTACGTTGCACTTTTCGTCCCTAACTTAAGTGTGCAAACTTCAGTAAATTTTTGTTTAAAAAATTTTTATTCCAACTTTTTCAGTAAATTTCGTTAAAAAATTGGTGTTGAACCGGAAAAGTTCGAATAAAAAAAAATTTAACGAAAATTTACCGAAGTTTGCACACTTAAATTAGGGACGAAAATTGCAACGTAATGATAACTTAGGGACGAAATTTGCAATTTGAATAACTCAGAGAAGAAAAGTGCAACACCAATGATAACTTAGGGGCGAAAAGTGTGTATTACCATAACTTAGGGACGAATTCTACAATTACCCTATAACTTAGGGACGAAAAATGCAATTTTCCCTTTTTTAAATATTTGGAATAGGAAGAAGTTAAATTTGCTATTAAATAAAGTGACAATTTTAAGGTTCAAAAAGATTTTTCATTAAATGAAGTGACATTTTAATATAATGTTCAAACTTCTTATCATTACTCAACATCAGCCCAAGCCAGTTGTTATCCAAAGACAAAGCTCATGACATTGATTTATTTATTTTAAGTGGAAAAGATTATTTGTTGAAAAATCAAGACTGTGGGAGGAGGCCAAGCACCTTGTGCTCAATTGGCATGTAGTGGTCACCCTCAGATGGGAGGTCATGAGTTCGAGTCTCAGTGGAGGAGATCTCGAAATTGACTCTTTGTGCTTCAACAGGTTGAGAAAAGTCTTGGGAGGCTAGTCTTAGTAAGACTAATAATTAAGAGGTTAAGTTTTAGTTGTAATGCATTTAGTTGCAAGTATTTTTTAGGGGAAAAAGTATAAATAGGCCATTGAACTATTTTGGAGATAACAATTAAGTTATCGAACTCGAATAAGCTCTAAATTTTATTTTTGAACTTAGAAAAAAAAAAGAGCAATTAGCATTTTTAGCAGGTTAACAACAAATTTGTATTGATTAGAATGCCAGGTGTATTTTTTATTTATATTTTTATATTCTTATTATCCTACTAAGCATTTGGCCCTAAAAAAAAAAAACCTAAGCATTGTTATTGAATATTTGAATGTATTCTGCTTTTATTATTGTTACTAGTTTTTCACGCGCATTGCGCGAATGAGATAATTCTCAAATTTTTATTATTAAATAAGTATTTCAAAGTATATCGAATGCAAGATTATATAAGAGATATTCATGCATATGTAATTGAATGCTAAATTTTTTTATTTTGAAGTTCATATTTTCTTCTCTCTTTTTTTTTGTAATTTTTTTATTTGATACTAATCTTGGAGTACCCAATGTTGCCTTTTCATCAGAATGTATGCAGTTAAATAATTTGTCACTTTGTGCATAAATATTTTTAAACAGTTGCTATATCCTATATACCAATTATTTTTGTTGTCAAGATTGATGCTGATTTTTTTAATCCAAATGGGTTGATTGTAGAAAATGAAATGAATTGTAAATTTATATTAGTTCTAATATATTTAAAGAATGCACAATAAGTATTTTATATACAAGGTTAATGAATGCTGCAACGGTAGCTATTTTTCAAATTTCTTCTTTTTCTGAATTTGAAAGATTGATTCTAACAATGTTCTCAACATTTTCTCAATGCATCAAATGTGCCACGATGTTCTATTGCTCTACATTGACATTTTTAATAATGAGTTTTAAATCAATTTATTGGGTTATTTGAATGTAAACAATCTGAACCATCCATTTGATTTAATAATTTGACCGCCGTCATTTTTTCTACCATTATAGGCCTAACTTTCTTTGGCTCTTATTAGTATAGTAGATTTTTTTTTAAATCAAGGATAAGTCGGCCCAATACAAGATTAATGAATGCTGCAACGGTAGCTATTTTTCAAATTTCTTCTTTTTCTGAATTTGAAAGATTGATTCTAACAATGTTCTCAACATTTTCTCAATGCATTAAATGTGCCACGATGTTCTATTGCTCTACATTGACATTTTTAATAATGAGTTTTAAATCAATTTATTGGTTTATTTGAATGTAAACAATCTGAACCATCCATTTGATTTAATAATTTGACCGCCATCATTTTTTCTACCCATTATAGGCCTAACTTTCTTTGGCTCTTATTAGTATAGTAGATTTTTTTTTAAATCAAGGATAAGTCGGCCCAATATATTTCTACGTGTTAGATTTTTTTATAGGGAGTATCAGCAATTATTTCAACATAATAATATTGTAAAAAAACTACTTTCAAGAATAGAATTACGGATTATGGCAATGTGGATGTTGAAACAGACTCTCAATTAGTTTTTTATGCGTTAACATCCGAATCTTTTAATTCTGCTTTTGGACTTATTGTTGATGATGTAAAAGAAACTGCATCCCAGATTCATGATGTAGTTTTTGGTTTTGTTAGGCGATCTGCGAATCGTGCTGCCCATGCGCTAGCCCGGGGAGCCGTTTCTGAATCAGGTTGCGAGGAGTGGTTGGACTCTCCTCCTTCTTTCCTTGTGAACACTTTGATTTCTGACTCAATGCATTAATTTTTCATTCTCAAAAAAAAAAAGAATAGAATTACGGAGTAATATATTTCTTTTTTTATGTTGAGAATAAAATATACTCCATATAAAATATTACTTAACATTTTGGTTAAAGAGCAATGCTTCAAATCCATTCTATATTTTCCCCATAAATTTCCCCTCTTGAGGTGTCATCATGTGATTGATTGTTAAATTGATTTATGGTTTATTAGTTAGTGGTGGGTTGCAGGGTTGGTCAAATGCTTAGTTTTTTTTTAGGATCAAATTCTTAGTATGATAATAATAAATTAATAATAATAATAAAATAATAAAATAAATACACATGACATCCCAATCAGCACAAACTTGTTGTTAACCTGATAAAAATGTCAATTGCTCTTTTTTTCAAATTCATCCTTATTCGAGTTCAGTGGCTTAATTGCTATCCCCAAATAGTTCAGTGGTCTATTTGTATCTTTTCCCTTTATTAAATGATTGGTATAAGGCTATAAGTGAACTTTGAAGAATTTGTAACTAACCTATATGATTTTGCAAATTATTGTGTGTATCACGGTTCAAAACGACGTCGTTGAATATTATGAGTTAAAATAATATATTTTATGTGTTAGAATAATATAGAATAATGTACATTATAAGTAATAAAAATATATGTTGCAGCAGGTCGCGCGAAAAAAAAAAGAAAAATTGCACAAAACGACATTAAATTTGGACTGTGGTCGACCACACCACGGTCCACGCAATAATTGTTGATGATGATATAATTTGAATGAAATAATTAGGAACATGTAGTACTATGGTGCAAATGAATTATGAATTGATCATCAAAGTTTACAGATTTATAGTTACACCTCTAGCACCATTACCAAAACCAGAAGCTGTAGCCCTTCCAGGAGAGTCAGGGCCGTGTTGAGTCGGGTCATATTTCTCTCCATCACCCCAAAGCGCATAGGCTGCCTCGCCGTGAACGGCGTCGTCTCCGATCATGAGCTGGTGGTCCGGCATCCTCAGGGGTATAAACAGGCGTATGAGGAGAAGGATGATAGTGGTGGAGACAATGTTCCAGCCAATGATGAATAGAGCGGCCACCAATTGCTTCACAAATTGAATTCCTCCACCGTAGAAAGCGCCTTTTGTGTTGGTCACTCTTAGTTGCAGGCTGCAAAGTGTTGGCTCGGCAAATAGCCCGGTTAGTAGTCCGCCTAGTAGCCCTGCAACTGCGTGTGTATGGAACACAGCTAGAGTGTCATCCACCTGACCAACCATTACACACAATATCAAATCTCTTAGTCGTAAATAATTAAAAACTATATAGCCAAGTTCCGACTACTATGTAGTGTGAAAAAAAATTATACAACACGTTTTAAAATGTAGTAACATATTAAAGAACAAAGAGTCAATACCCCTACTGGAGTTCGAACCTATGCGTCTATGACCTACCTATTAAAGAACAAATAGTCAATACCCCAATAGGACTTCGAACGTACGACCCTCATTTAGGAGAGCCACTAGTTACGCTGCTTAACCACAAGATTTTCAGCCTGATTAAATATTTAAATTCATATCAAAATTAATTTTTTTTAAACATGTTTTGATATTAAATTAAATGATGAGTTATGTTTCGTTTCAACTAAAAATTTAAACTTGTAGTGTAACTATATATTTATTATTTTACTTATTCTATACTCAACATGTAAATACAATCTTTAGTTATATTTTGAATTTTTTTTTCTAATATCTAACATATACTTTTTGGGTTAACGTTTACAAAGTCGTAAGTAATCCATTTTGGTTGGAAGAATAGTTGATGAAAGCAAACATTAATATAAAGAACTAAACATGTAATATAATAATACAACTGATAACTATATTTATATATTTTTTTTTTAAAAAAAATAGACTACTAATGACCAAAACAACTATTTATGCACCACCAAAGGACAAATGTAATATTCCATTTTAAAATATCAAAAAAAAAAAAGAGATAATTTTGCTATTTTGTCCCATAAATAGATAAAAATGTAATATATTACTCTATATCACATTTTATATGTTAAGTTAAACTGACGAAACTTGAATAAAGTTATTTACAATTTATTTTTCATAATATTAATACACAAAATTCAAATATTTAAAAATTACATTAAAATTTACTAAAAAATTAAAATAATAATAAAATAAATAAAAAGAAAAAATTAATTTAATCAATAAATAGTAAGTATGCAGGATATTTTATATGTTTAATGTAAAAAAAGTGACCACATATCATCATCTGACAACACAATAAGAGTAACTACAATAGTGATTTTTGCTTAATTTTTTGAAGGTTTTGGTTGAAGTAGAAAAGAGAGAAGAGGTGAGAGTTTCCTACAAGAATTGATTTTTTGTCTTTGAAGTGAGCCCCACCAAATATGAAAAAGGCACGCCATTTCTCGCGTGTGGCACAACAATAGCGTCCAGTCGGACGCGTACACTGCACGCGCCTGCTGGGCACGTTACTATAGCTTTTTTTCTATGAAAACTCATTTTTCTTGTTTATTTTTTGTTTTTGTTTTTTTCTCCTCTCCTTCTCTCATACTTGGCATCGCACAATCAGCTATTGAGGATGCTCTAAAAATAAAAATAGAAATAAGAATAAAAATAAAAATAAATATTTAAGATGAATATACTAATATGAGATAATACTGTATGAGGTACTCCGAGTATAGTGGTTTTGCCATGTTTAGTCCTAAATTTTCAAATTGACCACCCGCGATCATTCGAATTTCAAATTGTTATCATTCGTAGTCCAAGTTAATCACCTATGGTCTTCAACTATTAAATTGTAACAAGTTATGGTTTTTTTTTTTTTTTTTTTTTGGAAATAACAAGTTATGGTTCTTTCAAGAGGATCACGGCTGGTTAAATATTAAAAGTTAAAGGACTATGGATGATTAGCTTGGATCATGAATGATTAAATTTGAAAGTCAAATACTATTGATAATCAATTTGAAAATTTATGACTAAACGTGACAAAACCATTATCCCATGTGACATTAACTCATATTAATAGCATATCCGGTTATATTTGTGTTTTAAAATACTACGTTTTTCCAAAAAAAAAAAAAAATACTACGTAAAAGTTATGTCATGTGATGTGATGGGAGAAGATGATGGGTAAACTAAAAAAGCATTATCTGGATAGAGTTGAAAAGTTCCGGAATGGATGATGTCATCAATTTTGACTTTTGCAAACATATTGATGAAATAAAAGAAGAGCCATGTTTTAGACACCTCTCTAACGAAAATACCATGTGTAGTCTATTTTTTACTTTTAATTTTTTATTACACAGAAAATGTTGATATAGATATTTATACTGAAATTCATATTAGAAAAGTATCTTATCAATTTATTAGTGCCCCTCAAATCAGAAAGTAAAATTTAAATATTAAGATTTGGGAGTCCATGTAATAAAATTCCCTCTCTAATTTGTACGATTTCTTTTTACCATCTTACTTTGAATAAGTAATGTGTGTTTTTTACTGCTGAAATTTTTTGATTATTTAACTTTTTTTTTAGTAAAAATTCTTTAATTTAGTAATATCAAGAGAGATATTTAATGTTAAAAAAATAAGTATTTTCCATTAAAGAAAGAAACACATAAAGATATATACAAATTATACAGTAAACCACTAATAAATATTTATTTTTAATGTGTTGAATACTTATTAATAATGCATTAAAAGTTTGTAATATATTTAAAAATAAACATTTAGTACATTAAAATTGAACATTGAACATTTAGCAGATTAAAAATAAATCTTTTGTTAGTTATTCACATTATAAGGTGAAACATGATTCTGTATTTCAGTGTATAAGTGATTGGAAGAAATGATGTGCTGAATTTATTGTTTAATCAGTGTGATTAACGTGGCCTCAATAATTTGTCATTTGTGTGAAATGTCTACCACCAACCCAATTTAGTTTTTTTTTTTTGGGAGCAACCTAACTATTAGCATTTAGCACTTAGCAGCCTCTAACTTTGACCAATCCCGGCCCCATATTTTCACATTCTCAAAATTTTAATTAAAATAAGAAAAAATTGAATTTTCATCCCAAAATTATAAGATAATTATAAAATTCGTCTCTAAATATTAATCGTCCTCACTTTTCTTCCTTAAGTTATCATTGGCGTTATACTTTTCGTCATTTTATTAATTATTTTGAGTTCATTTTTCGTCCTTGGGCTATACTAAAGTTGTAAATTTTGTCCATTATATTTTGTTAGTAAATGGACAAAAAGTGCAACGCCAATAATAACTCAGGTCTCAGGGACAAAAAGTGAGTTTGACCAACACTTAGAAACAACTTTTACAATTATCATATAATTTAGAGACGAAAATATAATTTTTTCTTAAAATAATATACTATTTTTCTTCTCATTTTTTTAAATTAAATTAGAATAAATAAAGTCCATTAACTAATAAAAGTTAAAACAAACTAACCTGTTGCAAAAAGGTAGATTTCTTGTGGAGGATCATCATGGTGAACCAAGGAATGCTGCCGGAAAGTATTCCCATCACTATAGCCGCCCAAGGTTGAACAACACCTGGTTAAAGGGCAAAACACACACAATATTTGATCCATATATGGGACAAATAGTATTTCCGAAATTTAATTATTTTCATGGGTTTTAGGAGGTGGAAGGGGGAAAATTAACAATTGTTAATACCATGTATTAGTTTCAGCCTAAAAATAATGTATTTGCAGTTAATATATTTTATACATGTAATTAATAATTATGTACCCAATAATTACATATACATAAATTATTAACTGTAGGTACATAATATAATTATGTGTCTAAATTAATAATTTATGTGTTTATAGTTATGATGTTATATGTCTGAATTTTCAATTTATTTACAGGTACTAAATTTGAAAGTTATTATTAAACAGGATCCACAATATTCCTGTTAACGGTATAATTTGGCTGAAATTAAATAGGTACCTGCGCCGGGAGTTACGCAGGCAAGCCCGGTCATCATTCCCTGAACAGCTCCGACCACCGACGGCTTTCCGAAGAAGATGACGTCAAGAGTTGTCCAGACAAGAAGACTAGTGGCGGCGGAAATATTGGTGTTTAGGACCGCCAAAGAAGCCGTGAGATTAGCCGCATTGGGTGCGCCGCCGTTGAAACCCGACCACCCCATCCACAGAAGCCCCGCCCCTGCCAGCATCAGCAGCACGTTGTTCGGCGGAAACCTCTCCCTGTCGCTCTTCAACCTCGGCCCAACCTAAAAAACATCAAATCCCAAGTCAAATATGATCAGCCAGATCGGAATTAAAACTTAATTAAAAGCACACGTACCCAATAAGCAGCCGTGAACCCAGAAATTCCCGAAGCGAGGTGGATAACATAGCCGCCGGAATAGTCAATAACGCCCCAGTGGAAGAGAAAGCCGCCGCCCCAGAGGCTAAACGCGCCCACCGTGTAGCTGAACACAAGCCAAAGAGGCACAAAAGCCATCCAAGCTCTGATATCCATCCGGCCCAGAACCGACCCGGCCAGCAAGATCATAGTAATAGCGGCGAACGTGAACTGGAAATAAACCTCGGTCGCCATGGGATAAAACGGCTCAATCATGTCCGCTTCAATCTTGCCGTTATCGTAATAGTGCGTGCTTTCTGGGATCCGGGCTTGTTTGATGAGGAACTTTTGGCCTAGAGAGGGAGCGCCCTTAGCCCAGAAAGGCAAAAGCTTATCCCCGAAGGCCATGCGGTAACAGAGAAGAACCCAACAGATGAGAACCGCGGCGAAGGCGTAGAGAGCCATGAAAGCAGAGTTCACCGCCCATTTCTTCTTCACTATGCTCCCGTAGAGGATGACGAGGCCCGGCATGCTCTGGAGCCCCACCAGGGTGCTCGCCGTCATTTGCCATGCGTTGTCGCCTTTGTTTAGCCACGCCGGAACCGCCGCCGTGACTTCATATGCCGCCGTTGTGGCCATGAACCCGCCGGGATAGATAGACGTCTTTTCAAGCTTTTGAGACGATATGCATACAGTAGGTAGTAATTAAGCTCGATCTGATCAGACGATGGCGCTGAGCCTTTGATTTAATTGATGAATTTGGCTTCAATTTGATCTCTTATAATTTGTCGGGAAATGGTGAGAACGCAACGAGCAAGGTCGTGTCGTGGTGGCGGTCTTAAACTATACATTTAGAACAGACTTAAACTTAAGCAACTTGGTCAAGAATTGGGACCACTTGGAAGGAGTGAAGAGGTTTCCGTTGAAATTCTGGGAATTTTACCGAGTACTACTTTGTACGGATTAGAGAGGAATTTTACAAAGTAATACCAGCATGGGCATAGTTTATTTGTTCAATTAGTATTTGAGAGAAGACTCTTAAATTTTAAGAATTATGTTCAAAGTAGACATATTCCTTATGCATATTGACATTTAGTCGTGTTTGTTGAGTCATTAAGTTATTCTGATTTACATCTTTTCAGATGCACTATCAAGTCAAGATGTGGAGGGGCTCTTAAGCTTGGGATTTAACTTTTTCTGAAAAAATAGTTGTGAAAAAATTAAATGCAGTATTAAAAAAGAAAAATATTGTCCATAAATGTCTAAGTCTATCTATTGGTGGTTAGGAGGATGGAGGTCGAACATCCTACTTCTCAAAAATATGATGGCCGTCTATAAGAAAATAAAATGAATATGATGTGTTTTTCAATTATATTCTAACTTTTTCACTTTTAAAAATAAAAGCAATAAAGAAAATAAAACTAGTCATAAATGTAAATTGGGACAGAGAGAGTAATATAATAAAATAACACTGAAATGATCACCGCACCCCTAGGTGGCAGACTATTTATCTCTAGAAGGAAAACATCTCCCTTCTTAACAATATAAGTATGTCCAATACCTAAAAACCACTAGTAAAAGGCTACGTAAAACTATTTCTTATACTTATTCTCAAAAAAAAACTATTTCTTATACAAGTCAAAACCGTCAAGATCCCTACCATGTGAAGCCATCTTTAAAAAATGGCATTGTATAAAGCCATCTTAAATGATTCCACATTGAATCCATACGATATCATCAGATTAATATAATAATCAATTATTTACTTGTTAAAATTGTTACACATCCAATACAGTTCAACATATTTAAAATATCATCACATGTAAAAAAGAATTATAAAATATGTTTCTAATTGAATAGCACTAAAGATAAAAATTAATGCTATACTTGTGAAATTAAGTAGTGCATAATATATATTATATTGAGGGTAATAGATAATGAAATTAGTCATGATTCTTTTTTATACTTTCTCAAGTGTTTTTAAGACTAAAGAACCGAAGTATGTTAATGTGATCACCCATTTAGAATGGTAACAGAGATGTCATCACACTACATAGGAGTTGGCAAATTAGAGCTACTAATTAGCTTGCTTATTTCCCGTTATACGTAAATTAAGAAGGTAAAAACTTGTGTGAGACAGTCTCGCGGATCCTTGTCTGTGAGATAGATCGGACCAAGATAAAATGTAATACTTATACTATAAAATTTAATAATAATAAAGAATAAAATGTTTTTTTTTAAATACTCATGATTCTTTACTAGGTAGTATTTGTTCTATACTTTCTCAATCTTTTTCAGCACAAAGAATCAATACCCCACCACTGAAAAATATAATACTAATAAAGAATAAAATACTTATTACTTATATGAGAAATTATAATACTTTTGAAAAAAAATGTAATACATATTGACGTATAAGTATTACATTTTTCATTAAAGTATTACATTTTCCTTTATAAGTAACAAACACTTGACAACATTACTTATAAGGGAAAATGTGACCATAAAATTATGGAATAAGGGTCAAATAGGCCACTGAACTACACACAAAAATGCATTTAGGCCATCGAACTAAGAAACAATGCAATTGGGTCCCTGAACTACACGAGTTCATGCAATTTCATCCAAAATTACCTGTTTTACCTGATGTGCCGGTTACCAATTTTAAAACAGGTCATTTTGGATGAAATTGTATGAATTTGTGTAGTTCATGGACCCAATTACATTATTTTTTTAGTTTGATGGCCTAATTGCATTTTTGTGTGTAATTCAGTTGTCTATTTGACCCTTATTCTTAAAACTATTTAAGTTTAGCTAACACGGCGAGCTAAGGGTAAGAATGAAGTCAGAACAGAGTGCATGAGCCTACTAGAGTACTAGTCAACGCACTTTTAACTGGTATAATAACTACGAAACACGCAATCTGTCATTCAACGTTTGTACCAAACAATTATATGTCTCATTCCACATCTATAAGGTTATGACCGATTATTCACGAGCAATAGCGATCTTTAGCAAGCTCAGATAATGACCACTACCTTTATTTTCATTTTATTTTTTCAACCCTTGCCTTCTGGAACAAAATAAGATGTCTTAGACTCAATTTTTAATAATCGTACACTCGAAAGAAGTTAGGAATAAATCTTACAAAATTAATTGTTGTGAACTGTTTAGTAAATCTCTTAGGAATTAGTTTGCAAATGTAATTGTTACAATTAATTATGTTGCGATTTGATGAAGGCGAAAGTTCAAATTAAAGGATGACGAATAGAAAAAATTATGGCTATGTTTGGCAAACCTAGCTGAAAAGTAGCTGAAAACTGAAAAGCTATAAGCTCGAAGCTGAAAGCTGAAGAGCTGTTATGCTCAAAAGTTTTTGGTAAAATTAGCTTTTTGATAAGATGATAAATGTAAAAAGACTAAAAAGGACATCTCATATAATTTAAATAATTTTAAAATTTAAATAGGTTTGTTTATATATTAAAATATAAAATAACGAAATCAATATATTTAAATAAAATATAAAGTAAGAACATATATATATTTGAAAATATATAAAGTAAAAACAAATATTTATAATTCATAAGATTAGTTCATACAAAAATTAATGTTCAAACATAAATATCAAACTGAAATTACAACCAAACATAATGAAAAGAAAATGTCAAAAGGGTTTTAATTGAGAGAGATAAAGGATGTCATTTATTTAAAATAATAAGGATAAAGATGGAAAAAGGTTAAAAAACTACTAGCTTATTTTGAAAAGCTACCCCAAGTAGCGTTTCAAAATAAGCTCTTATTTTAAGCTACTAGCTTATTTTGAGAACATTACCAAACATAGCTTATAGCTTATTAGTAGCTTAAAATAAGCTATAAGCTCCTAAATAAGCTGTGCCAAACAGAGCCTATCTATTCTGATGATTTATGTAATATTAATAGTGAAAAAAAAAACATGACAGTGGTGTACTCTGATTTTTTTTTTTTTATCATACATGGACGGTTGAAACCCTAGGGAGAATAAACATACTAGTTACTTTCCCTAACTCTACGGACACTCGTGGTATGAGTCAAGTCCAAGAGGTACACCTCATCACACTCAGGGGGACTAGTAGTGAAAGTTGCCCATTCGAATTGTTGCTGGGCTCCCAGTGCTGCCAGAAAATCCGCGACCTTATTCTACTCTCGAAAGTTCCCTTAGAGATCCTCCAATCCTTTTCGACCCATCGATTTGCTTCCTTAATTAATTCCCGGATGGGACCTCGAAGAGTGGTTTTTATCTTGAGTCCATTTGATGACAGTGATAGCGTCGGATTGGAATTCCACATATCCAAGTCCTTTCTCCCAAGCCCATCTCATGCTCCCAACAATGGCTTTTGCTTCAATTAATGTTGCGCCTCCCAATTCTGTCTTGCTCGAGAAACCTTCCAACCACTCTCCATTCACGTCTCTAAGGATACCACCAAACCATGCTCTCCTTGTGAAGTATTTGACGCTTCCATCCACGTTAATAGTATAATGGTGGTTGTTTGAAGCCTTCCAACAAAGTCTCGAAGTCCTTTCCGTAACTGAGATACTTTTCATGTTCTCTTCTCGCATAAAGGCGCAACTAATCTCTTCCTCTGTTTCTTTGATCCAAGCCACCTTTCTCTGGATCAAACAAAATAGCCAGTATCCAAGTAGCCCATCAAAATCATATGTTGGTTTCTCACATAAATGTCAAAATCTTTGTATCTCAAAAATACTCGAGGATATGTTAAACATCATTTCATTGTAAACAGAGCATTAAATGTTGCTAACAATTTCATCGCAGATGTAATATCAGGCCTGATACGATTATGGAACTTCTAGTTCTATAATAGTGGTCTAATAGCAATGAAGTAACGGACTTCTAGTCTCAAAATATCCTCATTATCATCTTTGAGTCTAAATGGTCCCTTATCTATTTCAAGAGATTATTAGACAACCGTTAGTGTGATAAATCAGTGGTACTTATCCATATAAAACATCTCCAAGGCGTTTTTCAATGTAGGTTAACTAGTGTATAGGATAAAACCCTTTCAAGGATATGATCAATCTTCAGGTCGAGACAATACTTGGTATTTTCAAGTCTCTCATTTCAAACTCCGTCTTTAGACATGAGCTAATATCATCAATAATCTCTTCATGTATTTCAATGATGTTCATACTATCAACACAGACTGCGATAATAATAAATAACTCCATTAGCAACTCCTTAATGAGCACATGATGCATGACACATATCTATATTTACATATTCCTACTTCAGGATGAAACCACTCAGTCAATTACTTACACTACTTCAAGTCAAGTAAAGCCTTTGTACAAAATACATATTGCGATTTTCACTTCGCTTCTTGTAAGTGCAATATTTATAATGCACATTAGTGTTGGCATAATTAATTGACAAACCTTAGTATAGTTTATTTTATTTTATTATACTAGGTTGACGAGTTCAAAGCTCAACAAAGGCTGATTTGGTTGATTCAAATGATATGGGTTTGTTTTAAAGTGAGTGGACAATATTTATTTCAAGAGAGAAGTTTTAGCTTTTTGTTGGGGAAAGTGGTTACGTGGGTTACTATTTAAAGGAAGTCTCATGAAGCTTATTTTGGCAACTTTCCCTATTAAGTTCTACGAGACTTTGAGCTAAGAATTCTTTAACAGTGTTCAAACAGTATTGGTGATTCTCCTTGTTCGGTTATTTGGTTCATATGCTAGTGCTGATACAGAATATTGAGGCTGCACGAATCCAATCACGTGAAGATGTTTGAAGATTATTTTGATGAATGTTGATGTAGTAGGTGTTGGACCTTGTGTATGTTTAGCATTTCATCTCCCTGTAACCTTGGCAAACATCTAGTGGATTGGGCTGTCGTGGGTGCCCCGCAGACGTAGGAAATTTGGCTCCGAACTGCGTAATCATTTGCTGTGTCCTGGTTTTACTTTCTTTATCTTTTATCCTTTTATGTTTTAATCAAATTAATTAAAGGTTAAGATAATATGTTTTAAAATTAACTAGAGCTTTAAGGTTTCGTACATTCAAGATCCACGATTATCAATTCCACTTCTCATTCCAAGAATTATGAACCCATCAGGGATTTTTCCAAAATAATTAAACATTAGCGTCTAATGACCCATAATTATGCGGTCATGACGTCCATTAATTGTATATCTAAATTTATCATTCGTGCATGAAGCATCTTGCACTTGATTATTTTTTTGTTGTCGATCTTGATTCTTGTTACTAAGGGCTCCTTGGGTATTCGTTATATCAGCACAAAAGGTAGACCAAATTGCATATGTTTTCATGAAGTCGTTGGGACAGCTTCCTTTTGTGTCTTTTTAGTTCAAGTTGGGTGTCTCCGATGGATCAACCATCTTGCGAGAGAGCGTGTCAAGGATATAAGGAGTAATGTATATTTGTATGTTTATTAGTCAATAATTTTTTATTGGAATAATAAGTCCTGTAAGTACTTAATGTATGTAAGGTATTAGTCTTGTAACTAGTTTACATAGAATTAGCTGTACGTCTTTGTTGAAAGCTTTGTATATATATATATATATATATATATATATATATATATATATATATCACCCTATGCTAAGTGAATAATAGTTCACATTTCCTTCTTCACTTATTTCCTATACAATATTTATTGCGCACGATTAAGGATTAGAACACATCCTTTAATTATCCATTAACATGTCGAGGTTATTAACTAAATTGTTGCCAAGGGCCTTGTGGTCCAGTGGCATCAAACCCTTCCCTGTATACGGAAGGTGGTGGGTTCGAGCCTCAAGTAGTTTATGAACAGATACTACACTGTAATAG
This sequence comes from Ipomoea trifida, assembly GCA_003576665.1. Lineage (NCBI taxonomy): Eukaryota > Viridiplantae > Streptophyta > Magnoliopsida > Solanales > Convolvulaceae > Ipomoea > Ipomoea trifida. The sequence goes on from CP025655.1 coordinate 8,144,435, forward strand.
AGTCAGTAGCATTCAAAAAAAAAAAAACTAAATTGTTGATAAATATGGATAAATAGTTCTGGCCCCAATCAAGTCATTTCTTCCTAGTGCTTCACTAAAGGATTATGCTCAAATCTCATAACATGTCCATGGCAAATTATTGTGGACTACGGCATCAAAACGACATCGTTTTGATTAATGAAAACAGACGGATGAAACGGTTCCGTTCCGCGCAACTGCAGTTCCCTTTCAATAGTTCAACACAACTGCAGTTCCAGACGGGTGAAATGGTCAACACAACTGCAGTTCCAAACGGGGTGAAATGGTCAACACAACTGCAGTTCCAAACGGGTGAAATGGTCTCTTCCGCGCAGTTCCCTTTCAACACAACTGCACACAACTGTAATATCAGTTTAACACAACTACAGTATTAGTTCAACACAATTGTGGACGATGGTACACGGCATAACAACGGCTTATCTACCAAGAACGTCTGGTTTGGAAAACGTGTGTCCTTAATTTCTGTATGAAAGTTCCTAGACTGTCAAGACTCCTCAACAGATTCTGTGATCAAACATTGTCTTGTCGTCTTACAATTGTTTCTTGTGTTTCTGATCTTGATGGATAATACACTAGGCCTGGACTACATGCACCGGCCTAAGAAAGCAATTGGATCAAGAAAGTCCAAGAAGGACCCTCAACACAAAGCTACAGAAGAGTTCGATAAGGATTTGACTTAAGCACTTGTAATATTAGCAAAATTAGGGCTTATTAGTTAGTAACAGGGACTCTCAATATGGGGCGGTCCAGGATTCTTATTCATTGTAGAGCTATAGGCCCAAAATATGTATAAATAGACCCTCCACGGAGAAGGGAAAGCAATCATGAGCAATACAATACATATATTCTCTCGCTATTTTTTTCTACATATTTCCTATATTCTCGCTATTCTAACAGGTAGTGTTGGCCTGCCTTTGACTACCCTGTTTACCCAGAAGTCATAAAACCAATAGATCTGATTGACGAATGAAATGAGGTCACCAATGATGAGTAACCGGAATGTGGCATATTCCTTTTAGTTTTATACTCAATGATCAATTAAAAAACCATAATAAAATTAGCAGAAAACATTCAATTCTTGGCAAAACTCTTGGTCATCAGCATCTATATGATCTTCAACGTTGTCAAGCGGCTAACATTAGAACTATCGAAATCATTTCAACTTAATTATCGTGATCATTCAACTTTCAAATTTTAACCAACAGTGGTCCTTCTAAAAGATCACGATTGGTTAAAATTTGAAAGTTGAAGAACCACGTGGGTGATTAACTTGAAAGTTTAAGACTTAATGTCGCAAACTATTATACTCGGAGAACCCTAAATGACATTGACTCGATACTTGCATGGAGCTGAATGGACTGTATTATCCTCACCGGAGAATGGACTGTATTATCCTCACCGGATAACTGATAAGTGTCATCTTTAGATGGGTTGGATAAATGATGAAATTCATGCATATTCTCTTCTGATCTCTAGCATAAATCACTACGCAACAAGATAACCAAACAAAAAGGTGGTCCAAAAAATCATAGTCAGTCTTCAACTCTTTATGTATACATCTATCTCACAATTAAGATCAAGGTAAGGTAAATAAAGAATCTGAATAGCATATATAGAAACATGGGATGAAGATTGACCACTCATTTGGATAAATATGCAATTGCAGAAGATTTATTTTTTAAAAAAAAATATTTTCTTTCAAAAATAGCCATTACAGTGTTAATGACTTAATGTATATTAAAATCTGATCTGATGGAAAACGCCTAAAACAATGTTCCAAATGTAATCTAACCACATCCTGTTCCTTTTCGTGTGGAAGAAGCAATAATATATTCTACAGAGAATTAAAAATAATATTATAGTGTGAATAGAATCTAGCTTTAAAAATTGATGGGATAATATTACATGAAACAAGACTCCAAGAAAGAAAGAAAGAAAGAAAGAGGGTCAACATGGAACTTCAACAGAATCAAACTCTTTAAGAATATGACATCCTTTGAGTACTTTTTTGTCTGTAATTGATTTACCTACCAAACAAGACCTCATATTTTGCCTTGAGAATTCATCCCAACTACATTTAAATATAGAGAGGACTGCACTCTACTGCTCATCATATCACCACAAAGGAAAAATTCATCACAGAGTTGAGTTGAGAGTTCCTTATAAAGATGATGCAGCCACAGCTCCTTCAGCCCTCGTGGCCATCGTCTTATAACGTCGATTACTCAACTCGCCCTCGAACTAGGTTGTGCGGTTTCCATGAAGATTCCTATGTAAGAGACAACTATACTCACTCTTCACTGCTCACCACAACTGACTCCTTTGGAGTTTCCTCAGTCTCGGACTTTTCGACCTTGTTTCCAGATGCGTTTACTGAACTTTCAAGTTTGCAATTGCAAAATGATATGCAAATACTCCCCCCGGATGGTGAGTTTGAGGATGTTTGCAAGTGGCTAAACATCAGTGACAGCGAAGATGGCATATCTTCTGAGGCTTCGTTTTCGATTGCTCAATCATCTGCAAACCGGCTGGCAGCTATATTTCCAGGGAGTGGAGTGGAAGTAGACACTCAATTGAGCCTTCATCACTTGCTGGGGGCTTATGCAGAGGCCATGGAAAACGGGCACGAGGAACTTGCAGAGGTTATTGTGAAGCGTATAAGGGGAAAGGCGAGCCCTTTGGGCGAAACGCTGGAGCGTGTTGCACACAGCCTATTTGAAGAAGATCAAGAAGGTTACCTAAGACAAGAATCAAGCAAGAACTTTGAGCAAGCATTCAGGGCATTCTACCAAATTCTCCCATTTGGGAGATTTGCTCACTTTGCTGCTAACTCAGCCATCCTTGAGGCCTTGCCAAATGATGCAGAAACAGTTCACATAATAGATTTCGATATGGGAGAAGGGGTTCAATGGCCTCCGGTGATCGAAGCCATGGCTCGAAAAAGAAGGGCTTTAAATTTAAGACTCACATCCATAAAACCCAACCATGAATCCACCAGTAACCAATATGAGGAGACAAAGAGAAGGCTCTATGATCACGCAAAGCCATTCGCCCTAAATCTGCAGATTGAGGAAATGAGTGTTGAGGAACTCGCCATCGAAACGAAAACGATGAAGAACAAAGGCCCAGGGAAACAATGGTTGGCTTTCAACTGCATGTTTAGGCTCCCACACATGGCAACAAACATGCCACACACAAGTCAAGCCATGGAGTTCCTAAAGATAGCTAAGCAACTTTTAGCCTATTCTGAAACCCAAACCGGAATCCTCGTTTTCGCCCACGGAGAATCAGAGGGCTGCAACACTCCCACTTCAAACTACACATCTTTCTTCAACAACAAACTAGCACACTACAAATCCCTTTTGGAATCAATTGAATGGCACTTCCCAGCTATTCTCTCAGAGGCAAGAATTGCCTTGGAGAGTATTTTTCTAGCACCTTGTATTAACTCTGAATCTTGGTACCAAGACTGGGAGCAAAACAAGATGAGAGGAACTTGTGATTTTCAGCTGCAAAGGCTAACACTAAGCAGAGACAATTTAGTCCAAGCAAAAGAATTAGTGGGAGAAAGGGAGAGTCCATACAGAGTCAGAATTGAAGAACAGAAACAAAATGAGATGATCTTGGAATGGAGAGGAACACCACTGATCAGATTCTCAACCTGGATGTAAATTAGAAGACAAGAATCTCGGGCAAACAAACAGCATAGGAACGCACAAAATTATTTCTTTATTTTATTTGGATTTTGTAAAGAGAAGAATCCTATACTATACATTATTTTATCCTAAGCTAGTATATATGTCTTTGCATAGATTGGATTATGTTAGTAGCATAGGGAGACACTGTAAACACCAATAGTTCTTTTTATTATCATCCCAGGCCTCGGAGTTGAACTTGTAATCTCCTAATCAAAGGCAAAGGCATGTGTATGCCATGTGTCCAATAGTACATATTATTAGCTTCAATTTTTGGAGTACATTATAATGGCAATTTACGGTCCACACAGCTCTGTGAATCATGGTCCAAAACGACATCGTTTTTATTTTTAAAAAAAATTCTTTGCTCTGCGTGTGTGTTAGAGTAATGAACATTCAGAGGTAAGATAATGTACTTTATCAGTTAGAATAATCTCTTTTATGTGTTAAAACAATGTACTTTATACGGGAGGTGGTGGGTTCGAGCCTCAGTGGAGGCAATATTGACTCTTGTGCTTCAATAGGTTGAGAAAATAGTTATGAACAGATACTGCATTGTAATAGAGTCAGTAGTATTCAAAAAAAAAAAACAATGTACTTTATAAACAATGTACTTTATAAGTCTTTAGAATAATGAAATTTCTGGGATAAGATAATGTATTTTATGAGTTAGAATAATGTATAATATATTTTATATGTTAAGCAACTAGCATTCTCCTTCACAGGAGAAGGTAACCATTGTACTTGCGTTTGACGTATTTTATATGTAAATACGTCAAACGCAAGTCCCACCTGTGTTTGAATTCGGTATTCTGAAAAAAAAAAAATAGAAAGCAAATGAGACATGCGTTTCTGACCTCAAACGCATGTCCCATGTGAGTGATTTAAAGTTGGGTCCTCTATTCCTGTAGTGCTTTAAGTTACAATTTATGTATGCAATATATGTCCTCAGGCCTTCCTCAATAGTTAAACTTGGGTGTGGTTTTTAAGAAGGTTTTGTAAATGTTATTAGAAAATAAAAAATGTGGAGGAAAAAAAAAACTAAAAAACTAAAAAATAAATAAATAAATAACAAAAATAAATAAAAACAAAATATATATGTGTGTGAGAGAGAGAGATAGAATAACAATAACAACAATAATGGTTGCCTATTGAGAGAGGAGCAATATATGTACCATTTTGAAAATTGAGGGCGACATTTACACCACTAATCAGTGTTGCAAAAATCGCGCCTAGGCGCTAGGCGGCGCCCGGCCGCGTCGAGGAAGGCCGAAATCGGCCTCATCCGCGGCCGGGCGCCTAGCCCGCCTGGCCGGCTGTTTTTTTTTTTTTTTAATTAAAAAAAATTATAAATCTGAAACATTTAAACTATTAATGTTATAATGTATTAACTAATACTCTAATAATAAAAAAAACTAATAAGTAATAACATAATAAAATAATAAGTAATAACTAAATTAAACTAATAAGTAATGCACTAATAATTAATAATTAATAAATAATAACTAATAACTTAATAAGTATTAAATATTTAACTATTAAAGTGTAAAGACTTACAATATTAAACACTTTACAATTATTAACACTTAAAATATTTTTTATAAATTTTTTTTTAAAATTTAAAAAAAAAAAAAAAAAACCTAGGCGCCGATTAATCGGCGCCTAGCGATTTTTGCAACCTTACCACTAATAATTCAGGGATTACATGGATAATTGACATATTATGGAGGAATATAAATTACAATTTTCTCTTCTTTACGTTATTGAATATTCAACTTTACTAAAGCATTTACCCTACAAGGTCGTAACTTTACCACTCTATTGAATACTCTTCATTACTATTTGCACAAGTTGCAATTTATTATTGCTCTTCACTTTTGTGCTTTGCGCAGGAGTTTATTGTCCTGATTTGAAGACAACTATGCGGTTTTGAATACCATACTGATTTAATTTCCAGTAATCTATTCTTTACATTCTACCAAAACAAAACAGAAACTAAAAGTGTTCTAAGAGCATCTCCGACCCAAAACACCAAATTTTGCACCAAATTTTACACCAAAATAAATATTCTAAGCATATTCTTACACTAATTTTTTTTCCATCTCCAACCCATTTACACCAAATTCTACACCAAATTTTATTCATACACTAAAATAATTTATATTCTCATAAAAAGTATATTTATAGTTTTATTATTTAACATATAGTTGTATTTAATTAATTAAAATTTAATTATGTTTTATGTAATTTTTTCAATTAAATTATATTCAATATTAGTCTTGTTTTAATCGTCTTCATGAAATCTTTCAAATGATATAATTTGTTTTTAATAATATACAATTTTTGTTTAAATATTTAACAAAATATATAAATATATAAAAAAAGAACAAAAAAGATACAAAAGCAATTATAAAATTATTTAACGTAACACAATTATTCCAATTTCCAAACAAGATTCTTCAATTTCATTTATAAAATTCTTTTTCACTTGTATTTTTAATCATCGTCCGCAGCCGATCGGAAGACATACTTACAATTTAAATGGAAAATACTACTTGACTCTCAAATTCTACTCCCTACTTTTGATCTCTTACACAAAAGTTTGACGTTGACACTTTGCTTGGACCCATAGGATGAACATAACCTATTATATTTTGTATTTTGTCAGGTTAAGAAGTTAAAGTGAGGGAGTATAGAATGAGAGTCCATATAGTATAACTCATTTAAAAATACTATCACGATCATTATTACAGATAAGAGCTTTTAAATTTTTCTTTTAAAAATGCAAAGGTATCAATGATGCACAAAGCGTATTAGAAGAGAGGAGAGGAACTAAAAATAGACGGAGAGAATAGATGCACATGGCAAAGCTAGTTGGCATTTACGGAAGGGGAATATAACGACAGCACTATTGGGCGGAACCCTGTTTTTGGAGGGATAATCCATTGCGGCAATGAGGATAAGCCATTACGGCAATGCGGATAATCCATGCGCAATATAATATAATGCTTGCTCGGATAATCCATGCGCAGTATAATATATAGGAGGTGTTTGGTTATTGGCTTATAAGCCAAATTTTAGCTTATTTGACCAAGTTTAGCTTTTTGACCAACCAATAAACTATTTTGAAGTGTTTGGTAAATGGTTTATTGGCTTTGACTTATTGGGCCAATAAGCTGAAAATTGAAAAGCTAATGGGGGTGTTTGGCAAACGGCTAATAGCTTATAGCTGATAGCTGGTTGGTTTAGCTAGTAGTTGATAGCTGATTGCGTTAACTGATTTGACCAGCTGGTTGTATTAGCTGGTTATAAAAAACTGTTTGGTAAATTAGCTGTTTATTAGTAGCTGATTGAATATAAAATGACATTTAAGGGTATTATTATTATTATTTTTATAAAATAACAAACACACCACCCATTTAAAAGTAAATCTCATTGATTTTAAAGGATAAAATAGTCAATATACCATTGTTTCCAACCAGCTAATACAAGGCCATGTTTGGTTATCAGCTTATCCGCCATTTTTTAGCGGTTTGACCATCTTTAGCGTTTTGACAAAGTCAAACCGCTAAAAAAAACGTTTGGTTAATGGCTTTTTCACTTAGCGAATCGCTATCCAATCCGCCAAAATTGAAACGCTAATAGGAGCAGCGCTTATCATTAGCTTTTCTCCTTTTATTTTCTAAATTCCAATTTTGCCCTTGTTTATCTTTTTTTCATATTGGCTGCTGACTTGCTATATGCTTCACCCTATTCATCTAAAATGCAACTTTGCATTCTTATAAATAAATTTAATAACTATTTTCCCCCCTTTATTTAATTCTTAAATTTAATATCATACATTACATCATTCTTTTTTTTTTTTTTTTTTTTTGGAGAAGTGTACCGCTACCCTTGTTCTTTGTTTTTTTTAATTGTTTATTTTTTAAAATATTTGCTTTAATTTCTTTGTAATGTTAATCATTATTATTATTATTATTATTATTATTATTATTATTATTATTATTATTATATTATATTATATTATATTATGTATGTATACCCTTTTGGTCATTTTACATGTTAACCGCTAATCTAAACAGCTAATTTTACCAAACATCTTTTTACAAACCGCTAATACAATCCACTGGTCAAACCCGTTAATACAATCCGCTATTTGATAACCGCTAACACAATCCGCTACAACTAAAAGCTAACCGCTGATAACCAAACAAGCCCAAAGCTACATTCATTAGCTTTTCAATTTTCAGCTTATTGACCCAATAAGCCAAGACCAATAAGCCATTTACCAAACACTTCAAAATAGCTTATTGGTTGGTCAAAAAGCTAAACTTGGTCAAATAAGCTAAAATTTGGCTTATAAGCCAATAACCAAACACCCCCAATGAATGTAGCTTTTTGTATCAGCTGGTTGAGAACAATGGGTATATTGACTATTTTATCCTTTAAAATCAATGGAATTTACTTTTAAATGGGTGGTGTGTTGTTATTTTATAATAATAATAATAATAATAATAATAATAATAATAATAATAATAATAATACCCTTAAATGCCATTTTACATTAAATCAGCTACTAGTAAACAACTAATTTACCAAACAGTTTTTTATAACCAGCTAATACAACCAGCTGGTCAAACCAGTTAACGCAATCAGCCATCAGCTACTAGCTAAACCAACCAGCTATCAGCTATAAGCTATCAGCCGTTTGCCAAACACCCCCAATGCTTGCTCGGATAATCCATGTGCAATATAATGCACCTGTTTCCCTTCTATAAATTCCTCTCCTCCTTTCACTACTTCCTATGTACAAACCCACCCATAGCTCTCTCCTCCTTCTTCATCAGAGTCCTCTGTTTCTTTAGCTTTGAGCTTTTAGGTGATTCAGGTACGTTGCGTTTTTCTGTGTTTTGTTTCTTTGGATTGAAGTAATTTTTGTGTGTTGTTAATGTTAATGTTAGTGGTTTGTGTATAATTATATTCCAGGCAGACCCAAGACAAAGAGGAAAATGACTAACCAGAATGTGGTGGTTTCCGACCCCAAGCCGCTGCCCGGCGCCGGAGCGGGGTGTTTTATTGCCATTCCCCGTCCACTAGAGAGGAGAAAACCAACCTTTTTAATCATGGGTAAAAATTCTCTTGCAGGTTGGCAGAGAATAGCTTGATTGCCCTGTATAATTTTTTACCAAAAATAATTAGTAAAAAAAATCCCATAATAGTATTACTTTTGCGGTCAATTTTCATCTATAATTTTCACCTTTAGATTGCCTTTACTTGGTCCCTTGATGTCCATTCCATGACTTCCGGTTTAATACAACGAACTCTGAGATAGTTTCACAAAGTTGTATGCCTGAAATTTATATTTAAGAATATTAATCATATAATCATTAAAAACCTGAAAATAATAGAAAATTTACCTTTGCCCTACACCTGCCACTCACTATAGGGTCTATAGCGGTAGAGAAATGTTTTGCTACGTTCCTCATAGCATCTCTCATCTATATTCCAAAAATTAAAGGAAGAAAGAAAAAAAAATGAGTTTAATTATTGGAATGTAGATGAGAGATGCTGTGAGGAAAGTAGCAAAACATTTCCCAACAGCCATAGTGAGTGGCAGGTGCAACGGCAAAGGTAGGGGTCGTTTAGTTCATTTCTCTGTTTTTCCATTTCCAGTTTTTCATTTCTCCATTTTTCCAGTTTTCCAACTCCATTCTTCCAGTTTTCCATTTCTCCATTCTTCCAGTTTTTCATTTCTCTAATTTTTTATTTTAATAAATACAATAATAATAATAATAATAATAATAATAATAATAACAATAATAACAACAACAACAAAATCTATGTGTATAAAAAGGATGAAAAAAAAAGAAAAAGAAAAAGGATACTAATAATAATAATAATAATAATAATAATAATAATAATAATAATAATAATAGTTGCAGGATTATGTGTGATTAGTTTTGGACTACGGATGATAACTATTTGAAAGTCGAAGGACCGTAGGTGGTCAATAATAAGAATTTAATAATAATAATAATAATAATAATAATAATAATAATAATAATAATAATTGATAGTTGAAGGATCATGATTGACTAACTTTGAACTAGGGATGGTAACAATTTAAAAGTCGAAGGACTGTGGGTGGTAAATAATAAGAATTTTAATAATATTAATAACAATAATAATAAGAATTTAATAACAATAATAATAATAATAATAATTATAATAATAGAAATTTAATAATAATAATAATAATATTAATAGTAGTAATAATAAGAATAAGAATAAAAAATCTGAGCGTCACTGCCACAGAAATAGAAATTTAATAATAATAATAATAATAATATAAAAAATCTGAAGCAAAACATTGCAATACGGAGTAGTAATTATAAAAACTGAAGCGAAAGGGCCGGAGAAAGCGAAAAAGCACGGAAGCGAGAGGGCTAAAGAATGCTGCGCACAGCAAGAGTCGAACCTGAGACCTAGAGTACTGTTCACCCGTTTTTTTCCATTTGGAAGAATGGAGAACTCAAATTGGGCTTTCTCCAAATTCCTTAAGAAAGATGGAGAAAGGAGATGGAATTACACTTTGAAAGAATAGATTTAGTAAACAACATCTCCATTCTTCTTTTTCCACTTCTCTAATTCTCCATTTTTTTTGGAAAATCCTCTATTTTTCCAAGTTACTAAACAACCCCGTAAATTTTCTATTATTTCCAGGTTTTTAATGATTATATAATTAATATTCTTAAATATAAATTTCACGTATACAACTTTGTCCGAAGTATGGAATGGACATAAGGGACCAACTAAAGGCAATCTAAAGTGAAAATTATAGATGAAAATTGATCGCGACAGTAATAAATACTATTCTGGGTTTTTTTTACTAATGATTTTTGGTAAAAAAAAATATGCAGGGCAATCAAGCTGTTCTCTGTAAACCTGCAAGAGAATTTTTACCGATGATTGAATAGGTTGGTTTTCTCCTCTCTAGTGGATTGTGTACTTGTATTCAGTATATGGTAACGCTTAAAACATTCCCAGCTCTTAAAATGTACCAACTCTTAAATTTTTTTACTTGAACATATAATTTTTCACTTTAAGGTATATAAAGTATTACTGGGAGCAAAACAAGATGAGAGGAACTTGTGATTTTCAGCTGCAGAGGCAAACACTAAGCACAGAGAATTTAGTCCAAGCAAAAGAATTAGTGGGAGAGGGAGAGTCCATACAGAGTTGAAGAACAGAAACAAAATGAGATGATCTTGGAATGGATCGAGAGGAACACCACTGATCAGAGTCTCAACCTGGATGTAAATTAGAAGACAAGAAATCAAGAATCTCGATCGGGCAAACAAACAACATAGGAACGCACAAAATTATTTCTTTAGTTGGTTTCCTATGCTTAGAAGGTGTTGTAGACTTAATGGATTTGCAGTGCTCAGAGAAGCCTTTTTTTGTCCTTTAAATTTCAATCTCTTACTGCAAATGCAGTTTCTGATATGCTACATTTTGTGACTTGTAAGTGATGCCAAGTCTAGAAACATATATATTTTCTGATCAATCTTAGCTTGCAGAAACAAAGAGCAGCTTCATTACTTGAGATCAATCAATCAATCTGGGGATAATTTTTCATATTCAATTCTTACATTGCATTACAGACTGCACTTCATATTCATCATCTGACCTCATGAACATTATATTCAGATTGCAAAAAGTAGTCGAATTCGAGTCTTATGGAGCCACACATCTATTGAAATTTCGGGTTATTCTCGAAAACAAACTTGAGGGGTGTAACTTGATGTCTTGACCATATTGGCTTCAACTGGTAGTGACTGGCAAGCCTGGGGAATTCTGTTTCCCCTATAAGCTCTGCAGATATAGGCTTCAAAGTTGTCATAATCCTGCAGAAGCAAAAGATGCAAATTGAAATTTCCCTACACATCTGTATATATACACACACTATTTATTGCCTGTTTTTATGTAAAGAGAGTAAAAAATTATGGAGTTTGAGGGACTAACTTCTTGAAGAGGCTGATTATTGACCAAAACCCATGGGACAAACCTGTGTGGGGGGTTTAGACTAGCTGTCTCATCACCATATCCCTGTTCTATCTGCAAGTTAAGTCTCAATTATCATAAATATGCATTTTCTTTTTGAGTGACAAGAGAAATCTCGCCTTGTGATCCTAAATGATAAAAGACTACAAAAAAGTAAATCGTCTAAGTTGATCGGTTCAAACCAATAGGGCTTGGATTTAAACTCGTGACATTGTGGTTACAAGTTTGTATTTGGTTGGCAAAGGATCACAAGAAAGTAAATCAGTCTAGGTTGATCAAAAAGGCTTGTATTTGAACTCGTGCCCTAGTTATTACAAGTTATTTAGCTAGCAAAGGACTAAAAAAAAAGTAAATCAGCCTAGCTAGCTAGGTTGACCGAGAAGGTTTGGATTCACACTCGTGACCTTGTGGTTACAAATTTGTTAGTATATATTTATCTAGTAAAGGACAATAAAAAGTAAACCAGCCTAGGTTGATAGACTCAAACCAAGAGGACTGTGATTTGAACTCATAACTTTATGGTTACAAATTTATATCCTTAGTTACTACTTTAAATATGCATTTTATTGTTTTCTCTTTTTCTATAACAAAAGAGTCAACTACTCCTTAGTCCCGAGGATGCTTGTGCTTCACACTACACTAGAAGTTTGTTTCATAAAGCATAATATATTAGCATGCAAGTGAATTGGAAGATGATGAGATTAATATAACTTAGATAGCTTTGTTTGAATATTTAAAAAATAAAAAACCAGGCTGACCCGGATTCCAACTCCATTATTGAAGCAATCCCTAACCGGCAATTCACTCAATCCAGTTGCAGCAAAGCAAGAATTCCACTCCCCATGCCTGTTCTCCACCTGCAAACGCTCTATGCAATATACCAACCTGAAATGCATCTCCTGCATCATACCAAAAACCAAATTTCAAAAAGATTGATCAAAAGTGATCAGTATTGCACTGTCCTTACTTCCCAGTAGGTCAAACACGTTTAACCACAGGGTTCTGGTTGTCATATCTTTCTTCAAACCAATTGGTTATAAGTAAGAGACAGAAATTAACTATTTAACCACATTTCTCCGTGGTAAGTCACAACCCCCGAATCGACCATGGGCTGAACTCGGTCAATCTAGCCGAGGCCCGAGGCCCAACAAAAAATATTCTCAGAATCCCCTAGGTTGACAGAATTAACAGCAAGCTGCACAGGTCCTTACCAGATTAGGCCACACATTAATGGCACATGCTTGGACTACATCCAACAAACACTCATCAGGCCCATGCTGCAATATAATAAGTTATTATCCAAGAAATGGTTAGTCCCTTATTAGCTTACAAGCCAAAAACACATATGAATCTTGAAAAGGGACAGAATTTAACCTGGCAAATCCAGGCATTGTTAGGTGCTGTTTGGGTGTTTCCCCAGGGGATGAGCCTGAGATTGACAATGGACCCAAGATCTGTGACAAACAACTTCACCAGCTGATTCACAATGAAGTTGGCGCAGTATGGACACAACGATTCGTAGTACAACGACACGCTAACCCTGTCGTCCAAATCTGATGAAGAACTATGGCATTGAAAGATGAATAAGCAAGCAAAAATGATTCTGCAGATTTGGTTATTAGGAGAAGCCATTTCTCACTAGCTTGTAGTTGGGTCCTGTATTCCGATCCTGTAGTGCTTTAAAGTTAGAGTTTATGTATGGGCTCATGATGCCATACCCCAAAAGTAACAGTTGCTTTTCCACTTCTCTTTATCCGGTTTTTCTTCTTTTTATTCCACTTTTTGGGACTCTTCAGTTGCCTCTACCAGTCTAGCCTTTAAGGACACCTATAATTTTAATGGAAAATTAAAATGCTATTTGAACAATTTTATATTCATTAATTACAAGTTAATACACATTTTACTCACCGATTATAGCTATTTTTTTTATTTAGTCCTAAACGATTTTTTGTGTTCAATTAGGTCATCGCCCGTGATGGTTTTACCTAATTGAATTATTGTCTATTAAGATAACTTGGTAATTTCACCTCTATTAATATCCAATTTAATTTAATCCTTGACTATAGTAATTTTACCCAAGTTAGGCTATGTTTGGCAAACTAGCTGAAAAGGTAGCTGAAAGCTGAAAAGTAGTTGAAAACTGAAAAGAAGAAAAGTATACGCATTTAAGAGAAGTGCAACCATAGGAATTGAAAAGGTGCATTTATACATTATATTGGGAGGCATACCTTTCTTTTTCTTTCTCTACTTCAGACTATATCAACAATTTTGAAGCCAAGTTTGATAAATGTGACCAGGGTCAAATTCAACCTTTTTTGCTCTCCCTCTCGCCGGTTGAGCTACCCGGTATGCATGTTCGAGAAAAATAAAATAATTGAGGAATGGAATTAAAATTTGAAATTATCAAGAATATTGATTATTTGGTTGTGTTTAGAATTGTATAGAATAATGAGTATAGTGATTGATATGTCCTACACAATAATAATAGTAGTTGTCCCGTGCGGTGCACGGAAGTTATGTTATTTTAATATTAATGTGAATGATATTTTGTAAAGATATTCATTGTTGAAATCTATGAATTAAATACACACATTTGTGATAGTAAAAGAATGTTAATTAAGAATAAATGTATCACAAATTAGTATAAAAAGTAAGGCATGATAAAACTTAATAAAATATTTTAAGACATGATAAAACTCAAAGGTTCACTATCTCGTGCGATGAAATTAAACATTCATAAGTTAGGTTATATTAATAATAATACAAAGATACAATATACAGACACACACACTTACGTACTCTATATATATATATATATATATATATATATATATACACACACGTACATACATACATACAAATATATATTCACGGTGTGATAAAAAATTTGACACATAAAAATACAACACAAAATATTAACCAAAGCTTTTTAAAAAATAATAAAGATATATACATTTATACATATTCAGTACATATATATGGGTATGTAAGTACATGTAAGTATAAGCATATACTCTGTATTAAATACTTGTTATATAATAAATTTGAGCCCATTACTGATACAATTGCCGTATAAGGCCCATTTAATAGCCCAACAAAATTGCCAGTCCAATATCCTGACCCGGCCCACCCCTATAAATTATCTATAACCCACCGACAATCCACTCCACTACCACATGCTCTGTTCTCTCATGTCTCAAGTCTCAGTTAGGCTATCTCTCACTCTCCAGTTTTATGTACCTCTTTACTCGAAGAATTATCACCAACAACTTCAACTCTGTAACTACAGCTCTGATGCATCTCTGCATGTATGTTTTCTAAAAAAAATGCATACAAACCGATGGTTGAAGTTGTTGGTGAGACATACGTTGAATCTATTTTCTATCTATTTATGTTTATATATATATAGATCTAGATTTTTTGAAAGAATATTGATTTTTCCTTATATCTACTATTAGATATCTTTTCTACACCATTAACATGTAATATGCATTTTTATTATATAATAGTTGACATTATATTTATTTTTTAAATTATTTCTTCTTTAGTTTTCTATATTTATTTTAATAATAATATAATTATCTAATCATAATAATATATAAAGTTGTCTAAGACTGCAAATTGGATTCCAATAACACATTTTCATGACATTGTTATTGCCTAATATTCTTATTAATTATTTTCAACCTAATTATTTCAATTCCTAGCCGAAATTAATTTATCAAAATATTAATTATTTATTAACATAATTGCCTAATATTCTTATTTTATATTTAAGGTATAATATTATTAGTACAATAATAGATTATCATTCCCTTCTTTTGAGTAATTATTATGATATTTATATGGTTTTTTTTATACTTACCATTATAAAAATATAATTGATTTTGTACTAATATTATATATATATATATATATATATATATATATATATATATATATATATATATATATAATATTAGTACAAAATAAATTGTTCATGTGTTAATAATTGCCTAATAATTATTATGGTAATTCTCATCACCTACTCCCATGTGATTTTTATGATTATTTTATGATAATCTATATACATATTTTTATACTTAAGTATAATATTATTGACACAAAATAAATTATAGTTATCTTTTCTTTAGGTGCAAATACTTAACTTAATAATTAAATATTAATATAATTGCCTAATTTTTATTTATTGTAATCATTATGGTAGTTCTCATTCCCTTCTTCCATGTAATTATTTAAGTAATATATATAAAAGTATAATATTATTATAATTATAACTAAAAAATAATTGAATAATTTTTTCGACATTAATGTACTATAATTATTCAACCTTTTTTTTTATATATAATTTTTCTAATATAATTTGTTTCTAATTGATTTTGAGACTAATATATAAATCATTATATTTCAAGATTCTTTTTACCTTACCATAATTCATCATTTTTCATTGTATGATTGTATCTCATGCTTTTTTCAGCCACATAATAAAACTTTATCCATATTGGTTCTTACTTTCGTTTTACTCAATGGAATAAATGCCTAATGTACTGCTTAGACTATTAGAGTACGATTGATTCGATTGTACGAGGTGTTAGGATTAAAAGATTGAGATAATTTTTTTGTTTTGTCGAAAACAATTTTGATAAGCCGCTATAAATAAATAAATAAATAAATAAAAATAAATATAAATATATAAATATATAAATAAATAAATAAATATATACACACACACACATATATATATATTGGTTTATTTCATTGTACTTTTTATTTATTTATTGTATTTTTTTTTTGAGAATAAAAACTTAATGCATTAAATCACGAGAAAGACAGTTTACAAGGAAAATAAGAGGAATGTCAAACCATTCCCCACAACCTGACATAGAAAGGGCCTCCCTAGCAACAGTGTGGGCGGCACAATTCGCAGATCGTTTAACAAAACGGAATTCAACATCATCAATTGACGACGCCAATTCTTTAATATCATCTACTAAAAGACCAAAAGTAGAATAAAAAGAAGTATAGGAAATAGCATGAAAAACTAACTGGGAATCCATCTCCACATCTGCAGCACCCATACCAGTATCCTTTAACCAACTTAAAGCCTCTCTCAAACAAATCGCTTCAGCCTCTCTAACTGTGTAGGAACCAGTGATCCTAACATTTTTTGCAGCCAAAAAATTGCCTTCATCATCACGTAGAATCCATCCCAAACCCATAGCATTATTTGTTGTATCAATTGCCGCATCCGTGTTAAGCTTAAGTCGTCCTCGTGCTGGCCGAACCCAAACATCATTACCAACAACTCTCATGTTAGTGGAAACCTGAGAGTTTGCTTGCTGCCAATTCGACCAAAACGTAAGTGCCCTCCTCAACAACGCATGCATGTCAAAAGGTACCCCCTTCCATACACTATCATTCCTGCTGCACCATATAGCCCAACAGGCCATGACAAATTTAGCAAGTAGTTCACCAGTCAAGACATTGAGATACCCAAAAAAACCACTCAATAACATTATTACCATGGTTTGTACTAGCACCTGGTAGCCCAATAGCATTCCAAATTTTAAGAACCTCAGCACATCTAGCAAAAATGTGAGAAGCACTTTCATCTTCTCTCCTGCACATATGGCAAATAAGTGAACAATGTATGTATCTTTATTTACTTACTTAGATTAGATGACTAAAATAATAGCAATGATTATCTTTTACATGTATCTATATTAAATGACATGTATACAATAAATATATGTGGACTATGCATATTACTGGCATATTTTATGTATGTGTAATTTGCATAATTATGTTTATATTCTAGGCACATTTGATTTATTTAAATTTAAATGTTTTAAAATCGCATGTTGTATCTAATAACATAATATTTTGTAATATGTTTTTTTGGTAAAATATTGTGACGATCAATATATACAAGCAATTCAATATTACAAGAGAACAAATATTATATTGAGTGATATTTTTACATTAATCACATAATAAAATAATTGTACACGTTCAATATTAGAATTTTTTTATTATTCTATCTTTAATATTATTATCTAAATATATAATTTAAAATATTTATCCGTGCATCGCACGGGTAATTGGCCAATTATTTACTTCAATTCAAGCAAATATAACATTAGAAAACATAATCGATCCAATCATTTTCATCATTTGCACTATATAATATTGATGTTATAATTTATAAAATTATATATCGATCTAAATATCCTTAAAACATTATAACAAAATTCATTCCGTGCGTTGGACAAAAATACTAGTAATATTAAAAAAATATTAGCATTTGTATATATGATGTATAACATGAGATTTCACTAAGTAATGCCGTCTTTTTGAAATTGTACCTGCTAATAAAGGAAGAAACTTATTACTAATAATATTGATGAATGAGAAAGTGGCACAATTACAAACTCACAAGAAAATTGAATAAAACAATATATAATAGATACTGATGATCCCCATGTTAGTTACAAATTCATATTCCATTTCCTAAATTCAAATATTACATATTGGTTATATTATACTATAAATATAGATGAGAAGGAAGAGATGAATAAATAGAGGTTGAAATGGTAGTTTAATTTAATATACAAATAATGCAAAGGTAAAAGAATTTGGTACGATAAATAAGATCAGAGCTCAAAATGTGGAGACGATGCCAACTTGGTATGTTTTACTTTGTAAAATGAATAGATAAGAATCAACAAGTAAACATTTATTTACATTTAAATTCTCAATAAAAATGTGGTGTAAAGTTAAAATAAGTTTCAAAAGAGTTGTCAAGGACCTTGTGGTCCAGTGGCATCAAACCCTTCTTTTATATGGGAAGTGGTGGGTTCGACTCTTGTGCTTCAATAGATTGAGAAAGTAGTTATGACCAGATATTGCGAGCTAAAAATATTCCTCTCACGACACTTCGTGATGACTTGATCATAAAAAAAACATTCATTTTTCTGTCATCTATATATATATCTTCCTTGTAACGATTTGAATTTTCTATTGCGAGCTAAAAATATTCCTCTCACGACACTTCGTGATGACTTGATCATAAAAAAAACATTCATTTTTCTGTCATCTATATATCTTCAAATCTTCCTTGTAATGATTTGAATTTTCTCTTTGCATTTCTTTACATTTATCAAAGGACCTATTATCTTTTGAAATTTGATCCTTAACTATTAATTTTGCAACATTTGGTGCATAAGTGTACTTGTGCGGACACATTCAATCCTGTCAGCCAAATCTCTGACAACCACTTGTTAAAAATGTAAATTTTCTCTCATCCAGAGTTGTTACAGTGATCGACAATTTTAGTAATAGTATTGTATATTTATATTTCAATGGGCTATTAATATGAGCTTCAAGTGGCAACAAGTTGATCCTCTTATATATAGTCTTATATCAACATCACATATATATTCACATCCATAACCAATTCAATGGCATCCTCTATGTAATGCCTTTCTTGCTTTATACTTAGCTTTATTATAAGCAAAAATCTGAGTGTAGAATATGCGAATAGCTTAGATTCACATATCACATGGGTTGCCACACAGCATCTCAACCACTTGAAAGTAGGGCAACACCTCATATCACTCTTTAACCAAAGTCGGAAAGTGACCATTTCATCTCCAACGTACCCCAAACTCCTCCTATTATCTCCCACAAATAATATCTTTCCATGTTAGACACCTACTTGCACATTCTTTATATTCCATATGATGTACTGTGCATCGGAATAACAATATAATGCATCTTCCCTCCTGCCCTCCACTCTTCATTTTATTCTGCATATATATAAAGAATTCAAAGGAACATACACATATATAAATAGCGCATATAAAGAATATAAATTTTGAATAAGTTGTTGCATATATAAAGATTTAAATTAAATTAACATCCACACAAATAATGTCTATAATTGGTGTAGGTTCAAAAATAATGTATGCTACTTATCAAAAGATAACTTCTAGTCAGGAGTCTTCGAGAAAAGTGCCCAATAACTCTTTTTTATAGTGACTTTGTCAAAAGTACATCTATCAGAGTACTGGTAAACTTAAGATCTGTTGCACAAAATGTTTACTGCGATCTGGTTTCTAGTCATAGTAAGATGATAATACATTTGCCAGAAGACGTTAACACATGAGTTGAATAGTCTACCATTGACTTGGGGATGAAATATATATATAGGGGAGTTGAGATCTATTTATCGAGTTTGCTGAAGAATTTTACTGTTAGGGTCTACTGATCATGAGAGTAAGATCTACTAAAATCCTAAATATAAAATCTGCCGGATAAGGCTTGCTAATAGTGAACACAGTCAACTATAAAGCACCGTACAAATACAAGTTTGCCGGTGAAGATCTTCTAACTACAAAGGCTTAACAACGACTAAGTCTTAATCTTGGTCTATACAAAGATAAACCCAAGAGGGCTATTATAAAGAAGGCAAAAACTTGTGTGAGACCGTCTCACCATGAGACGAGTCATGTCGGGTCGGGTCAAAATGCAAATGTAACACTTATATGCACAAATGCCATACTTATATGCTCAAATGTAATACTAATCAGGAATAAAATTTTTGTTACTTATTAGGGTAAATGTAATACTTTTAAAGAAAAATACAATACTTTTACATTTCGATTTAAAAGTATTACATTTTTCCTCAAAAGTATTATATTTGCCCTTATAAGTGAGAGACACTTGTCAACATTACTTATTATGAAAAATGTATTACTTTTTCTCTTATAAGTAACAAAAATTGTATTTTTGATTAGTGTTATATTTGAGCATATAAGTGTGAGATTTGCACATATAAGTATGACATTTGGGCTCTGTTTGGCAGAGCTTATTTAAGAGCTTATAGCTTATTTTAAGCTACTAATAAGCTATAAGCTCTGTTTGGTAATGTTCTCAAAATAAGCTAGTAACTTAAAGTAAGAGCTTATTTTGAAACGCTACTTGGGGTAGCTTTTCAAAAATAAGCTAGTAGCTTTTTAACTTTTTTCCATCTTTATCCTTATTATTTTAAATAAATGGCATCCTTTACCCCTCTCAATTAAAACTCTTTTGACATTTTCTTTTCATTATGTTTGGTTGTAATTTCAGTTTGACATTTGCGTTTGAACATTAATTTTTGTATGAACTAATTTTTACTTTATATATTTTCAAATATATGTTCTTACTTTATTTTTTATTTAAATATATTGATTTCATTATTTTATATTTTAATATATAAACAAACCTATTTAAATTTAAAATTATTTAAATTGTATCAAGATGCCCTTTTTAGTCTTTTTACATTTATCAGCTTATAAAAAAGTTAAATTTACCAAACACTTTTAAGCATAACAGCTAGCTTAACAGCTCTTCAGATTTCAGCTTTCAGCTACCTTTTCAGCTAGGTTTACCAAACATAGCCTTGCATGGTGCTTTGACCCAACCCGACCCGTATCACAAATAAGGATCCGTGAGACGGTCTCACACAAGTGTGACCCTATAAAGAAATATAACTTTTGGAGACTCTAAATCATTAAAATTACAACAATCAATATCATCAAAATATATAAGAAGATAATTATATTCATTCCTAACAGTAAGACTTATACTATTTATAGCAAAGTGTCAGGAAGATCGGACCCATTGACCTACCTAGTCGCTTTGGAGGACTAATTGACGCACTGAATGCCCCGGAGGGTTCCTGAAATTTGTTATATAACTTCCCTAGATTCACATTGATAGCCCTAAATGTGCGCAAATTATATCGTGGACCGCGCATTAAAACGACGTCGTTTTGATTAATAAAAACAAACAGATGAAACGACCTCCGTTTCGCGACATTCACTATCAGTTCATATACACTACAGTTATATTTCAACACAACTTCAGTTACATTTCGATATAACTACTGTTTCATTCGATAATATAAAAACACAAATGTGAAACTGTTATTCAGTATCAGTTCATATACACTGCAGTTACATTTCAACACAACTACAGTTACATTTCGATATAACTACAGTTTCATTCGATAATATAAAACACAAAAGTGAAATTGTTATTCAGTATCAGTTCATATATACTACAGTTACATTTCAATACAACTACAGTTACATTTCGATATATTTACAGTTTCATTCGATATTCGATAATATAAAAACAAATATAAGACAGTATCTTTTGAGATAACTGTAGTATCAGTGACCACGGTATAATCACGGCTATATGTGAGGCAGTTACCTAGGATATATGCATGCCAAATCTCACGTAATAATCTATTGTAACAACTAGAAACCATCAAAGTCTATAAATACTAAAATACTACCATATATAATGTACGAAAAAAAGGGTTCAAACTCTTGAAATTAATATAATAGCGTACGTCCTTGTAACCTTGAACTACCAAGAAATTCATTCATTTTTCATTCAATATTTGGGGTTATAAAGCTTCATCAATTTATACTTCTTGAATTCAATATTTAGGCTATTATAATCGAGGTTAGTTATAGTGCTCCAATTTACACTAACATGTACGTTGGAGGGCAACTCAATATATAATGGTGGTTGTTTAGAAGATTAAACATTAAGGTAAGTTAATACTCTGTATAATAAGTACTCCAACTTCCATACCCTAGAAGCACTGTTGCAAAAATTGACCTAGATGCCCCTAAGCCGAGACAAATTACCCCTAGGCGGTCGGCTGCCTAGCCGCCCAACTCGGCCGAGTTCGTGGTGAACTCGACCGAGTTAACTCGTCTGATTCGGCCGAGCCATTTTTTAAATTATATATATATAGATATATATATATATATATATATATATATATATATATATATATATATATATATATATATATATATATGTATGTATATGTATTTATGTATGTATGTATATAATCCTAATCATATGATAATCAATCCTTATGTGAGAACGTGCGGATATATATACACCAGCACACGTGCACATGTGCACTGTTTTTTTATTATTAATTTTTTTTTTATAGTTAGCCGCCTAGACACTATTCTATTGTCTAACTAGCCCCTAATGCCTACTGCAACCATGCATAAAAGTCATTAGAAAGTTATTGAATTGAGATTAGAGAGTTATAATTAACTTGCAAGATACATGTAAGTTAATTTGGATGCAAGGTTAGATATCCTCTATGACAGTTTTGATTTTGAATTCTATAATTTTGAGTTTTCTTCTAATAATATCCGTCTTTGTCAACATCAAGTACCATTGAATTAGTGATTTGACCTAGATTCATATAATTTTGTTATTTGCTCTTTGCATCCTTTGATTGGAAAAAAAAAAAAAAAAAGTTAAGGTTCCAAAGCCTTTCATTTATATATACATATTCCCTCAGTCTGTCCCATTGGAAAAAAAAAAAAAAACAAAGAGTTTCACTTATATATGCGTGTATAGAATCAAGAACCCATCTGAAAACAAAATGGCTCCCAACCCACCAAAGACTTCCGTTCTACTTCAAAGAATCAGCACTCGCAAGCAATCTCAACGGCGCTCATCGCCGATAATATCTTGCGCCGCCGCGGCCTCGGAGGTCCCGGAAGCGGTGGCCCGCTATCACGCCCATCCGGTGGGACCCAACCAGTGCTGCTCCGCCGTGATCCAGCGGATCTCCGCCCCCGTCTCCACCGTTTGGTCCGTGGTCCGCCGCTTCGACAACCCGCAGGCCTACAAGCACTTCGTGAAGAGCTGCGACGTCATCGTGGGGGACGGCGACGTGGGCACCCTCCGCGAGGTCCGCGTCATCTCCGGCCTCCCCGCCGGCAGCAGCACCGAGCGGCTCGAGATCCTCGACGAGGAGCGCCACGTCATCAGCTTCAGCGTCGTCGACGGCGACCACCGCCTCGCCAACTACCGCTCCGTCACCACCCTCCACGCGGACGCGGGCGGGACGACCACCGTCGTGGAGTCCTACGTTGTTGATGTCCCGCCGGGAAACACGAGAGACGAAACCTGCGTCTTCGTCGACACTATCGTCAAATGTAACCTCCAGTCGCTGGCGCAGATCGCCCAGAATTCCGGCCGACGAAACAACAACTGAAGGGATCGGATCTAATTAATATGAAAATGTCAACATTCATTATCTGGATCGAGATCGATCTTAGCTAGGCATTGTGAGTTCTGATGATTTCTTGAGATAATTAACTTAATTAATTGTGAATTCATCATTATGTGTACATATAGTACATACATATTATCCTTAAGTTTTTGTTTTAGCTAGCCAGCTATTGTTGCATTATATTGTCTTTGAGATGAATGAACTTTATTATTAGGTTTTGTATATTCAACACTTTTCTTCCTTAATCATTCTATTCAGCAATCATATAAAATCTCAAAAATCCCTAGGCACAACACCTAATTCAACTCATCATACAAACAAAATTTCTACTACAATAATCAACACAAAATATTGGACTAAAGATCCATGTATATATATGGGGTAATTTTTTCATTTCATGGTTGAATACTAAAAATAGCAAAAAATTGTTACATTTTTTACTTGTTTTTGAAAAATTTATTAAATGACCCACTTTTTACTAATTTTCGATATATATTCTGCAAATTTCAGCCTAAAAAATCAATGCCCTAACATTAGAGATCAATCCTAAAACTACCCATTTAGAATGGTAACAGAGCTACCATCACACCATATAATAGTTGGCTTTATGAATCACCATAAAATCAAGTTATAATATATATATATATATATTCTCATTTACCATGGTTCTTTAACATTAGGGATTTTTTTTTATTATTTAAAAAGATAAAAATCGTTTTCACTTTTTGAAGGGGAAAAGCACTTGGGCATAATGGAGGAGTAGGATTACCAATTACAAGATAATTTTTTGTTAAAAAATGAGATTAGATGGGAAAAGAATTATTAGATTATTTGAATGGAAAAATGTTGATGGGAATCACCAGCCAATTCCAATCAAGGTTGCAAGTGGGGAGGAATTGAACTTTATTTTTTGGTTGGAGATACGAATTAGGTGATGCAGTAGTATTATTAATATGATGATAATAAAATAAAATAAAAGACAAAAAGAAAGTGCAAGTTGCAAGGTTTTAATTAGTTAACGTACAAAAAAGAATGTAATGGGCATGGGGTGTATATGCAAGTTGCAAATTGTTTGTTGGGTTGTGGTTTGAATATATTTTGGAGTGCAAGTTGGAGGGTGCAAGTGGGCACTACAGTCCGGCCGGCGACCGGCCTTTATTAATGATCCTCATGCGCTACCTTCCTAGCTCACTGCACGCTTCTTTTCTACTCATCTTCACGTTTTCAATTCCCATGAGCTCTTGTCCCCTCAAACAAGGCCAAACCACATTATTATTCACAATTTTTTTTACAAGTTTATTTCCCTTTTTGGTTAGTTGATAATAGTATTTTCACTTTTAATTATTGATTTTGATATGTTTTGTAGGAAGGTTTCAAAGAAATTTTCGAAATAAAATGTTTCTTACAAATTTCAATCCATAAGAACCAACGAAATGAAAATTCAAGACATTTGATATTCACACTTCTCTTAAAGCTGATTTGCTTTCTCCCAAGGGTTTTAGGAGTGTTGAAGCGTTAATTTTTTATGATACAATGGAAGTTTTGGCACACTTAGTAATTTGTAATAGAATTGTTTGACAAATAGAGAAGTATGTAGAGAGATTTCGTATGTAGAGAAAATCATAAATTTTTAGAGAGAGTAAAAAAGTTACAAATTAAAACATGTGCCCGGGTCGTGGCTGCGCCGCACATGAGTCCAAACTTTTTGGATTTGATGTATGCCCTCCCCCTTTGCACAAGAGAGATGGTCTTTATGCTATACAATTCAAACTCTTTAAAAAGTTTAATTGCATATATATACTAGTGCGTGCAAACCAACTTCATTCCCTTTCCAATGTAGGACAAATGCTACACAAAAGCCTTCACAACTCAAATGGGTACACTTTCAGAATCAATTTTTCATTCACCGATTATCCATTTTCAGCGTTTAATATATCAAATTAAACTTCTCACATAGGATAAACTTCGTCCACTTTCACTTGACCCAAATCAAAAGTAGATCTCTCAAAAAATTATACCACAAAATGACCATTTTAAATGCTAATTTAACTAATTTTTCCAACAATCATCCACATGAATGAAAATTAATTTTTTGGAACTAGAAAAATGACACAATCATAGTGTTCAGTGGACGATCCTTACATAGTATAGGTATGCTTTACCATTTGAACCTTTCCTCATTAAGATATATTTACTTTACTGCATGTTTGGTAGAGCACGATGTCTTTGAACAGTACTACTATTTGTGTAAAGGATAATATTTCCTATATAGAAACTTCTAAACCTTTGTTTAGTTCGCATGGGTGTGCTTGTTTTGGTGATAAAACACCTTGCTTGGATCTGCAAGAGTTTCAAAATAATTGGGCACATGCAATTATCCTTTGAAGCGATTCCATTTCTAAAAAATAGTGTAAACATTCAACCTCTTCACTACACTTGTCCAAAGCTATCAGATCATATTCTATTGTGGATCTAACTATTACAGTTTGTTTCGAGGATTTCCATGAATGGTTGTATTGGCTAATGTGAACAAATAGTCAGTCGTAGACTTATAGTCCTTAATGTTCAATATCCAATTAGCATAGCTATATCTTTATAGTATAGTTGGATATCTTGAATTGTTTACTTAGACTTGAAATACTTGAATCGAGTACTTAGATCCAAAATACTTGAAACTTGATACATGAAATCCTTAAATTGAGTACTTAGACTTGAAATACTTGAATCGAGTACTTAGACTCAAAATACTTGAAACTTGATACTTGCAATACTTGAATACTTGAACTCTTAAACTTCATACTTGAACACTCAAACTTAAGACTTGCATGCTTCAAAGCTTGAACACTTCAATCACTTCTTCTCTATCGCTCCTTTCACTTGAAATGAGATATCTATTTATAGCATGAGAAACACCATCCACACCACACATTTTGAAATTTGAATTCAAGCATTTAAATTCAAAACCATTTGAATTTTATAACTTAACCAAACTATCTAAACATTTAAATATATTTGGTTAAGTTATTTTGTTTTTATAAAATCAATTTGGTTAAGTTATTTTGTTTTTATAAAATCAATTGAATCACGGGCCAAACATATGATATATGGGATATTCCAAGAAAAATGTAATTGACAAGTTCAACAACCTTTTTTAAGTCAATCAGCCCAATTAAATTACACAAGGCCCGATCAATTTTAATAGGCAAGTTTAAAGCATTTCGAGTCCTAAGTATTCTGATTCAAGTTTCAAGTATTTTGACTCTAAGTACTCGATTCAAGTGTTTCAAGTATCAAATCTCGAGTATTTTAAGTTCCAAAAATTTCAAGTTCAAGCATTTCAAGTAATCTTGAGTATTTCAAACTCGAGTAATCAAGTGCAAGTATTTCAAATACCAAGTTCGTTGTAATCAAGCTAAATTTGTTTGTGGCGAAGTGTTTGATATTCAAGTACATTTCAAGCAGACGATCAAGTGTTCGTGAAGTGTTTAAATTAAGCAAAGAATCTGAGGATTTTTTTCAGAGATGATTGTACCCACATTACACAGTTACACTTTTTTTTTTTTACCTTGTACATGATTTTAGTGTTTTTTAGTGTTAATACAACACACTTGAATTTTTTTGTGTTAAAAATATTTTTCAAAAATTCCACTCCATAAGAACCAACGAAAATTCAATTCGTGTGATACTCACACTTTTCTTAAACCAATTCACTTCCTCCTGACGATACTAGGAGCATTGAAACGTTGGTTACATGTAAATATTTTACTACTAAAATATTAGTTTCAACGAATCTGTCTCCCGACGTACTGAAGCACAAAGAGCCAACGCCCCCACTAAGGATCGAGAGGTCCACAGCTATGCCGCTTAACCGGTCTTTGGCAACACAAGATATTTACAGGAGAAATAAAATTTATTAGCATTCACGGCATTCAAACATGTTACTCCTATAACTAAAAATTAATTAATCAAATTAATTCTCATATAAAAATTAGATTTAATCATAAGCAATTACGTAATTGATCAGAATATTAACTCACAATTTTCTGTATGTTGCATTTAACAAAGGAAACATAACAATACGAGCTTGCAACCCTCTCATACTCCTAGTTGGGAAAATAAAAAATCTAGCAAAACACGCCAACTGGTTCGTAGTTGCAAACGTGCCCAAAATTTTTGGACTCATTTTGAAATTTGATTTGCACCTATTCTTGTGCGAGGACCTCTATCTTATACAATTCAAACTCCTTAAAAATTAAAATGTTACATTCACTCATTATCTATTTTGAGTTTATAATATTTCAAATTAAATCTCTCGCTTAAATGAACCCGAATCCACTTTAACTCGAGTCAAGTTAAAAGTGGACCCCACTAAAAATTATACCACAAATTAACCACTTTAAATTACTAATTTAACTAATATTCCCATCATGTTTCACATTAATTAGTTATTGACTTTTAAAAAATATCACTTTAATATAAAATGTCTAGACTTTAAATACGATAAGGTAATTAATTAATATTTATTTGAAATTTTAAAAAGTGGGGATATTTTAGATGTTTAGAATCAATAGTTGTTTTTAAAAAAAAGTGATAAATTAGTTGTTTACTATTAATAGTCACCTATTAGACATAAATATATTATTTTATTTATTTAACTATCATTGAACTATTTTTAGCTTTAGATATAAAAATTAAAATAATTTAACTTTGAGTTACATTTGTGTGAAATCGTCTCACGAATAGAGACTTTTGAGACAGGTCGGGTCATTATAATTTTGGTCATAAAAATCAACCAAAGACCAATTCATAAGTAACTATTACTATAATTATGTTGACTCAACCCGTCTCACGAATTAAGACCCGTGAAACGCTCACACAAGTTTTTGCTTTTAGCTTTAAAAGTTGTTTTTGTTGTTGTTGTTGTTGTTGTTGTTATTATTATTATTTTTTATTTATTTATTTATTTTTTTTTTACATCAAGTGGAGGGTGAGTGCCCCAAGCACAACCTCATGCTAGGTTGTGTTTACAAAAATGTCTCTAATGCGAGGAACACCATATCCATCTTCATATATATATATATATATATATATATATATATATATATATATATATATATAAACACTGCTGGAGTTATTTCAATTCACAAATCTCCAAATCCATGGTGCAGTTTTGAGAAATTCATCTACCACTCTGTTTTGCTCCTAAGGATATGGTTCCTAAAAAATTTCCTATGATTTCCCTACAAGATAGCTTTAATAAGGTTGTGGTTGCATCCATATAATGAATGCATCATCGTTGCACCCGTCAGGCACTGAACCACCAACTTAGCATAAGATTCGATAATGATCTTGCTGCAGCAATCTTCAGGCTATATATGCAGCTTCCGGCGCTGCTAGTAAAAGTGCATATTCCATTCGCCTCTTTTGTTTCAAAGAATACCTCCCAAGTCCCATCCATAACTACCATATATTCCTATTACTCAGCTCTGTAAATCGTAGCCATCAGAATTGATCTTTATCCATCATGTTGCTAGGTGGCTTCACCCATCTATACAAAATAAATGGTTTCTTGATGATGTAAAATACCTCTTGCTCGATCTCCTAGTATTGGAAAGAGATCTCCCTATTAATCCAAGCAGCCTTTTGGATGCCGGAGACAAATTTTTTCCATGCTTAACTAACCACTACATATACGGCTAGCTAGAATAGCTAGCTAGGGACCTGGCTTTTAGCTTCTACATCTCCAACAAATTGTTACACCACTCAACAGGGACCAAACCGCACTTCCACCCTGCTCTTTCTCCCAATAATCACCCACACTACTCCAAAATTTACTTCTATACCACTTCAACAAGTGGAAAATTTTGGCACCATTTATTACTCCAAAATTTGCTTGCCTGCCCATTTCTAACACACAGTCTTGCCCCTTTTCTAGGATATATCTTACCCAACTCTGAACTCGCTTCACTAGTACAGAATATGTTATCCGCATTTGCTGCAAAAAGGATGCCTATGGACAATATGCTAAAAGTCTAGATTTTAGGAGTCTGTTCCTCACAACGCCTAAAATCAACTTGAGGTGACAATTTTTTCCCAATAGTTATAAATTTCTATTAGGAGGTGCCAAACCAATTTGGGCAAAAAAGTCAAATTAATTTCTTCAATATTGTGAACACTTATGACTCTCACTTTAATGGCAAGTGGGCAACACTGATGACTCTCATTTTATGTCATATTTCACCTATTCTTAACTTATTTTTATGTTCATTTTAAGGTGTTTATTTGGATTTTAGAACTAAAAGTCATGTATTTTGTGCAAATAATCACCCAAATGCACATCTGAGCTAGGAAGGAAAATAGAAGAGGAAGTCAAAGTTGATCAATTTAGACCAAAACCACATGAAAAAGGAACACACAAAAGCAAACCCAAAAAAAACGCGCAAAAGTGAGAGTTCGTAGCATGAATGAACGTTACGCACAGGCGATGGCACGCCCGTGCATTAAGCACCAGTGCAACCTGCCTTCTGAACGGGTAGTGGTGTTTATTGTATTTGATGCCTATATAAGGATTATAACACCCCCTAGATTCATCTATCAACTGTCACTTCCCTTAGACCACATCTCACAGCCTTCAAGTTCTCTTACGAGAGTAGAGAGCATTGAAGGTCAAGACAACTCATTCTTATTTAGAGGGATTGATGGCATTACGAGAGGGAAAATCTCCGTGTTCCAATTCAGCCTAACATTGAATCACGAGAGTGACGTGTTAGTATACCGAATTAGTGTTAGTAGTCTTGAACCCGAAGGTGAAGTTTCATAACCCTCAATACTTTGTTTGATGGCATCAGATCAATAAATACACATTCCAATCCCTACCCTTTTAATTTATCATTTTTATTCCGTTATTTCCACTTCTATGCTTATCCCGTTACCACCTCCATAAAATGCTTCATGCTTGTGCCTAGACTACTAGGCAAACTTCACCTAACCTAAGTATAAACTCGGGGAATAGTCTACTAGACTACTACACAAACTTAACCTAACCTGAGTGTCAAAAGTATAAGTTCCCCAAGCACACAACTAAATTTCATGAAACAAATTCCCATACTACTTCAAATACAAATGGCCAGATGTAATCTATAACCTCACAAAATAAATACACAATGCTCAAATTCTCTGAATCTCCACTCTCCATCCTACTTCAAATCCAAGTTAAAATATAATCACGAAACCGAACGCCCAACACTAAAATTTACAATCATACATGTAATGAAAATTCAACTGGAGTTAAAAACTGGTTTGGAAATGTTAAACTCTCACAAGCAAATTCACATAAGATGGAGGAGTGCCAACGAAATCGCCTATCAACACTATACATCAGAAGTCTCAAACCTCCCCATTCACAGTTTATAAAGTGCAAATAGAAGACTATTACAAACAAGACTAGTATGCATTACAGTTAATAGGCAGCACCACTAAATCCAAGAATGATCAATTTTTATGGTGTCTGCACTTAGGTGTGCTATACAAAGAGCTATAGACTGAGCTTTTATGTCCATATATGCCGTAAACTCTTGATGCTTATAACCAAAAAACCAAGAGAACAAATTGCGAGATCAAACTCAGGTCACAGCTTACAGATTGCTCTGGATGGAATCCTACATAAGCACCACAGGTCCACAGCCATGAATAGTGGAACAAAAGAAAATAAAATTCTATTTCCATGCTAAACAGACACAAAATAGATTCAATCCATCAACAGTCAAATTCACATGTACAATTTAACAGCAATATTCCCCATATTAGATCAAGAACATCAGAGAAAGCATTTCATATGAATAAACATTTGATGATCAGCAATGTACTGTTTAATAAACAAATAATTCTCATAGATCTAAATCATTTGGCAGTGGGGTTTACCTAATTAACAATTTTATAGATCCGGCATTGAAATATTACACAAGTGTTCCTCCTAAACAAAGAGTTCCAACTATGCATATATTTAGCACTATCATCATATTCATTTGACTTTTTTTTCAAGATATAAATTTCAGAAATTTACGGGGAAAAAAAAAACAGGCTCAAATGTTACCCCAGAAGAGCAGCATTGGTTTTTACGGATCGGAGATCAAAGGATCAAACGCGAGCAGCAACAGCGGGAGCAGCAACGGTAGCGGCTACGCTAGAAGCGCCGCCGGTCAAGAAAGACAGGAATCCAGTTGACGGCGCGTCTTGCTCGTCGAGGAACAGATCTTCAGGGACACGGAAAGCGGCGTGGGTGCAGATAATAGCGACGCCGACCATCAACGCGGAGACCAGAACAGATCCGACGCTGGTGAGGAAAACGACGACGACTGTGGAGACGAGCAGGGCGCCGAGGGTTTCGCGCTCGGAGAATTGGCGGCCGAAGAGGACGAGAGGCGGATCGGAGGGGCGGAAGAGGTAGAGGAACAGCCAGGCGGCGAGAAGGGCGGCGAGGATGAGGAGGGAGAAGGGATTGGTGATGAGAGAGAAGCCGAGAACTACGGCAACCAGGGAAAGGTAGTTGATCTTGAAGTAGGCGTAGTTTTTGCGGATGCGGAGAGTGGCATCGGAGATGGAATCCGGCTTCGAGAAGGCGGAGCGGTCCACGAGCTCCGCCCAGGGACGGCGGTTGGCGAGGCCGTTGCGTACGGTATCGGTGATGTGGTTTATGAAGGCACGGAAAGCAGGGGTGGGTGCTACGACGACGGTGTCGGAGGAGGGCACGGCGGCGCCGGTGGTTTGAGTATTAGAGATGGGGAGAACTGCCGGCGATGAATTGGCCATTGATTCAGCTTGATTGTGAGATACTGAGATCGAATGAGGGTTTAGGTTATAGAGACGAAATATTGTATACGCGGAGAGAGTTTTATAAGATGAGAGATTTGGGGAATTGGGATTCTTATGTCGGTGGATCTTGGGACTTTGGGTAGTTTGGGGAATGATTTTTTAATTTTCTTTTTTTGGGAGATGGATTTATTTTAGGTAATTCATTGGGACGAAAGAAATCAATTTGGTTAACGTGTGTAGCTGTGCACTCTCATTTTCTAAAAGGTCGGGAGTTTAATCCTTTCTGATATGAAAAAATTAATCTGGTCAGCACTTTGTTCCTTAATTGGACCAGTTATGTATAAATGAAAATTAATCTAAATATGATACGGATTTAAAATTGTCTCTTACGTTAAGGTCTATTCATCAAACTTCATAACCATGGCCTAACCAAAAAGAATGTGTCATCCTAAAATATATCAATCAAGAAGGTAAAAATTGTAAAATTACCAATCAAATTGGACTCACTTTGGAATGGACAAAAATGACGAACCAACAAACCTCAATACCCACCGAAAATGACAACATAATTGTAACAGGAAAATGATGTTTGTATCATTAACATTTTGCTTATCACATGGACTTTGCTTAAAGGTTTGATATGGGCATGGAAAAGAGTGCTAGGAAACTTGTTGTTCAATGTGACTCTTGAGAGGTTGTTAAAGGTTTGATATGGGCATGGAAAAGAGTGCTAGGAAACTTGTTGTTCAATGTGACTCTCGAGAGGTTGTTGATAGGGTAAATGGTCTAACAAATACTAGAGGCTCGGCGCGAAATTTGGTGAAAGCCTGTCAAAGTTGGGTGAGAAAGGATTGGGAGGTTCAGGTGTATCATGTCTTTTTAGAGCAAAATGGGGTGGCAGATATTCTTGCTAGATTAAGAAGGTTTAAGAAGGTGAATTGGAGTAATGTTGTGTCTTCCCCGGATGAGGTGTGTTAAACTTTGGGCGAAGGCAAAGTGGGTTGTTGCTAGACTAGAAGTGTCATTGTGAGGAATCTCTATTGAGGGTCTTCGGCAAATTTTGCTATGGACCATGGTTTAAAACGATGTCGTTTCTTTTAATGAAAAGAAACGACAGTCGTTCTGTGTAATTAGTTCTTTTTGTATAACATATTCAGTTTGATTTTATATATATTGTAATTTCATTTCAGCACAATTAAAGTTTCATTTTGTTTCAACTATAGTTTTATTTGACATTATACATACAACAGTCTTATTACACTAGGATCTGTTATGGAATTTCATTTTATACACACTGTAGTCTTATTACAACACCACTAAATTATAATTCTAATTCAACTACAATTTCATTGGATAATACACACTCAAATCTGTGAAATTGTTATCCAGTTTCATTTTATATACACTGTAGTACAACACAACTAAAGTATCATTTTGATATAACTACAACATTCGATAATATACACTCAATATGTGAGACATATTATTCAATTTTTTATACATACTGTAGTTTAATTTCAACAAAACTAGAATATCATTTCAATTCAACTACAGTTTTATTTGATAATATACACTCAATATGTGTGACATGTTATTCAGTTTAATTGTATATATATTGTAGTTTAATTTCAACACAACTAAAGTATCATTTCATCAATTCAATTACAATCTCATTTGATAATATAAAGACAATATGCAAAACAAGTTATTCTGCAGTTTCATTTTAGATACATTATATTTT
This sequence comes from Ipomoea trifida, assembly GCA_003576665.1. NCBI lineage: Eukaryota > Viridiplantae > Streptophyta > Magnoliopsida > Solanales > Convolvulaceae > Ipomoea > Ipomoea trifida. The sequence continues at coordinate 8,178,891 of CP025655.1, forward strand.
CATTTTGTTCTAAACACGATAAAAATACAAAATTTGTTAAATTTTAATGGTTTTCGTTTCTTTACTTAATTAAAGAAACAACGTTTTCGGACTATGGTCCACACAGTGTGGACCATAGTCAACCGTATAACAACCGGGGTCTTCTCCCCTCCTTTATTGATCCCAAAAAAGAAAAAAAAAAAACACTTTGCTTATCAATTATTTTATATTATTGGGTTGTATTTCTACATATTTTAATCTACATATAAATTGTATAGACTTGTTTATTTTAATTTTAACTCATTTTTACCCATTCGAAACTCCATTTTTTCCTCCAATATATAACCATTAATGTATGACGTTTGTTGTTTATAAATTACTCCGTATCATTGTAGGCAAATTTTACTATGGACCATGGTCAGCTTGAACCATGAAGTAAAACAACATCGTATCATTTTACTTATACTTCAGTTTCATTTGATAATGTTTCTCTAATCTATTCTATAGTTTCATTTTCTACACACTGATTTCATTATAGCAACACTAAAGTATAATTTTAATTCTACTATAATTTCATTTAACAATATACATTATTGCATAACTTATACTTTTTAGTTTCATTTTCTACAAATATTAGTTTAGTTGTAGTAGCGCTGAAATATAATTTTAATTACACCTCATGCTTATTTAACAAGATATGTTATTGTATAAGTTTTGTTTTTTAGTTTCATTTTTCACACGCACTAGTTTCATTATAGCAACACTGGAGTTTTATTTTAATTTTATTACTACCGTTTCATTTGACAATATATGTTATTGCATGAGCTGTACTTTCTAGTTTCATTTTTCACGCACACTATTTCATTTTAGTAACACTAAAGTATCATTTTAACTCTACTATTATAGTTTCATTTAACAATCATATTAGATCATAGTCCACATAGGGCGGTGTGGACCAATAATAAGTAATAACCAAATAGTAATTTTAATATTAATTACTTAGTGTGGAAGATCAAAACTACAACGTTATTTAAAATTAATTTGGAGACTATTTATGCTCACATTGAAGAATGAGAGACAAACCATTATTCAATAAAAAATTTCCCTATTTGTTTTATTGAAGCAATAATAGATAAAGTATTAATTGAATATATTTTGTAAATGAGACTCAAGTAACATCAAAACCAATGAACTTCACGTTTCTTGAATTCTAATTCCTTGAAGAAAAAAAAAAAAAAATCTTTTAAAGACGGGTATTATGGCCGGATCTTAAGCACTAAAGCACAAGTACATGGATACATTGTACTACAGCTAGCTGTACACATTCCGAATTGAAACACATCAAGAAATACTTTCAATTTCTAACAAATAAAGCTTTTCATAATTCATATTACTTTAATACGGGTATATTGCCGCAAATTATATCATCGACGAGTGTTCACCTTGGATTTGTGAGGAAATGAAATACTCCGTACATTTTATTCACAAAACAATATTTGAATCATGTGTTCGTCTCAATTAAAAATCTAAATTGTGGAGTCTAGACTCGATGTCACTGATGAGACTCAATCCCTAGTATTTTTTCTCAAACTCTACCCATGTGACCAACTGAGTGGTTCATGCGAGCTACATGTGTTTTTATTGTAATTTCTCTCCATTGATATATTATTAAATTGATAAAATAAAATGGACAACATTCTTTCCTTTTCTTCTTTTAATAATAAAGAGTTAATTTCATTTTTGTCCTAAATTTATAGGTGGTAGTCCACTTTAAGTTCTTTTTTTATTAAAATATTAACTTTTGGTCCTAGTATTATTGTGTTAGGACCATTTTTTTTTATCCTTTATCAACAAAATATTTTAAATATCATTAAATAGAAGGACAATTTGATATTCAATTATGGATGTTTTCAGAAAAAATAAACATAAAAAATATAGTGGTTCAACGTAATTTGTATAAAAACGATCGAAGGAAATGTCTTTTTATTTAACGATATTTCAACAATTTTGTTGAAGGAGGAATAAAAATGGTCATGCCACAATAATACTAGGACCAAATGAGAAGGTTCTACTAAAAAAAATAACTAAAAATGGATTGTCACCTATGTTAGGAAATAATATTACGAAAATAATATTTCCAGAAAAATAACAAGCACAAAAAATACGAAAGGAATTTCTGGACAAGGGTAAGCTTGAGTCGTGTACTTACTACACTGTCCTTAAAACCTTATTTGCTACCTCCCAAGGTTCTAGGAGCGTTGTAGCCTAGGTTTCCCAGGATAAAACAAGCTTCGATTTCTAGTTTGAGCACTCAAACTTCGAAACCCAGCGAACAAGAACAGAGGCCTGAACATAGTGTGCAAAGAAGGGAGTAAAAGCAGATTTTCGAGAGAGAAATGTATATATCGTTGTTGTAAATTTGCTGCTTCTACCATGAACTACTTATATAGGAATTGATGGATTAAATAGCATTTAATCAAGGCACTTAATCTAATCATAAAACCATGCTTGTAACTCCTGTAACTGTAGACCACTACTTGAGAATTGATTCAAATAATAAAAATTGGAATTAACCCGGAATTAATTCCGTAACGGATGAATCAAGACTTGAAAAGTCACTACCCGAGATGAGGAGTTACACCGAGGTGATCAGATTACATGAATGGACTAGGATTCGGCCAATGATTCGGGCTACGGAAGGCCGAACCATTACGCGAGTCGTCCGAACCAGTCTGGTTCACAACTTAGGCCGAAGACTAGGAGACCGAGTCCTCCTTGGCTGAGGACTAGTGTGTGAGATTTTCCCTAAATAATATAATACCACATATTATATTAAGGCCTTAATTTAAGTGGTGCAAGTTAATTAGGCTTATCAAGAAATCTGATTGGACTAAATAACTAAGAGTTGTTATCCAAGTTAATTAGGCTTATCAAGGATGAGGATGATTGATTATATAGCATATACAGTCACGGTACTCATACTGCTCAGTAGACACCAATACACCAATACACTATCTAGGGTTCTGAGTTAAGTATGAGACAAATATGTCTGACGGTCTACCGTCAAGAGATGTTTTGCTACTACAAACAGTCCAGGGCATTTGATTAAGAGCTACGGTTAGAGGTTAGTATGATCCTGTTTATTACATATTACAGTATTATGTGATAAATTGAGTCTAACAGTTGGTATCAGAGCCAAATAATCTCTGCCTAGTTCTTTAATTTGCAATACTATTTGCATATGTAGTGTATAATTGTGATAACATTATGTGCTTTTTTTATTGATTAATATGTAGTGTATAATTGTGATAACATTATGTGCTTTTTTTATTGCAATCAATATTTGGTTTACTGGGCTGCTGGAAATTTCGTATATTCCGCATAAAGTTTAATTGGATTTCTTGTAATGCTATGGTGGTTTCATGTTATGAACACCGGATTATAGTTTCGCCGGTCGCGACTGTAGTTTACATAAAACCAATCAAAATGACAAATTTTGAAATTGGATTATATACTGCCTACAAGAGTCTTCCCTATTGCGCCGGATTTTTGATCGACGGCAGCCTTGAGCGACGTGGAAGACGATTGACACAGTGGCTGGAGGCAGTAGATGGATAAACGGCGCAATTACAATTAAAATTCAATCGAGTTTTTTTTTTTTTTTTTTGCCTTGCTGCGCCGTTCGTCTTTCATCCCGTCAAGCTGCCTGCACGCCGATTTCTGATCACCGACGGTCTTGAGCGACGGGGGACGGGCAAAGGCTGACGGCGGCGCATTGGACTGGTTCGCGACGCAGTTCGGCGGGCGGACGGCGGCGGCGTTTTGCGTTGCGCAGAGGCTGAGCGGCGGCGGCGGGGCTGGGTTTTCCCAGTTGCGTCGCTGCTACCTCTCTCTTTTTCAGGCGACGCAGGCGACCATCCATGGCTGCTGCTCGTTGCTGCGCTGCTACCGTTCCATTCATGGCTGCTTGAAGCTGTTTCCCATCCGTCCATGGCTGCTGTTAGGTTAAAGTGAAGAAGATGAAGGCTGATGAGGGCTTAAGTTATGGGCCGGGTCTGGCCCAATTTGGCCAGACCTGGGCCTTTTATATTAAAAAAAAAAATCATTCTGGGCCTATTTTGTTGGTTTGGGCTCTTTAAGTTTTTTTTTTATATATATAAATATACCTTCATCACATTTAGACTTCTTCAATTAAGTTATCCAATTAAATTTTGCCTACAGTCAATATTAATATTATTATTCTATTTTGAACAGATTATTAAGTTTTTTTTTAAAATCTGTATGAATTTTAATTTTAATATTGAATATTCAGTGTAAATTGTATTAAGTGTCACAATTTGAATGTTTAATTGAAGTCAATATTAAAATTATTATTCAATTTTAAACAAATTATTAAGTTTTGAATTTGTTTGAATTTTAATTTTAATATTGAATATTCGGTTTAAATTGTATTCAGTATTATATTGTGGAGTATGAGTTCATAATATGCATAATCTAAGCATGCTATATATGTTTTTATATTATTTGTTCGTTATAATTATGCCTTTAGAAAAGCATGTTCATTAAGACTGAACTTAGAGCCTTTTAGGACTGAATTAATTGCTTATTATGCATGGTTTAGTGCCTTTTAGGTGAATTTAGTGCCTTTTAAGAATAGTTTATGCATATTCATACTCTTTCAGTAAAATACTCCATCGTACTTTTTTTTTTTTGGAGGATTTCAAAGCACATAAAGTACATAAAATCTTCATAGTACTACCCTATTTAAAGCCTTATCCTTAAGTAAATCTACATTCTTATAGATCAACCAAACGATTTTACTTCAAATATGAGAACACATGATCTAGGGAAGTTTCTTGGGGAGGAATACTAGTTCCTTAGCCTTGGCTTCCACGCCTTGCTGGCTCGAACCGCCATATTGCTACTAGTCCCCTTGCGACGCTACTCTGTCTAAGGAGTTGGTTTTTAATGGAGCCTTAGCACCAACCAACTTTCCTGGGAGTATACCTAAGGATTGTCTATCATGTTTTGGTTTAATTTGTTTGATTAGGCTTTAAATACACTTGCCACTGTGATTATGTTCAGGTTTGGTCAATTAAAGAATAGCCAAAGCATCTTTAATTTACTGAAATTACATATTAAGAATTAATCACATAAAGTTTAGGCAAGAAATCTTGTAGTTAACTTTGCATTATATGGCGAAATTTAGCCCACAGGCAATTTTGTTATATTTGTAGGGTTAATTAGGATGAAATATTAAACTATGGTCATAATTTGCCCACAGGGATTATGTATCGGCATATAGTTTGGTAGTTTTGTCATTAAGGGTGGATAAACCTTACCCAAATCGTACCCATTTCGTTTCCACCATTCAGTTTCGGTAGTATTATGTCTTTAGTTACTCTCTTTCTATAATGTGCCTTGATAATCCTAACCAAGCCTTCAGTTAACCGCTAATTTGGACTAGTGACATATTTTCTTTACAAATATGGGAACATTAAGAAGGTGTTACCATAATTTGGTTGTCATTGTTAAATATTAATGGTGGTTATAATGTTGCTTATTACCATCAGATATTTTAATTAATGAAACCATTAAGATTAATATGGTATTCAGTTATAAATCCTGAATTGTTTTCAATTAAGTTCATGTGACGATGTTCCAGTCAAGAAAATATTTTGGTCATTGTTATTTTCTTGTCATTTTTCGGACTTCAAATTTTATTAAGTTTCAAAATTATATCCGAAAATGTTTCTACAATTAGCGGTTTTAACTATTGTTTTTCCATATTCAGTCTCCTATTTGATGTGATAATATTATTATGGCTATTTATTGCTTTTGGATTATTTGCAATCTTGCCATTAATGACAATAATATTATTAATTGAGTTATGGAGAGTGATTTTGAATCAATTTAGTAATTTTGGAAAAACATTTCTAGGCAATAGGATATCGCCACTAATTCCATAATTCTTTAAGTTATTTGAATTATGAATTTAGTACGTTAGGCCCATAATTGATTAAGTATGAATAAACAATATTTAGTGTAAATTCACACTTTCTAGTTGGTTCATACTTTCAGTTAGTTTTATGCATTCAATCACATTAAGTGCATAATATTAAGTTTAATTATGCAATTGGGTTTGTGAGATTTTGATTTACAAATGACAATATATACTTTTGGTAAGATATTGTTGGAATTTGTAAATTCGGTCTATTTCTCATAAATTTAGTGTGCTGCATTTAAAACATTTTGGAATGGGCTTAAGGTTTGAAAATTTCAAAGTATATATTTATTACTTTATTATTCAAAATTTTGGGTCTCTTTGGTTTGGACTCATTAGGATTTGAATATTAAGTTTATACTTTGGAAGCTCATATTAAAAATTGTCTAAGTTATGCAATTTGTTTAGAATATATGAGTTAAATGCCTAATTTTGTGCATATTAATTTGTCCAACGCATAATATTTTGTTATGCAATATATTTTTATGCCTTTAGCAATGCATAAATTTAGGATGAATTATATTAGTTTCTAATTAAGTTGGACTTATGCATAAACTTTGGTTGCATTAGTGCCTGAACTTAGCACATTTGGACCGTTAGTTTAGTTCACCATTTTATTTTATGTTTTAATCATAGGTGAACTATTCAATTTTGAATTATACCCTACAGTTCGATTTATACCCCAAACAGTTATACATTATGTATACATAAATCGGGAGGTATACTAGTTTTATGGTCATGACTTAAGAACATCTTGGGCCACTAGTCTCCTTAAAGCAGTTGGTCTTTAGTGAGGTTTCATTTTACCAACTTTTATGGGGTATATACATTTGAAATTTCCCATCATATTTGGTATAATTTGTCAAAAATTAATTTTAAGTATTTCCTTGCCAATGTGATTTGATTTCGGTTCATTAAAGAATAACGGTAGTATCTTTAATTTACTGAAGTCTCTGAAGTTTCTAAACTTGGTTGATTAGGGAATAACCACAACATATTCAACTACCTAAGATTATTAAGTTTTGATGTTATAATTTTAATTTGGTTGGGGAGTAGCCACAGCATCCTTTAATCAGATTATATTATATATATCTTTATCTTAATCACATAAAGATTACGCAAGGATTAGATAAATGTCTAGTGATCCTATAATCTTAATTTGGTTGGGGAGTAGCCACAGCATCCTTTAATCAGTTAAAATTATATATTAAGCGGTTTTTGATCACATAAGGTTTTGGATATATCGTTTGTGATTAATTCTATGTAATATGATGGAATTTCGCCCACAGGCAATTTCGTTATATTTATATAATTAATTAGGGTAAAATACTTGACTACGATCATAATTTAGCCCACAGGCAATTATGTATTGGAATGTAGTTTAGTAGTTTTATCAGTTGTGATAGAAATAAATCAATTTATTTACTTACGGTTATTTGTAAATAATTTCAATTCTATCATGAAGTCAATTTATGATGCATACTTTGGGTCACATTTCTTGAATTGCCCACGGGGTTAAGGAAAAGGAACTTGATTTCTTTAAGTTTTTATCATAAGGGTTGTCATGAATCTTATTGAATTAAAACTTTAGCCTACAGGCAAGTTTTATGTCACTTGATTCTTCAACTCATTTGATAATTGTTTCATCATAAATAAAACTTTTTCAGTTGGATCTAATTGAATTAAAACTTTAGCCCACAGGCAAGTTTTATGTCTCTAGATTCTTCTGATTATTTAGTAAATTGAGATAATAATTTTATCACAATTCCTTAGAATTTATAAATTTAGTTCAATTATAATTCTAAGTTCATGGTTTGCATTGGCAAAACATGTATTTAGTTACTTCCCAAAATTTAGCCACTCTTATTAATTAATCCACGGGGCTTACTTGGCTATTTTGACTAACTATAGTAAGTTACGTGATATGATATACTTTTTTTTTTTTTTGGTTTCCAAAGAATAAAATGTATCTTTCGAGCCAAATTTCAACTTGGTTTTGGAAGGTGTATTTTGTTTCTTTTAGTATGTCCAACTATGGTGGAGAATTATATCTTCGTTATCTAGTTGGACTTTATTTGGAACCAAATATTGATTATTTAGTATGCCCAACTAATGGTGGGGAATTGTATCTTCATTTATTAGTTGGTCAAAATCAATTATGAGTGTGTATATCATTAATTCTGTTAAAGAATAGTGGGAGTGATCATTTAGAAAAGATCATTAAGATGCTCCACTAAATATTATGGATTTAATTATTCTTTGCGTACATCCAATGCAAATTGGATTGTATGTCAAACACTAAGTCCATAAAATTTCACAAGTATTAAATATTGTATTTGTTCGTATAAATTCATAAGTTCAAATCATGGAACATTTGGTTGTGCAACATATTTATGAAAATGTTGTAACAAATATTAATGAGTTTATTAGAATAAAACCATTTAACTTGTGGTGCACTGTTATTCTTTAGCTTTAATAGTCTCTAGTTTCTTCAAAATTGATCCTGAGCCATTTTGTTTGTAAGGCTCAAAACAATTTTGTATGACATGAAAGTAAGACTTATAATGTTTCAGTTCATTTTTTAAAGTGAACCTTGAGATTATTTGGGAAGTTATGGTGTATGTTAAGATTCCAAATTTATGGAATTAAAGTTTTTTTGGTTCATTATCTAAGTTATTGGAATACTTCTGTGACTTAACTGTCTTTTGGCTATTTCAATGAGTGGGAGTGACAGACGTGTCAACTCCGAGCTCTTAACTGTTAGAGGTAGTGTTTAAGTTCAGTTATAAAGAAGTCATGGAATACAGTTAGCATTATGCTAACATTAAGAGATCTCTACTTAAGGCATGCTTTTAAGGATTTTAGAGATCATACAGTTTTTCTGGATGGTTTCTTCTCTTCAGGCCATGAAGCACGGTACAAGTGTTAAAATGCACTCTAGCCAACCATCAAGGGTACACAAGGAGAGAACTAAAAGCCATACATATGTAAGTCTTATTGTACACAAGATGCCACTAACTATTTGGTCTTTTATTAAAAGATTTGCAGACTTGTTGGAGCCAACAGAGAAATTTAACATACTGAATGACATAGTTGAGTTCTGCAGAAAATTCACATTTTACATCAAAACACAATACTTATAATCAACAAATGCAGCTAGCAAGATTAAGTATATTGGAACACAAAAATAGATCCGAGAAAAAACTAATAACGGGCAGCTCAACTGAAGTGCAAAATCAAAACAAATCTACTAAAAACAATAGGGGATCCTAGCAATAGAGAAGAGAGAAAAACATAGGAAAGCATTCAATTGAGTTGACCTGCGGATACTGTGATAGGAGCCAACACCAGGGCGTCTTCGTGATTTCACATACTAGTTCCTCACAGCTAAAGAGCAGCGTTAGTCAACTATTACAGGGGTTGCACCTAATACTCAACAAAAACAAAAATCAAGCTCAAATTCACCGAGAAACACATGTAACGAAACTACAACATTGCGCTGCAGGTATCAACAGTGTAACAACATCTTTCGTACCATTAGCGAGAGTATATTTTAAATAAATATAAAATTAAATTTTCATAACTAAATCACAGACTTTTAGCGAGAATAATTTTTAACCCTCACAAAAACTATATGCAAATAATACATTTAGTGAGGAGTTTTTCTACCCGTCACTAATTTTTTGTCACTAAAAATTATTTTTTTCTTATGAAGTACCATTGTCCAGAGGACATTCTCAATGTATTATTATTATATTGGTCTAACAACACATGTTCTACTATTACGGAGTATGTTGGAAACAAAATAAATAAAATATTAATAAACTTATTTGCAGTATAAGTGCATAAACAAGTTTTGTGACAAACTGTTAAAATATTTCGAAGTGTTAATATATATCAGAAGTTCAGAACTAATTTAGCAAGCTCTTTAAATTTTTTTCTAATATACCTAACTACTCACATGTGATACCACGATAAAAAATAGATTATTATGGGTACTTTAGTTTTTATTAGTTTTTGTCATCTTAAATTATAGGCTTTTCTATAAGATCGAAAAGAAAATACATCTATACGAATAAAAAATGATACGGAGAAGAGAAAGACACAAAGTGCGGAACCAACAAATGCTTTGCTCATTAGTCATTATCCCTTAACGTACAAAATGTTTTTTGAAGAGTACAACATGCTATATATTAAAATAAAAGTGGTGAGAGAGCAAAATACTATAGCAGATTACCTAACCAAAAGATCCAAAGAATTCCCAAAAGGCTTTCATATAATGACCAACCCTCCAGAGGAATTAGTAAACCTCTTAGAGGATGATTTAGATGGTGTTCCGTCTTGGCGAAATGTATATAATCTCTATTGAGTTCTGTACAGTTGATAATGGGTTTCCCCCTTCCTATATAAATAAAAATAAATAAATAAAAGTGTCATTTTCCCGCTCATTTTAGACAAAATAAATTTTGTTAAGATTACAATATTTAACAAAATTAAATCATATTTAAGTGAATACCTTAAATTCGATACATGTATATATATACTAGTTTTTCACGCGCATTGCGCGAATGATATAATGCCCAATTCTATATACCAATTATTTTTGTTGTCAAGATCGATGTTGATTTTGTCTTTAATCCAAACAGGTTGATTGTAGAAAATGAATGAATTATAAATTTATATTTGTTCTAATATATTTAAAGAATGCACAATAAGTATTTTACATACAAGATTAATGAATGCTGCAATAGTAGTTATTTTTCAAATTTCTTCTTTTTCTGAATTTGAAAGATTGATTCCAACAATGTTGTAGTCTTAGCATATTTTCAATGCATCAAGTGTGTCACAATATTCTATTTTCCTACATTGACATTTTTAATAATGAGTTTTAAATCAATTAATTTTGTTATTTGAATGTTTTCTTTGTAAACAAATTAAAGCATCCCTAAGTAGTTAATATGATTGGTTTCAAATTGTTTTTTTAATTGTTTTCCATGCTATTAACATAATAATTGGTAAATAAATATATAACATTATTTTTTAGTATAACTTTGATATTTAATTACAAGATAGTGTAAAAAGAAAACAATGAACAATGTAGTGAATATAATTAATTAATAAATTTGAAGGTAGGGAATCTTTGCATGGTAGAAATATAGACAATATAACAAATGAAATTATATCTCTTTTTAAATTTTTTTAATAATGATTATTTGTTTTTGAATAAAGGCATTGTAGACATTGAATTATAAATTATAAATTAAATAAATGCATATGTATTATTTTTTTGTTGTAACTAGTAATTTAATTTATTTTTTATTTTTTTAAAATAAAAACTACTAATTTATTATTTAATTTAATAAGAGTAATAGAGTGTGTTACTTACTTTTGAATAATATACTCTTAACATATTCGTAGTATATGTTTAATAATTATGCCAACTTTGATCGGGATGAGGTTCGAACCGAAGACCTTACTTATAGAAATTAATGGGTAAGTTAAAAGTTAACGGAAAAGAGAATATTTAACGGAAAATTTAATTGATAATCATATAATTAATAAAGGATAAATTAGGAAATCTCAAGTGGAAATATAAATCTAATCAATCTGAGCCATCCATTTGATTAAATAATTTGACTGCCATTTTTTCGACCCATTTTAGGCCTAACTCTCTTGGGTTCTTATTAGTATAGTAGATAGTAGGTATAAAGCTTATCAAATAAATTCATTACTGATATATATATATATATATATATATATATATATATATATATATATATATATATATATATAGGGTCATGTTCAAGTGTGGCCGTGCTCTTAGGTGTGAACAGTGCGGCCTCACCACTATGTATACAGATATACACCACTCAGTGTTAGAAAATGCACCACACAAATATGCATCGTTAGGGACGCATCACCCAAAAACACACCACTAGGTATGCAAATATACACCACACAGTATTAGCAAATGCACCATTAGGGACATGGGAGTTATGGTGCATTATTTTGGGTGTGTGGTGTGTTTTATGGTGTTTTTGTATATTTTCATTGTGGTGTGTTTCTTAACATTGAGTGGTGTATTTCGTAACATTGAGTGGTGTGTGACCGCACGGCCACACGTAAGAGCACGGCCACATTTGATTAATATTCTATATATATATATATATATATATAGTCCTAAATTGTTATTTTTTTTATGAGATTAGAAAATTATATATTATACATGTTGTCATACAAGAAATTAGAAGTTTGTTTTGTCAACAAAAAAAAAAAAAAAAGAAGCAAAATATGTTTTAATATTTCACGGTAATTTTCATTAAAGTTATAGAAAGTTTGTAATAACTAAAGTTTTTGGAAACAATGACTAAAGTTTATTTGCAATGAAAAATAAAAACTAAAAAATGAAGTTCTAAAATAAGTACAATGAACTAATTGTGGTATTATATTGGTTTCTTAAAAAAACGTTCTTTGAGTGTTAATTTAAAATAGTAAACATTTCAATTCACTCGTGTTGGAATAGTTTTTGTAATCCAAAATAAATTGTAATGGTCTTATTAATAAATATTAATATCACAAAATAAATTGTAATAGTCTTATTAATAAATACTAATATCAATATTGTATCGTTATTAATGTGAATGAATATTTGGCACACTAAATTTTATTCTGTAATGTTGGTTAAGAACTTAAGATATCTTATTTAAATATTTCAAATTAAATGTTACTTTTTGATTGTTTTTTTTTAATGTCTATAATAATGCTAACTTTGTGTACAATTATTAATTAACTGAAGAATTTTTAGTAAAGATTGAAATTACATCGAATGACATAATTACATCATTTGTTAAATATTATATACTTTGAAATCATTCATTAACCTTAAAGGTCGGGTCACCTGTGATGTTAATGAGAAATAGTGACCACACTCTTGGTATTTGCAATAGTATGTACTCAGTTGGTTGTAATGAAATTAGATGTCCATGTTATATAGAAGCACGCATATTGACAATGACAAATGCTGACACCAATGTACTAATAACTAAAATGACATCACTCCATCAGACCCAAGACTGCCCGTTCAAGTTTAAACAATTTTCATTGATGCTTTCTATGCAATGACCATCAACAATAGTCAAGGTCAAACACTATCGAATGTTGATTTGCTATTATAGAAACCAGTTTTTGTTCATGGTCAATTATATGTGGGCATGTGGTTGCATCAAGAGTGAGTAATCTAGACAGGCTCAAAATCTTAATTTGTGGTGAACTCGAAAGATTTTGTACTTCTACTACTAATTTAGTTTACACATAGGTTTTTAATAATTTGTAATTTATATTTTCAATAATAACATATAATCATACATAAACTTTTGTTAGTAATTGCACATATTTTCGTAAACTACATTATTATTCTCTTTCTTTTTTTTTTTATCTTTTTTTTTTTAAACAAAAGAAGGGGAAACCCCAACCAGGACAAAACTCAACTTAATTAACAGGAAAGAACACACCAACAACGCCTCTACCATTCACAAGATCCCCCAGAATATGAACGGGAGGCCGTACAAACTCAATCTAATCACAATTGCAGTTGATCGCTACCTTTGCTAAAGCATCAACTACCACATTAGACAACCACTACTCTGGGTTTGAATGTGTCAAATAATTTTTAAATAAAGGGTTATTACCTAATGGAAACTTGAAGAAAATGCTAATCCAACATAATTTTAAAAGTAAATTTGGTCAATTAGATCTTATTTTTAGAACAATGGATTAATTGAGCACTTGCAAATAGTAGATGGAGCTATTTGAGACTTTTGCCCCTCCAATATTTCCCCTCTTGATGTGACATCTATTCATTGGGTGTCATAAATTGATTTACATGTACAACCACTAATTCAAAATAGAATTTAGCTATCAATTAGATGTTGCCACGTCATGAAGAATGAATTGATCGGAAGGAAAAAATATTAGGGATCTCTTGCATTACTCTTTATTTTCTTGGGATAATATCCCTTTGGTCATGCAATCCAACTAAAAAATATCATTGTAGCTCAAAACAAGATTAAAAAGGAGAATGAAGCAGTCTCTGTAAATGAAATCAAAAGGGTGATCCAAATACTCTATGGAGATCAAGCATATGGAGGGAATTGAAGGAAAATATAATGTTCATAACAGAACAGTCAAGCAAGAGGAGGAAGTTCAATTCATAGACTTTTCCAATGACAAAATACAGACTTTTTGATAGTTAGTGAAGTCTAAATGTATGAGTACTGCTTCAAATTAAACCGAGGAGTAAGTTAACAACGCAGTTAAGACTCTTTAATTAAAATGTCAAAGTCCAAATTGTACCACTTTAGGATAAAAAGTGAGAACCACAACAATTGAGATATTAAATCTTTTTTTTTTTTTTTTTTAGGTATAGCCCAGAGTTTCCACCGTCCGTTCGACACAATGACTAATCCCCGCTGGATTGTAGGCACCTCTATTGGGTGGGACAGCTGACCTGGAGATTTAAGGTTGCTCCATACCCAAAGCAAATGATCGATATTAAATCTATTATACATCTATAATTAAGAAACCAAAATTGGCTCCCAAAAGGAGGATGTAGTTGAGTATGTGGAACATAATCTTTAATTAGAAAATCACAATTCACGCAACAATAACTCATATTCCCTCCGTCCCATTTTATGTGTCAAGTTCAGTTAACCAGACTTGATTGGCTTGGAGTTGGTTTGACCAATAAATAATAAGTAAAACAGATAAATGAGACAAATGGGGTAGTATCTAAAAAATAACTGTGATCTTCTTATAATCAGTAAATAATCAAAATTAAAAAAAAAAAAAAAGAGTTAGTTTCATCTTCTTTCTCAAAACTGTAATGAGATTTTTTTTTTTTTTTTATAAATGTTTAAGCATTGTGATTCCCTAATCAAATATTATTTACAATATATTATATTATATTACATATTTACATACATTATGAAGTCCGATGGGACATTAGTGGATGTGCACGGTGGGGATGGGATGTCGTCTCCGGACGTTGGTGGCCGGAGACCGCCGGTCCCGCTCACAGCCACTGTCTTCTCCGCCATCCTTCACCTTATAATTCAACACAGTTTCTCGGCCATCGTCGGTCTTGGCGCTGTAGGAGGAGTAGTTCATGCTCGCGTCTGTTGATTCCGAAACGGTTTTTGATAGCGTGGTGCCCTGACCCTGACCCGGCTGCTGCTGGCGTTTCATGTACAAGCATATGGCGGCGCAGTCATCAATCTTGGCGCAAGGGTACCTGTATTTCCATGCCCGGACTGCCCGTTCTACTAGAACCTTTGCCGCCGTCGCTCTCTTCTTTGCTGAACATATCACTTTTATCACCTCATTGTTGCTCAGAACATCCCATATCTGAGGAATTCAAACCACCTATTTTTATATATTTTTTTAATTTGCCACTCTTCAGTCTATATATATATATTTCAGGAGAGAATCTCTTTTAACGTGAAAACTTGCAGACTTCTTCAGTAATGCACTATAAGTTCTTATTTAATGCACAATAATTACTACAACTTTCAATGCATTCATGTAGTAGTTTCGGTGCACTCATGTAGTAGATACATATAGTGCATTCATGTAGTAATCACGGAGCTAGAGTAGTTATTGTGCATTAATGAAAAACTTACAGTGCATTATATTACTGAAGAAGTTCACATGTTCTCATCTAAACAGGACCCTATATATATATTAATGATCAAATGAGAGCCACTCCTCTCCCGTTAGAACCTGCAAACCAACATAAATGTGTACAAGCGTCTACATAAATGTACACAAATTATTTCGTGCATTGAAATATTAGATTGTGTGTATTTATGTTGACGATTGTGTGCATCCATATACACATTTGCAGGTTTTAACGGAAGAAAGGATTCTCATTAAAACATCACCTATATATAAACATAAATGTCATTTAGGCCAACTATCAACTTGACATTTTAGATAACCCAAAATATATCATTTAACTTGGTATCAAAATGAGAGAGTCAGAGATACCCCATCAGTTGCTAAAACAATGAATTCATCGTTATCTGTTAGCTTTCTGTAATACAATTCAGGGACTGAGGTGAGGCCATAGGTTTTGAGGCAAAAGTCTCCAAATGCTCTTGCCATGGCTAGGCCAGGACCATTGTCATCCGGCATCCATAACCTATACACGCTTGGTTCTTCCTCCATTGCGATAACTCTTCCATTACAGTTTTTAATTCGTTCAAATTCACCTATTAACCAAACCAAATTAGCACAACATATATACATATTATGGAAGGAAAAGTAAAATTAAAGCAACCAAATCCAAACCCAAAAAATGTTGCTGTTTTCAATTCATTGGTAAGCTAGATGTCATGCACGGTTTGCGTGACCGTATTAAGACCCAACGACTGAAAGGGTCAATTGTCTAGCTTGCCATAATTCTCATAAAATGTGTAGGAGGTGACAATAACCTCAAAGAGAGTTCTGTCTTAGACACTAAGGTCTGGTTAAGTTAGGCATGTCAATCCGGTTAAATTTGGAAAGCTTATCACTAGTCTTGAACTTGACTATGAAGGGGACCAAGGCGATTCGAAGGACACAACTAATCGCAACGGTAATGTTCCCCTGAAGCAAAATCAATTTGACACGTATAAGGGGTAAAGCTGGTCCACCGAATAAGAAAGACCCAGAAACATCGCACGGGTGTTGAGCATTGCGCCAGACTCTAAACCCGTGAAATAGAGCTATGAGCTAATCAAGAGAACATAACCTACTTGGAAGGTTAGGCTTCAAGTCCACTGTGAGCTGTTCTGGAACAAATTGGCCTGTATCATCTCTTGTGCAGATGATAGCCCGAGAATCCCCTAAATTCCCAATTATTAAATGTTCTCCCTGCAAACCAAAATGCATCCATGTGAGAAACCACAATGCACAACTACATACCTATACTAGCTACCAATTTTTATATATGTTTGGATCATCAAGAAATGAAATCATAATAACGACTAACCTGTTTGAGAACAGTAACTGCTGTTGTACCACTGCATTGGGTATCAATCTTGGATTCGCCTTCCAGATCTTCGTCCATCTCTACAAAGGACTTGACAAAATTCGATTTCAACTTGTTAAAAAAGGGGGTGTTGATAAGGTCATTATTGTGGGAATTTTCTGTGGAGTAATTGGCTGCCACGCCCAAGTTTGAGAGTTTCATTGAAAGCGAAAGCTTTGATGGCAAGGTATCGCGTACATACCGCGACACCTTGTGGCCGTAGGGACCGTGCCCATCAAAAACACCGCAGAAGTACGCACCTTGCTGTCCTGTAAAGTTCTGAACACAACACCACATCACAAATAACACAAATAAATTGTTAGAATCAAACGCTTATCACTTCGCCAAAAGCTATAGCTAGTTACAAAAGTATAAATTTATTTTTTTTATACTGTCACGTATTTTTAAGAGCCTCCTGGACTTGGTCTTTACTGGCCTTCGCCCAACCATTTCCTAGCCACATAATGCTGGACTTGGCTCTTACCAGCCTCCGCCCAATAATCCCCTAGCCACATGATACTGAACTTGACTCTTAACCAGCTTCCGCTCAATATTTCCCTAACCACATGATGCTGAACTTGGCTCTTAACCAGCTTCTGCCCAATAATCCCCTAGCCACATGATGCTGAACTTGGCCCTTAACCAACCTCCGCCCAATAATCCCCTAGTCACATGATGCTGAACTTGGCCCTTAACCCGCTTCCGCCCAATAATCCCCTAGTCACATGATGCTGAACTTGGCCCTTAACCAACCTCCGCCCAATAATCCCCTAGCCACATGATGCTGAATTTGGCTCTTAATTGTCCTCCGCCCTATAATCTCTTAGCCACATGGTTATGGGATTGGTCCTTACCGGCCTCCACCCAACATAACAGATTTCTATGATTATTCCAATTTGCAAGCATGCAAGCAAATTCTATATATATATGATTTCTCTAAAATCTAATTTAACTTTGTTACAGAAATGGCAGGCAGCAGAAATGAATGATATCAGAAAAGAAGAAAAAAAATGTACCTCCCAAACAGTCATGGCATCTTGATTGATACCCTTTCTGCCTTGTTTAGAATACATGGATGTTAAAGCAGAAGATCCATGCAGCCTCACACGTGCATCATAATCTCCTCTTCCTGTAATGCCATCATATTCACCATCTTCACCCCCATTTCTGTCTACTCCCCGTAGCCCCAAGCTTCCGCCTGGGCACCCATCTCCCTTCTCAATCCCACACCTTTGGCACGAAATACATCCACCCATATTGTGCCCTAATTAAGATCAACAAAAAACAAATACAAAAGCTTCTGGTATTCCTAGCTAGGATATAATTAAACTACAAACGATTAAGAAAATTAGGATTCCTAATTTCTGACCTAATAGATGATAATTAGGAAAGGATAATTAATTAGGGAGGCAAGTCATGAATGTTGAGGTATCTGAGGAAGAGAATAACATTCATGATTTGGCGGGATAGATAACAAGAGGAACAACAAAAGACTTTTGAAATGGAATCCATTTTTGTCTAAGTTAAGAATATAACATGTAGCACATAACACCATCTTTCCTTGATGACCATTGGATTATTGCACACTAATAATGCCACACTGGCCTGGGCGTACTATTATCTTACCACTCAATTTTGCATTAGCCTTGCCCACCTCTCCTCTCCTCCCCTCTCTCTCTCCCCCTTTCATTTAATTTGGATATTTGGTCCACTGTACTCTTCAATTTGCATTCGGTATTAAATTTTTCATTTAATCTCTATATGTACGTACTTGATTCCTTCTTATCTTTTGTCAACTACACAACTGCAGATTTTAATTTGGTCCTACCTTAGCTTGCTTCTACAAATATTTCCTAGCTAGACACCACAAAACCTCTAGCATACGCAAGCTAGGACTGAGAATGGCAACGCTAGGATCGGATCGGAGCGAAGGATCGGGTACAGATAAACAATTGCCAATATGCCATGTTTTAATGACTATCCAATTTGTTGGAAAAATATGTTGCTGATATCTGTAATACAAAAAAGATACAATATAATACAGAAATACAAGGGAACAAAACCGGATCATCTGGTATCTTCAGGCGTGTAATCACTTTCCTATAAGCTTTAAATCTCCCTTATCAAAGCAACAGGGTTCCAGATTTAATCTTATGGGATACAAGAAGATAATGAAATTCTTAAGTTGCTTGATCAAGAATTTCCTGTAGAATTGTAGGACTGTGAAATATCAAGGTTTCATGCAAATCAATTGCATGTATATTTTCATATGATATATTCTCTGTATATCTGTATCTGTCACTTTCTTCAGATAATACTCCCAGAATTTATAGAGATAAATTCTAACTGTTAGGAGAAGTTACTTGGAAGTTTACTGCAGTTATAAAACCAACTTCCAAAGATATATATGAAAATAAAACTGACTTGGGATTAAGTAAACTAACTTACGTAAGTTATGCAAAATAATTAATTAAGCATATGTATATTAATATTTTGTATGCAAAATACCATGCAAACAAAACATATAGATATACCTTACGTATGCATGCAGTACCACACAAATTAAACATGTGAAAGCCAACTGCATTTCTTTGTCGAGACATAAAGCTTATTCATTCGAGAGGTTGATGCCTATCATCGAGTGGTAAACATAAAGAAGAGTACCTATGCACACTACATGCATATATTAATGTCTTATCATGCAAGATAAATGCTAACAAGACACATAATATATATTAAACACACGTGCACAAACTACATCTCTTCATCTTCCTCAAACCATTTCCATGATTAAGATTTTTCTTCACAAATCATAAGGAAATGTGCATGAAGTTCGAGACATGGCTCCAGCGAGACATTGATGCACAAAGTATGTTCGAGACATAACTCTTGCGAGACAGATTCTGCGAATCGACCTCTCGCACGATCTCACGAACATCTCTCGTGACCTCTCGTGGACCTCTCGAACACCTCTCGAGACCTCTCAAATTACCCAAAATCATCTCTACCAAACTCAATAATATTTACTACTCCACAACTCCAAATATTATTTGAGTAATCATGGTAGATATCTGAACCATTAATCTCTATTACTGTACAAATATCCAACACAATTATTAAATGCTAAAAGGAAAATTATTTTTATATATATTTCCAGTGGGCAAATTATTCTGTAGACCCGGGTTCATAGATACACAATTTACATACTAAATGCTCACAATTTACCTTTTAAAAATTTACAATTTGTGATAACCCTGTATTTTATTTATAAATTCTCAAAACTTTGAAACACAATTTATATTATAGAAGTTTACTATTTCAATACTAAAAATACACAATTTAAGACCAGGATCCACCTTGCAAGGTAAATCCAGGTCCATGGTATAACAACTATTTCCAATGATAGTAGTCGCATTATAATATGAGCACGAAATAAGATGTGTATTGAAATTTATGATATAATTTGCATGGGCAAAGTACACAACAAAGAAATCAAGTGCTCTGCAGTAGAAATGGGTTCTGTAATGAATACGAGTGTGTATGCTTTCTCCAGACAGGAAAAGCACAACCTCTAGTCCTCTGCATACTAAATACAACATGCCTTTAATACAAACTTTACACACAAAAATTGGTAATCTAGCTTAGGACTCCTAAGTTTTACACAAAATTGACAACATAGCGCTTGCATGCTGACTTCAAGCCATGCAACAAAAATAAGTTTACCTAATTACAAATTGGGGGTGCAATATATAATCTCAAAATTTTAATCCATGGTAGGAGAGAAGGAAAAGGAGAATATGGTAGTGATGAATCAAGAGAAAAACATAGTAATATTACCATGCAAACAAGCAAGGGCTCATGGCATGGAAAGGAAAGAGCTTTTATGAATTCTCAGCAAATATTTACATATCAAATCTATTGCGTTGTAAAGTTTTTCAAGAATCACTCCAACTGTCTTCATTGTCATCTTCGTCACTTCCAGCAAAAGCCTAATACCATAAGAAAAACTAGTCAATATGAGAAAGACTGGATGCAAGCATATTCAAAGAAGAAGAAGAAAAGCACATGTACTTGCAGAAACAAAAATGAGCATAGAGAGAGACCTGGCGAATCGTTTTTGCTCTCTCTAAAATGGCAACAACTCTGAGATTGGTTTGAGGACCCTGAATATTAGGTCTTGCTGCAACTGTTGGTCTCAGATTGAAGGACTGGAAATCAAGAAAAGCTCAGTCATGGGCTTAAAGCCAAAAGGAAGGTAAATACACAGTGGAACAATATGTTGCATAGATAAAAATTGACAATGCAAAATAAAATAACAGTAGAGCTTTCACGGCTGTACCTTGGTCCTTATCAGTTCCAATAGAGAATCTCTTTCATCTACTTTCCGTGCCTGGTTCTTTACTTGATCAGTCACTTTCCTCAGCTGCAAAATGGTTCAGTTTGTTAAAATTCATTTAACTTACAAAATCATGTTGTTCCAAGTGAAGAAAAAGAAAATGCTATTTACTCTGCTTCTGTCAAATGCAGCAACAGTCTCAATAGAAGGACTTTGAGCTCCGGGATGTTTCACTTTCTGGCTTCCATTTGCTATTCCATCTTCCACAGCTGGCTGCACAATCTTCACCTCTGAATCACGAATAGCATGCAAAGGCTTTTCATTTTCTACTGTCAGAGCAGATGGTATGGCATCAGTGGTGATGAAATTTGCCTCTAAACTTGTGTCATGTTTTGGGAGATTCAATTCATTCAAGCTTGTCTCTGGTGCTACTTGGTCTAGGGATTGAGTCTCCTCTTTCTCTACAGACTTTGAATCACCAGTGGAGCCTGAATCTTCAGAACTTACTTGCAGCCTTATTCTGTCATTTGTTGCCAAATTTCCTTCTGAACATTTATACCCCTCTTCAAGCTCTCGAACCTTTAAAAGTGTTTCTGCTGCTTGCTGTGCAGGTTGGATGAGTTCTTCTGGTGATGTTCCAATATCAAGCATAGAGGCTTTGTCTACAGAAACTAATTGTGGGATTGAATAGAGAGGATCCAGAGTTCCTCTCTTTTCGACAAGAGAAGTGTGTAGGTTGTCACTGTCTGGTCCTGAAAAAGAAAGGTGAGGATTTGAGGAATGTGTTGTGGTGGGAAAACTGAAACTATCGTCACTGTTTTCATCAAGAACTGCATGTGAAACAGGCAAGGACAGTGGACCAGAATGTTCCATATTGTAAGCTGCAGATTCATAGAAGTCAGGCGAGCTTTCCTTTGCTATGACTGGTGGGAAAATTTGTTCCAGAGGTTGAACTGTCTGATCAATCTTCGATTGGTAAGTAGACAAGAGCCCTGTGTCATGCTGTACTACGTTTCTTTCCAGAGCAGGGGAAGCAAGTTGAACTTTCCCCAATCTCCATTGAACTGGAGGTAGAGGAGGCAATGGAGGCATTTCCTCAGCACTGATTTGATTATTCCCTGGAAACAGTGCAAAGCCAGGAGACATACAAGTCAATGGGTTTTGGGGGTCTTTATCAAGATCCAAACTGTTGTTGTCATGTGAAGACAGCTTTGACACCAAAGGTTGACTTGGAAGACTCTCTGGCATTAATCTAGAAGAAGTGGCAACAGTTCTTTCTAAGACTTGTGTTCTTTCCTGTAAAGGTGACAGCTCATTATTGGCTTCACCTTTACCGACCAAGCCCTCATCAAGTTGAATGTGTGCTAACTCTACATTTTCTTCTATGCAGTGATGGGTTGGCAAAGACAAAGCATCGTCAGAGCTGCCCTTATCCAGATTTTCACACGGTATTCTTTCTCTGATGACATTGGTAAGATTATTTCCTGATGAAGATATTGGTTCCATGTCTAAAACACTTTGCCCAGTAGCTACACAGGTCACCTTGTCAAGATCTGATGGAAGCACATTGCACTGAAGAGGACTGTAGCCAGCAATGTCGTGTGAAACTGAGTCTGAAATTGGTGAAATTATTGCATGGTGGCCAACATTTAGTTTGTCTAACTCCTTATGGCTACCTGGAAAGCATAAACTTGCATTCCGCAATTTGTTTTGAGTAAACTGGCCAGAACAAGAAATGGAATCATCTTGGAACTTTTTGATGTCCATATATGAAGATGCATTAACCTTAACATCATCAGTGCTATCAACAGAACCAGTTGCATCTCCGACATTCAATTGATATGCTTCAGTCATTGTTGCATTTAATACTGCAGGTTCCTCACTCACTGATTCAGGATATCCATAGGCAATATGGTCGATTGTTTCACCAGTTCTTGCACTCAGAACCTCATCAAGACATTCCTGTCCAATCTGTGAAATTCCCCTTTCTCCAGAATCAAGGGGCAGAAAAGCATCTTCCGCTGAAATGTGTGTTTCTACATAGTCAAGATTTGTAGGACAATCTACCACATGGATTGCATCAAATACTCTCTGTTCAGCACCATTTGGAATTGCATTAGTGAGTCTCTCATTATACTTTAAACTTGCATTATCAGTTTCAATTTCTAAAACTGAACCAACACTTTCGATCTCTGCTTGTGTAATGGATAGATTTGAACAAACTGGAATGTCATCTAAATCTGATGCACCACTGTGATTAGTTTCTGCACTTTCTTCTTCAGACACAATCTGCAATGAATTTTTGGCACACTCCTCTAAAGAGATCTCCAATGTGTTTGGTACATGAAGTGAAGCATCAGTACTGATATTCTGATCATTACCATCACTGGAACAACTAATAACAGAGGATGATGATGAATGATCATCTTTATTTGAAGAGGGAGAATCAGAAAGCTTATGTAAACAGGTCGAATTCTCAACAAAATTGGGCCCCTTATCATTTAGCCTGTCTAAAAGGCCATTTTTAGCAGAAAATAGTTCATCTCTATTTTGAGAAAGATGATTAAAGATGCTAGATGTGATGGACAAATTGTTACTTGGATTCAGGTGGCCCACATCTAAATTGCACTCATGTTCATTATCAGTAGACAAAGGAATTGGTGTATCATCTCCAGCATTGGAAGAAACATTGTCGGGATTTACTGCTGAAGTTGCATGGTTGTTGATAATTTCATCTTGGTTTTCATCAGACACTCTAGTTGGGGGATCTTCACCTGTCCTTCCTTGAACTTCCGAAGTTCTAGGAGCTGATGGGTTAGCTGCATTTTCTACAACACAGACATAATCATTCTCACATTCACCAAGAGTGGAAAATATTTCATTTCTCACTGGTTCTGTCAAAGCATCTTTTATCACAATTGCTTCTTCATCAGCATATCCTGATATAGAAAATAAACCTGGAATAGTTGGCCTGGTCATTGGTTCACCAAAGTCAGAACTCTGTCTGTTAATTCCAGCTGTCTTAGCACAAGTGTCATTATCAAAAGCATCTTCTAAGGGTTGGGCAGATGAAAATCCATCATCAGTAGTTTGCAGATGAGAATCACACATCTGAACTCGGTTCCCTGTAATGGCAAAATCTTTGGCAGCAACTTCACCTTCCGAATGAGCCATTTCAGGAGAAGTGCTAGAAGAACCAGAATTGAAAAAGCTGGCTATTTCTTTCTTGGATGAACCATTCTCGTCATCAGATAACATGGAGTTTCGGATTGAAAGAGAATCTGAAGATTCAGATTGAAGTCGTTCATCATTTGTAGCTGAAAACTTACTGCTTTTCACATGCAAATCTTTATTGGGATTCATTTCAGATTCTAAATCCAATTCTGATCCCATGGAGGTAGGGGCATCCATGTAATCGTCTATACCACTTGAAATATCATCAGATTGGTAGCCACTTGTAGTATCTTGTCTATCTCCATCAACTGATATTTCACCATCAGTTGACACATTATGAAATGCATGCAACGTGTAACCCGCTTCAACACTAAGGCTTTGGTTGGAGATCTCTAAGTATTCATCATAGGTTGCAATCTCATTTAAAGTATCATTAGGTGATATTGGAGCAACAGTGTCTTCACTTTGAGATGGAGATGGGGATGTGTTTCTATTTGTCCATGTAACCTCTTCATTGATGCTCACTGCAACCTCTTCATTGACATTCACTGCACTATTTTCTACTATATCAAGCCCAGTTTCAGAAGCAACCCTTGATGGTAATTTCAAAGACAATGAATCAACAAAGACTTCATGAACAGTTTTTTGGCCCACTGAAGGAGTTTCTAGAAACTTCTCCATGTAGCTTTTCTCCGTTTTTGAGTCAAATGGAAATCCATTCAGCCTTCTCTTCAATTTCACATGATGTTCAGAGTCCTTACCTCCAGTTTCATTGCGCTCCTCTAAGAGTAACTGGTGGAGTCTGTAAAAACAAAATGCACAGATGCCCAAATCAAAATAAACCTAAATATGCTGACAGAAGAATCAATTTGCATTTATAGATAAGAACAGAAGCCTCACTTGGCATGTGATGTGGGTAACAATTCAGGGGTTTTGCCATTCTTACTCCTTGATCCTTTCTTCTGCTATAATTGGAAACATTTAAGTGCAAAGAAAAGTACACGGTAAAATTAGACACCTTCACTCGGCAATGGTTGATTTAGTGCATATACAGAACAGAAGCAATAAAAATTCTCAATCCAATTACCTTAGCTTTGCGAGGTTTTGTTTCTCTCTGAACATCTAAATTAGAAATTTTGATATACGATGCTTCCCTTTTAAAAAATGATGGATCAGAATAACGCTTTAGACAAGATCCAGCACCAGCAACATCAAATCTGTTCGAAGTTAAACCTTTATGAGATTTTCCTCCCCAGAGGAGGTTTATCATTAACATGAATGACACATTTCTCAAGCTAACTAAAAGAAAATATATACTTGTCTAGAAGGAATAAGCGAGGTGGGCCCCTGCATTCTTCATAAGATTCCATCACATGTCTGGGTAAATCACCCCGTGTAACCATATTTTGGTCCAAAGGCAGATTAGGGTGCCAACCAGTGCCTGCATTCATCCTTATTATCATAATCATAATAATTGAAAGAAAGGAAATTTGACTGAACAATAATAGGATTTGCTGTGCCAGACCCATTCAGAATCCCCAAGATGGACTAAAATCTTTACCCTTTTAAGAGAATAAGTTAGTTTTCAGTAATAATTGAAAATAATAGATATCATAAATTCATTGAAAATAATGATACTAATTCGAAATGCTTGTTTTATAGGTCACATAATTAAAAATGATAAAGAAGCATCACTTGTACAAGCAAAGGTAAAATGAAGTTTTAAGAAATGAGCTGAGAAAATCAGAGAAATGTTCTAACCAGCATTGTAGAAGAATGAGGATTGATTGGTACGTGAAAGAAATTCCTTTTCAATTAATGGGAGTTCTTCCTCAAGTTGTTGAACTCTGACTGTCAAACTATGGCCTCTAGCAGCAGTTGCCATCACTTCTTCATGCAAATCATGGAATATCTCAGCAGCAAAACTTCAATATTCACAAGACCCAAAAACATATTACATCAGCATCAAGTCACTCATTCTAGTCCTAGAATAAATTTCAGGAGCAAGGGATCACTGAGGGATGATATGCAACTATGCAAGTTATGTTGTTTCTACACAACAAAGACTCCTGAAGAAAATTTTGACCAGAGATCAGTTTATCTAATCAGAAAAAGTGGTGAAAATGTTTATCAAGGTTCAATGCACCATGTTATACCCTTAGGCTAGGCTTGCCGCACAATCAGTCTATTACACAGACATTGTTATATTTCCGGATCTTGAACTTTCAGTTTTCACTGATCACTGATTTTGCAAATCAGTTCTACCATACAAGTTCTTTATTAACCAATTCTGCAAAGTAACTTCAAAAAAAAAAAAAAAAAAAAAAAAGAGAGAGAGAGAGAGAGAGAGTGTAAACATTCATTAGAAACCAATAACTCATCCATAATTGAACTCACTAAGCCTTAATTTCAATCTAATTGGTTATATTCCAGCCATGCAAACCGATTAACAAGAATAACAAAATCAAATTTCTTAAAATTTTCCAACCTAGTCTAGTTCTAGGAACGATCCAAAAGTATGAAGCTGAATTTAAACGTTGAGAGTTCCAAGAGAACAGTTCATCAAACTAAAAGGAGTAGAATTAAGCAGAATAATTTTCAAAACCGAATTCCGAGGCCATTCATTTCTAAAAGAAGTAGAATTAATCAATTAAAGCTCCAGCACAACCTCGTGAACTTAAAAATAAAAAAAAAAAAAAAAAAAAAATCATCAAACTAAGCAGAATAATTTTCAAAAACCGAATTTCGAGGCCATTCATTTCTAAAATAAGTAGAATTAAAGCTCAAGCACAACCTGGTGAACGAACACAACACCAAGTACAGTTCTAGGCGCGATCCAAAACTGAAGTACGAAGCTCAACTTAAACGTTCACAGTTCATCAAACTAATCAGAATAACAGTAAAAGAAATTCGATTTTCGAGGACATTCACTTCTAAAACAAGTACTCCGTATAAATTCAAAGCTCAAACAGAGCGTGGTGAACAGAGACACGAAACATCAACAGAAACAAAAAACAAAAACAATCACTCACTCGGCCAAGTCCCCGAGCTGGCGCAAAACGCCGACAAGTCCAGCCATGGCGACGCCTTCCAGCAGAGCTCCGGAGTCATCCTTATCGACGGCTCTGTACAGCTCGGGATCAGCCAAGCTGTACTCGTCCCGTATCCGGTACCTACTCATCGGCATTCTCCAAAATCCAAATGCAGAAACCCTAATCCCTCAGGAATTCAGTTAGCGCTTCCTGTTCTTCTACTGCATTTCGAGGCTCAACCGCCAAATGTGCATACGTATGTATGCGTCACGGAGGTGAGGTGAAGGCCAGGATGGAATTAAATGACTATACTTTATTATTTTACAGTACTTGTTTTGGGTTAACGGTGAAGACGTGGAGTGGGATTAACTAACGCCAGGTGTACGCGTACGCGTATGTCTTTCACACAGCGCTCGTCGTGGCGCTCATTATGGCTGATCATCCTCCGCACTGTGCTTGCTTTTATTTACAATAAAATCACTTTTAAGGCATAACTAACATTCATCATCACTTTTTATAAATACGGACTCCGTATAATAATAATAATAATAATAATAATAATAATAATATTTTTAGAGAATAATAATAATAATAATAATAATAATCTATATCTATACTATATATAAAAACATTATCCTCCTTCCAAACTTTCCCGCCTAAAGTTAGTGGCATTTTGGTAAAATTAGTTATTTTATTTATTTATTAATTATTAATTTATTAATTATTTATAACATATTAATATATTAATTTTATGGTAATAAATTATAACAGTAGCGTAATTATGTTTTTCCTTCTTTTTTTTTTTGCTCATAATAATAATACTTTTTTTAAAGCATAATAATATGGCAAAAACTTGTGTGAGACCGTCTCACCGTGAGACGGGTCGGGTCGGATCGTATCAATATTTAAAAAATGATACTTATATCCTCAAATAAAATACTAATCAGTAATAAAAATTTTTGTTACTTATAATAGTAAATGTAATAATTTTATGAGAAAATGTAATACTTTACATTTTAATTTAATAATATTACATTTCTCCTCAAAAGTATTATATTTTTCCTTATAAGTAAGGGGAATATTATTTATTATGAAAACTGTAATACTTTTAATGGAAAATATAATACTTTTACGTCAAAATGTAAAATTATTACTATACATTTTTCT
>CP025655.1:8208306-8233851 GCA_003576665.1 Ipomoea trifida
CGCCCAAACAATAGTAATAGTAAAGATAAAATGGAAAAGAAAACTGATTTTACTAATTGTTTAAAAATATAAAAAGATCCTAATAGAAAAGGAAACATAAATTAGACAAATTGAAAAAGGGAAAGGATTTTACTAACTGACTGAAAATTATTTTAAAAAATTAAAAAAATTAATTACACTTTTCTTTTGAAAACTTTAAATTGTTTAAACTTTAAAAAAAATTAACTAAAAATGGGTTGTTAGATTTTTTA
Source organism: Ipomoea trifida (assembly GCA_003576665.1). Lineage (NCBI taxonomy): Eukaryota > Viridiplantae > Streptophyta > Magnoliopsida > Solanales > Convolvulaceae > Ipomoea > Ipomoea trifida. Next base: position 8,208,558 of record CP025655.1, read on the forward strand.
TAATAATTAAAATAAGTTCATTCACATAAGGTATAAAAGTATAATTGCACATATATTAGTATAATATCTGTTCATAATTATTTTCTCAACCTATTGAAGCACAAAAAGTCGGGCCTCCACGGAGACTCAAACCCACCCCTTTTACTTTCGATATGGAAGTGTAACCGGGTGGCAATAGACCACACGGTTTTGACATTATGGTAATTAAGCAAAACCTTGATCGTTGAATTTATTTTTATAATAAATATAATTAAATTATTTCTCATTTTCCCATATTTATTTTAGTAATAATATAAGTCATATCACATATCGATCTTTTAAAGATAATTGTTGACAAGCAAGTCATATATTATTCAGTTAATTGAGTAATACTTTTGCACTAATCTTATAATCAAATAAATGTATACATTCAATATTAGTATTATTTTATAATTTCATCTTTATTTTTATTTATCTAAATATATAATAAAAAATTTATCCATGCATCGCATTGGGTAATTGGACAATTATTTGTTCTATCTAATTCAAGCAAGAAAAACATTTTTAAAAAAATAATCGATCAAACCAATTTTATCAATTGCGCTATATAATATTCGGTGTTATAATTTTTATAATTGTATATCGATCCAAATATTCTTCAAATATTATAACAAATCCAATCCGTGCAACGCACGGGCGAAAATACTAGTAATAATAATAATAATACTTTTTTTAAAGCATAATAATATGGCAAAAACTTGTGTGAGACCATCTCACCGTGAGACAGGTCGGGTCGGATCGTATCAATATTTTAAAAAATGATACTTATATCCTCAAATAAAATACTAATTAGTAATAAAAAATTTTGTTACTTATAATAGTAAATGTAATATTTTATGAGAAAATGTAATACTTTACATTTTAATTTAATAATATTACATTTTTCCTCAAAAGTATTATATTTTTCCTTATAAGTAAGGGGAATATTATTTATTATGAAAACTGTAATACTTTTAATGGAAAATATAATACTTTTACGTCAAAATGTAAAATTATTACTATACATTTTTCTTCAAAAATATTACATTTTCCCTTATAAATGACAAAAATTTTATTCCTGATTCGTATTACATTTGAGCATATAAGTATGACATTTTAGTATGGCATTTGCATGTTGATTTAACCCGATCCGACTTGTCTCACAAATAAGGATCCGTGAGACGTTCACACACAAGTGTGACCCTAATAATAATAATAATAATAATAATAATAATAATAATAATTAGTTCCAAAATTTTGAGTACTTTTACAGAGGCAATACCCCACCTGTGTTTGATTCTGTGACTTTTCTTCTCAAGGAGAGATGCCATCTGAGCACAATATGCTTGATATTAGTGCTTTGGATGTCATTATATTAGGATCAATTGCCTTATTTTTTTTTTTTTTAATCTTTATTCCCATTATAGGGTCATACATAACCAAACATCAATATTGATAATCATTCCAATTCCACCTTACTACAAAACATGCAAACTACTTTTACCAAAACCTATTATCATTACCAAGTATTTGATTACTATTCCGATTATGATTTTCTTGTGCAAACCAAACACACGCTAAGTAATAATTTGAGTAGGGGAGAATATCATTAAAAAAATGTAGTAATAAATTAAATATCAATAGAAAAATAGTGCTTAATAGAATAACATGTTAGGAGATAAAATTTAAGAAGATAGTGTAACAATACTCATTAAATGATGGGCAAAGGTGCGTATAAAGTGGCTTTTTAATTTTCAAGCCAAGTGAGATACATACCCTGAGTAATACATTTTTTTTTTTTTGAAAATAAAGAAGCTAATTCATTAATCATAGGCTGAAACGTTTACAATAAAGATTGATGGAATGATCAAACATTCCTTACAGTCAAACATAGAAACAACTTCCCTAGCATAGAAAACTTGATTCGCAGACTGTTTCACAAATTTGAAGTTGAATTCTTTGAAGGAACTTAAGCTTCTTTAATGATTTGGTCAAATATACCTAAGACTAACACTAGTTGAATAGTCTTGCACACCACCTGAGTATCTATTTCCATTCTTCTATCCATTGACAATATCTTCATCGGACTGAACTGCATATCATAGTTCATAGGAGTCTCTTTTTCATTGTCATGTTTGTCACCCAGGATGAGATTCACGTACGCTATGACTAGTTTTATTGTTTCACGCATTATGAAAAAAGAACTCGCCAAGTAAACGAGAGGAAGAAACTTGTCAAAACAACGAGGGGAAAAACACAAAAACGTACTGCAAACAAAATTAAACCAATAAAACAAAGCAAAGGGAAACAACCGTGCGAAAATAAGAGAGTAACGACGGGTAGCGGTAGAGATGGAGGAGAAAACAATGAATGCAAAAAAGACAATGAATATGGACGATGTTTGAGGTGGAGATGACAGCAGGGGAAGACGATTGGACGCCGCCTCCGATCCGCTTGCTTCACGGAGGCGGCGACCGTGAAGAAAACCAAAGACAAGAGAATTCAATAGGGTTTAGGGTAAAATCTATGAGTAATAAATTAGTAATAGATGTACTCTCACATTTTTATTCTTGTTGACATAACATGTTCGAATTAATTTGAAAAGAAGGGGCCGGGTCACAATTTGTATTTTATTTTATTTCTCTAACACAATCAAAACATGTGATAAATTTTGGAATAAAGATCAAATTGGGTACTAAACCAGATGTAAAAATGCAATCAGACTGTTAATTTTTTTTTTAAAAAAAAAAGTGCAGTTAAACTATTAAATAGTAGGTCAACACCTAGTAAACACCTACAGTGAAATATAAAAAGAAAACTCTAATAGGAAACTCTTGGTCTCGATAGGAGATAACCAAATCTATCTCCATATATAGTTCTCGAGAGGTAGCTCAGATAGTTATCTTCATCCGCTCTGTCTCTAGCTATGGAGGTTGAAGAGATGAAAGCAGTCATAGTGGTGGCTACTGGCTACCTTTAGAGACCCTTTTTTTTTTTTTTTTCTTAAAAAAAAAATCACCTTGTTTATCTTGCACCAATTTGCTATTTATGGTCCTTTGGGGTGAATTTAATGATTTAAAATATTCAATTGCACTTTTTTTTTTTTTTTTTTTTTCATTTCAACGGCCTAATTACAATTTTATGTTTAGTTTAGTAGTGAATTTGACTCTTATTCCTAAAAATTTTATTCTTTTGCACTAAATTAATTAATTTCCTACCCAAGAACAAGATTTGTCTGGTATTGTGGTATGGTCCATATCGTATGGACAGTGTGAGGTCATTTTCATTAGGAGCAGTGTTTGTTAATTTATGGTTGGCGACAGTTAATCTACCTTGGATTATTGTTTACCTTGCATAATTCAATTCAATTCAATTCAAAGCAGTTGTTAAGTCTTCATTTTGGTGTGTAACCAAACTGAATTGACATATCACTCTGTTGGTTATGGGGTCAAATTAAGTGCAACATTATTGTGAATTAAAAAACACATTTATTTTAGTCTTTGTAATAATATACAATTTAGATAAAGATTAATTGAACTCAATTATTACATTAGTAGGCTTACCTACCTATCAGATATAATATAAAATTGATATTTCAACATTTCAAAGTTACAACCTTCCACACAATGTACTCCTTATCATATATAAAAATTGTTTGGGCACGAATAAAACAAATAAATAATAGAAACACACACAAATAAATTAAAACAATAATAAGGTGTTACGGTGGAAGAAATCTTTTTTAGTGGAGACTAATCATTCCTCATGAATTTTAAAGTAATTACATTCTCATGATTCGAATCCATTATGTTCTCTGGTTAAGAGGAAAAAAACTCGAACCATCTTATTCTTACTCCCATTGATAAATTTTAGATTTAAGAAAAAAATTATCGATTAACTAGAAAATAATGGTGCATTTCCGAACACAAAATTCACCACAAAACGTACAACACACTAAAAAATGTAGCACACCTCACCACACCTGATGGTGCATTTCCAAACACTTTGTGGTACATTTATGCGTACCTAATGGTGAGTGACCGCACGGCCGCACGGGAAGCCCTTTCCGCACGAGAACTTGACCTTATATGTGTGTGCGTGTGTGTATTTATATATTTTTATATTCATTGAGTATTCATGAATTCATTAACCTCACTACAAGTTTTTTTTTTTAATCTACTTATTAATCTAATAAAAAATGTAAATAATGCTGCATAAATATGTGAATATTTAGAGGTCAATTTAAAATAGAAAGTATTACTCATTTGATTCATTTCTTAAATTTGTATATCTAGTGAATATAGAACATATCAGTCAGTCTACAAGAACTATCCTAAATTCCTTATTTTTGGTTTTAATTAATAATTCTCTGTATGATTAGATGACTACAGTGTCACTTATAAGTTATAACTATTAGAACTTCTTCCACAAAGTTGTCTGGACACAAGAACATCAAATTTCATGCTAAAAATTATAGCAATTATAGTTATATGGGTTTGGTAGAATAATAAGAAGACGTTATATTTCAAAAAAAAAAAAAAAAAAAAAAAAGATATATGTGGTATTCGCTTTGGGAGATAAATTATCTCATACATAATCTATCTTACAAGATGAATGGTTGATACATGTTCATTTTTAATATATTATATGTTCAGTTTTAACTTTTAATGTACTACATAATTATTTTGACATGCAGTACATTAAAAATGAACATGCATCAAAATGTAGCTTGCTAATAAATTATATTGAGAATATAGTAGTTTGTTCAACTTTTTTTTTTTTTTTTGTATAGCGCAAAGTTTCTACCATCGAACATAATGACTAATCTCCTTATTGAATTGTAGGCTAGACACCTTTTTTGGGTGGAATAGTAGATCTACAGATTTAAAATTGTTACATACCTAAAGTCAAAGATCGAATCATTGACCTTTGATTAAAAAGGGATGAATCTGTTCCATTCAATCTTACCCCATATTAGTGTGTTCAACTTGTGGTGTACACACAAAAAATGACTTCAAAGTTTACAGTACATGGATAGTGATAGATACATTGATGTAGATAAAATCAATCAAGTTATCTTTGCTTTAAAGCTTTGGTACCTTGGGTGGTCAGCCATCAATTCACGCTACTACCATATTCAATTCCATATCCCAATAATAACTGAGGGGCTCATTAGACACCGGATTTCTTGGAGTAATTAAAAGCAATGATTTTTTATAAATGTACTCCGTATTAACTTTGAAATCAAAATTGCAAATATTTATGAATGAAATAATGAATTTGCAATGTATTTGAGTTGTAATACACTAATACATATTTGGGTTGATTTTTTGTTCTCTCTTCACCAGGACAGGACAGTTATTAAACAAAACATGACTAGTAGTTTCCACATGATTGATCATAACATACAGTATAATTCAACTCTGTATCAACCTCTTTTGGCTAAGAGCATATGGAACAGGTAATGTACCCTTCACCGATCTCCAAATAAAATTCTTTTACCTTTGGAAGTATCTTCAACATCCATAATTTATTCCAGTTGCAAAAGCCTTACGGATTTACCAAAAATTCTCCCTGACCAACCTATACGCATTGCGAACTAAGTAGTGTCCCCTTATATCTCAATTTCAATACCATAACCATCTTCAAAATAGGGATAAGGGTCAAATAGCACATTCTAGTACTCAAGAAAGTTCAATTAGCACCCTGAACTCATAAAGCATTCAAATAGTCCCCTCAACTACTCAAAAAGTTCAATTAACACCCTGAACTCAAAAAACATTCAATTAACTACCCCAACTCTTTAAAAAAAAAATCATTTTTCATACTTGTAAATTTATATAGGTAAAAATTTTAGAAATAATTATTTAATTAAAAAAAAAAAAAACAGATTTCGTCTCCATGAAGACGAATCTAATTTTTGTTATTTTAAATAATTATTTATAAAAATTTAGTGGACTAATTTAATACTAATTAATTTAATGTTCAATAGAGAAATTTTACACATATTTGCTTACAATCTGTTTTTTAAGCATTTTTAATTTTCAATAAAACAGATTGTAAGCATTTTAAAAAATGCTTGTAAATTTAGTGCGAAAATTAGTGCCAGATTGTAAGCATATACGTGTAAAAACATTGCTCGTAAATAATTATTTTTAAAATAATAAAATTTAAATAATTATTTTTAAAATTTATTTTTTTGCAAAAAAAAAAAGAATTTGTTACCCATATAAACATACAAAAAATGAAAATTGAATTTTTCTACTCGAGTGTGGATTCGCTTGGCAGAGTCATGCACTAGGATTGTTCTTGTTGTGCATTTCCGTTTTAATTAATCCATTCGTTTCATTTTAATTTATGTGTCGAGTTAGGTAAGCGAGACTTGATTGAAGTTATTCACAATTTTATTTTCATAACTAGTTTTATACGCGCATTGCGCGTATGGGTTAATGTCCAATGTTTATATTTAAATAAATATTTGAAAGTATATCAATGCAAGATTATATAGGAGAAGTTTATACATGGGTAATTGAATGTCGAATTTTTTTATTTAAATATCTAAAAGTATATGATTCCAAGATAATATAGACAATTCATTATAGTTATTACTAAAATAAATGTTTGCAACCTTGTAAAATCGATAGTCTAAATATTTGGTCTAAAAATGATAGTCTAAATAAATACTACTTTTCATTTGAATTTTTCTAAGTGTTCTTAATTCTCTTTTGAGTAACATTGTCATTGTCTTCATCTTTACTATTTGTTCTCTTCCTTTTTGTTGTATTGGTAGTGTGCTATTTGCAATTCGGTTATTGTTGGTAGCATAGATAACAACGTCATGCAATGAGATTATGATATAGGAGCTATGGACTTTCCTTTAGGTGTTCTGCTTGGAGCTCATTTGGTTCAACCATTATTGTTGAATGAGTTATTGTGGATAAAGAAATTTCTATTTTAAGAATAAAGATTAAATAAATTAATAAAAATTTGAAAATTTAAAATATTATATATTCCAAAGATATTAAAAGGTAGTTTCTCGCTTCAATTTGCTGGGTAATGGGTTATTTGAGTACTTTCATTGTCAACAAATCCCCCAAATAGTTAATATGATTGGTTTGAAACTATTCTTTTTTATTTTTTCATGGTATTAAAGAAATACATATGTATCATTTTTTGGTGTAACTACTAATTTATTTAATTCAATAAGAGTAAAATAGAGCAATTCTGCTTCAATTTGTTGGGTTATTTGAGTACTCTCTTTGTCAACCAATCCCCAAGTAGTTAATATAATTAGCTTCAAATTATTTTAAATTTTTTTTCATAGTATTAATAAAATACTTGGTAAATAAATATATATAGCATTATTTTGTACTATAACTTTGATATATAATTACAAGATATTGTAAAAATAAGATAATGGACAATGTAATGAATATCAATTGATAAATTTGAATGTAAAGAATCTTTGCATCAGAGAAAATAAAGACAATATAACTAATGAAATTATTTCTCTTATTTAATTTAATTTTTTGATAATGAATAATTTTTTCAAATAAAGGTATTGTAGACACATAATTTTAAATTAAAGAAATACATATATATCATTTTTTGTTGTAGCTACTAATTTATTTAATTTAATAAGAGTAAATAGAGTGAAAAACTTAATTATGTCAAATTTGATTGAGATGAGGTTCGAACCTAAGATCTTTCTTATAGAAATTAATGGGTAAGTTAAAAGTTAACGGAGAATAGAATATTTAACGGAAAACTTAACAGATTATCATAAAAGTAATGTTAAATTAGGTAATTTCTATTAATAATATTAATCTGAATCATCTTAACCATCTATTTGATTAAATAATTTATCTGAACCATCCATTTGATTAAATAATTTGACCGCCATTTTTTCTACCAATTTTATGCCCAACTCTCTTTGGCTCTTATTAGTATAGTAGATATTAAGTTTAGAATTAGTATGTAAATTTTATATATTTAGAAACTACTCCATACATTAAAAGTACTATTATATATAAAAGATCAAATTTAAAAATTATAAGAAAATGCTAATAAAAATAAGCAAAGAATGACCAAAGAATAATAAGTATGATAGATAAAATGGGACAGGAGGAGTACAACATTGCATCAAATATTACATTATATATCCTAACATGCACATGAACAATATGTTGTCATCCCAGGAGATATCTCCAAATGACTATGGTTACTATTAGCAGGCTAGCAGCAGATGGAACCTAAACTAAATATCCATGCATCTACGTTGAGTCTCTTGTGCATTCATCTACAGTTATTTGAGCATGCAGAATATATTCGCCTAACAACAACACGTATTGGAGACTGTAATATGCAGTAACAACACCACACGTAGAACCAAAAATCATGAAAATAATTTACTATCTTCTTAAACCCAAGTATTCAAAAATAAATCCTCATTGAACATCTATACTTATAAATTCAAATCCCAAAATGACCACAAAAAGAGAACACAAAAACATAAAGACAAAACCTCTGATTTATACGCTAGACAAATCAAACGCACTCTACATAATCCCATATAGTTATAAAAAATTTGAGACAGAGCGAAACGCCGTTGCAGAATAAATAAACAAGCGATTATTTGACTGATTTTTGTTTTTTTAAATAAAATTTTAATTCCATCCAAAAAACAAGGACCACAATATATTGATAAATGGAGGGTGTAAATATGTCAGCACTATATGGGGCATTCTCGTGTGTGAAGCTCGAAGAATGAGAGCAAGTTCATTTATTTATTTATTTTACATAATTTCCATTCTTCATTTTCATTCCAAGAAACAAAAGTAAATTTTTATTAGAATAACATTATTGGTTTGAAATGAAAGGTTTTGTCCGACTTTTTTTCTTCCATGTGGCAGATAGAGAAGAGAGATTAGTAACGTTCTTTTTTTCCAAAGACACAAAAATAGTAAATCAAACAAGGTAATTGAATTTCAATTAAATAATAAGGTTTAAAGAAACCGGTAAAAACAATTCAAAAGATACATCTCAAACTCAACAGGTAAAACAATCGGTAAACAGCTAGCTAATATATAACAATAAGACTAAAGATTTGACTCTGGTAAAGAATACGTCATTATAAGAGTTTCCCTCGAATAGGATCTCATTTTAGCTTCATGCAACACAATGGACAATTGTAACTTATTGTGGGCATAAAGCCCTTAAATTGTAACACAGAGAGGAGAAATGGAAAAGGAGAAACAGAAGAAACCACAAACTCTCCTCACAGAATGAAGTGATTTTACAGCAGAACATATTACATAGACCTCTCTGATGCGAGATCAAGTAGGAAGCGGAAGAAATCGTGAGGATACATTGGAGACTCCTCCGCAAGTGCCTAAACACAGAAAACGAAAATTTAATGAGTTAATATCAATGCCCAGAAAACATTTATGACGATTGTGTATTTGTTTCAAATTCAAATAGATCATAACACTCGTGCGTGTGAGTTTGAAGGTATGGATGAAACAAGATGGACGCAGCACCTGATGAATTAATACAGTGGAAGGAGTCATTCCAGGAACAGTATTAACCTCTATAATCAGAACCTGTAATCACAAAGGTAGACCAACACCATAAAAAGGAAATCGAGACTGGGCAGGCACATTGATCGCTAGCTTCCAAACTTTTGAATAGGTTTTATCACATCATATCATAAAGTGTAGTGCTGTGTCTAGTTAAAGGGGAGCAGGGAGAAAGCGTTCCATTTTCGAAGTTTCCTTTTAAAATATAAACACCAATTTGAACAATGACTCGATGACATACCTCACCACTGTCGACATGAACAAATGCATCAATACGGGAAAATCCTTCCAGCCGCAAGTTGTTTGCAATAAGTTCAATGTGTTGTTTACACCTCTCCAAGGCCCCACTACTGATTGAAGAAAAAGGAAGTTTTTGTAAGCCTAAGATAGAAGAAGAAAAATAATTGCACGAATACCTACCGTGGTCTAAACTCACATGCTGCAGAAATACAGAAGCGAACATATTATTAAAAGTAGAGATTTGGGGTATTCATTTAACAATTCTCACGAAAAAAATACCAAAAGGTATTGATTTAAAATAGGAGCAGGTGGTATTCAAATGAATAGTCACAGCATATAGCATTCGAAAGACGATCTCACCAAAAAAAAAAAAAAAGAGGAAAAAAAAAATGAACCTTATAATTGATGGTGGCGGTGGAGTCAGATTGATGCCAGTTCCACCTGCAATGAAACATCAACTTGATTACATGCAAAATGATAGTTTACAGGCTATTAGTCCTTTAAGGTTAACTCCTGTTTTTGGTTCTATCCCATAGAAGTACCTTGGAATTTCTCCTCTAGTGATAGTATATCTCCGGATTCTTTAACTGTAATACTAGGAGTCAGTGAATGCATAGCTCCGAGCTTTCCAACGACACCAACAGTGATTTCTACCCATCTACTGTCTCCTTTCCAGAGCAAATGATGTGAATTTTCATTTCTTGATTTGGATGAGACAGTGATCGCATCAGTCTCAATAAAGGGCTCAAATATTAAAAGCTCTGGGGGATTAATTGGCATCTCAATCATCCCATGTGCCTATTTGAAATATCAAGAGAAAGACAAAATAAATAAATAAATGGCAATTAAAATTCCAGTACCAACTATCCCTGCAGCTATATGCTGTAAGCTGAATCATGATTCACCAGAAATTTAATCCGAAAGCAATTAAGCCAATCATGCCTGGAAGTTTTTAATCAGTAACACTAGTCCATTTTATACGAGAAGCATAAACAGCGGGGAAAAGCTCAATTACTTAGAGCAAGGATTATTATAATAGCATAGAAGAGATATGGTGAAATATTCATGGCACTGGAAGGACTAGTTTGACTAATGATGAGATTACTCCACACTGATTGTATTACAGGAATACTGTATCCATTTTGTGATTATTTGTAGTTATAAGTCGTGTTGATACTTTCCCATTCAATACCAATAACATCAATAAACACAAGCCAGCATACAAATATTTTAGAAAAAGATGATTATATTCCAAGAGTTGGGGAAACAATTTATATCATTATATATAATAAAATAAATTACAAGTACATATATCACCTTTGAAAAACTGTTAGGAGGAATCCGAGGAAGGCAGTCCTCCAATGCTTTTATGTACACTGTGAGATCCCCATCACAGCTGCATGATGATAGAAATTCGCACCGAAAGATTAACAGTCGAAGAAAAACAGTTAAAGCTCAACAGCAGTGAAGCACTGGCAATCTAGTGCCATGTATGTCAGTTGTAATTATATTGAAAATCGGATGGTAACAAACCATAATCTTGCTACTCCAGTCGAGCAACCATCTCTAGCTGGTTTAACACATAATGTGTTAGAACGAAGTTTTGTTATCAAGTCATGCCAGAGTCCAGTTACAGGCAATTTCAGCAGCTCCTCTTTTCTCTTTACAACTTTATTTATCGTTAAAACTCCAGAATCTGCAAGCTGTCCAGGACATATGTTTGATGCTAGTCAAAATCGATAGATTCAGTAATGTGTAATTGTGTATGGATAACAGAAATTTGATGGTTACATTGAGTCAATAAACAGTGATAGATACAAACATTTATAGAACAAGTTGGCATTGTAGGGGTCAAATTCCTGTTCTTAGAAGAAAATAGTTCTGTGGTTTCATCAAACCAGTGATACAAAATAGAATGCAACTTAAAAGCACTGTTACTTTTGGTATATCATCTTTTAGGTAACAAATTATTCACCATGCTTCTAATCACAATTCTGGGAGTTACAAGCATGTAGATTTATCCAAGTCACACATACAGCGTAACTTACATTTTCTAGAGCAAGTGAAGTTGCAACTTTGTCCATACATGTTCTTGAAGCCACCACACCAGGACCTATACTTTAGAAAATAGCAAATAATCAGCTATGTATTTGAAGATATTAGATTATCTTTCTGTTTCCCGAGAACACGGAAAGTTTACCTGTGTAAGGGACTCCTTCATCCTCAAGCAAAGACTGGAGCGTGCCATCTTCACCAATGCCCCCATGTACTACCCATTACACCAGACAAACATTGCATCACACATTAGTCTTCAGAATTTCTTAAACAATACTTTGAACAGTTCAGACATATTGAAGGGTTTACATTGAGGAAGAAGAGTTCCATACATATAAACTACTTTGTTGGAATGTATTAATTAAAACAGTTAATAACAAAGGATATTCATGCACTTTTGTTTTGTAACTAATTCTTGGAGTTCTGTTAATAGGTTGCCTCACATGGACAATAGTGAATATTGTGTCCCCCAAAAATTCATAAACAAATAGCATCCAACCTAATTGGAAATCAGTACCAAACACATTGAAGGACAGAGTTTACAAAATCTAGCACATATATATAATGACAAATTATTTGTAAATTGACTTAATCTGTTATACAAGGTACTTGAATGACAACTAATGGAAATATCAAGTTACCTGCAATAAAGACTGTTGCTTGAGTTTCCTTGGCTAACTTGACCCAGTCCTCCAGGGAAAATCTCTCTGGTAATTCATCAGATATATCAAAGCCATGGAACCATTCATGATTTCTCAAACCTTCCATGAGATCAGTCATCACTTGGCTCCGTAGATGAGATGTCAATGCCACTCGATCAGGTTCAATTGCCTCCAAACAAGCATCAAGGACTTCTTCTATAGTATGTCTTAGGATAAGGGAATAGCTGCATGAAAAAGAATGAGCACTGAATTTCCAAAAAAAAATTAACTAATTAATTAATTAAACCAAACGGATAGCCTCTAACCTGTCTTAATACTTCCTAATTGCATATAATTTTTTATATTGGGCAAGATATCAAAGGGTTTCAGATACTTCTCTTAAAAGTGTTCAATTGAGATGATCAATCTAAATAAACAGGGTGTCAAACCTAAATAAAAAATCTTACAAGGCAATTAGGAATTTACTTACGGTAATGACCATACTGTCCTAGACTTCACACCCTGCTTATTATCATCCAGTTTGGATGAATAACCATTCCCAGGGGCAAGTAAACATGGTGTCACCTCAAGCTGTAAGCAGAAAAAGTGCAATGACATGTTATTTATTTTAGATACAAATATTGGCAAATCAAATGCCAATACCATTTAACTCAATGCTATGATGTTATGAAAGAAAAGTTCTTATATACTTGGAAGTTAATCTGCAAATAAAGTGAACATTACACAATGATTGATATATAGTATATACTCACATCATCAGATGCTCGCAAATTAAGCCAAACATTAGTTCCACTTATTAGAGATACTTGACGTTCAGAAGTATCACCACCAAAGATAACAAAAACTTTCTTCTTTTGTTTCGGATTAGGAAGTACTTCAGTTGGTGTTGAGAAATTTGGTTTTCTTTTTGAGGCACCTGATATGATACTATTGGACAGAAGAGCTGGAAATCGCAGGCAGGCACGTTGAATAATTGTCCTCAGGATATTTGAGTGTGAAAAGCCAACCTACACAATGAAAATAAATAAAAATTCACTACTTCAAGCAGGTGCAACGAAGAATACTCCAAGTGCAAGGAATTGCTACATTCAGAACAAGGAAAACAACCTATGTCCTTTCAACCATTTAACAATCTTACAATCATGATCTTGAATATCCAATCAAAAGCAGTTCTTTGTGTACCTTTGATGCCTGCTGAAACAGAAAACTTGTTTGCTCCATTCCACTAATCTAGAGAGACATTAGGAATCAATCAATGAATAATTCCAGGATAACAGTCATACCACTAACATGAAACAGAGAGAAAGTCCAGGTCTCTCACAAGGTTGATGTCTGTAAATATTACTGTACCGAGATCAGTTCTTCCTAATTTGTTTCCTGCAGAAGAGGAAACATGACCAGAAGATGGAAGAAACCAACCATCAATTCTAGCAAAATCACGTAGACCAAGTCGTTGAAATAATAATGATGCTCCTTCACGGATAGTTTGAATTACTTCAACAGGAAATCGAGGTGGAGTGTGATAGGCAACCTGCAAAGATTACAGACAGTCCCTTGTGCATTAAATTTAAAGAAATGAATATAGTGAAAATAGTTTCATACAATGCTGTGCCACTATTTTTGAATTCCATAGCACAACAGGACTGTAAGGGGAAAAGTATGTATTAGAAGTTATGTACCTGTCGTGTAGGAAGGTACTTCCTTCTGTAGTTGAATATTGCATCCTTTTCTTTAACATTAGCATTATCATGCAATTGAAGCTCCACCTGAATCATTAAATTATAGGGTTAGACACTTAACAGGGTATATAGTGAATATAAATAGATAATGTAACAAGTAGCATAATAGTGATCAGGTTTGACGTAGTTTCTACAGCTATGATGCAACTCTATTAAGTTCTCTATCCTTAATCTGGTATCTTCAAGATTCCACAGTGAGGTAATTAAACATAATAATCAAATGAGTGCAAGATTTATCTGTAATATTGTAGAGAATTACAACACTATATTATATAACCAATGGAAAATGAAAGCAAAGTACACACCTCACTTGGCAGTAAAACAACAGGCTGGCAATCAAAACCTGATCCAACATCAAGGACAATTGCTGTGAATTCACTCCCTCCTTCAAGAAAAATCTCAATAATGACTTTATCATCTATTCCCTGCTCAAATAATGAACAGAGCATCACTGATTAAATAGAAAGCTGAATCACAAGCTATAATAATTATTTAAAAAAAAAAAAACAAATGTACATTCCAATGCAAATAAATATTTCTGTAATTGGTCTCAAACATGACTTGGATAACAAGTAAATTGAAAACAGAATAGGTAGTCAGAAAAGAATACAAGAGATTACCTCAGAAATGATTGCATTAGCTTTTAGGAGAGCGTCAGTGACACCATAGGCAACAGTAACTCCAATACTTGATCCAGCCTTTGTTGGCTTCACCTGCATTTTCAAAGAAAAAAGTGCAGATTGTCAAAAAGCTTAGCTGGTACTGCAAGATCAGAGGAACACAGGGACAATTCTTACCACAACTTTCCCCAGTTTAGCGTCCAATTTGTTTCTTTCAAACCAATTCAACAGTTTGGATTCATCCAAATCATTTCCCTGAAAGACATTTTAAAAATTGAGCGGAGTGAAGTGAATAACAACTATACACTCATTGTTAAGCCAAGTTCAAAAGTATAGTTAAAAGCTTGTGTACACGTATCACCAAACAGAAACATCAAAAAGAAACATAGGGCAGCACCTGTATTAAGAAGTTGGGTACTGTAACAAAACCTTGTTTGTCAAGCTCCAATGCGGCTTCATACTGCCAAAATTTGGAAATTAAAACACACACAAATATTGGCTATTTAATCAGATGGCAATCAACAATTCAACATTAACATCATTCATCATTTATTGCCTGCTCCATAAAGGAGAGTTGTAAAAAATGATAATATGTTAGTAGTAAGGTTCTACTATGTGTCCTTTTTGTAGGTAAATATTTTATAGAAAGCACAGGGTATTGCTTTAGTAATCAAAAGATCTATTTCCACAAGCACACATATATTCCAGATTAATCAAATACTATTCATAAGTGCTACTCATGCTAGCTCTGAATAAAATAAAACATAAGGTGTCAGCAAAACAGAAACATACTTTATCAAATGCTTTTTGACATTCAGCAGACCTAGTCCCAACAAATGGAATATTAGATCTTTCCAGTAGTTCCTGAATAACCACCAAGTAAAACCAAAGACTTATTGGTAATAAAGAATATACAAGGAAAGAAAATTACTAAAATTGTTTGAAGCTAAACAAACTATCAGCAGGTATAAAGTAATTCAACAGCCACCTGAATACCACCATCTTCTCCAAAACGCCCATGTATAACAGGGAAAACTATGTCTACAGAAGCAGCAAGGTGTTCTGCAAAGTCGGACAGAGATTCGAAGCCTTGGGCAAGACTGAAAAAGTAAATAAATAAATAAATAAATAAATAAATAAATAAATAAATAAAAATAAAGAATGAAGTTATGATGTAGGAACCATTCAAGCAATCAAGTAAAGGGATGCAGGTTCAAGAACTAACCTCTCAAGCTTGAAATCAAAGTCTGCAGGAGTGTTTGAGTACACCTAAATAAATTTAAAAACAAAACTTCAATTATCCAGTACATTTTGCATTTCATAGTTGCTAGCAAATACCAATTTTAGTCCTACGAGTATTAGCAAAATGACAGTTTTGGTCCACATGTTCAATTCATACCAATTTTCATCCACGACTATTGTTTTAGTACCAATTTTCATCCACGACTATTGTTTTAGTGCCAAAATTCATCACACTGGTCACCCATTTGTTTAAGATATGCAGAAATATGAAATTATTAAGGGTATTTTCATCCTTTTTCAAATTAAGATCTCAATTTGAACATGAATAAAAGGATTTAAGCCCTTAGATCGATCGCAATTCACAATTCCCATTCTCAAATTAAAGCTAGGATAAGGAGGAGAACTGCAAATTGAAATCGATCTTCGGGCTTAAAATCTCATTATTCATGCTCAAATTAAGATCTTAAGTTGAAAAAGATGAAAATACTGTTAAAATTTTTATATTTCAGCATGTCTTAAAAGAATAAGTGACCGCCGTGATGAATTTTTGCACTAAAACAATAGTCGTGGATGAAAATTGATACTAAAGCAATAGTAGTGGATGAAAATTGGTAGGAATTAAACATGTGGATCAAAATTGTCATTTTATTAATACTGGTAGGACCAAAATTGGTATTTGCTCTCATAGTAGCTGATTGCCAGAAAATAAAGAACAGACCTATAGGTACAATAACTATGGAAGCATAGTGGTGGAAAGAGAGTGAACACAAAATGTAGCCTACTGACCTGAGCTGATGATATAGCAAAGGCTTTGAGGTCAGAGTCAATGTAATAGCAGCTAACATGCAAATCATCCCCCTATAGTAATAGCACCAATTAAAATGGCCATTCATTATGAAAACTGAAAACTAAAAACCTCTCATATAAAAAAGAAAGAATATGGCGAACCTGGATGTGATCAATAACTGATCGGGCGGAGTTAAGAGAGATTCCCCGTTCCGCGGAGGGCCCACCGCAGATGACTCCGACTCTCAAAACCCTCCCTTTCTCAGCCTTCTCCTCGAAGGCGACACCCCGGCGGCGATCATCCACCACCTCAGTAGAGGAGGAGGAGGCGGATGCTCTAACCACTCCAACTCTGCAACTCCTCCAACCTCCACTCACTAATTTGATAATTTCTCTCGGCACGACAAGCGGCGTCGCCTGAGACTGAGAAGAGTCTGTGCTGCCCCGGAGGGTAGCCGGAATCTTGGAATTCAGGGAGAGAAAAGTAGCCATTAGAATTAAAATTAGAAGTTGAAGATTTAACAGAGATTAGAGAGGTGAGTGAGTGTGAGAGATGTGAAGAGTGGTAGTGAGTATAAAGAAGGGAGATTCGGACGGCAAGAGAGAGGAGTCAAACATTATATATAATTTGCTTTCGTCTCTGTCGTGTTCACTGGCTTTGTATCTCTAATCTTTATTATACACAAGAACCAGTGACGTGAATTTGATTGATTCTTTTTTATCAGTTTAGTTTTGTCATGAAAATGAAGACGAAGACGGGGAAGGTGGGTTTTCTGGTTTTATTTTTTTAATTTATTTAAAATCATTAAAATACTCGGTAAAATTATATAAATTATACAGAGTGATTTTTTGAGTGGGGGTAACCTCACGTCAGCCATAGCCATAGGCAAATTATACCGTGCACCACGTACGTAAACGATGTCGTTTTGAGCATTGTAAATTAATCGTCTGTTTTTTTGGAAATCATGTTTCCCGTTTCGGCCTATTTATGTATTTATGTTAATATTCTGTGTATTCCAAGCAATCATTCTGTATATTCTAGGCAACCGTTCTGTGTATTTTAGGCAACCGTTATGTGTATTCATGTTAGTAACACATGTTGTGATGTGTTCGTGCATTCGAATGTTTAGGAGGATGAGTTCTGTGTATTTTGTGTCAATATTCTGTGTATTCATGTTATTAACACAGGTTGTGATGTGTTTGTGCATTCGATTGTTAGGAGGATATATGAGTTATGTGTATTTTGTGTCAATATTCTGTGTATTCTGGGCAAACATTCTATGTATTCTAGTCAAACGTTCTGTGTATTCTATATAATGATTATGTGTATTATAGATAATGAATTCCCTAAAGTCATTCGCGTCCGCGTCCACTAACATCTGTGTATTTTGTGTCAATATTCTGTGTATTCTGGACAAACATTCTGTGTATTCTAGGCAAACGTTCTGTGTATTCTAGATAATGATTATGTGTATTATAGATAATGAATTCCCTGGAGTCATTCGCATCCGCGTCCACTAACATCGAAACGACGTCGTTTTACGTACGTGGTGCACATTGCTATGTGCACCGTGGTGCATGGTATAACGATTGTCAGCCATAACCAGAACGTTTCAATTTTAATTTAATTACAATTTTTTTATGATTCAACTGTTTAAGGACCATCTTTCAAAAAAAAAAATTGTTTAAGGACCCAATTACATTTTTTCATGTAATTTTGTAACCTATTTGAGCATTATTTCTTCTGTTTTAATCAATATTTTCCTCTTTTTTTTTTTTTTTACAATCAAAATATAAATTATATATTAATGAAAATTAGGGATAAGAGACAGAATATAATCACGCTGGGAATCATCCCAATAACCGGAGCCAGATTGAGAACCAACTACCTTAGCAAGTGCATGGGCAATATAGTTCATCGACCTCCTAATAAAGACACAAGACACAAAATCAAAGGATGTCATTGTCGTGATACAAGTGTGAATAATTTAGCATGTGTGAGACCGGCCTCGAACTTTCCTATTTAACTTGTTAACAACATTTTGACAATCACATTCAAGCCTAATGCTCCTAACTCCCTAACTCTTCAACCATGCAAGAGCTTCTTTGCAACTTAATGCTTCAGCCAAGGTGGGAGATAAAGGACAACCCAATTCTCCATTTATTATTGCAACGAAATCTTCGTCAGTAGATAGTAAGACAGCTTTGAAAGTTACCTTGACAATTGGGGGAAAGAGTGATGCGTCCACTTGGCAAATCATGGGGGCATTGGTAGTTGTCTGTGGTTGGGCAACCTCGATCCGATCACGAATAGATGTAGTTGGTTACAAAATTCCTCTTGCTACACACTAGATAAAGTTCCCGTGCAATTGAATTCCCGCACGGGACTTCATCTATTCGTGTCATTTTATCAAACACCTTGAGTCCATATTTTCTTCTGGGATTCGCCTCTCGACGTAAGGTAGGAAATGCAAGTGGAAAAGGCTATAGTGTGGTCCCAATCTCCTTCAACTTCCCAATTTATAGCACAAAGGTTCGAAGTTATCCCTAACTTGATGCACATGTGTGCATGTCCTTGTGTACAGATTGTTGTATCGATCTTCCATGCGTACGCTTGTACAACCAGGGCATGCAACATTCTAGACACGATTGCATGAGTGAGTGCACGAGTGTGCATAGCCTTGTGCAACTCACTATTCCTATTATGCTCTCTTTTGTATGACAGTATGAGTGTGTAGGATGGCGTGCAACATTCAGCAAGGTTTAACACGATCCGATGCACGAGCGTGCAAGCACTCATGCAGCCTATTGGTTTGGAATCCTTCTTTTAAGCTTTTAAATGACCAAAATGCCCTTGATATGACTCTATTTTCCTATAATGCACATATGCAACCATAATTAGTCTTTATTCTCAATTTTTGGCAATTTAAGTTATTCTAGGCACACAATAGGCTCAAAGAACTACAATCAAGCCACAAAATGCTTCCAAAACACCTCACAAGATATAGCATCTTTGATACTTATCAGTCGAGGAGGGATTTTCAAGTTCCAAATGACATTCCACTTCGTGAAGGGTTTTTATTGTTTTTGGCTTAGTTAGTATAATTTGATATAATGTTAAAAAACATAAAGATATAGAGCTGTCAAATTTGAAAACTGTAAATAAAATTGTCGCTTTGTTAAAATTTAAAATTTGTCCACCGATAAATAAAAAATAAAAAATTAAATGTACTCAGATACATAATTGCAACTATTATGTATGTGTGACGAGGAAAACTTGCAACTATTATTCAATGGTGTGCACTGAGTAAATCTCATTTCTATGTAATAAAAATGAATATTATATACACACACACACACACACACACACACACACAATAGTATTTTCACCCGTGTGTTGCACGGAATGAATTTGTTATAATATTTTAAGAATATTTTGATCGGTATACAATTATATAAATTATAACAACGAATATTATATAGTGAAATTGATAAAATGTGTTGGACTGTGTTTTATGATGTTATTATTGCTTGAATTCAAATAAATAATTGCCCAATTACCCGTACGATGCATGGGTAAATTTTTTTATTATATATTTAGCTAATAAAATTAAAGATGAAATTATAAACAATTCTAATATTTGAAAGTGTACATTTATTTGATTATAAAATTAGTGCAAAAGTATCACTCAATTAATTGAATAATATATGACCCATTTGTCTGCAATTATCTTTAAAAAATTGATATGTAATATGATTTATGTAATTATATTATTACTAAAATAAATATGGGAAAAAGGAGAAATAATTTAAATGTAATTATTATAAAAATAAATCCAACGAATCCAACGACCAATGCTTAGTATGCATTATAATCACCATGGTTATTTGTTGGCTTGCACTAAATTTTCACACCAAGATGATGTTTTGTTGTCATGGTTTGAGAGAGATCTAGAACAATGTGTTTATTATACACTTTCTGAACTCATATTCTAAGTTTAAAAAAAGAAAGGGTTTGCAACTTTTTGTTTATACATGGAAATAAAAGAGCCTAAATAAATTACAAATTATAGAAATATGGGCTAGTGGGGCTACACAAACCCTACAATATTTGCATCTAGTAAACTTTTAAAACCCTTTTGAGGGTTGTGAAAAATGTGTAGATTGAGACGTTACAATCATGTATTGTAGGTAGATTATTTCCACACCTATTTTGTGCATGTGACCGAGAGTTTTCAACTATGTTGATACACATAGTGAACTATCATTTTATGACGCCTTAAACAAATGTTTAAAATAATGAAATATTGATATATTAATATAATGCAACAATACTTTTAAGATAATTGCTCCATAAATGACTAAAATTCAAGTGCATTAATTTCATCCCAGGCAAATGCAAGTAAGGGAAAAAGAGAAAAAAAGATTAATGTAAGCTAGGCTTCTCCTTAAAGTACACCATTGGTCTATTGTAAGGATTAAATTGTATATTATTGTCATAATTTAACATTTAATTTTATTCGATGTTATTTTAAAATAATTTTATTATGATATAATAACATAAAAAAAATAATTTATCTTAAATTGTTGTACAAGCAAAACCCACGATAGACACATTATCATGTGCATTAGAGTTTAACAAATCATTTTCTTAATTAACATTAACAGTGAATATATGGAATTCAAGTTACAATTACTTGCCAAGTGAAATTATCTTTTAGTTTTTTATGGGGTTCTTCAATGAAAAGTGTTATCAACATTATCTCAGGTACTAAATATTTATTTTGTAATAATTAAACGATTAGTGTAGTAATTGCGTTTACGTTCATAGCCAAACAAGTGAAGCAATTCAGAAATACTTCTCCAGAGAGTTAAATACATTTATAATTTAAAAAAAAAAAACAAAATCAAAGTGGTGTAGCGGAAGCGTGGTGGCCCATAGAGTGGCTTTCAACTTTTTAAAAATGCTTCTTTCTCAATTAGATATAGATAGTATTTTGACTACAAAATTGATTAGGGGATGTAGCTCAAATGGTAGAGTGCTCGCTTTGCATGCGAGAGGCACGGGGTTCGATCCCCCGCATTTCCAATTTATTCTGAAAGAAGCATTGCGGGGTAAATTTGATCATAATAACTAAGTGGTTTAGAAAGAAAGTAGTAATTGAGTTACTTATTTGTCAAATCAACCACGCAACCCGTGTACACAAATAATGAACTTTTAATATATTAAAAATTTATCTTGTATTAAAAGAAAGTACATTATTTAAGGAATTATTTCACTTTTTGTCCCACGACTATTGGACCATTTCTAGATTTAGTCCCACGACTTTTAAATCCCTACTTCATTTGGTCATTCCGATCAAATTCCAGCCACATTCCAGTGACCGGTAATACTTTTCGGGCGAATGAATTCGTTAAGGACAATTTTATCATTTTAGTTTTTAAATTTAAAAAAAAAAAGTAGCAGAATGTTGTCGACAGGGCTGGTCTTCATCTTCTTCTTCGGTCGGCGCCGAAGAAGAAGACACCACCGACGAAGAAAAAAAACAAAGATGCAGCAACGGTTGAGATTGGTCACATTGGACCGTAAATAGAGAAGTAGCAAAGAAGAGCAATTTAACTGAGTAGCTGGGAACTGAGTTTTACCAATTTAGCTGGGTACATATGTATCATGCTTATTGGTCTAGGTACCAAAACTCAGAACTGCAGTTCTTGCTTTCAAACCAAATTCTCTCTTTCTCTCTCCTATTTTACTCCACACTCCTTAGGACTCCTAAAAGCTCTAATATTTTTCACTCCCAACCAACTTCTATGCTTTAATACAACAATCAGGCGAACTTTATCCTTGTTGCTTCTTTGACTAATATGACAAATCTCTACTGTTGCTACTTCTCGTTTTTTTTTTCATCGTTGGCGCCGAACAAAGATGAAGAAGACAACCAGCCTCGTCGGCACAGCGCTGCTGCTTTGTTTTTTGTTTTTTTTTTGTTTTTTTTTTAATTTGAATAATGAAATGACAAAATTGTGTCTAATTGAATTATTTGTCGGAAAATAATTATCGGTGATCGAAATATTGCCGGAATTTGATCGGAATGACCAAATGTGGTAGGGATTTAAAAGTCGTGGAACCAAATGTGGAAATGTTCCAATAGTCGTGGGACCAAAAGTGGAAATAACTCACTATGTGGGGCTCTTCAATGAAGTGTTATCAACATTATCTCAAGTAACACTACAAGTGAAAATATAGAATTCAAGTTACAGTTACTTGCCAATTGAAATTACCTTTTATTTTTTATGGGGCTCTTCAATGAAGTGCTATCAACATTATCTCAAGTAATAAATATTTCTTTTGTAATAATTAAAGGATTAGTAGAGTAATTGCATTTACGTTCATAGCGAAACAAATGAAGCAATTCAGAAATAATTCTCAAGAGAGTTAAATACATTTAAAATAAAGAAATAGCAAAATCAAAGTGGCGCAGCGGAAGCGTGGTGGGCCCATAACCCACAGGTCCCAGGATCGAAACCTGGCTTTGATAGAGTAGATTTGAACTTTTTTAAACGCTTCTTTCTCTATTAGATAAAGATAGTATTCTGACTACAAAATTTATTAGGGGATGTAGCTCAAATGGTAGAGCGCTCGCTTTGCATGCGAGAGGCACGGGGTTCGATCCCCTGCATCTCCAATTTATTCTGACAGGACTATTGCAGAGTAAATTGGTTAAAAAGAAAGTAGTAATTGATGTCTGCGTGTACAAAAATAATGAACTTATAATATTCATAACGAAATTGGTTAAAAAGAAAGTAGTAATTGATGTCTCATTAAGTAAATTACTAACAAGTTCACTAAGGTATTTAAAAATGCGTGTACACAAATAATGAACTTATAATATATTAAAAATTTATCTTGTATTAAGAGAAAGTACATTATTTGGTCATTCCAGCCACATTCCAGTGACCGGGAATAATTTTCGGGCGAATGAATTCGTTAAGGACAATTTTGTCCATTTAGTTTTTAACTTAAAAAAAAAAAAGCAGCAGAATGCTGTCGTAGGGCTGGTCTTCTTCTTCTTCTTCGGTCGGCGCCGACAAAGAAGAAGAATAAGAAGAAGACCACCGCCGACGAAGAAAAAAAACAAAGATGCAGCAACGGTTGAGATTGGTGAAACTGGGACCGTAAATAGAGAAGTAGCAAAGAAGACCTATTTAACTGAGTAGCTGGGAACTGAGTTTTACCAATTTAGCTGGGTACATATGTATCATGCTTATTGGTCTAGGTACCAAAACTCGGAACTGCAGTTCTTGCTTTCAAACCAAATTCTCTCTTTCTCTCACCTATTTTACTCCACACTCCTTAGGACTCCTAAAAGCTCTAATATTTTTCACTCCCAACCAACTTCTATGCTCTAATACAACAATCAGGCGAACTTTATCCTTGCTGCTTCTTTGACTAATATGACTAATCTCTACTGTTGCTACTTCTCCGTTTTTTTTTCATCGTTGGCGCCGAACGAAGATGAAGAAGACAACCAGCCTCGTCGGCACAGCGCTGCTGCTTTGTTTTTTTTTTTTTTTTTTTTAAATTTTAATAATGAAATGAAAAAATTGTGTCTAATTGAATTATTTGTCGAAAAATAATTATCGATGATCGAAATATTGCTGGAATTTGATCGGAAGGACCAAATGTGGTAGGGATTTAAAAGTCGTGGAACCAAATGTGGAAATGTTCCAATAGTCGTGGGACCAAAAGTGGAAATAACTCACTATGTGCGGCTCTTCAATGAAGTGTTATCAACATTATCTCAAGTAACACTACAAGTGAAAATATAGAATTCAAGTTACAGTTACTTGCCAATTGAAATTACCTTTTATTTTTTATGGGGCTCTTCAATGAAGTGCTATCAACATTATCTCAAGTAATAAATATTTCTTTTGTAATAATTAAAGGATTAGTAGAGTAATTGCATTTACGTTCATAGCGAAACAAATGAAGCAATTCAGAAATAATTCTCCAGAGAGTTAAATACATTTAAAATAAAGAAATAGCAAAATCAAATTGGGGCATCGGAAGTGTGGTGGGCCCATAACCCACAGGTCCTAGGATCGAAACCTGGATTTGATAGAGTAGCTTTGAACTTTTTACTAATAAGTGCCTCAATTACTACTTTCTTTCTAACCTACTTCGTTATGATCAAATTTACTCTGCAATAGTCCTTTCAGAATAAATTGGAGATGCGGGGGATCGAACCCCGTGCCTCTCGCATGCAAAGCGAGCGCTCTACCATTTGAGCTACATCCCCTAATAAATTTTGTAGTCAGAATACTATCTGTATCTAATAGAGAAAGAAGCGTTT
>CP025655.1:8238531-8308531 GCA_003576665.1 Ipomoea trifida
GGTGGTGTTTTCCTTTTCCTTTTCTTTGCTGGCCAGAAAATTTATGTTCGCCGGAAAAATTGGTGGCCTGAGATTTTTGTGCATTTGATTTAGAGCACTCGTGCTGATAACGTGTTGTAAATAAAAATAGAAATGCACAAAACAAGAAGATAATTGCAAAGAGGGTAATGGAGAGAAGGGAAGAATTCTTATTGATATCATTCAGAGGTGTCAACCAAAAGAATACATATGAGCATATATATAGAAAACCAACTTGACCCTTCGATACTCCAAAGGACACTTGACCCTTCATGGATCCAGAAATACAATAATTGGGATAATGGCCACATATAAATAATATATTCGTAACAATTTAAAATTTATCTTGTATTAAGAGAAAGTACATTATTTGGTCATTCCAGCCACACTCCAGTGACCGGGAATAATTTTCGGGCGAATGAATTCGTTAAGGACAATTTTGTCCATTTAGTTTTTAAGTTAAAAAAAAAAAAGCAGCAGAATGCTGTCGCAGGGCTGGTCTTCTTCTTCTTCTTCGGTCGGCGCCGACAAAGAAGAAGAATAAGAAGAAGACCACCGCCGATGAAGAAAAAAACAAAGATGCAGCAACGGTTGAGATTGGTGAAATTGGGACCGTATATAGATAAGTAGCAAAGAAGACCAATTTAACTGAGTAGCTGGGAACTGAGTTTTACCAATTTAGCTGGGTACATATGTATCATGCTTATTGGTCTAGGTACCAAAACTCAGAACTGCAGTTCTTGCTTTCAAACCAAATTCTCTCTTTCTCGCACTTATTTTACTCCACACTCCTTAGGACTCCTAAAAGCTCTAATATTTTTCACTCCCAACCAACTTCTATGATCTAATACAACAATCAGGCGAACTTTATCGTTGCTGCTTCTTTGACTAATATGACTAATCTCTACTGTTGCTACTTCTCGGTTTTTTTTCATCGTTGGTGCCGAACGAAGATGAAGAAGACAACCAGCCTCGTCGGCACAGCGCTGATGCTTTGTTTTTTTTTTTTTTTTAATTTGAATAATGAAATGACAAAATTGTGTCTAATTGAATTATTTGTCGAAAAATAATTATCGCTGATCGAAATATTGCTGGAATTTGATCGGAAGGACTAAATGTGGTAGGGATCTAAAAGTCGTGGAACCAAATGTGGAAATGTTCCAATAGTCGTGGGACCAAAAGTTGAAATAACTCACTATGTGGGCTCTTCAATGAAGTGTTATCAACATTATCTCAAGTAACACTACAAGTGAAAATATAGAATTCAAGTTACAGTTACTTGCCAATTGAAATTACCTTTTATTTTTTATGGGGCTCTTCAATGAAGTGCTATCAACATTATCTCAAGTAATAAATATTTCTTTTGTAATAATTAAAGGATTAGTAGAGTAATTGCATTTACGTTCATAGCGAAACAAATGAAGCAATTCAGAAATAATTCTCCAAAGAGTTAAATATATTTAAAATAAAGAAATAGCAAAATCAACGTGGCGCAGCGGAAGCGTGGTGGGCCCATAACCCACAGGTCCAAGGATCGAAACCTGGCTTTGATAGAGTAGCTTTGAACTTTTTTAAACGCTTCTTTCTCTATTAGATACAGATAGTATTCTGACTACAAAATTTATTAGGGGATGTAGCTCAAATGGTAGAGCGCTCGCTTTGCATGCGAGAGGCACGGGGTTCAATCCCCTGCATCTCCAATTTATTCTGACAAGACTATTGCAGAGTGAATTTGATCATAACGAAATTGGTTAAAAAGAAAGTAGTAATTGATGCACTTATTAGTCAAATCAACCACGCAACTTTTATCCCTTATTAAGTAAATTACTAACAAGTTCACTAAGGTATTTAAAAATGCGTGTACACAAATAATGAACTTTTCGTCATTCCAGTGACCGGGAATAATTTTCGGGCGAATGAATTCGTTACGGACAATTTTGTCCATTTAGTTTTTAAGTTAAAAAAAAAAAGCAGCAGAATGCTGTCGTAGGGTTGGTCTTCTTCTTCTTCTTCGGTCGGCGCCGACAAAGAAGAAGAATAAGAAGAAGACCACCGCCGACGAAGAAAAAAACAAAGATGCAGCAACGATTGAGATTGGTGAAATTGGGACCGTAAATAGATAAGTAGCAAAGAAGACCAATTTAACTGAGTAGCTGGGAACTGAGTTTTACCAATTTAGCTGGGTACATATGTATCATGCTTATTGGTCTAGGTACCAAAACTCAGAACTGCAGTTCTTACTTTCAAACCAAATTCTTTCTTTCTCTCTCCTATTTTACTCCACACTCCTTAGGACTCCTAAAAGCTCTAATATTTTTCACTCCCAACCAACTTCTATGCTCTAATACAACAATCAGGCGAACTTTATCCTTGATGCTTCTTTGACTAATATGACTAATCTCTACTGTAGCTACTTCTCGGTTTTTTTTTTCATCGTTGGCGCCGAACGATGATGAAGAAGACAACCAGCCTTGACGGCACAGCGCTGCTGCTTTGTTTTTTTTTTTTTTTAATTTGAATAATGAAATGACAAAATTGTGTCTAATTGAATTATTTGTCGGAAAATAATTATCGGTGATCGAAATATTGCTGGAATTTGATCGGAAGGACCAAATGTGGCAGGGATTTAAAAGTCGTGGAACCAAATGTGGAAATGTTCCAATAGTCGTGGGACCAAAAGTGGAAATAACTCACTTTGTGGGGCTCTTCAATGAAGTGTTATCAACATTATCTCAAGTAACACTACAAGTGAAAATATAGAATTCAAGTTACAGTTACTTGCCAATTGAAATTACCTTTTATTTTTTATGGGGCTCTTCAATGAAGTGCTATCAACATTATCTCAAGTAATAAATATTTCTTTTGTAATAATTAAAGGATTAGTAGAGTAATTGCATTTACGTTCTTAGCGAAACAAATGAAGCAATTCAGAAATAATTCTACAGAGAGTTAAATACATTTAAAATAAAGAAATAGCAAAATCAAAGTGGCGCAGCGGAAGCGTGGTGGGCCCATAACCCACAGGAACCAGGATCAAAACCTGGCTTTGATAGAGTAGCTTTGAACTTTTTTAAACGCTTCTTCCTCTATTAGATACATATAGTATTCTGACTACAAAATTTATTAGGGGATGTAGCTCAAATGGTAGAGTGCTCGCTTTGCATGCGAGAGGCACGGGGTTTGATCCCTCACATTTTCACTAAGGTATTTAAAAATGGGTGTACACAAATAACGAACTTTTAATATAATAAAAATTTATCTTCTATTAAGAGAAAGTACATTATTTATGGACTTATTTCCACTTTTTGTCCCGCGTCTGTTGGACCATTTCCAGATTTAGTCCGACGACATTTATGTCCCAACTACATTTGGTCCTTCTGATCAACTTCCAGCCACATCTCGGTCACCGGTAATAATTTTCCGGCGAATGAATTCAGTTAAGGAAAATTTTGTCATTTTATTTTTTAAATTAAAAAAAAAAAAGCAGCAGATTGCTGCCGGCAGGGCTGGTCTTCTTCTTCTTCTTCATTGTTCGGCGCCGTCGAAGAAGAAGAATAAGAAGAAGACCAACGCCGACGAAGAAAAAAACAAAGAAGCAACAACGGTTGAGATTGGTCACATTTGGACTATAAATAGAGAAGTAGCAAAGAAAACCAATTTAGCTGAGTATCTGGGTACTGAGTTTTACCAGTTTTGCTGGGTAAAGATGTTTCATGCTTATTTGTCTGGGTACCAAAACTCGAAACTGCAATTCTTTCTTTCAACCCAAACTCCCTCTTTCTCTTTCCTATTTGAATCCTCACTCCTTAGAACTCCTAAAAACTCCAATCTTTTTCACTCCCAACCCACTTCTGTGCTGTAAAACAACAATAAAGTGAACTTTATCCTTGCTGCTTCTTTGACCAATATGACCAATCTCTACTGTTGCTACTTCTCTGTTTTTTTTTTCATCGTTGGCGCCGAACGAAGAAGAAGAAGAAGACCAACCCCGCCGGTACCACGCTACTACCTTTTTTTTTTAAAATTTAAAAAATGAAATGACAAATTGTCTTTAAATGAATTATTTGTCGGAAAATATTTACCAGTGACTGGAATGTTGCCGGAATTTGATCGGAATGACCAAATGTGGTAGGGGTTTAAAAGTCGTGGAACCAAATGTGGAAATGTTTCAATAGTCGTGGGACCAAAAGTGAAAATAACTCACTATATGGGGCTCTTCAATGAAGTGTTATCAACATTATCTCAAGTAACATTCCAAGTGAAAATATGGAATTCAAGTTACAATTACTTGCGAATTGAAATTATCTTTTAGTTTTTTATGGGGCATTTCAATGAAGTGCTATCAACATTATCTCAAGTAATAAATATTTATTTTGTAATAATTAAAGGATTAGTGTAGTAATTGCGTTTACGTTCATAGCCAAACAAGTAAAGCAATTCAGAAATACTTCTCAGGAGAGAAATGCAGACGAATCATAGCGTGCCACGTGTCCGGAATGTAGTTGCACCTAACGTTATAACTAGGTGCACGTAATGTTATAACTAGATGCACCCAGGTGCATAAATGTTAACAAGGTAAATTACTTGCATTTGTAAGTGAAAATAGGTGCACACGTGCAAGTAAAATGTATTATAAGTGCAAGTAAATTGTACACTGAGCATCAATATTAAGTGCACCTAATGTTATAACTAGGTGCACATAATGTTATAACTAGGTACACCTAGGTTGCACCCAGGTGCATAAATGTTAACAAAGTAAATTACTTGCACAAGTGCAAGTAAAATGTATTGCAGATGCAAGTAAAATGTATTATAGGTGCAAGTGAATTGTACACTGAGCATCAATACTAGGTGCACCTAATGTTATAACTAGGTGCACCTAGGTTGCACCTAGGTGCATGAATATTGACAAGGTAAATTACTTGCATTTGTAAGTGAAAGTATTTGCAAAAATAGGTGCATGAATATTAAAAAGGTAAATTGCTTGCACTTGTAAGTTAAAATAGGTGCGAAACTAGGTGCACTTGTAAGTGAAACTAGGTGCACTAAAGTTCCAGTTATTTACGAAAATGCCACCGCGTCATTTTTTTAAAAT
The DNA here is from genome assembly GCA_003576665.1 of Ipomoea trifida. NCBI lineage: Eukaryota > Viridiplantae > Streptophyta > Magnoliopsida > Solanales > Convolvulaceae > Ipomoea > Ipomoea trifida. The sequence continues at coordinate 8,243,645 of CP025655.1, forward strand.
TGCATCTGATTCGTTAATCTGGACACGTGGACAGCTGTGAAGCGTTCTCATTTCTTACCTGGGTGGCAGTTTGCATGGGGGTACATTATATATATATATATATAGATTTTTTCAAATTGGTGGCTGTTCATTTATCTTTCAAATTGGTGGCTGTTGTGTTGGCTGGTTATGTAGGTAAAAAATTCAAATCCCAGTCAGAAGGCTGGTGGTTCGGGATTTGATGATGATGATGATTTTGCGTTGCCACCTTTGGCGTTCCTTTCAAAGCTTCAACAAGATCCTGTGTAGAATGCCCCCGTTATGGATTCACTGCGGATGAGGCTGCTAAGTTTCCTAGGGTGAAGATAAGGGGACGGTCTGCGATATTGGTTGAGGCGCTAAAGGACTTGAGCAGCTCAATAGAAGGCTGGCATTTGAGACCTTGATTTGGGTCTTTGTTGGTATTTAGTGGTACATTGATGAGTGTTCGTTCTGTAAGATTAGCTCATTTTTTTAGACAACTATTTTGATTGTGGGTTAGGCTTTTGTTTGTATATGTGGTTAATTTTTTACACTTACAATTACATGCCACCTACTACATCTAATTAGTTTTTGAGAACCATATATAGTTCGTTATGCTAGTTCCTTTATTATTATTATTATTATTTTGCCTAGTGATTTAAGCAGCTTCATTACATCTATGGGGTGTCCAATATTGTGCGTACTGTAGCTATGTGGTTGCACAATATTCATGCATTCCTATGGAATAATGTAGCTTTGTGTTAATGTGTGCACATCAGCACACACCATGTGCATGCAAACGTTAGAAACTGTAATGGACCCACTATGTGCATTACTAATGGCCACCCACCTATGTGCATTATTAATTTTACGATTCAAATATTTTTTTAAATATGAAATATTACTTACAGAAATCCAGTTCAATTCATTTATTAAAAACATTTGCCTAACTATATACTATTTCATGTGTTGATTGTGTGCACTATCCGAATGTGCACACAACACCCTACAGCGTTGTTTAGTGCATGCATACTACAATCAAACCCACGTATTGTATTCTTCAATTTAATCACATCTAATTAATTCATTAGTAAATAAACAGTTTGTAGTATATTCAGTATGCACTTTATCTATCTAAAAATAACATATTCGTATTAAAAACGGTATGGCAGTCTACTTTTCGACATTACTATTTTGTCTAGACAATTGCGGCTGTGGAAATCAATTCCTTGTTTTACTGTTTCAAACTGCTGCCTAGCAAAATGTTGAATTTCTTGGTCGCATTCCGGTCTCCAATGCTTAGTGTTGTCTGTGGAGATGTCTATTACACATTTACACATTCCTCTAGCCCACCAATATTTTGGTCGTCACCTATGAAACCCAACAAAAAATCAAATCATTACATTTCCGATAATGAAACCTACCTCGTTTTCCACAAAACATTTAAACATGCACTGACCTCATTCTGTTAGTGCGTAGGCATAGATTAGGTGGTCGCCTTGTGTGCATACCTGCACTTAGGCGTGTGCACAGTAGGATCCCCAGTATGTTGGAACTACCATTTCTCCTAATATAAGTATATTTTGTTGCCTAACCATGTTCACACCCTACTCTATTTATTCCATTTTCTTCAAGTAAAAATTATCACTTTGACGTAACATCTCTTGTTTTCCCATTAACAGTTTGAGCATGCACATGGTTCGTGCAGTGTGTGCATTTTCGCATGTAAGTGTCTACACGCTTGAACTTAGAACTGCAAAAAAATTTAGGGCGTTGCCCTGTGTGCATAGCCTCACTTGGGCGTGTGCACAGTAGGATCCCTAGTATGTTGAAACGACCCTTTCTCCTACGTATATTCTGTTGCCTAACCATGTCCACAACCTACTCTAATTATTCCATTTTCTTCATGCAAAAATTATCACTATGACGTAGTCTCTATTGTTTTACCATTAAAAGTTTGAGCATGCACATGGTTTGTGCAGTGAGTGCATCCGGTTTCATATGGGAATTCCTGTGTGCATTCTCGCATGTAAGTGTGTGCACGCTTAAACCCAGAACTGCAAAATTATTTTTTCCTGTTCATTTATTCATCTCATAATCCATAATCACGCTGAATTCATGCTTATTCCTTATTCTTCGTGTGCACACACACTTTTTTTTTTTGCTACCACATTCATCAATTCCTCAACATGTCGTCATCTATTTGTTTTGGCATTCCTTAATCCCTTACGTGGATTGCATTGGAATAAAGAAAATCATGTCCTAATTATAACACATTCACTCGGACAGAAGTGCTTACCTTCTTCTATCGTAGCCATCTTTTATTCCTTCGCTCTTGTTCGCTGCGTCTAAGACGTCACTTGGTGGAGGGGATTTTCCGATGCAAGGTCGCATTTGAATGTGTGATCGATTGCTGGGAAGGGGATTACTGATGCAAAGTGTAGTCCTTCCTTAATTGAAACACCAAAAATCTTGCGTGATATTTTATTATTATATTCTTCATTTTTAATTTTTGCATACTTTACCCTTTCTACCCCTTTTTAAAAAATCAAATCCAAATTACTCCATGATTCTTGGATCAATCTCTGCCACACGAAACCCTTAATCCTATGGTCTCAATTTATCCACAAGTTTGTATTTTAAGGGTGTTTGTATGTGAATGCAACCCTATATATATATATATATATATATATATATATATATAGGATTTGGATCCAGTGAGATCATCCTATTTAGACGAGATCATGAGATTACATCTGGACCATTTATTGTTTTTGTTTAACGGTTCAGATTTTATTTTAATTATTTATTATTTTATTATTGTTTCTCGCCGTAAATGGGATCAGGAGGGCATGATGGTCATTTTAATTCTTATTTGTATAATTACGTTTTGTGAATCCCATTTTTTACTCGGTTTTTTCCTTTTTGCGATTGCGTCTTTCCCGATTCTGCACCGCTCTTCGGCACACGATTTTACGCCGGCGATATCCTCCCACGATTTGGCGATATCCATTCTCCGTTGGTGATATCCTCCCACGATTTGGCGCCGGTCTCCATCACTTGCAGTCGCGTCTTCTTCCATATCGCTTGTCGACATGGGCATTAGCTCCAAGTTCCATGGCGGGTTCTTCTATTCGTATGTCGAAGCGGCTGAGGAGGAATGCTTCTAATGGTGTTGGAGCCTTGGAGGTATTCCGTGTTCAATTTTTGGTTGCTTATTTCGTTATCTTCTTTTTGTTTTTTTGGTTAGGGTTAGCATTGGGGCGGTAGTTTGGTATTCCAGGTTACTCTGTTTTGGGGCGGGGGGTGGTGTTCCGGTTGGTGTATTCGTTCCGGGAGCTGGGTGTGGGGTGCTGGTTTTGGGTTGTCCGACGGGTGGGGTGTGGTACCGTGGTTGGGTCTGTGCAGTTGATGTTCTAGGTCTGTGAAGAGCGTTTGCCATGTTGTTTATGTTTGTTTTTGTCAGTATTCTCAATTCAAAAACAGTCTGAGTTGAATTATCACCCACATACCAATATACTCAATTCTCAGTAAAACAACATTTGCTTCTATATTCAAACTCAGGCGTGTTTTTGAATTACAACGCACATACCACTATTCTGTGTACCCAGTAGTTGCTGTTTGACAGTAAAAATTATCATTTTTTTTAAATGGAATGAAATTACACAGTATTATTTCATTTTGATTGATTTTGAATTTATAAGTATGGTTAGCATGTTCTATAATCTGGTTAGCATGTTGTTTATGTTTGTTTTGACAGTAACTACCTGTTCAACAATTTTGTGCTTAAGAATGATGCTCTTTGCCATGACTTTGATTGCAACACTCTGAGTTATGTGCAAACTTAACTTTGGCAAAAGCCCCTTCACCAATGGTTTTGCCAAGTTCATACTTTCCCAACTTTTTCTTCACCCTTTGCATCTCTCAATGCTCATTCCAGAACCAAATATCCAAAATTATTCATCTGAATTTCTCAGCCTGCCACATAAAAGACTATGTAAGACAAAAAAAAAAAAAAAAAAAAAAAGAACATATTTAGACCATTATAGATGAGTTTACTTTTTGTTTAAAAATCTCAATTTGCCCTTAATCGTATGTTCTAATAAAATAATTAAGAGTTGCAATTAGTTGTAAAGAGAAAGGACATTTTGAGAAACAAAAAAAGTTAGTGAAATTACTGTGAACTTTTAACAAAAAGGATTTCAATATCCTTGTAATTTGTGTGTTCTGCCGGTGAACTAAGAAAATTTATAGTCTAGTTGGAGGTTTTCTTTACCTGGTTCAGCTGGACATTATATTTCTTAAATTGCTGCAGCAGGCATCCCTATTTTGATTGGCCAATTTGCATAATGATATTGTGATAATAATGTGCTCAGCATGTAGTTCTCAATATTCTCTCCTTTCACAAATATCACACCCTTAATGTGCTCATCAGCATGACATTGTGATTCTTCTGTTCGGCATTGATTGTGTTTAGGTTGTAAGATGTTGGTGATCTGTGCGTGTGAGTTGGTGCGTGTGTGTTCAAGGAAAATACCAATATTATATTGGTTGTATTTCATAGTTACATAAATTCATTCATCACAAATAAATTAATTTAACATGCATTATCATTTTATTTTTAATATTATATTTATCATTAGTAAAACATGCATGGTTAAACTTAGTTGAGTTGACGTAATAAAAAACAATGCTGTAGATCAGAGTTAATTTAAGTTAGATTAAAAATAATAATGTGTGAAACTTTCTCTTTTTCTTATTGTATATGTTATATTTACTACTCAAATTGACTTCTTTTTTTTTTCAAATATTTTCTTTAATGTTAAATGTATTTTACAAAATTTTAAAGAATTAAAAAAAAAACAGTTAAGAATGTCCACAATTGCATAAAACTTTCAATTTTGGTATTTCAATTGCTTAGTGCAAAGTTTACGGGTAGTCTGTGCATTATTTGTGGTCAGGTTTTAAAATGTAGATGGTCTGTGCATGTCAGCTGGTGCATATGTGTGCTGTGTCGTTATGTATTGAGGTGTGTGCGTTTAGTTTTTGGGTATGTGCATTGCATGTCCCTTCGCCATTTTATGTGTGGGTGTTTTCGAATGCTAGGAAAATTGTTGTGGGTGTGTGGTGGGTTGTGCGGGTGCGTTTATCGTGTGGTCTTTGTGCATTTGCATTTGTCGTTATTATGAAGGTGTGCTAGTGTCTAATAGTTGTTGTAACCTTATTATATAGTCTTGTGTGGTGTTTGTTTGGTTCACTAAAAATCGGATGGTCTATGTGTTTGCGTTGTTGCTTATGTGTATGTAGGCAACAAATAAGCATTGCATTTGCCTATTTACCTAATCAGGCATATCATATATTTCAAAGAATAGGTCTTTATATCCTCTAGATATTAAGTCACTTTTCATTTGGTTCATTGGAAAGAATGATACCAACGTGTGCGTGTGAGCTATATGGACTGTGCATTGTGTTTGTTTGGTTTCAAATATCGGCCGGTTTGTGCGTTTGAGATGTTGTTTATGTGTATGCAGGCAACAACGTTGATCTTTTTGAGGTGTGTGCGTTTGAGGCTTGGAGTTTGTGATGGGATATAGGTTCTATGTATGCTTGGCTATTGAAGGCACTTTGTGCACAATTTTATTATTATTATTTTTTATATGTGAATGTTTGTGTAGTTGAGGGAGTTGAGGTGGGGGATAGGTGGATTTGTTGTGTTCATTTAACGTGTGGCATTATTGTATTACAATTTGTATTTATTAATGATTAGTGTTGGTTCCAAATGGTTGAAGCAACATGTACTTATAACATGTACATTGTGTTATGTTGGTTTTTATGAGAAACTTTTGTCACGTTGACTTTTTTGAGGTGTGCGCGCTTGGGACTTGTGCTAGGGACATAGGGATGTGTCACATGGAATGTATGTAGGGCAGTCACTTGCTACTTGGGATTGTGGCCTTTGCAGGGGTGATGCACAATGTTTGCGGTCTCTATGCGTGTGCTAGATGTCAGATATTCTAATGTTTCATAGCAACGTACATCGGGATAGGAACATCAACTTCGTGTTGGGATCTACGACTCATGTTGGGTGAAATTCAATTGTAGTCACAGACAATTCCTTTTTGTTTCATATATTTTTTTTATGTTAGACTATGGTCATATTGTCTTTGTTTAGTAGTTTCCCGGATTCTTTATCTCATTATTTATTTTAATGCACAGAGTATTTATTTAGACGTAATAAAGTAGTTGGTGTCAAAAATTTGTGCACTAACTACTAAATTGTTAAGCACACACATATGCACGCACACGCCGTCTTAAAGAAATGCACGCTCCTACAATATCAAAATGTGGGTTATAGCCCTCGCTAAACTAATTAACGCACAGGCTTACAAACCAAATCTCAAAATCACCCATGCGTAACTCCATGAACGTACAAAAAATTGCATTCAGTAATTTGCATATTTACCAGAGTTTTGCACACGCTAGCAAACACGGACGCACACACCTTCGGAATGAATCAAAAACTCGTAAAATACGCCAACGCACACAACCCAGAGTTGTGCACCCGCTAACACACACAACGCACACACCGTCTTCAAGAAATGGACACTCCTACAATATCATAATTGAGGTTTTAGCACCCGTTAAACTAATTAACGCCCAATAACAGAAAGGCACACACCAACATATCACATCCATAAAAAAGTTTCGCTCAAAACAAAACATCCCCAAATCCTTTATTGCCTATTCAGACTTTTGCACACGCCTAATTACACAAATGCACCCACCTCGGATTGAATTAGCTAAAGTGCGTGCACGACCAATAAATATTTCATTCAAAATAGTGCACAATTCGTTTACTTTCCATGCATGCACTATCATCCATACTTGTGCAAGTGCTGTTGCATAAATATTTCACACAACTGCACACGCTAATAATCTCACATGCGCACACTTAATTTCCATACATGTAATAGTGGCACACACTTTAATATACACCCCATGCACACGTTGGTAACCTTCAATGCACACACTTTAATCTATGTCCAGTGAAACGCACACAGCTTCGCTAGCATTTGCACACGCACCAACATTAACAATAAACGCACACACCATTCACAAAAAATGCACACACCTACGGTACTACAAAAAAAAAAAAAAAATTCAATTACATACGTAGTACTAGCAATGTTGTTGGCTTTGGAAAACTTCTGGTATACTAGTGTGAATATCCCTAAACAACTTGTACTGGGTTACCATGATTAGGATTCCTTAATATATGGGAATTATTATATCTATTAATTTCCTTTCTCATACACATCCTTATCAAATTACAACTCTATCCTTTTCTTTTAATTTTCTCCTAATATAATTCATATTTTAATATCAATCCTAACCATTAATTCCAAATTTATAAATGGCTGAGATGGGATCTCATGATCTCATTTTATAGGGTGATCTCATTAGATCCATCCCCTATATATATATATATATATATATATATATATATATATATATATATAAGTTGTCAAATTTATTGAGCTATTATTTACCATAATAATTATTAGGTTTTATATAGTAATAGTTTGGGTGGTAGTTTGTTGGCAAGTTTCAAACGTAAGATTTTGTTTTATTAGTATATATATATATATATATATATATATATATATATATATATATATATTTATATTTTACGTATGAACTGATATTATAAAGTATTGGTGTATAATAAAACTATTTATAATATTCATTTCAAAAAAAAAAAAAAAACTAATAACGTTTTAGTATAATTAAAAAAAAAAGAAAAGAAAAAGATGAGAACAATGAATTTTTTTTTTTTGAATGCTACTGACTCTATTACAGTGTAGTATCTGTTCATAAACTACTTTCTCAACCTACTGAAGAACAAAGAGACAGCAACGCCTCCACTGAGGCTCGAACCCACCACCTCCCTTATACAAGGAAGGGTTTGATACCACTGGACCACAAGACCCTTGGTATGAGAACAATGAATTTAGAACAACATAAAAAGTATTATATTTTTCCCTCTAAATATAAGGGCGAGTGAGTAACTTTTGATTAAAAATTTATGTAATTAGTGAAGGTATAAGGGATAATAAAACAAAACAGTAACATAATAGTGATCAAATATGAAGTCTTAAGTTTTATTCACGTAATTTAGTAGGATAATTTAAATCAAATTCTCATTATTTTGATATGTTTTAGAAAATCTTAAACAAAGAAGAGAATCAGTTTGACCACCAACTATCTTGTATAATTTGGTCAAAATTAAGCAAAGAGAATCTCCTAAAAACAAATACAATAACAGAGAGAATCTCCAAGGAGAAAAGACAAACCTTTTTTTTTTTTTTTTTTGCATATTCTAATATATCGCGATCAAATAATATTTTAAAATTGCTAATGTTCTTAAATGCATATAAGATCAAAGATGAGGGTAATGGGTCTTGAATTCAAATCCATTGCCAGAAAAGGATATAACTTATTACAATGGTCCATACAACTTCTCTATTTCGTTTCATGCAATTTTCTTCCACGCCACACATTACAATATATATTTTTTATAACTCATAATATACATTATTCTAATTCATAAAGTATATTATTCTTCTTTCAAAAAAAATAAAGTATATTATTCTAACACATAGTGTACATTATTTTACTCCAGAAGTTTATTATTCTAACTTATAATGTACATTATTCTAACACATAATGTACATTATTCTATCTCATAAAATTCAACGACGTCATTTTGAACCGTGGTCCACACAGATGTGTGCCATAATTTGCCAACTTATTATTAAGATGCATTCCAACTTCTTTAAAATTAGTGATTTGATACCAAAATTTAATACGCTAGTACAATTTTAACTAATTATTTTACCTAGTCTTCTCCGGTACGGCTGGGGATGAACATTCCGGCCGCCGGAATGTTCGTCGGAAGAATGATGACCGGTCATATGAGTTTAAATGCACCAAAATGTCAAGTTTGTGGGTGTAATTGAACCTTTTGATTGTTCGAGGGTCTAATTGCACTTTTGGATAAAGTTTGAGGACCTATTTGACCATTTTCCCTATTAAAAATAACAATTTAATCTTTTAAAAATTTAGTAAAACTGTTATGTGTTTTGACTTAGAAACACAATTTACATTTTTAGAAGTTCTCAATTCCAATATTAAAAATACACAATTCAATATCGTTTAGGACCAGAGTCCGCCTTGTGAAGTGAACCAGAGTTCGCCTTGTGAAGTGAACCAGAGTCCACCTTGCAAGGTGGACCCTGATCCATGGTATAACAACTGGTGTATAGCAAATTAAAGCAAATGGGCCTAGTACAGAATTTAAAACTAATGGGCCTTATGACATTGAAAAAGTATTGAGCTTTTGGTTTGGTTCAACTTTCCTATAGGAAGCAAGAAGACCTGGAGGCCCATACGTTGTTTGGGGGCAAATTATTGCATGGACCATGGTCCACACAGTTGTGTGGACCAAAAATAAAAGGTACATTATTTTTGTACTGAAGGTACATTATTTTAGGGTACATTATTTCAGTACAAAAATAATGTAACCTAAAATAATGTACCTACAGTACAAAAATAATGTACCTTCAGTACAAAAATATTGTACTTTTTATTTTTGATCTACAGAGCTATGTGGACCATGGTCCATGCAATAATGATTGTTATTTGGGTAGATGCAACAAAGTGTCAAATCTTGCAGCAAGAATTGCCATAACATTTTTGCAGCTTAAAGAAAAAAAACAAAAAAGAAAAAAAAAAAAACTTACGGTTCAGTCTAAGGGCTTGTACAACCTATGCAAATGAAGGTGGCATAAGATCTGATTTGTAATTTACAGTGAAAAAATAATGGAAACTTACTATGAACCTTATAGAATTTGTAATCTTCCTATCTTTGAGAACTTTGAGCAGTGGATCTTATCATCTGATATGGGAGGGTCTACCAGCCTGACTATATGTGTTTCAGTTTGGCACTATGAATATCCAGTGGCACCAATGATCAATTAGTTAAAATCTTTTAGGTGATATGTCAGTGTTGAAAGCAAAGTTAGGGAGGCCGAGGATCTTGAGGTGGGCTCTGCTGTTAGTTTGCTCTGGAAATCAGTTGCTTTCTTTCATCGCATTCCTCCAACCTCTATTCCTTTTATTCATCTTACTTGTCACACCTAAAATCTTGCAAAACATGTCATCACCTCCCTTCTTTTTTGGGGTGACGAGAAAAACCCGCAGTCACTATCAGAGGGTGTAAACTCCGCACCTCCCTTCTATTGTGGGGTGACGAAGAAAACCCTACTACATACTTGAGGATGTAAACTCCGCCGCCTTGTGACTCTAGCCGGTAAAAGACCACAAAAAGTAAACCAGCCTAAGTTGTCCATAGCTGGCTGGCTCAAACTAAAAAGGCTAGGATTCGAACTCGTAACCTTGTGATTACAAGTTTGTATCCTTAGTCATATTGACTGGACAAGTTTGTATCCTTAGTCATATTGACTGGACAAGTTTGTATCCTTAATCATATTGACTGGTCTAGAACTAGCCTAGATTATCCATAGCTGACCGGCTCAAGCCAAGAAGATTAGGATTCGAACTTGTAACTAGCCTAGGTTACCCATAGCTGGCCAGCTCAAACCAAGAAGATTAGGATTCGAACTTGTGACCTTGAAGTTACAAGTTTATATCCTTAGCCATGTTGACTGGGTTACCTCGTCATCACCTCCCTTTTGGTGAATAATAGGAGAGACATAAAGACTGACAGACTATCTTAACATATTTTATGGTCTGTATTGCTGCCATGGTCATTGAATTTCAAGCTTTAATTTGTTCAAAAGTGGCGCTCTGAATTTGTGTCCTCACACTCACATTAAGTCATAGGAACTGGCTCCACCACTGGACGTACATAGGAGGCTTCACATGGTTATATTGAACATAGGACTGATCACCTTGATTGTTTGTCACTGACTTTAATGTGCTCCAAAAATTTTCAACTAACATGTGTCTTAATTAGTTAATTGTCCTTACTCCTTAGTTAGCAATGCCAAGGAAATGTCCATCACCTACTAATGAAATGTACATTGGGAATTACAGAAGGGTAGAAAGTGGTTTCAAGACACAGTTCACTTTGATCAAGATGGGAATTACAGTAAGAGTAAGATAGCAGAAAGGTTGGGATAAAATAATGTCAAAGACTTAATGGCAGACAACATGAAAGCTAAGCTGTTCCATTTTGTATAGATTAATGAAAAACACTCTTATGCAGCCTGAAACCACTGGAAATAGCATGCTATAAAGTCTATAATATATTCCAGCAACACAGATCAGCAAGTTTTCCTAGAATTTCTTTCCTAAAAAAACAGTTCCTTCTGGCCAATATGTCATAATCTTCTGGTGTCATAGAGTTTGAACTTTTAATACCAAATCTTTACATTGTTGGTGCCTGCCAATAGCCAAAAAACATAGATAAGTGGCTGGTGAAGGACAAACTAAAACAAATCCCTGGAATTCTTGCTCCTGTCGCAGGGTGGAGGTTCGATTCCCACTGAAGACATCGATTGTGGGTCATTGGGAGACCCAAAACCCAAAAAATTAATCAAGTGATTAAGACTCTTTGTGAGCTAGGGAGGCGCTAAGTTGGATAAAGAGGAGAGGTTGGACTCGGGTTATGGTTGAAACGGATGCTCAACTGGTTACGAATGCTGTCTTAGGGGGGTCTCAATATCACTCCTTTTGGTGCTATCATTGAGGAGATTTGCGTGTTACTCAACAGTATCGAGGAAGTTTCTTTTTGTTTTGTTAAACGCAGTGCTAACGAGACTACCCATGTGCTTGCGCATAGAGCTTTGTGTAATCAGGGGCCGGTTCTCGTTGAGCTTTTTGATTGTATTCCTCGTTATCTTTCATCTACTATTTGTACAGTTGCTTGATTAAATGAAGTTTGGTTGATTTTCAAAACAAAAAAAAAAAAAAAAGACTCTTTGTGAGCAGAGTGTACAAGTAGAGGTGAAAACTGAGGACTGATTGGGCTACTCGCGATTTACCTTCTCGAGTGCCCCTTCGGCAAGGTTCTAGGGGTTTAGGGTTAGTCTAGCATAAGTTAGGAAACCTAATGTATAAAAAAAACAAAAACTAAAACAAATCCCTCTGTTTTTTTTTTTAAACCTCAGATTGTTTAGTTGTAATGATTGCTTAAGTGATGTACAAATGGTTTATACCTAATCCTTCTTTGTCTATCTCACCCTTTTTTCCTTAATCCATGGAAGGTACAACCCCATAAGCCACTTTTAAAGACTATGGTTTTCTTTTATATGTATGCTGTCAATTATATATAGTTTTGAAAAAGACACATCTGAGCTAATCAGATTGTATTAGCTGAGACATTCTCTGATTATCTTTTAGCATTCTTGACTATTATGGTACCACTGTTTCCAACACTTTAATATTCCTTATTTCTGTAGCAGTGGAAAACCAGTTCAATAGTATGCTCTTAGATGTGTTATTTTAAGCATAAAGCTGAAGGAAAAAGATGGGGTCTGCTGTCAGTTTAAGGTTTTTATTATGATTATGGGCAGATAATAATTGAATATATCAGGTTTTAGTGCTTTAATTTGATGGAATCTGATTAGTGTGAACATAAAACATAGTATATTATGTCTGCACATGCTAAGCATGGGTTTGGGAAGGTCTTTTATTTTCAAACAGGTTCTTTCTAGCAGTTATTACTAGTTTAAAGCCATATTGATGTTTCTCCTTCCTCTCTCTTAATGCTAGAGTCTGGTTTAACCACTTTTTGTGGTTCCACGCCCTGACCCGGCAGAACATGTGGGAGGATGTAAAAATCACTGTAACTCAATGGCTCAGCAGATAGGACGAAATGTTGGTGCACATAAGGGATTTGTTCACTTTGAGCAAAATTCCCATATTGTCGCTGTCGAATTTTGAACCTTGGTCTCTTCTTTCAAATACTGCCTACTGAACCATTGAGTTAAACCTGGAGGGCTTGTGTGCTTTTTACTTAACAGAGATGAAGAGGTTTAGGAATGTGGCAATTGGCCAACAACCTTTTCAAGCAACATATTCAGCTGTACAGTTCAGGTGCCACCAGCAGTCCAGCACAGACTACCTAATATAATGTGCCTTTGTGGTGTCCCAGATAAGTGGTCCTATAACCTATGTTCCCACCCTTTCTTGGTTCATGGGGTCCCACTTGCTCCTAATCTCCTTAAAACCTGCTAAGCCTTTGAACATTATAAGACCTACATTATTTCCCCTTAGTTTACATAAATCTGAGGCTGCTAACTGAGGTTGCAGCCTCAGAGCTCCTCTCCTCCCACCTCCCCCCCTCTGCAACACGCGAGAAGGCGAGTTTGAGCAAGATGGAGAAGCAGGGCACGTGCATTACTAACTCCGGCCAACGAAAACAGCCGGCCAGTTGATCAGACGTACATAAAACATAGTACTGATCAGTTTGGCTGAATGAGTTAGTGGTTCATGTGCCCATCTTCACCATCATGACCACTCAACCTTAATTGCTACAAATTCTTTTTTGGGGGAAAACTCGCAGTCACTACTCGAGGGTGTGTACTGGGTAAATCTCGCCTTCTGGTCCTAGCCAGTAAAGAACCACAAAGAGGTAAACCAGTCTAGGTTGACTGCAGGGTTGCCCTCATCTCCAGTTCTGTGTGTCGGTAGCTCCCACTAATGGGTAAGTCTCTGTGTTGATTTCAGTAAAACATGAAAGAAACACTCTTTTGATTTTTTTTTTCCTTTTGGAGAGCCATGATTCAGTGTTTGTTTTTCAATGATTGTGGGGCAAATTAAAGAAAAGTAAAAACTGTGTTTTCAATTGTTGTGGGGTAAAGAAGGAGAAAAACCTCTCAGCCAATCACGACGGAGATCATGCCAAAGAAAAGATCAATATTGACAAGTGGTCAATATATTAGATCAGAATCATAATTATATTAAGCATTTAAGCCACATGATATCTCCAAGAACAAGGTGCTTTTGCATGATCCATAATGTTGCGAAAAAAGTTGAGTTCATGCCCTTGAATTGAGTTCTCTTTAGTTAAGTTGCATGATCCATAATGTTCTCTTTACATTTTTTTTCTTCTACAATCACTATCCGAGTGTGTGCACTGAGTGGACCCGTATTGTGCCTCCAGCCAGAAAAGAATCACAAGGATATGTTGTCTATAACTGACGGGCTCAAACCAAGAAGTCAATCCGCCACTCTTATGGAAATCAAACTTGGAACCTTATATTACCGGCGGACAGCTTGAATTGGCACAGCAGTAGCAAGGTGAAGGGACCATTGACACTTGACAGAGATCATAATCAATATAATAGTTTGGATGGTTTTGTAATAAATTAAAGCTGTAATGAAGGACACAAATTTCCTGATTATTATAAAGATTAAAAAAAAAAAGTTTAGATGCGGTGTGTCTCTGTAGAACAATTCCTTGGTGAAATTATATTTGTGTTATGCAAAAGGGGTACGAGGTTGCTTGTTGCTATCATAAAGTGGGTTATGTTATGTAAGATGCATCAGAGCAGAATGATGTTTTGTTGGAATTCTTGGGGGAATTGAATACTGTTTCGTCTGCTTTCTTTTCATTGTCTCAATCTTTTGCTTCTCCATCTTCTGCTGCTTTGTTTTCCTTAACTTTAGGGTCTATACTCGATACTCTGTAAAATTTAAAAAATATAATTTATGCCCTTCATAAACATGTCAATTATCAATGTCACCCCTAAATTATTAGTGATCCGGTGTAAATGTTGCCCCTCAATTTTTAAAACGTGACATATATCCTTAATAGAGTAATAGGAAGAAGGAGAAACATTGTTGTAGGCGGAAGGAGAACAAACGAAGAAAGAAAAATCGAGGAAAACAAACGTGGTCTTAGAACAAGAAAAATGATGGATAACCACATTTACACAACTAATAATTCAAGGGAGAGCTAATATATGTCACGTTTTGAAAATTGAGGAGCAACATTTATACCACTAATAATTCAAGGATACCGTTAATAATTGGCATATTTGTGAGTGGTATAAATTACAATTTTTTCAAAAAAATAAAAATAAAATCCAATAAATTTCAAAAAGAAAGAAAGAAAAAGATTAGTCCTCCCTTTACAATTTGAATGATGTCCATATAACTGTAGCAATATAGACTAGGAAATCAATATAAATAAAGAGAACTTTAGATGATAATCAATTGAGTAGAAAAGTTTAACCTACACTTTTCTAATTGCATTGGAACTATTCTACTAACATTTATACTGATTATACATAACTTTTATATATATTTAACTAGAATATTAATTTATTGATAAGATACACCCGTACCCGCCTTTAATAGCCGGAAATACTTACCACCCTTAAAAAACCCACACAAATGTTGCAACTCTCTATGTGCCTTAGTTGTATACTAGTGATGCACTATGCTTACAACTGAACTTTTAGGTGTGTTGTTTTATAGCTTAAGACTGGCTTGTAGTGGTAGGGTGGGGTTTCAATTCCTGCCACGAACATTGGGGTTTTAATTGGGTTCATTGTGCACAAAAGTATACAGTTTGATATTGAGTCTCAAAGTCAGATTGACTTGATTTACCTTCCCATAGAATTGAGACAGGTTCAGAGAGTTCAAGATATAATCCGAATAAATTGAAAAACCCTATGGATTATTAAAAAAAAAAAAAAAAAATTCGCAACAACCATGTCAGCATTTTAAAGTTTAATTTGGTATTTAAAAGGTTTACTCATAAATGCCTACAATAAATCAATATTGTTATTTTTTTAATACTTAGATGATCCCAGTTTCACCGGACTAATCCTAAGCTCATAGAACCTCGCTCCTAGAGCCAGTCGTGCAATCCATCCACCGATTAGACCCAAGCTAGTCTTTATGTGAGGGATTCGAGTCCTCATACTACCGTCTTCAGTCGTTGATAAGTGTTTATTTATCTATATTTTTCCCTTTCACTAAGTCATTTGCTTATAGATCATTCCAAATTTCATGAGGTTAGGACTAAATTGTGTTATTTTGCAAGGAGTTTGGTTTGGAAAGCTTTAGGAGCAAAGAAGAGTATTTTCATGCAATTTGGCGGGCATTGGAGTCAAATGGAGCGTTTTTTATGGATTTGGAGTCAATGGGAGCCAAGGAGAAGCTATGGAGATAGATGCAACACTTCCAATGGAGCCTAAGAGTGGTATTTTCAATGGTTTTGATCATATGGACAAACTAAGGCAAAAGTGGAACAAGTCCCAATGGTTTAGTCACTAAAGAGCTTAAATTCTTTCATAGATTGGTCACTGTTCGGTATTTGAACGATATCTCGGCCTAGAAATATCCAAATTGAGTGATTTTTGTGCCATTGGAAAGAAGACTCAAAGGGCTAAAACTCTTACGACGAAATTAAAACTTAAAAAGGAACCCAAAGGGGTCAAAATCGTCCAAACTTACAGATTTCATCCAAATCTGTCACTATTTGGCATTTTGACCATATCTCAACCTAGTAATGTCCAAATGAGGTGATTCTTGCGCCTTTGGAAAGAAAACTCGAAGGGATGGCCGTGTTGTTAACCATAAAATGAGAAGATGATGTGTTGAAGGTTAAAAGACATGGCCAAGTGCATGACCATTGACCGTGTCTTTTTGGCTGATTTACATTGATAAATGTAATTTCTAGAGAGTTGGTACACGTCCATGTAAATGGCTGTGTAAGTGGCCGTATGACTCCTGCTCTGTTTATATTTAAGCTCATTTTGAGTATTTTCAACTCGATTTTGACCCATGATTGTACCCTAGACACTTCCTTTAATTTCATATTTTAGGTTATATTAGGCTTAAATTTAAGTTTCTAAACATATTTGAAACTTGTAATCAAGGATTCAATACTTGGATTTCAAGATTTACCATCCATTTCAATACATAAGTTTTCTTTTCCCTTTTTTCTCTTTATCTTGCAATGTTTATGCTTTACAGTTATGTTTTTGTGTTCTTTATGCTATTTAATCATGAGTACGTAGTTAGTTTATGAGCTTGAGCTAGGGTTGTATTGTCTTTATTGATGAGATATTCTTGATTATTGCATAAAGGAGATTTTTGCCTATTTAGGATTCTTGAGTTTATGAAGGATTTGTGTTTGTATATTGTTAATATATGCTTGGTGTAGAACATTCATTAGCATGTTTTGGAGGATTCTTGGCCTCAATGAGAGTTGGGTCAAAATTCCATTTTTAAACTTTAGAATTAATTTCTAGAGTAATGATTGTCTGTTATGAAGGTTACAGTCTGGGTATTAAACAGTGCTGGATGCCATGTTAATTGCAATTAATTCCCCATCTCCTATATATATGCATGGTTGAGCAGCAGATTTTAGATACACAACAAATCCTACGTTTTGCTCTCAAAACTCTGCTCAACTTCCTCCTCAGACCTCTCGCGTTCCTCCCTTGTTATAGTTCGTTGGGTTTAACTATTTGAGTGCTCAAATATTAAATTGTAGTACGTTTTATCCTGAGAAACTTAGGCTACAACGGTCCTATCTAGCACCTTTGGGAGGTATAGCAAATAAGGTTTTAAGGAGAGAGTGTCTCGCTCGACTTGTACTAACGCCTGAAACCTTTCTCTTCTTGTTCTTGTATTTTTTGCATAAATAATATTTTTCATAAGATTATTTCTCTACAATATATACATACATACATACATACATACATACATATATACATAAAAATATATTATATATTATATAACAGTTTTGTAAGAAAATTATAAAAACAATGCATGTATTAATAGAAGTTATAAAATGTTTAATTTGTAAGTGTGTATTCAATTTAGAGTTAAATAACTTTTGTAAACCTTTTAATATGAAAATGTTTTTAAAAGTTTATAAATACGGAGTATTTGTGTTACAGACTTTTATAGACTCGTATAAGGTTGATGAATGTCTAGGAAAATCTAGAAATGTTCTATTAAAATCATTTAAAATTCATCTCTTTAAAACTCTTTCAAATTCTATAAAAGTCTTGATTAAATACACCCCTAAATTTAATTCAAAATGTTGGAAATGCCTTTACACGGAAGACACTCCACTAAATTTAACCTTTATACATATTTGAACGATTTGAATATTCTGTATAGAGAAACTAGAAATAAAAATTCTGACTGATTCAACATTAGAGATATGAATGTGAGGTGTTGGGTGCAATATAATGCATTGTATCGCATTAGAGAATTGGTCAGAGGCAGCGAATTAGGGGGCACCAAATGAAAACGACCACACGTACGTACTACATTTGGAAATGAATTGAAACACGTTTGCCTTCTGTTTCCTTGCCGTGGGCAACAAATCAGTCAACCAATACAGATACAATCCTTAATCACTACGAGTTCATACTTCTCAAGCGCTAAGTGCTATTCCAATTAACCTCTCAATTTGAGAAGAAAGTGATATGATGTGTAAGTTGACTCTTGGATTCAAATGTAGAAAGACGTCATATTCCTTAGCTAGCCAAGTAAGACCAACTCTCTTGTGTAACCATTATCCTCACTTTTTGTGGGTACGTGGTAATTCACAATTAGTTATTAACTAATAACGGATATCTAATAATTTGATTTTTACTTTTAACTAATTACATATAAAATAATTTATAAGAAAATTAATAATAATAATAATAACAATAACAAATTAAAAAGAAAAAGACAAAAGGGGAGCTGAGCCACATCGTGACTTTCCTGATCCCACATCCAATGGGCAATAAAAGTAGATTCGACTTTCCTGATCCCTTTGTGTGTGTGTGTATATATATATACACACACACACACAAAGGGATCAGGAAAGTTGCATTATCGACTTATTCACTACCATTAACTATTTCATGTATGAATTTTATAGTAATAGAAATACATGTATTGCGGAGACATAATTTGTAACTTGCTATACATTATAAAATAATATTAACTGAATCGACACCACTAATTTCTCGGTCTGGCTACATCCCTAATGCTATTACATTTTTACAATCCCAACTAAACACATAAAACAATTTTACATTCCCGTGCGTGCCGTAATCTCACATTACCTCTTATACTACGGTAATCCAATTATCCAAGGTAATTTTACATTTCATAAACTAATGCTCCCTAAGAGTTAGTCGAGTGATGGATGTAGTCAGCTCTAACTTACTCTCAACTTATGTCCGTTTCTATTAATATAATTGCATGTAACAATAACAATATAATTACATCTCTTAAAATTAAAGAATCAACTTCATGTTCATTAGCTTGCCTCTCACGTTCATATTAGAGATTTGCCAAAAAAAAAAATACATATTATTATTTATCACTGAATACTAGCTTAATTAGAGTGACGCATGAGGAACTAAAAGATTCTGGTGTTTGTGCGTCTGGAAAAGCAAGCAGTACAAAATGTGAAATGCCTGGGCAAATATGGCTAAGAAAGCATTCAAAGTATTGTCTATATATTCCAATAATCCAATTCAAGTTTTTGCTCTTTGGAATGAAGACACAGATTAATACATCAAGTCTGTTTCAGTTCGTGCAGCTCTGTAAGTGGTGGATCATCAATACTCATTCAAATGACTTTTTTGATGGACACTTAATTGATTGCAATTGATTGGAACCTAAAGATTGAGTGC
Organism: Ipomoea trifida; assembly: GCA_003576665.1. NCBI lineage: Eukaryota > Viridiplantae > Streptophyta > Magnoliopsida > Solanales > Convolvulaceae > Ipomoea > Ipomoea trifida. The sequence goes on from CP025655.1 coordinate 8,263,336, forward strand.
AATTCTTTCTCTCTTTTGACTACCTTTTTTGTTTTTGTTTTTGTTTTTTCTTTGTTTTTTGTTTTTGTTTTTTTGTTTTTTTGTTTTTTGTTTTGTTTTGTTTTGTTTTGTTTTGTTTTTGTTTTACTCAAGATGATAACGTATATTAAATTTAAAAAGAGAGTAATACTATACATGACTAATATGTTTTATTAGTAATGTTTATGTTTCTTAAAAAGATTCTTGAAGAACATTAAGCAAAATAGATGCTCAAATGACATACATTGATTTGTGAATTACAATATGTATATTCAAATCAACTTTTCTTTTAGTGAGCAAACTCTTCAATACTAGTCAACTATGTAATATACTTATTTTTTGTGATTTCTTATTATAAATGAAAAATTGAAAATGGAATTGACGGATTGGCATTTGGCAATATGCAGGGCGTTCCAATTAAAATAAGGGTCCTATACAATATTTTAATTTGGACCCCTTTTTCAAGTAATTCTGATATATATAGATTTCACATAAAAAGTGAGATGCACGCACCTTGCGCATTTATACGCATAAAATAAATCAAATTAGGTATAAATTAATCAAATAATTAATTAAAATTTTACCATAGTGTTTTGGGTGTCACGATTTTTCCACTTTTTCTAAGTAACGTCGAATGATCATGATCACCGAACCATGAAAGGTCGTTTGTTACTAGTTGTATGTCCCTTGTTACTATATATATACTTTATTGAGTTAATACCCAATATAGTCCTTGAATATAGTGATTTTACTCAATTTAGTCCTAAATGACTTTTTGTGCTGAATTTAGTCCTCGACTTTGATGATTTTTACCCAATTTAGTCCTTTGTTAAAAATTTTGTCAGTGGACGGTTAGAAATACGATCCGAATGGTAATTTCTCATCCTTCCTCCCATTTGCGATGATTCCTTCTTCTTCTTCCCCTTATTAAGATCCACGCAAAAATGTAAATCTTCGTACCCAAATATTTATTTATTCTGTATTTATTTATTTAGGGTTGAAGTTGATTTGGTACAAAAATTTGCATTTCTGCGTGGATCTTAATAAGAGGAAGAAAATGGAATCATCCCAAATGAAATGAAGGATGAGAATAAATTACCATTATAACCCTATTTCTAACTGTCAACTAACAGAATTTTTAACAAATGACTAAATTGTGTAAAACCATCAAAGTCGATGACTAAATTGACCAGAAAACTCATTTAAGACTAAATTGAGTATAAAAAGTCATTTAGGACTAAACAGAGTAAAACCGCTATAGTCAAGGACTATATTGGGTATTAACTCATACTTTATTTTTACAATTGGGCCCCCAATTTTTAGGCGCCCTAGTAGTATGGTAGTGCCATTGTTCTCTATTTATTTATTAAGAAAATAGAAATGATATATATGAATTGGAAGTACTTATAAATTGAAGACACACTCTAACCTATTGATATGGAAATAACAAAGCACTTCAATTCATAATATTTATTTCAGCCAATAATATTTTTTTGTTTTGTAAAGCAGCCAATAATATTTAGTGAACTTAGAAAGCAAAACAATTTTAAAGTTTTAATTAGTCACACTCTAGAGGCAAAAAATGGATATCCCAACGTTATCGGTTATTTAATAAAAAATTATATAAATAAAAAATGACTAAGATTTCATAATTTAAAATTTTAAAATGCATGGTAAATATTAACAAAATTTGTTAGTGGCTGATTAAAACTAACATTTTACACATAATAATTCATGGATTGATCTACAATATGAGTATAATTAATAGATTAATTAAAATTATCATTTTTCATAAAATATTATAGCCATGATTTTCAATCTTTTAAGATATACCAAAAACTCACCAAAAAAGAAAAAGTGTTGTGGCTAAGATTAAAACTACTGGCCAAAACATGATCTGATAAGCAAAGGCTAAGAAAGCTAACCATCAAACACTACTACACAGACGGCTTTTAACGTCGGCTAAGTAGACCCTTTAACGTCGGCTAAAAGCCGACGTTGATCTGGCCGACGTTGTAAGTGTACACATACAACGTCGGCTAAAAGTTAGCCGACGTTGTAAGTGTACACATACAACGTCGGCTAAAAGTTAGCCGACGTTGTAAGTGTACACATACAACGTCGGCTAAGAGTTAGCCGACGTTGTAAGTGTACACATACAACGTCGGCTAAGAGTTAGCCGACGTTGTAGGTACACTTACAACGTCGGCTAGTTAAAAATAGCCGACGTTGTAGGTAATTTGAAAGCTACTAAAATACCCTACAACGTCGGCTAATTACAAACAGCCGACGTTGTAGGTACCCTACAACGTCGGCTAATTACAAATAGCCGACGTTGTAGGTAATTTGAAAGCTACGAAAATACCATACAACGTCGGCTAATTACAAATAGCCGACGTCGTAGGTACCCTACAACGTCGTCTAATTAAAAATAGCCGACATTGTAGGGAATTTGAAAGCTACTAAAATACCCTACAACGTCGGCTAATTACAAATAGCCGACGTCGTAGGTACCCTACAACGTCGGCTATTTACAAATAGCCGACGTTGTAGGTAATATTAAACCAAAAAAATTACCCTACAACGTCGGCTAATAAGACTAGCCGACGTTGTAGGGTAATTTTTTTTGTTTTTAAATATTAATTTTATTTTTCTATTTACACCCAAAACCTGCTCAAATATATATAGCAATCACAATCACATTCAAAACCTGGACAATTTATATTTATAATATCAAAATTAAATAAATCTTACAATTGATAATAATTAATAACAGAAGTTCATCAAAAATTATCTATATTAATTAATACAAGTCATAATATTATCCCGGTTGAGAGGAAGACAAAATTTCTCTCAACACACCCCTCAAACTCCCAAAGTCGCTTTCTAAATTACACCAAAATAAAAATCAATTCAAAGAAACTACTTAAGACTCTTTCAGTTTGGCAGAAAGATACTCCTCACTCTAGATGAGTAAAGTCGGGTACCCAAAAACCTTTTTGCTTAGCGCTTCCCCAGCTGCGGCTTTCCTGAGAGGGGGCGCAGATTCCTCATCATCTGACTCGATATCTCCATATTCCCACATCCCACGCCTCTTTTCTCTTGCCTCAGTCTGGGATTTTTTCCAACTCCTCGAGGACTGGTTTTGGAATCCATCGTTTCTCCTGCCTAGCAAGTCCTTCCTGCATATTACAAGCGCATTCGTTAACTTATAGCTCTCACCATCTTTTGGAATTACTGAGAATTTAAAGGTTAACCAAGTCATAGTGGTAAAAATTCAAACCTTCAATGGGGCGCAGTTTACTGTATGGAACGGCTTCTTGATTACCGTAGTCTATGTAAAACACTTCGAACTCGTCTGTTGGAGATTGAACAGCACCTCGAGGGCCATTCACAATCTTGCCAAGTCAAAGCAGTAAAATTAGAAAGACATCAAAAGTGGTTATATATGAAGTACAAACTAAATATTCAGAGTAATTTATGTTAGTCATAGAAACATTTACATATCAAAAGGGCCAAAGATAGGGTAACTTAGTCCAGATGTAAAAAACATCACAAAAACAGGAGTGCCCCATATCACACACATACACATTAGCAAAGATCTTGAAAAAATATATAGATGTAATTTAAGTGAATCATTAAGATGATTGAAAATATAGTATCGACAATTTACTATCATCGGTGCAAGTAGGCAGCATAAATTTCTGTATTTAAATAACTATATAAGGCATTAGTTGGAATCTGCATGAATTGAAACCAAGTAAATTCTAGGTTTTGCAATACTGCAAAGACATCCAACTAGATCCAGAATCAAATATGAGAAATAGTACTGGGAGTATACCATTGCTCGGTTCCATGAATTATCTGCACTAAACTGTGCAAGCACAATATCACCCTTCTTAGGATTAAAAGCACCAATTACAGGAGCCTCCTGAAGGTTCAAAGAAGCAAGCTGTTTCTGAATAGATGCCACTTTCTGATCTGCAACTGACTGGACATAGAATTTACCACCTCCCAAAACTTCAGTGACAACTACCTGAGATCATTGTGCATGGACAACTGAATAAGCACTGTGCATATGACATTTGTAGTTGAAGAACACCAGATTGATCTACTTTACCTTCAACTCTTCTTTAAGCCTCCTCTCAGAAACAGGGCCAGTGGGAACTTCCTCTACCTCAACATAGTTTGCCCATATCTGCATTAGTTTTTTTTTTTTTTAAAATACATAAATTATTGATACTAGAAACACAAGGAATGAATACCAAAAGAAAAGGCAAAAGATCAGATTTCCAGTAATAGACCTTCAGCTTCTGCTTTTTGGCAGATTGCTGTTTAGTAGATCCCAAATAACTAACCTAAGTAATAAGCTAATAACTATTTAGTAGTTTCCAAATAACTAAGAAAGTGTTATGTAATTTTGCAAAGCAAATAAAAACTGGAAAAAAATGTTTGAAATGGAAAATGTCCACAAATATACACATGTTTCTGTAAGAAAGAACCTTAAAGTTTTAATATGCTCATGGCCACCACATCTTTATTTTCCTTTTATATAAGTGGTGTCTAGAGAGGTATAATTAATCTCCCGATTGCATCTTCTTTATAACTATTTTGAAGATTACATGAATTGGTGCCACGTAAAGAAGATGGAACCACAAATTTATAAAGGTGAAGTCTAACAATATGGACTGAAAATTTAGAACAGTGAAATACTTTAGGTGTTACCTGCTGCGATGTTAGCACGGAAAAAATTATTTAGTCTTCCAGTTACTGCAGAAAAATAAAGGAAAATGAGATAATTTAGCTAGGCAATTTACGAGTTGTATATACTGCAGGTGCAACAGAACACAAAGTAAAATGGTCATGCGGAGAACAATACAAGAACAAAACCAGTTTGTAATTATGTAATAACTAAAAATGATATGTACAAGGCTAGACTTAGTGGATTGCACATACGAACACTTCACCTTATATGCCTGAATTCTAGTCTTTGAATCGATTAATCAGTGTAGAGAAAACACAGCAAAGGGCATCAAGTATACAGGATATAACTCATAAGACATTCAATTCTGTGAATGCCAAGCAAACAGGCCATGTCAGTGTGACTTACAACCACAATGATTTCAACTAATGCAACCAAACTGTACATGAGTAGACCTCCTACTTATTTTTTGACCCAAAAATGGATTCTAATATTAATCTTCATAGCCAAAAATAAAAGAAGGCATATCCAAGTCTTTTATTCAATGAATAACCTTGGTCAGAAACCAAACATAAGTATCAATAAACAGCCACAAGAGATAGTACATCTAAATACATATGTAGAGTAAAAACCAATTTGACTAGAACTCAAAATTCTACGGTGTTTAGATAATGTACCTAACCAACTAGCAATGGAAGCAATACTCATGCCGATACCCAAATCCCTAATAACTTTGTTCCTCCAATAATTTAGTACTTCTGCTTCTTCCCTTGTCAGTGACACCTACATTACAATTTAGAGTCAAATGACAGCATTTAGTACCCAAATACAAGAGCCAAAGAGGGGAAGATTAAACACATAAATAACAGAACCCAATCAACACAAGTGTTGAAACACACAAAACCCAGATCAAGAAAAAGCGGAAAACTCCATCCAAAAAATGGAGTGCGCTCACAAAGATTCAATTGTTAAGCGAATAGGGGGTTGGACTAACCTTCTGGAAACGGAGACTTTCATCGGCTTCTATGAGCGCCATTATCAGTTGTTTTGGTTGGGCAGTGTCAAGTGTGTTAATGTATCGGGCACCGGTCCTTGGGATTTTTGAAGTTGAAGAAAAGCAAGCAAGAATGCAAGCGGGTCGGCAAATGAATTTTGGTCCGTTTTCTATCACGGCAAATGAATGGGAAGCGGGTCGGCAATTCTAAGCCTCTAACATATAAAGAAGAACTGAGTATTCAACAAAATCACAGTTGAGAAATAAGCAAATAAAGAAAAGAGATTACTGGCGTATAAACTTGGTATTATTTACGAAATCTGAAACTTCAAGTACTTCCATGATCTAGAAATTTAATGTCATTGATCAAAGGCTCTTGCAAAACCATGCTAGCAGAACATCAAGAGTGAGCACCTCAAGAATCTATTCTCCTTAGTTCTATTTCATAACCTTAACCTCTTCAATTAATTATCCAGCACACAAGCAATAAGCAGTAAAACAATGAATCATCTCCCATTCATTATCTATTTTATTTCCCTTTTGCTACCACTAATTTATACGAGAATTGCTTACAAAATTAATCTTCATTAGGTAAACAACAGTATGAACTTTTGTCTACTCTCTAGGTGATTTCCTTTAATTTTGCACATTACTTTCTGTTATGACTATCACAACTGCTTCAGAACAAACTCAAATTCAGCAGAGAGGCAATTTAGGCAACAAATTTCAACCAAAAAAAAATTAAAACTAACAATTTTACTGGCAAGTTAAGGACAACTAATCGATCGATTGAACTTGAGATCAGAATGATTGAAAAACCTAGAAACGCCACGGTGAGATCGAGTTGAGTATCGCGGGGGCCGAACTCTTCACCGTCGGGCGACGCCTTAATCACTTGTCCAAACTCTCGGAAGGTCTCCAGAGTAGCTTCGATGGGCTTCAGCTTCACCACGGCCGCCGGAGAAGGTTTTGTTTCGCAGGCACTCTCCATTTTCACGACTGAGAGTGGCAGAGAACGGTTAGCGCGAGGAGGAGAGACCGGGAGTGAAATTTCTGCCACCACTTAGCGGTGGAAGTCCATCCAAGTCCATCAATATATGTAAAATGTCTTATTTGCCCCTCACATTTCACGGTTTAAACGGAGAAAACTAACAGAAGGACTAGGGCAGGTTAAATTCGAAAAAATGAGGATGACGGAGGGTTGATTTGAAAGTTTAGGACCATAGATGGCGAAACCACTATACTCGAGGGACCTTGGTTGGTATTAACTCTTATTTTTATTTTACATTTAATTTAGATTAATAATTGTTTATTAATAATGTGTTGAAATTATATTTTGATCCACCTTTAAAATTTTAAATTTAATTATTTGTATTATGTTAGAATACTTTGATTTTATTTGAATTAATTATTTATTGTTGGGGACGACGGTTGTTGTTAGGGGATTTTCGGTTTTGGTTATTAGGCTTGGGGGCGACAGAATGGATTGGGGGCGACGTCGTAATTTGGGCCGACGGGTTGGATTTTTAAACCCTACAACGTCGGTTATGTTACATAACCGACGTTATAGGTCATTCATATAACACATCGCGCAATACGACGTCGGCTACGACGTGAGCCGACGTCGTATTGCGCTCCGATTGGAGATACGACGACGGCTAATGCCGTAGCCGTCGTCGTATCCCCCCGTCGCCGGTGAAAATTTGCGCTACGCCGTCGGCTACCACGTTGCCGACGTCGTATTGCGCTTCGATTGGAGATACGACGACGGCTAATGCCGTAGCCGTCGTTGTATCCCCCTGTCGTCGGTGAAAATTTGCGATACGACGTCGGCTAACCACCTAGCCGACGTCGTATCGCGTTGTAGCATTAAGTTGAAACTTTTAACGTCGGTTATTTCATAATAACCGACGTTAAAGGTTTCAAAGCAAATATAACGTCGGCTAAGTACTTAGCCGACGTTAATTAGCCGACGTTGTATGTGATTTCTGTAGTAGTGAAAGAGTTGGTTGAACGTTTGTCCTTTAACTGGGTTGGTCAATAATTTTCCTTAATCATTAGTCATCGCCCATTACAAAATATGTCTTGATTAAACATTTGGTGCTTTACTCTCTTCGTCCAAAAAAAATATTCTTTGACTCAATACATAGAATTGAAAGAGTATATTTATTACGTTGAATAAGTGAATGATGTATTTTGTTTTGTTTTGTTTCGTTTTGTTTTGTTTTTGTTTTTTTTTTTTCTAAATCATAATAAATATATATATTGTAAATTTACGAGTACAAAATATTTTTATAATAAATATTAACTGTTTAAATAATACATTATTATTTTGTCAAATCACCTTGTGCTCAGATGATACCTCTTAGCTCTCATTGAGGAAGGTCTCCTATAGTTAAGGCCTCTTGGTATGTGAGGTGCTTTGTAATGTGGAGAGGACAAAACGAGGGCACATGAGCGATGCAAGATGCACAGTTTGCCATGGCAAAGAGGAAATCGTTGCCCATTATATTCGATGGTACTTATGCATGCCGTTAAGCAAGTTGGAGATGCTCGATCATGTGGCAATCAGACATGTAAGGTGTTTCTTAATGAGGAGCACGGTTGCAAAAATCATCCGTCTAGGCGCTAGGCGCCCCTAAACCTAAGTAAATTAGTCCCTAGGCGTCCGCCTAGGTGGCTGGCAGCCGCCTAGCGCCTAACTCAGCCGATTGGGCTGAGTTTGCAGCCGACTTAGCCGAATTTGGCAAAGTTAACTCGCCTAACTCGACAGAGTTAGCCAAGTTAACTCGAGCGAGCCTTGTTAATTTTTTTTAATTATATTTGTATATATTTAAATTTATTTATTTATATAATTAAGAGAAGTAATATATATATATATATCTCTAAAAACATAATAAGTGTGAATGAAGGTTATACCCTTCATTTATGTCCGTTAAGTTTTTGTGTACATTATGCTATAAAAGTTGTACTTTACAATATATAAGACAAACATACCCCTACCATTATAACTTCCGTTATCTTTTCCACTATTGTTATCATGTACATGCATCCACTATATATTTTCTTATTTTCTTCAATAATAATACTCCGTAATATATACACATTATATATTGTAGTTATATGTTACTTATTTCCTAAAATATAAATATATAATTTATAAAAATATTTTACATTATTATTATTATTTACAATAATTTAAATATCTAAAATCTAAATAAATTTAAAATTTTAATATAAAATATTAATATTGGGCACCTATTTTTTTGCGCATCGTGCATAAGAAAAACTAGTATATATAATATGACATATCCCACACACATGCATTTTTTTTTTGTTTTTATAGGTCGCCGCCAAGGTACCGCTTAGGCACCGTTCTAGGCGCCGCTTAAACCGCTTAGGCGCTAGGCGTTAGTCTACCGCCCGACTAGCGCCTAGCGCCTACTACAAACATGATGTGGAGAGAAAAAAATGAGGGCACATTAGCGATGCAAGATGCACATTTTGCCATGACAAAGAGGAAACTGTTGCCCATTAGCAGCAGGGGTGCTCACAACATTCTTTACAAGGTAGTCCCAATTAATGTCCACACTATTGACGTCCAATCCTGTGACGACCATCCGTTTAGAATGATAACAGATGTGTCATTACATTACATAATGGTTGGTGTACTCACAACCATCTAAAATTAAAATTTGGGCAATTTTAGTGACTCCAAGAAAATTATTGACTGGATTCAGGGGCTAAGGATGACAATGGACCATGGCCGTGTTGTTGAGAGTTAGTGAGTTACAAGAAGCAATTGGCGGAAGATTGGGAAATTACAAATTATATGTACCGTGAACAAAATTACAAATGTGTCATTACATTAGTGTTTTTGGTTACTCTTCCCCTTGATTTAAAAAATATAATTTTTAAATATATAAATTTTATATATTAATATAAAATTTAATAATATAAAAATTAAATTGTAAATAATTTTAATTAAATTCATTAATTAAACTAGACAGAGACGAAATAATAATTTTACATACAAAGAGGTACATGAATTCACCAACAATTTTCTTTATTAATCATTGCCCATTATAAGTGCCACGTGTTGAATAAGCACAAAAACATGCATTCAACATTTTCAGCTGCCTCTGGAAAAGCAACCGGTCCATAGACCATAATGTAAAAATGCGTAGGAAAATATGAAAAAAGTTTGGGAAGAAAAAATGCATAGGAAAAGGAAAATTTGGCCAATAAAGCGTTCAAACTTCCAAGGGTCTATTCCATTACAACTTCAATTATTGTCTTTGCTCTTTTTTCAGCGTAACACATCTGCCACTACAACTACAAGTCTGCTTCAGTACGCAGAGACTGATCCTAATGCCTCTTTTTGATAGACACTTCTCCACCACATGAACGCAAAGCCACTCACAAGAATAAGGGTATGTTTAGTTTACGGGTCACACTTGTGTGAGACCGTCTTACGGATTCTTATTCGTGAGACGGGTCGGGTCGGGTCAAAGCACCATGCAAATGTCATACTTATATGTGCAAAACTCACATTTATATGCTCAAAAAATACAATTTTTTTTTACTTATAAGAGAAAAAGTGATACATTTTTCATAATAAGTAATGTTCACAAGTGCCTCTCACTTATAAGGGCAAATATAATACTTTTGAGGAAAAATGTAACACTTTTAAATTGAAATGTAAAAGTATTGTATTTTCCCTTAAAAGTATTACATTTATCCTAATAAGTAACAAAAATTTTATTCCTGATTAGTATGACATTTGTGCATATAAGTGTTACATTTGCACTTTGACCCGACCCGACCCGACTCGTCTCATGGTGAGACGGTCTCACACAAGTTTTTGTCTTAGTTGACAGGTTTTAGTATAAAGTATGGTATTAAAGTAATTGTTATTGTTTGGTTGACATGTTTTTAAAATACTGTTGGAAAAAATGCAAGCCATGAAATATTTGTGGTTCTCATTTATCTTGGTGATTTAGTCTTAACCACAAGTTGGAATAAGTGGTCAAGATTTGTTAGGTGGTATGTGGTTATAATCATTTGCCCTCTACTATTTAAGTGAGATTCTCTAAGAGTTCAAACACACCAAACATTAAAGTCTCTTTCTCCCATTTAATTCTCTGTCCCATTGTCTGAGCAAAGTGAGGTTCGCCTGGGATATAGTTGGTGTAAGCTTAGCTCAGCTAGTCTGTGTAATCTGTCGGAAGCGTGCCGGGATTTTGTTAACTACACCGTTACCGGGCAAATAACGCTTTTAAGGCAGTGTTTTTGTAACACGACACAGACATCCTATTCTGCTTTAGTTGTTCTCTTTTCCTAAAGAGTGTTAGGATAAGTTGACGTTGTCTCTATTTCCCAACAAATACTACTATGGATTTGAAATACCCCATTAATTGAAAAAACTCATACCCTTATTAAATAAGGGTTTCATTTCCCTTCCTCCTTTCTTCTCCAACTATTAATAATCATTCTCATTTCACCCTACTACCAAACATGAAAAATACTTTCACCAAAATCCATTTCCTTACCAAGTTGTTTGATACCCATACCAATTCCGATTTTCATGTGCGAACCAAACACACCCTAAGATTTAAAAAAAAAAAAAACAAAAAACTTTAGGAGGTTGATTATTAAAAAAAAAAAAAAAAAAACAGTTGGTTGTTAAAAATAGAAGCGCGCAAGAAATTTTTTTATAATTTTTTATGAGTTGTGTAATTAGATGAACTTACACTCAAGAATTTGACATTCTTAAAGATTGGTATTATAAAAGTTTTCAAATTTTATTAACACTCTTCGAAAAGTTGAAGGTAACTTAAAGCTGATTTAGAGGATTATATAAAAATGTCCCAAATGTTTAAAATTAAAATAATTTTAATTTAGTCCATAAGGGAATCTAATAGAAATAGGAAATAATAAAGGTAAATAAAAGAGTTCTAACTAATTAAAAGACTTTAATTAATGATCTATGGAGTACTAAATAAAGAAATGAAACAAATTAATTGCAAATGAATGTCTTAGATAGGGATAGGGATGAGAGTTCACATATGTCCTGTGGGCTGTGGGTACTTGCTCTTATTAAACTTGTGTTAGTCAGGTTTGGATGTAAAATTGTTATTTGTGGGGATGGTGGGTTAGATTTGAGTTTTAATGTTGTATCTACCCGACACGAAGCAAATTTGGACTGACTCAAAGCCGTCAAAGCAATCAACCAAGTCAGTTGGCAATAGTCAAGAGTGAAGCAGGAGTAGGTGGAACGGTTCTTAAAGTCCAATGCACTTAGTAAGACACCGTCTCATTAAAGAGCAATTATGAAGGAGAGTGCACAATAACTACTGAGGAGTTCTTAACACTTTTGGAGCGGAGCCGTTGCATGTCAATAGTGCCCATTTTGTAGTCGTTACCATTGTATAGTATAAAACCTGAGTCTATGTAACAAGTAGGACTGACACAAAACTTTGTACTCATGTTATGAAACAATACATTCTACTTACTTACAAACATATCTAGTAACATTATTCACTGTATGTAATTGGTGCTTTCATTGAGAGCTTGAGATCAACTTTCAAGCAGGCTAAACACTTCATGTTTCTCATCATACAGGGAAATGTCATGGTCTAGATCAAGTGACTCCCATGGTTCTCGTGGCCTAAACTGCAATGGCAACAACAACGCTAGCATAGATGCCCAATTGACGAACTCGCGTGACCTTCGGAACCAAGTCAACAACAACCGTGCTAGAGGACAGCAAGAGCCCGGGACAATGGTACCGGCCACCTGTGGACGGATCACTAAGCGATTGCCTAGGCTATTTAGTAGGCAGCAACGTCGCTAACCTAGTTGGTGGAATGGATGTGGGGTCAAATGCATTAAATTGTTAAAGAAAAATTGTTATCTATCATAAATTTTAAAATATGCATTAAATTAGTAGGTATTGTGTTTCAAAAAGATTTAGATTAAGCTTTTAACAAATGCAATTAATTTTTCTTGATAATTTGTCTATTACAGTTTAGATTTTAAAATCAATACAATAATAACCCAATGGGGTAGCTCAAGTGGCAAGTGAACTCTCTTTGTTGGGAGGAATTTTGGGAGAACCTGGGTTCATTTCCCAGAAGTGACAATTCTCCCGTGCCTCCCGGACTGTTAAACATTCTACTTATTTCAGTTAATTAAGGGTCAAAATGAAAAATTTTACCAATGTCATTCCCCCTGGGCCAGCTCCCGTGCCTCCCGGACTTTTAAACATTCTACTTATTTCAGTTAATTAAGGGTCAAAATGAAAAATTTTACCAATGTCATTCCCCCTGGGCCAGCTCCCGGACTTTTAAACATTCTACTTATTTCAGTTAATTAAGGGTCAAAATGAAAAATTTTACCAATGTCATTCCCCCTGGGCCAGCTCCCGTGCCTCCCGGACCGTTAAACATTCTACTTATTTCAGTTAAGTACGTACTAATGTTAAATTAAGAGTCAAAATGACAAATTTTACCAATGTAAAAGAGTAACGCAAATAACTTAAAAGAACAAACACTCGATACAATTTATACTACCAACACAATTTTCATTCAAGTTAAACACTAATATTTTTTGCTTTAATTAGATTTTACTTACTTATAGATTATAGGTATAGGTATAGATAGATTAGATAGAGATTAGAGCTTAGAGGTTAGAGCTATACAAAATTTAAAGGTAATGAACTATTGCTAAGATTTTATTACTATTCAATTCTTCTCCTCACACGCCACGTTGACATTCCAGCTTAATATAATAAGAGATATGTTTATAGCAATTAAAATTATATTCTTGATCAGCACGGCAAGTTCCCATCCATTGGATATGCGAGGAAGTTAAGGCATTGACTAATAACAACGTTAACAAACATCTATAGATAACATCAATAATTTGTTTTAATCAATCATCAGTAGATTTTGCAGAGATCGATTTTACAAAAGAAAAATAAAACCATGGCGTGGCTTCATCAAGAGCCTTTTGGCAATCCAAATGCAGTGATCAGCCCAGATTTCTGTGCCCCTCATCCCTTTCAACTTTCCATGAAGAAGAAACACTATTTCTTTCGCAGCCATGAATATGAAGTCAAAGATGATACATATGGAAGATTCCTCTTCAAGGTCAAAAGGATCAATTCCTTCTTCAGTAGCAAGGTGGTCATCTATGATGCTGTCCAAAACCCAATCGTTACTCTACGCCCAAAGGTACCATTTTAATTTCTCAGAACCTCAGGGTAGTACTGTTGGGCTGAAGCCAATTGTTATACGGTGGACCATGGTTCGAAAACGGGTCTTTTCTTTAAGTAAAGAAACTGCGGACGTTATATTTAATAAATCTTGTATTTCTGGTGTGTTAAATGACAAAATTAAACTACAGTGTATTTAAAATGAAACTGAATAATTTTTACCACATATTGTGTATGTTTATATTATCAAATGAAATTGTAATTGAATTGAAATGATACTTTAGTTGTACTGAAATTAAATTACAGTATGTCAGTATACATGCATGTATAAAATTAAACTGAAAAACATATCTCAAATATTGAGTGTATATTGTCAAATAATGAAACTGTAGTTGAATTGAAATGATACTTTAGTTGTGCTGAAATGAAACTACAGTATGTATAAAAAGAAACTGAATAACATTTCTCATATATTGAGTGTATTTTGTCAAATAAACTGTAGTTATATCAAAATGATACTTTAGTTGTGTTGTAATGAAACTACAATGTAGATAAAATGAAACTGAATAACAGTTTCACATATTTGAGTATATATCGTCTAATGAAACTGTAGTTAAATTATAATTATAATTTATTACTGTTGTAATAAGACTACAATGTGTATAAAATAAAATTGAATAACAGATCTCGTTGTAGTAAGGCTATTATATGTATAATGTCAAATGAAATTGTAGTTGAAATGAAACTTTAGTTATACTGAAATGAAACTACTATACAATGTATCTAAAATGAAAATGAATATATTATACAAACAAAATTAATTACATGGAATGGGTGTCGTTTCTTTTAATGAAAAGAAACGACACCATTTTGGACCCAACCATGGCCCACAGTAAAATTTGCCGGCGGAGACTTGTAAAAGTCAAGTCTAGTATCCGGTGGTTTGGATTGTTGGGCAGAGGCTGGTAAAGGGCTTAACGCCAAGTCTAGCACCCAACGTCTCGAAAAATGTGATTACGGTCTATAAGTAAGGAAATAAAGTTGCGTCTTCACTCCTAGCTATACCTTTTGGTGTAAGTGGTAAGCGCTTGATCTTAACAAGTAGTATCAGAACCAGCACTGGATAGCGGGGGATTGTTGGGCGGAGGCCGGTAAAGGGCTTAGGGCCAAATCCAGCATCTAGTGCGTCGAACAATGACATATATAATAAGGAAATAAAGTTGAGCCTTCGCTACTAGATATAGCTATTAGCGCAAGTTGTAAATGTTTGATCCTAAGAAGTACGTATGTGGTAGGTCGTCTTGCAACTGCATTATGTCATTTTTATTAGTAAATGAAAATATCAGAAAGAGTTTATTACCGAAATGGTCCCTCGACTATTGCGAAATTACCAATTTGGTCCTCGACAATTTTTTGTGCCCAATTAAGTCCCTCGACTTTGAAAATTTTAACCAATTTGGTCCTCCGTTATTTTTGCCGTTAAACATCTGTTAAAACCGGGACCAAATTGATAATTTTGCTATAGTCAAGGGACCAAACTGGTAATTTTGCTATAATCAAGGGACCAATTCAGTGAAAATTTAATTACCAATTTGGTCCCTTGACTATAGCAAAATTACCAATTTGGTCCCGATTTAACGACAAAATAAACGTAGGACCAAATTGGTTAAAATTTTTAAAGTCGAGGGACTTAATTGGGCACGAAAAATTGTTGAGGACCAAATTGGTAATTTCGTAATAGTCGAGGGACCATTTCGATAATAAACTCTATCAGAAAAATTGAATTTTTGCAGACAAATTCAAGGCGTAGCAGATGGCAAGTGTTTAGGGGAGAAAGCAAAGCAAACACAGACATTATATTCAGTGCTAGACTTTCTTCATTTTTCCAATTTAACAGAAACTTAGATGTGTTCTTACGGAATAACATAGCGGAAAAGATTTGTGACTTCAAGATGAAGGCATCCAACTCTGCCAACAAATGTGATATTTATGGATCATCTTCTTTGTTGATTGCTCAGGTCAGCTTTTTACTTCTACATACATTTTGGTTTTTGGACAATATAATAATATTATTTGTTTTTACAATTGAATTCCTTGATTGATTTTGGGGTTGCAGATGAAGAGGAAGGGCATATTTAGGAACCATTTCATGATGTCTGTGAATCCAAATGTGGACTATGCCTTCATTGTTGCACTCATTGTTATCCTTGATGAGATTGTGATTTCAGATTGAAAGACTCAAATTTCTCTTGTACTATTTTCTTTTCATCAACCACTAGATGTTCTGAGTATGCTCTAACCGTATGAGACACTTTAAACACTTCCATACCATACTCAAAACTATTCTTTTTTGGATGTAGCTATACTCAAACTGTTATTATTTTGTCAAACCACGAGGTGCATGTCCTGAGCAGGAACTCGTAACATACTCAAATTAATATATAAAATTTATATATATTTAGAAACTACATTAAAAGTAATATTAAACACAAAAAATTAAATTTAAAAATAAAAAAAATTATTAAAGAAAACAAACAAGGAAAAAAAGAATTTTTGACCAATGAATAGTAAATAGGACATGTAAAATGGGACAGAGAGAGTATTTAATACTTTAATAGTTAATATTAAAATATTAAATATTAATCTAAAAAAATATAGAATTCGAACAATTTAGGGTTATGTAGCTCAAAATATAATAAGTGAAATAACACATTTTAAAAAAAAAACGAACAATAACTAATCGGGGCTGACTAGGCAACGCCTAAGAAGCCTAGTTGGCGCCTAGGAAGCCTAGGCAATTAGTGCCTAGGCGGGTATAGGCGGCCTAACCAGCCGGCTGCCTAGACCACCGATTATGGTGATACGCTAGGCAACCGGCTGGCGCCTAGGTCGGATTTTAGCAGGTTGGAACTAAGATTTTTTATTTCAATTTTGAAGTATACATTTTTCAATCAAGAAAACGAACAATAACTTCCTACTTATTACATTTGTCAATCAAGAAAACCAACAATAACTTCCTATTGCATTGCATTCCTTCAACTCATACAATGCACGTATCTTAACAGAAACATGTTCTTGATAATGTTTCCCATGGTAGGTAGGTGAGTCATCACTGATTGAGGACAGAAATGCACGGTGATCTTGATCACAGTTAGATCCACACAAGGCTTCTGAAACAGCCTGTTTCAAACTACTACAGTAGTATGCAAAGCCCTAGTTGCAGACTTGCAGTAGGAGAAGAGCATTGCTTTATGAGAAATGAAGGGAGATTCACGCTAAAGGTTGAATAGAACCTGCACATGGAACAAAACATCTTTTAGAACTTATGCATCGAGTATAATCCCATTTTGGCAGTAAGTCACAACCAAATGGTTCGTTTCACTAAGTTGTACACGCAAGCAAAAATTTTGCATTGCTTGTAAGTATGGGCATTTAGGGTGTGTTTGATAACCTGTAAAATGACTTCCGGAAAATGCTTTCCGAGTTTTCGGTGTTTGGCAACGCCTGGAAAATGCGATCAACGGAAAATGTTTTTTCAGAATACATCCAAACACTGGAAATGAAACTATTTTCGGAAACTGACTCATTTTCCAGAAAACATTTTCCAGAAGACATTTTACTGCTTTCCAAACGGACCGTTAGTACCGCAAAACATACATACTCCCATATCACTGATGTATTTAAGAACAAGTTTCGTGCAGCACTAAGTGAACATATGCAACTCATTCAATTTTCCTTTTATGTGTTGTTCATTTATATGTTCTACTAGCTTTGCAAGAATGGAGCACATTATATTATTTTGAACTTTGGATACAGTATAAATACTAAAGAACTTGAATATCTTTTTCTCTTTTTCATAATTATTAAAAGGAGATTTCACCAACATCCATCCTTTTATTTATGAGTTATGACAGGGAGGGAAGCAGCTATCAGGTTTACAAATATTAAAAAAAAGCAAGTCGAGAAAAGATGGAAAGTATGGGGAAAAAAGTTCACTGAATTCATTATTGCTGACCAAAACTCTAAAAGAGGTTATAGAGATGGATCTCGGGATGTGAAGAAATACACAAAGGTAAAACATACCGTTTGTTTATAACTCAAAATGTTGCAGGTGGAGGCCTTACAGCGGTAAAGTAAGATACAAGATCAATATCCAGGTGATCGTACATACTGATGAATGGGTGCCTCTGTATATATAGCCATTATGTGTTAATAAGATTTCAGATGAATACAACTTTTTGAGTGCAAAGGTAAAGTAATACTAATACCATTAATTCATTTGCTGACAGTCTCTTTTTTGGGTCCTTCTGCACGCTGAAACAAGTAAAATGCGTGCAATCATGAGTAAAAACCAAGAACCTGTGACCTCTCACTTGGGAGGGCCACAACTATGCTGCTTGACCATAAGGTCTTTGGCAAATACCTACCGTTCTATAATCAGTTAAAAATCCATCACAACTCTAATTTATGAGCATGACCTTACAGGTATCTTTTCTTAGGAGGCTTCTGCGAATTATCAACACCGACATCTACTGTAAGAAGTATATTTAAAAGTAGTTTATTACGGACAGTACCATTTAGAGATGAAAGAACAGAACTCTGGAGAGAATTGATCTGGAGGTGCATAAGGCTCTGGTTGATCAACTATGGTTTCCATAAGCTCATAAACATTATCCCATCCTTCCTCTGGTCGTGGTGGGGTATATGGGAAATCACCCGTTGCACACTCGAGCAGAACTAAACCCAAGCTCCAGATATCACTTCTATACCCGTGGCTGCCTCCTTCAATTCTCTCTGGCTGCACCAAAAACATCAGCAACTTAAAAATAATACATACTCCTTCCGTTTCATTTTATGTGTCTAGTTCAATTAACGATGTTTGACTGAAGTTATTTATAATTCAATTTTTCATAATGTTAAATTTAGAATTAGTATATACTCCGTAATATTTATATATTTAGAAAATACAATAAAAGTATTATTATTAAATACAAAAAAAAAAATCAAATTTAAAAATTATAAGAAAATACTAACGAAAATAAACAAAGAAGAAAGAATTGGTTTGACTAATGAATAGTAAACAGGACAGGTAAAATGGAATAGAGGGAGTACTCTGTAATGAATATCATAACTGTTGACACTTGAAAAAATTATTGAGATTATAGATTAAATAATCCATCTTGTTCTATGTTTGGCAAAGGTTATGAGTTATAAATTATTGCAGAGAAATTTTTAGCTTATTTAATCATCCACAAGAAATTTGATGCTGATTATGAATTCTAAATAGTCCATAATCATATGTTTTACCAAACTGAGCAACAGACATAGAGAAAAGCACTAATTGCAGCACGAAATGCAAAGGAAAACATGTTATATGAAATTCGTTTCAAACGTTTCCTAGAAAAATACACGTACTAGCAAGAGAAAAAGGTTTTACTACATAATATATGCTCCAACCAGTACTCACAGACATATAATTGTAGGTGCCAACAAAGGTATTGGCCGCTCCAGATGTGCTTGTTAGTACTACACTAACACCGAAATCAGTTATCTTGACATCACCTCTATGGTTTATCAGCAAATTTGAAGGCTTCAAGTCTCTGTGAATGATATGTTTTTCATGATGGAGATACCACAAGCCCTTGAGCACCTGGTTGAGATGGGGCAAAACATTAGTACTCGGGCTAGATTATCTATCGTATCGATGAAAGCTATGAACAGTTTTCTTCCTACCTGCTTGCAGATAGCAGCAAGATATGGTTCCGGAATTCTTTTGACTATTTTCAAGAAATCCTGAAGAGATCCGCCATCCATGTACTCCAAGATTAGGGAGATGGCACCATTATCAAAAAATGCTTCGTAACATATTACAACATAAGGGCATTGCGATGATTGGTTAATTCTCAGTTCCTGTGCTATATGCCTACGAATAGACTCTTCAATATTCATTTGAATAACCTGAATGTTCAACTGTGTCAAAATTTCTCCTCACATGAAAGCAAAAAGAAAGCATAAACGAAGCTGTTGATAGCAAGCAGTATATGCATGAATCAAGGTACTTCGGTGCACACCCTCAGATAGTAGCTGCAGGTTTCCCTTGTCACCCAAAAAAAAAAAGTACTTCGGATGGAAAATTATCAAATTAACTAATTAGATTGCCCGATCTCAAACAAGCCCGAAAGGTGGACCAGCGAAAAAATAACTAGTAAGTAGATGAACATTAAAGATTCAGCTTGTGGAATGCATCTGAGAGAGATATCATCTACATTATGCTAAATTCAAAATCAAAATTTTATCTCCGTACTCTCTCACTTTTTCATCTAGATCTCTTCCCATCGGAAATACTATACAGGCAATGTCATAACGACGCACAAATATCCTTCTTATACAGAGTAGAAACTAGAAAATAATGACCAAGAGATGAAGATAAGTAGAATGCGAGCCGAAGCTATATAAGGTAGGTACCTTGAGAGCGAAAAATTGCGCTGTCCACTTATGTTGAACAAGCCGCACAACACCGCCATTTCCCTTTCCAATAACTTTAACATATTCAAAGTCTGCTAGGCTTAACTGGTTATCAGTTGGCTTTATAACTGTAGACTGAATGAAAGAATTGAAAATGCAAGAATTAATTTCTGATACTGCAATGCAAGATGAGTAGCATCTGAAATACTCCAATAGATAACAAGTCAATTTGACAGTTTTAACTTCAACCACAGATCAAAATGGAAACTTTGCATCAGATAAACACCAAAATTGAAAATATAGAAACCACATCACCCTAGCTAACTTTTCAGAAAACTCACAGCTGACAAAACCAAATACAGAATTCATACTTTCTTGAGGATAATTCACCCAAGCCAATTCAATCTGAGAAGATAATGGAGAAAAATTAAATGCAATCTTGAAAGGGAAAACTAGTCATACAGTTTCAACATGATTATCTGAAATAACCCGAATTCCATCCTTGTTCACCAGCAGATCTCCATCCTTAAATGTTCCTGATTGTGTCCTACACAACACGAAATCCAAAAAATCCCCATCAGAGTGTCAGAAACAAGAATGCAAACAAGAACAAACATATCCACATAAAAATACACAAGCGCACATATAGAGAAAAGAGAGAGAGAAGTACAGGAATTTGGAGAGAGCAACTTCATCAGGAGGAGGGAGAGAGAGCTTGAGCTTAGGGGCCAAAGCTCCTTTATTCATTGCAATTCTCTCTAGCAAAGCTTAGAAGTATTTTCCAATTCTACTTCTTCTTTATCTGGGCTTTTTGATGAAAAATTGCACAAGTGATGTTAGAGCTCCTCTTCCCCCTGCGTTCCTTTGTGTGGGTCTTCCACGGAACAGAGCGAGTGTCACACTCTGTATGAGTTGAATGGTGAGAGCCTCGGAGAGAGAAAACAAGACGAAGATGCTTTCTTTGACTTTTCTCCATTCTCCATTGAAAAAAAAAGAATGAGTCTTGTGGAAAATTTGTTAATAGTATTCATTTACACCATTTTGGTTTAAAATTTTTTTAAAAATCTTTTTGTCAATTGTTTTTTAAAATTTATATTATTTAAGTAAGTTATAAAAATTTAAAGATCTCATTATACAAAGTTTAGAACGTGATCAATATCAATTATAAAATAATTAAAAATTAAAATACATAAAAACATAAATTTTATTTTAAATTATTATTATTTATATTAAAATTTTAAAATTATTAAAGTAAACAAAATTAAAGTTTTAAATTATAAGAATACGAATTATTTTAGTGTATGGATAGAATTTGATGTAAATGGATTAGAGATGAAATAAAATTTGGTGCATAATTTAGTGTAAATGGATTTGAGATGAAAATTTTGGTGTAAAAATATGTTAAAGAATATTCTTTTTGCTGTAAAATTTAATGCAAGAATTTGGTGTTTTGGATTGAAGATGACCTAAGTAAATTATAATTAATGTATACTAGTATTTTCGCCCGT
The DNA here is from genome assembly GCA_003576665.1 of Ipomoea trifida. Classification (NCBI taxonomy): domain Eukaryota; kingdom Viridiplantae; phylum Streptophyta; class Magnoliopsida; order Solanales; family Convolvulaceae; genus Ipomoea; species Ipomoea trifida. The sequence goes on from CP025655.1 coordinate 8,285,241, forward strand.
GCATTGCACGGAATGAATTTGTTATAATATTTTAAGAATATTTGGATCGATATACAATTATATAAATTATAACATCGAATATTATATAGCGCAATTGATGAAATTGGTTGGATTGATTATGTTTTTTGATGTTTTATTTGCTTGAATTAGAGCAAATAATTGTCCAATTACCAGTGCGATTCACAGATAAATTTTTATTTATTTATTTAGATAATAAAATTAAAGAAAATTATTTTAAAAAATCTAATATTGAACATGTACATTTATTTGATTATAAGATTAGTGCAAAAGTATCACTCAATTAATTGAATAATATATGACTTGTTTGTTTACAATTATCTTAAAAAGATCGATATTTAATACTCCGTATAACTTAAGTAATTATATTATTACAAAAATAAATATGGAAAAATGAGAAATAATTTAACTTTAATTACTACGGAGTATAAAAATAAATTGAACGACCAATATTTAGCTTAATTAACATAATAATTATTAGACAATTATTATTAGTCAATTACACTAAATTAATTATTTTTCGTTAACCGGAATATCAATTCGTATATACAAAAATTATTACTCTGTATTATTATATATTAAATATGTTCGACCTTCTGCAGTGTTCATGTCACACATGTACTAATTAATTTGATCAACGACATCTAAAGTTGTTGAGATAATTGATCAACCTTCTAGTAATAAATATTAATTATGTGATAAGTTAGCTGTTTTCAGAAGGAGTTTCGGTTAACTCTACGACTAAAAAGAGCGCGTTCCTGATGGAGTAGTATTTAATAATATAATTAATAATTAATATAATTAATTAATTAATTAATATTTAATTCATATAATTATAATAATATAATTGCCGATTATATTTCCAATGAAATATTAATATATTCATTTAATTTTTCCTAATATTTTAATTTTCTTTTGAATATATTCATTTCCTTTTTCCTTTATTAAAAGAATTATTAATTATTCATTTTCCTTCATAATTTTTCTTATATTTCATTTGTTGGTTACTAATTTTTGTAGGGAAAGTTATGCTATATTTCCAGTGAAATATTAATATATTCATTTCGTCTTTCCTAATATTTCATTTTCTTTTAAATATATTCTTGATTTAATTTTCAATTCCAATAATATCTCATATTCTTGATTTAATTTTCTACTAATAAATGATGACTTTATGGACGTGATCTTCGTGTATACTTTTTTTTTTTTAAAGACAATTTTCGTGTATATATAAATATTACCAATTTTTATTTCACGTACATTACTGCTATTACCGTGTATAAGTGACATTAATATGCTAATATTTGTTACGATTTAATGAAAAAATTAATTTAATAAAATAATATTATGTAAGCAAACAATTCGTGTTAGTAGGTTATTACCATTTGAGAATTGGTTAGAAAATAAAATATAATAAATATTTGATTTAATTTTATAATTAAAACAATTTATTTGCCTTTTTTATTTGCCTAGTATGCATGCATCCACCGTTTTTGACTTGTGTTATTATTTTAATTATTATTCTTATTTTGTATGCAATTTACCTTTTGTAATTAAATCAATAGTTTTATTGCTATTACCATATTATCATAAATATAAATGAAATTGGCATGTTATTAGCAATTGACTGATTTTATGAATAAATATATATATGAATAATTAATAAAATAATAAATGAATAAATGATTTTACTAAAATGCACTAAGTTTGGGTGGAAAATTTGGGAGGAGGATATTATTATTCATTTTTAAAATTCCTTAGACGGAAGATGGGGTGACATAGAAAAATAATATTATTATTCATTTTTAAAATGCCTTCTATTAATGTGTCTCTTTTTAAAACTCAGAAAATTGAAGATATTTTTGTTAAGTTGTTATATGAATATAAAATGGAATAAGGTTGACCATGTTAGTAGGATATTATCATTTGAATTTTGGTTATAAATGGTTAGAAATTAAAATTAAAATACAATAAATTTTGTCCCAAATAACACTTACCCGTCCATAAATTACTCATTTATATATAGAAATAATAGTACATCCGTATTGAAAAAAAATATAATATTTTTTATTTATATATGCCTTCTATAATATGCGACGTTATATATGTGTGTGATCATTAAGAGTGATGCTAAATTCTATTTTTTCTTTTTCTATAAATTTTGAGTCTTAATTTTTAACTCTTTATTTGGTAATAATATGTGATTGATTTTTTAAATAATAGTATTTGACTAATTAATAAATTAATAAAATATTTAAAAAAAAAACTTAAACACATGATGCGTTCAATCAATTTATAGTATCAATGATTCAAAATGATTTTATTGTCATGAACGTTATGGGATAAAATTAGAAAAAGAGTGTCATTATTCATTTTAAAAATACCTTCTATTAATGTGTCTCTTTTTAAATCAGAAAATTGAAGATATTTTTGTAAAGTTTTATATGAATATAAAATGGAATAAGGTTGACATGTTAGTAGGATATTACCATTTCAATTTTGGTTATAAATGGTTAGAAATTAAAATTAAAATACAACAAATTTCGAATATTATTTCAATTGAAAGGATTTGCACGGAATGGATATAACCAAAATTGAAAATATAATAAATTTCGAATATTATTACCATTCCGTGCTAATTGTATTGTATTTGTATTTCAATTTTGAATACCATTTCGAATACCATTTCAATTTTGGTTATAAGTGGTTATAAATGGTTAGAAATTAATATTAAATTGTATGGTAATGATTTTATATATTACAACGTGTACCGGCCGCAGAACTTTATCAATTTATTATTTATATATTTGATATATACATTGAAAGCATGCGTTACCATATTTGGATTGTTTTGATAACATAATATTATTGTTTAAAAAAAAAAAGACAACATAATATTATTGTAACACTTGAAAAGTCGTCAAAATAAGTTGTAAATAAATTTTTAGAAGATTATACAATTAAGTGAATTAACATAATAGAATAAAGTAATAATGCAATACACCAAAAATATATGGTTAGTTTCAATTACTCGTCTTCTCGGGATTGTAAACTACTCACCACAATCTACCCTATATCCACAGCTTCGTTACTCGGGATCCCATTCTTTCCTCCCGTCTTTTGCCGCTCATCTCCAAAACTTTTCTGTGAGAATTGGAATGCACTGAGCTGAAAAGGTAGGGCTAAACCACAATAGCAAATATAATTAAGGAAATGAAATTATAAAATTAACTAAATGTATATAATAAATATTTAAGAATTAAGGATGTGACTAAACCACAATATATTAAGAACCATGATCCTAATATATGCTATCAACGTAATGCTATCAACGTTGGGTGATAACCTCCACCGCGTCGCCAATCCGGTACCCCACCATGTTTACAGTACTCATGGTTGTTGATTTTCCAGGAGAAACCGATTTTAAGAGATAGAGAGAGAAGAATAAAGGTAAAGTCCGGCTCAGAATTCACAGGGAATACGAATTATGATTATAAGCAATAGTTTATATAGAAAATAAGGAAGAGAGAGAGATAGAGGTGAAAAAGGTAGAAATTAAGAGGGGTGGAGATGGGGGAGTAGTTTAGGAAATTTGGCTGATTAGTAGGAGAAAAAAAAAACATAATTACGCTACTGTTATAATTTATTACCATAAAATTAATATAGCAATATGTTATAATATGTTAAATTACCATAAAATTAATATAGCAATATGTTATAATTTCGTAGAACCAATTTGACTATTGTTATAAGAAGGAGATCCAAGAATAAGCTAATTTATTACCGGTTCACACTTAACTATGTAATCAATCCAATTATTCAATTACCAAAATTTAACCATAATAGGCACTAACTGATTTTATATAATAAATTAATAAATTAATAAACAAATAAATAAAATAACTGATTTTACCAAAATATCCCTAACTTTGGGCGGGAAATTTTGGAAGGAGGATAATGCTTTTATATATAGTATAGATTTTGTATGCAATTTACCTTTTGTAATTAAATCAATAGTTGTATTTGCCTATTACCATATTATCATAAATATAAATGAAATTGGCATGTTATTAGCAATTGACTGATTTTATGAATAAATATATATATATGAATAATTAATAAAATAATAAATGAATAAAATAAATGATTTTACGAAAATGACACTAAGTTTGGGTGGGAAAATTTGGGAGGAGGATATTATTATTCATTTTTAAAATTCCTTAGACGGAAGATGGGGTGACATAGAAAAATAATATTATTATTCATTTTTAAAATGCCTTCTATTAATGTGTCTCTTTTTAAAACTCAGAAAATTGAAGATATTTTTGTTAAGTTGTTATATGAATATAAAATGGAATAAGGTTGACCATGTTAGTAGGATATTATCATTTGAATTTTGGTTATAAATGGTTAGAAATTAAAATTAAAATACAATAAATTTTGTCCCAAATAACACTTACCCGTCCATAAATTACTCATTATATATATAGAAATAATAGTACATCCGTATAGAAAAAAATAGAATTTAGCATCACTCTTATAATGATCACACACATATATAAGCATCACTCTATAATATGCGACGTTATATATGTGTGTGATCATTATAAGAGTGATGCTAAATTCTATTTTTTTCTTTTTTCTATTTTTTTTTTAAATTTTGAGTCTTAATTTTTAACTCTTTATTTGGTAATAATATGTGATTGATTTTTTAAATAATAGTATTTGACTAATTAATAAATTAATAAAATATTTAAAAAAAAAAACTTAAACACATGATGCGTTCAATCAATTTATAGTATCAATGATTCAAAATGATTTTATTGTCATGAACGTTATGGATAAAATTAGAAAAAGAGTGTCATTATTCATTTTAAAAATACCTACTATTAATGTGTCTCTTTTTTAAATTCAGAAAATTGAAGATATTTTTGTAAAGTTGTTATATGAATATAAAATGGAATAAGGTTGACATGTTAGTAGGATATTACCATTTCAATTTTGGTTATAAATTGTTAGAAATTAAAATTAAAATACAACAAATTTCGAATATTATTTCAATTGAAACGGATTTGCACGGAATGGATATAACCAAAATTGAAATATAATAAATTTCGAATATTATTACCATTCCGTGCTAATTGTATTGTATTTGTATTTCAATTTTGAATACCATTTCGAATACCATTTCAATTTTGGTTATAAGTGGTTATAAATGGTTAGAAATTAATATTAAATTGTATGGTAATGATTTTATATATTACACGTGTACCGCAGAACTTTATCAATTTATTATTTATATATTTGATATATACATTGAAAGCATGCGTTACCATTTTGGATTGTTTTGACAACATAATATTATTGTTTAAAAAAAAAAAAGACAACATAATATTATTGTAACACTTGAAAAGTCGTCAAAATAAGTTGTAAATAAATTTTTAGAAGATTATACAATTAAGTGAATTAACATAATAGAATAAAGTAATAATGCAATACACCAAAAATATATGGTTAGTTTCAATTACTCGTCTTCTCGGGATGCTGTAAACTACTCACCACAATCTACCCTATATCCACACGCTTCGTTACTCGGGATCCCATTCTTTCCTCCCGTCTTTTGCCGCATCATCTCCAAAACTTTTCTGTGAGAATTGGAATGCACTGTAGCTGAAAAGGTAGGGCTAAACCACAATAGCAAATATAATTAAGGAAATGAAATTATAAAATTAACTAAATGTATATAATAAATATTTAAGAATTAAGGATGTGACTAAACCACAATATATTAAGAACCATGATCCTAATATATGCTATCAACGTAATGCTATCAACGTTGGGTGATAACCTCCACCGCGTCGCCAATCCGGTACCCACCATGTTTACAGTACTCATGGTTGTTGATTTTCCAGGAGAAACCGATTTTAAGAGATAGAGAGAGAAGAATAAAGGTAAAGTCCGGCTCAGAATTCACAGGGAATACGAATTATGATTATAAGCAATAGTTTATATAGAAAATAAGGAAGAGAGAGAGATAGAGGTGAAAAAGGTATGAAATTAAGAGGGGTGGAGATGGGGGAGTAGTTTAGGAAATTTGGCTGATTAGTAGGAGAAAAAAAAAACATAATTACGCTACTGTTATAATTTATTACCATAAAATTAATATAGCAATATGTTATAATATGTTACAATTACCATAAAATTAATATAGCAATATGTTATAATTTCGTAGAACCAATTTGACTATTGTTATAAGAATGGAGATCCAAGAATAACGCTAATTTATTACCGCGTTCACACTTAACTATGTAATCAATCCAATTATTCAATTACCAAAATTTAACCATAATAGGCACTAACTGATTTTATATAATAAATTAATAAATTAATAAACAAATAAATAAAATAACTGATTTTACCAAAATATCCCTAACTTTGGGCGGGAAATTTTGGAAGGAGGATAATGCTTTTATATATAGTATAGATTATGTACATGTGATAAATAAAAATTATATTTTTATTACAACTATTACCATCAACATAATATGTATCTGCAATTAATAAATTATGTACCTACCGTTAACATATTATGTACCTTTGATTTATTTATAGGTACATAATTTGTTAATTGAAAGTACATAATATGTTAACTGCGGTACATAACATGAATATTGTTTTGGACCAAGATCCAATATACAATGTAAAGTGTTGACCCCTTGTCCATAGTATAATTTGCCCTTGTAGAAGATTAAAATATGTAATATTTTGTATGAATATATAATCACATTTTTAATCAGAATATATTATATGTTTCACATAAAATGATTTCATACAAGACCTATTTTTCAAAAAAAAAATAATAATAATCATATTTCAATGTGAAATTATGTGTCAAGATGTACTGTTTTTTTTTCTGCCGAAACAAAGTTGATATTTCTAAATTTAAATTAGGCAAAATGACGGTTTTAGACAAATTGTACACTCAGTGCATTCACTATTATTCTATACAAATTTTCCCCACTAATTATGACAATTTCAATCCATTATTTATAAATTTGGTTAAAATTAACAATTTATTTTGAATTTCTAAATTATTAAAGAACATTTTGTAAAATTTTCTCAAATTCACTCTATATATGTGTGTGTGTGTTACTCTTGTTGCAAATAGAGGACCAAATTGGTTAAGATATTTAAAGTTGAAGACTTAATTAGGTAAAAATAAAATAGTTAAGAATTAAATTGATAATTTCGCAATAGTCAATGAACCATTTTGATAATTAATTCAAATTAAAATTCTTAGGAAACTTCAAGACGTTAGACGTAGCACTGTAACAGATAATATATTCGGCGCTAGAATGTCTTCAATGTTTCAATGTCACACAAACTTAGATGTGCTCTTACCAAATAACACAGCTGAAAAGTTAATTAGGATGTTTTGATTATGGAATGAACGATATATGGCTTTTCTATCCTCTGTTTCTCTGAAATTCTCCATATGATCTCCATCTCCTTACCTTCTTCAAATTCTTATTTGTTAGTTTTTGGTGATTGGCTGTTATTATTGTCCAAATATTTGTGTTCAATTCCCATGTTTGGGAGACACTTTCTACGTATTAAGTCATTTTTATGTGGTTCTTTTCTTCTAGTGTTGGTATGCTAATTTTTTTTTGGATTAACGAGATAAACCCCACTCCTCACTGTGTGAGTATGTGAGTAAACTCTCGCCACCCTCGCTCTGTGACCCTAGTTGGCAAAAGATCACAAGGGGGTAAACCAACCTAGGTTACCCATAGCTGACCGGCTCAAACCTAAGGGCTTGAGGTTCGAACCCACGACCTCTCGGCTACAGGTGTAACTCAACTTGGGCTGCCCTTACGGGCATGTTGGTATGCTAATTGTGTATATGGAAGGAAGTTGCCTTGGATGTATTAAAATGTTGAGTCATTTCCATTTTTGGTCCTACTGTTATTGGGGCATTGCCAATTTTAGTCCAGTTCATTAATTTTTGCCACATTATAGCCAGTCTTATTTAGTTCTTGCCACTTTTAGTCCACCGTTAAAATTTTTGTCAAATAACCGTCCAAAATAGGAATATTTTGGTCTTTTCATGCTTTGATAATATCCTTTACCCTTTACAGCGGTCTTCCTTACACATTTTCATCCAATGAAGAGGTCTGGTGAAAGCCATCGCTTTGTAATGTGGCTCACATGACTTCCGCGGGACCTCTTCATTGGATGAAAATGTGTAAGGAAAACCACTGCAAAGGGTCAAGGAGATGACCAAAGCATGAAAAGACCAAAAATATCCCTGTTTTGGATGACCATTTGACAAAAATTTTAACGGTGGACTAAAAGTGGCAAGGACTAAATAAGACTGGCCATAATGTGGCAAAAATTAATGAAGTGGACTAAAATTGGCAATGTCCCAATAACAGTAGGACCAAAAATGGAAATGACTCTAAAATGTTAGATGTATATAAGGAATGGTTTTAGAAGTTTTAGTGTGCAGAAGAGCCGATTATAAAGAAAAGCTAAGGGACGGTGCAGAACAAGACACTCAAGGGAACTCTTTATGAAATGTATTTAAGTACAACCTTAAAGGATGATGTGTTTTTTTTATAGTTCATACGAGCTGAGAGCCTGAAGTAACGGGAGTGACATTATTATCAAGACTGGAGGGATCTTTTGGTACGGGAGACTCGTACTCTCAATTTCAAGTTGTATTTCTAAGCAGTTTCAATGAATACCGGGAGGTGATCTTATTGTATAAATATTTTGTGTCATTGAATTGATCTTGATCTGGGCTTGTGCCTTACGGATTCAACTTCCTTAATCTCGTGTTTCTCGTTAAGGTGACGTACTTGTCTTCCGAAGCATCTGCAGCAAAAGCTCATTCCAAGTGTCAATAGGCCCTGGCATGCACCAATGAAGGCAATCATTGTACCCTTTTACCCCTACTTTTTCCCACAATGCTCCCCCTGGGTGTCCATCTGGCCTCATCAACATAGCTCTGGTCACGTCTATCATCTCAAACTTATTCCCTCTACTCTCCCCATATCTTTTAGCCCTTTCAATTTCCTCTACTTGAACATTCCTATAATCCCAATCACCTCCAAAATCCACCTCTTCCCTACTAAACCCTCTAGTCCTATTACAAAACCCTCCGCTTTTCCACGTCCCATGTTCGAAGTGAGACGAAGAAATTGTCCTTACGAACACCACAACGCCCTTGCGCTCTTCATTGATATACTTAAACGCAGCCTCGAATGCTCTCCGGATGGCAAACCTTGCCCCAAAGACTCTCACGTTTGGGTCGTCACAAAATGTGCAACCAATAAGATTGCCACCCTCGTATAGGTAGTTTTTTTTGGTGAACCAATTCGCACCGGAGATAATGGCATGGTCAATAGTGGATATGTTTCTGGTCCAGTTGCCATCTAGTTTGTCTAGATGCAAGTTAAAATCGCCTGTGAATGAGCCATTAACCACTCTCTCGGTGGCGTGGACAAGGTAGTTTGAGCGGAGGGCCATGAGAGTGAAGTTGTGATGGGGAAATTGCCATGTTTTGAATTTGTCCTCAGCATCCTTGTATACATTCCTCGGAGCTTCTTCCTGCAACGTAACATTCGATCTCAAAGATTACAAGGATTATATTATATTTATGAGGAGTAAATGCCGGCAAGGGTCCTCCGAGTACAATGGCACCACAGCATTTAGTTCTAAACTTTTAATTTAACAACCAGTCATCCTTCAACTTTCAAATTAACCACTCGTGATCTTTCAAATTTTAAATTTTGACCGTTGTGGTCCTTCCCTTAGTTTAAGTAATGAAAAGTTTAGGGTCATGGACTCACGCCTGGTTAAAATTTGAAAGTTGAAAAATCATGAGTGGTTAATTTGAGAGTTGAAGGATCACAAGTACTTAAATTGAAAATTTTAGGACTAAATGTGGCAGTGATTCGGAGGACCACATATGCTATTAACTCTTAGGGTGTGTTTGGTTCGACCATGGGAATCGGAACCGAAATGAAAATCAAATACTTGATAATTCGAATAAGTTTTGGTGAAACTATTTTGCATGTTTGGTAGTAGGGTGGAATTAGAATGATTTCTAGATATTTGACTATGTATGACCCTATAATCTGAATAAAGGTTTTAAAAAATCAAGGCAAAGTGAGGAAGTCGATGAAGTGATGAGGCGATGAAATGAAGAGGATAAGGCTAAATTAATAGAGTGACACCTGATTTAAATTAAGTAATGCATTTTGTAATTATAGGAGTAATCAAATCCTATACCTATGTTTTAAAAAGTTGTAAACCAAACAATTTCAAAATACATGAACCAAACACACCTTTATATTTATCAAATATCAAAGAGTTAGGAGCTGACCATAGACAAAAGGCAAAGAAGCGATTCCATTTGATTCCGAGCAAGCGAATCACCAATAAAAGCCATTGTCTTTCCTTGAACAATGCTTAGAAAGGCTTTGGAGTCAAATCGAGGAAGCTGACATCGTTCTGGTTTCCATCTCCAGTAAAGAAAATCTCTATTTTCCCTTCCATGAAATAAGCAATTAACAGAGAAAGGGATGGTTGCACAGCTAAAATTTGAATATAGAGGGCCGTCCTTGTCGGGAACCCAACGACCATCAAACAAGTCGCACATTTCATTATCTGTGTGTATGCGTGTAACAATTTAACAATCACAAATACTAAAGTATTAAGATAGAATAATGTTGTTGGGCGGAAGCCCATAAAAGGTTTAAAGGGCCAAGTCTAGCACCAAACGTCTCATAAAATAGAGTTAGACATTCATTACTCGCTATAGTTTTTGCAATCGCTATATCGTGGATCAAGGTCGACATACAGTACACTGTGAACCCTGTTCCAATACACAAAATTTGACTTATAATGTACATAATTTATATACATAATGCACATAATTTATGTTCATAATACATATACACATAAACAAGATATAATGAACATTAATTCTATGCATTATGAACATAAATTCTGTATATTATGTTTAGTGTTTAATTCTTGTTCGTTATACTGTGTTTATGTGTATGTGTGTTATGTCTGTGCATTATGAACATTTATTCTGTACTTTATGAAGTCAAATTCTGTATATATGTTCATTATATCGTGTTTATGTGTGTGTGTTATAAACATGAATTCTGTACATTATGAAGTTAAATTCTTTGTATTGATCCGAGTCCACCATATAAATTGCCTAGCTTTTGGTATAGTAATTAACGCTTCATCCTAATAAGTGGTATCAAAGTCAAATCACGAGTTTGAATCCCGCAAAGTCTAACACCGAATGACTGTGAATTATTAGGTGCAGGCCGGTAAAGGGCTTAAAGGGTCATCCAGTGCTAGACTTGGCCTCCGCCCAACAAATGCAAAACTATAAATAATGGCACATACGAATTGAATGAACCATATCATGTAGTTAGTTACTCACTAGGTTGCTTCCACCGAAGATAGCCATTTGCTGGAGTCTCAAAGAAATTGAACGGAGTTGAAGAAGAGAAGATGTAAAAGGAGAACATAAGAGACAAAAACACAAAATAGAACCATAGAAAACCAGTGTTTCCGAACCCAATAAGCCTCTCGGTCTTAGCGAGGCAATTGTGGAGGTCTTTTGTGGTGGGCGATGAATGAGATGCACCCGTCTCGCTCGACATCACAAACACACAGAGCTTTGGAGAATGAAAGAAGAAGATGACTAAAAACCAAGGTGTTCATGCACTGACTAGCAGTGAGGATTGGGGTGGCCATTTTGGAGGTTACATAATTAAATTATTGTGTACTAAAATGGAAACAAGAAACATAGATGAGGTTTAATTTGATTCTTCGTCATTAATTACTACGAAATATCTTATACAAGAATTGAATGATATCTCAAACTACTGACTTGGTGCTTGCATCTAGTCGTATTGATTAGGTATACTACTCACTTACCCAATGCCAATTCCATGTGATTATTATATTACCCACTTACTAATACTAATTCTTGTTTGATTTTTTTTTATAGTATTATTGACTCTATTACAAGATAATATATGTTCTATACTTTATCTATCTGTTGGTTGTTGCAGACTCTTGTGTGATCTTTGCTCAAGAAGAGCTATATATATATATATATATATATATATATATATATATATATATATATGTGTGTGTGTGTATGTATGTATGTATGTATGTATGTATGTATGTATGTATTCTTGAATTGAGGTATTTATAAACTCATTGAATTTGTCTGTGGGAGGAAAGCAAAATTCAAATGGTTACACAAAAAGCATTTGAAAATTAAATTATTTTTCAAATTTATTCAAGCTCTATAATTTAATTACACCAATTTATAATTTATTTTTGATCTTGGGTTATTAAATAGATGACATGTCGCTATGATTCATGTATTTTGTTCTTTGATGATGGTTGTGTTGATACTTGAATTAAGTGGGAGAATGTAAGATTTTCCCGTATAATATATACTCCCTCTGTCCCATTTTATCTGTCATACATACTATTCATTGGTCAAACCAACTATTTCTTCTTTGATAATTTTCTTTATTTTTTTCACTTATTTTTAAATTTGATTTTTTTGTGTTTAATATGGTACTTTTAATGTAGTTTCTAAATATATAAATTTCGTATATTAATACTAAACTTAATATAATGAAAAATTAAATTAAAAATAGCTTCAGTCAAGTCTCGTTAATCGAACCAGACACATAAAATGAGACAGTGGGAGTATTATATATTAGGGCCTTAAATTCTACAGGTCTACTATTAACTATGGCTGGAGATTATCATTGATACTGCTTGTGCTGCTACGAGGTCTACTGTTAATTATGGTTGGAGATTATCACAGATACTGCTTGCGCTGCTACGAGACAGAGATTATCACTGATACTGCTTTCGCTGTTACAAGACAGATTCCTTGTATTTAATTTATTCAGTATCGTTAGACTAGAAATACATCTGACACAAACACCATGTATAATTATCATAGTTTAGTCTTTAGCCTTGTGATGGGCCTAATAGGAATTCTTAATGGATGTGGACTGCTTTGCATTAAGGCCTAGTGGTTACCATTAATGCATGGAGGCCTACTTGGAAGGGAAAAGGAGGGATTTTTCAATGTTGCGGGACACTAGTAGAAGAGGTGTAGGAGTTGGTCTTTGGAGGCAAATCATGCTTACAATTTCATAACTCTAATTTCATAACTCTATATTTAACAGTATCAAAACTCTATGTTCAATATTATAATACAATTTTTTAATCTATATAACAAAATTGTGAATATAGAGTTCAAAAGTTGTGAATATTGAGTACATTTTAGATCTCAATATACAAAATTACATTACTCAATATTCACAACTTTTGAACTATATATTCACAATTTTGTTATATAGATTAAAAAATTGTGTTATAATATTGAACATAGAGTTATGAAATTGTGAACGTAGAGTTATGAAAGTGTGAACATTAAATTATGAAATTGTGAACATGAAGTTATAGAACAGAGAACATGGAGTTATAAAATTGTGAACATGAGATTATGAAATTATGAACATAGAATTATGAAAATGGGAACATAGACCCAGATCCACCTTGCAAGGTGGACCCAGGTCCATGGCATAACAACTGGCAAATTATACAGCGCACCACGGTGCACACAGCAAAGTGCACCACGTACGTAAACGACGTCGTTTTGAGCATTGTAAACTAACAGTCCCTTTTTTTGGAAATTACGTTTTTCGTCGGTCGGTCTGTGTATTTATGTTAATATTCTGTGTATTCTAGGCAATGGTTCTGTGTATTCCAAGCAATCATTCTGTGTATTCTAGGCAACCGTTCTGTGTATTCATGTTAGTAACACATGTTGTGATGTGTTTGTGCATTCGAATGTTTAGGAGGATGAGTTCTGTGTATTTTGTGTCAATATTCTGTGTATTCATGTTATTAACACAGGTTGTGATGTGTTTGTGCATTCGAGTGTTAGGAGGATGAGTTCTGCGTATTTTGTGTCAATATTCTGTGTATTCTGGGCAAACATTCTGTGTATTCTAGGCAAACGTTCTGTGTATTCTAGATAATGATTATGTGTATTATAGCTAATGAATTTCCTGGAGTCATTCGCGTCCGCGCCCACTAACATTGAAACGACGTCATTTTGGACCAGGGTGCACATTGCACCGTGGTGCACGATATAACGATTGATAACAACTTTTCCTTGGAAGAGAAAGGGAGTGGAGCTTGGTTCAGTTTTGTCTTTTTATTCTATTTTGGTAAAGTTACAAACCAAGTGAAAAAGGGTGGGAGATTTCTTCCTTAGAGTTTAGAATCAAGTGAGGATTTAAAATGATGTAATAATTTGGATGAATTCTGTTTTTATCTTGATTTTCTTGCGTTGAACAGATGTTCTAAGGCTGGAGATCTGTGTAGACCCTTTCAGTTAATGCAAAAACTTGTGTGAGGCTCGTGTCACAAATCCTTGTCGATGAGACTAATCAATGTGAAAATATAATATATTACTAATCAAGAATAAATTATTTGTTAATGTAATACTTTTATATTTTGATTTAAAAGTACGTATTATATTTTTCTTAAAAAATATCGTGCATTTCTTATAAGTAATAAACATTTTATTATTGATTAGTATTGAATTTTTACGTTTCCATCTTGACTCAACCAATTTCAGAGATAAGGATCCGTAATACGGTCCACAGGAGAGTCATTCTTGAGTTAATTATGTTTTCATCTCATTTTATGTGAATTAATGGAATTTAATTACACCAATTTATAATTTCTTTTTTGTAATATTAAATTTAATATTAGTATATAAAATTTATATATTTCTAAACTATATTAAAATTACTAGTACATCTTTCTCATTTTATATGTCCTACTTATTATTTATTGGTTAAATCAACTCTTTTTTTGTTTATTTTCTTTAGTATTTTTTTTAACTTATTTTTAAATCTGATTTTTTTTTGTGTGTTTAATAGTATTTTTAGTGTAGTTTAATTTCTAAATATATAAATTATATATGCTAATACAAAATTTAATATTTTATTTAAGTCATGTTTCATTAATCGAACCAGACACATAAAATGAGACGAAAGAAGTATTGAATAAAAAAATCAAATATAAAAATAATAAGAAAAGATTTAAAAAAAAGTTTTTTTAAAAAAGAAAATAAAATGATTTAACCAATGAATAATAAATTAAATAAAATAAGACAACTGGAGTATTAAATTGTTATTTGTTTCATAAAAATATTGTCTGATGGAGAACTAATGTAATTTGAATTATTTAATAATTTAATCAATATTTGTATAAGGGTATATGCATATTCAAGTACCATCAAAATATTCATGATCAAATTAAAAATTAACTGAAATTATGCTAACATTTCAAATTTTATTCTAAAGTATTTATTTGAATATATTTAAATAAAATTATAAAATACATATTTGTTGGGTGTCGATTGAATTGACTGAGCTCAACCTCTACTTCATTCCAGACGTAGTGTTTTGGCTTATCATAGAGGGGCGTAGTTTAAAGGTTAATGTCCACCTACTTATCACTGTTTAATTTTAAATAGGATATGACAACTAAATAGTCAAAGAACTCTATGATCACAAAATGAATGGGCTCTTGAAAAGTAAAAATAATGCAGCGTGAGATCCATAAATATTTAAATTTTTTTCCAGCAATAAGCAATTAAAAAAAAGTTAAAACTTATTTCCACTTTCTTGGTTCATTTAAATGAGCCACCAAAATACACCCGAAGCGGTCTGCGGCACGTGCATGTCGACATATTTCTCACCATTTCCATGGCATTTCGCGTACGAACGATCTAAAGCGCCATGGATCTACCCTAAAATGACTCTATATGTCCTCATTTTATATGTCTCTTTCTTAGCTGCCATACCACTTGGGTACATTGACCTTTCTGCCCTTTCTATCTTCTACAAAATTATCATCTCTTCCGTTTCTTACTTTACCCATCCAATCCGGTCATTCAACTCATTCTTGAGAGTTTGTAACGAAATTCAACTCTCTAAAGATTAATTCAAATTATTTATCATTTAACCAGCTTTGTTGTATTGAGTGGTTGTGCACTCTTATCGCTAAGAGAGATCATAAGTTTGAATCCCTTATTGTACGCAAAAATCAATGACACCATCACTTTGTCCTGTAATTGAGTCAGGACAACTCGTGGTCTAATCTAAAAATAATTATTTATTATAATTTAATTTTGAATATTTAGTTTTGTATTATATTTATATAATTAAAAATTATTAGATTAAAAGTATTATTAAACATAACAAGTTTAAATTGTAAAAATATTTTTTTTAAAATAAGAGAAGTAAGGAATGGTATGCCAAAGACCTTATGGTCTAGTAGCACCCGGTATCTCGGTTTGCACTTTCACATGAATGATGGGTTCGAGCCTCAGTGGGGGCAACTGTTGACTCTTTGTGCTTCAGTAGGTTGAGAAAGTAGACTAAATAAGTAAAAGAGTTAATCCTATTTTTTTATCCTAGATTTATAGGTGACAGTCCATTTTTATTAGAACATCCACATTTTGTCATAGTATTATTGTGGCATTGCCATTTTTGGTCTTCCGTCAACAAAATCATTGAAATATCGTTGTATACAGAGGCATTTCAGTCATTTTTATACAAATTGAGTTGACCATACTATATTTGCATGTTTATTTTTTTGAAAAAATTCATAATTGAAGACCGAAATGTTTTCGTATTTAACGACATTAGAACTGTTTTGCTAATAAAGGACTAATAATAACTATGTCACAATAATACTAGGACCAAATGTAGATGTTCTAATAAAAATGGACTAGCTACCACCTATAAATCTAAAACAAAAATGGAATTAACTCATAAGTAAAATGGGATAGGACTATATATCAAATGTGTTGTACATTTGGTGATGGGTGAAGGAAGGAATACAAATTGATCAAATTCAAATTTACCATCTTTGGTATAATTAAAGGATAAAAATGATAACAATATAAAAAAAAAAAAGTTTAAATCTTTCCCTCTCGATTCATAGCCCCAAAGGCTTTTAAGCGTAGTTATTAATATTCTCTAACAAATGTTCATACGTAACACTTTCTAAAAAACTTGATAGATCTAAATTAGTCAAATGATCTGATGTACACGTTTTCTATTTATGATCTTTACATAAAAATCTTGAAGAACCTACATTTCTCTAAGCATTTTTTCGCAATTCCGAAGAAAATAAAGACTTATTACTTGCCAAAGATCTGGTAGTCTAGTGACACCCGATTGCACCCTCACATGGGGGTGCGTTCGAGACTCAATGGAGACAATATTAGCTCTTTGAGAACAGATACTACATTATAACTTAGTCAATAGTACTAAAAAAAAATTGTTACTTAATTACCTCCAATACCACCAATTTGCATCCTAAATCTCTTACCAAATCAAGTGATGAAGTCAACATTACATATATTGATACATGCCTCTAATAATTACTTGATTATATTTAGGGTGCGTTTGGTTCGCACATGGAAATCGGAATAGAAATGTGAATCAAGTATTTTGCATGTTTGGTAGTAGGGTGGAATTGGAGTAAATGTTTGGTAATGTATGACCATATAGTGAAAAAAGTTTTAAAAATATAAAAACAAAAAATTAAGGCAATTGATCATAATACAATGACATCCAAAACACCAATATGAACAAAAAAAAAAAAAGCAAAACAAAAATTTAAAAGCACTAATCCAAACTTAAAAATTAAATCACCAATATAAGATGGAATGATACCCCTTTTTAATTAAGGAATATGGTACTTAATTGAAGGGGTAACAAAATTTCATAATTGTTTAAGGAATATGGTTCTTAATTGAAGGGGTAACAAAATTTCATAATTGTGTTTTGAAAATATGTTAACAAAACAATAACTATACTCTTGATTCTCATTCCTAGTGTGTAATCTGATGAACCAAATACATCCTTAGTTTTGAAATAAATATTGTGTAAGACCATCTCATTGTAAGACATGTAATAATTTTTAATTAAACTATAATACTTTTTTTTTTCTCTATAGAGAAAAGTATTACTCCGCATATTTCAAGTAAAAAATATTACACATCTCACTCAATTTTTTTTTTTTTTGAGTACTACTACTTTCTCAACCTACTAAAACACAAAGAGACAGCAGTGCTATCACTGAGACTCGAACCAACCCCTCCACATGAGGGTGCAACCAGGTGCCACTAGACCACAAGGTCATTGGCATGTCACACAAAAGTTAAGCCTAATTTTGTTTATAAGACTGAACCTTTATTTATATTCGTATTTTTATGTTAGTAAAATTATACCTTCTATTAAAACTAACAAACTTTCAAATTTTGTTAAACATAATTACCTGTGTGAGAGTTTAAAATATGTATTAATTTCATCCAAATCGTAATTAAGCATCAGATAATGAGTGACTCTTTTGTGAGACCGTTTCATGGATAATTTTTTATGAAACTGGTCAGGTCAAGATGAAAATGTAACATTTATACTGAAAAATATAATACTAATAATGAAAAAATATATATAATACTAATAATGAAGAAAAAAATATAATACTAATTTCCTCAAAAAAAAAATATAATACTAATAATGAAAAAAATATTTGTTACTTATAAGCGAAAGTGTAATACTTTCTTTCAAAAAGTATTAAGCTTTTCTTTATAACTTATAAACAATTCATTCCTGAATACTATTACGTTTTATAGTATAAGCATTACATTTTCATCTTGACTTGACCTGACTCACAGATAATGATCGATCTGGTGAGACTCACATAAGTTTTTGCCTCAATCAAATAAATATAATATGCTAGATTTAGCAACGGCCTGCAAAGTTGAATAAATTTTATCACTTTGAAATGAAGGAAACAATTTTTTTTTTATTGGACGTACAGAAAAGATATTCATCTTCTTGTTTAACCTACCACACGATAGGTAAAAAGTGAAAAATCCATTGAAGAAGTACCGAAGGGCATAGAAGTAAGTATGACATATATCTCTGTAGCTAGTAGCCAAACCATCCCATCTTTATATATTATTATCACTTATTAGGTAGAATATAATATGACGTTAGGTGCGATTGGATTCTATTTCATTGCATCAAATTAAGGCTCCTTTTCATACTAACCCAAATACAGCCAACAGAGAAAAAGTGCAGAGAAAGCAGACGACAGATAGAGCAAATTAAAGCGATGTTTAGATTTGGCGATGCTTTCTCGACGGTGATGCATGTTATGTTGAGGAAAAGCATGAACGTGTACCAAGATTTGGCGCATGTGTTGCTCGATTTGGGTTCGATTCTCGTCTCCGTTTTCCGGTTTTCGAGCACCGTCATGAGGCGATCCAACGCCTCGGTTTCAACCCGCCACCACTCGCCTATGTCCTCCGGGTTTACCCGGCACGACCGGTAGCTCAACTCTATCTTAGTCTTGATTGAAATGAGACTCGAATCTGTGACCTTTTGTTTAAAATGGTAACAGTGATACCACCAGGTACTTGGCTTGTAAGTCAATGGCTTCTCTGATCTATTGTAGTGTTGTGAAGTTTAATTCATTGATAATATAAGAGGTTTCTTGGTGGTGCTAGCTAGATAGTGCTTTAATTTGTTTGCATTTGTTCAGTAAACATAACCAGGCAACATCATGTTAACATTGTACTAAAACTGGGATTTGACAAGGATTACATAGGCAGTACAATAGATTTAATTAAGAAAGAGATTTGATGTCTTCGTGACCAATTTTGGCATCATAGCATCATCATAATGTTCACATCTTTGACATAACATAGTCCATGACATCCACAAGAAAATCAGCATCATCTTTAGAGAAGCAGAGTGGAGGAGTGATTCTGAACACATTTCCATACAATCCACCCTTGCCAATTAACACCCCCAAATCTAGATAGCAAACAATAACAAACAATGGTAATAGAAGGGTTAGGATAAGCATTTACTACTACACCAAAAGTTATAACTAGTAACAAATGCGCAATTTTATTTTCTTATAGACCACCATCATATTTTTGAGCTGACTTGGCCTTTCACCGCCTCAGTCCAATAACTTTCCCTCCCAGACTCTGATAGCACTTGTTAATTAGAATCAAACCCTTACTACTATACTAAAAGTTATAGTTGGTAGCAAAGGCGCAACTTTAATACTACCATAACATTTTCGAGAGGCAGAGTGTTGGACTTGGCCCTTTACCGGCCCCCACCCAGCAATTTTCCTCCCAGCACCTGATACCACTTATTAGGATCAAGTGCTTACCATTATGCAAAAAACTATGGTTAGTAACAAATGCGCAACTTTATTACAGCTATCACATTTTCAAGAGGTAGGGTACTGAACTTTGCCCTTCACCAATCTCTGCCCAACAATCCCTTAACCACCAATTGATGGGACTTTCTGCCCAACAATCTCCTAACGACCAATTGATGGACTTGGCCCTTATTGGCCTCCGCCCTCTACTTGGTTTTTTTAGTACAACGAACATATATAATAAAATAATAAATGTATATATAGCCTCACTATCATCTAGTTGAGTGACTTTTCAAAAAATCATCTAGTTGAGTGATATGTCAGAAAGAAAAATGGCAAGAGTCCGGGTTGAAGATGTTACATACCTTTCATCTGCTCCATTACACGCACAATTTCTACCCGGGCCGGCGTCTTCTCTTCCCGGTCAGTGACTAGTTCCACCCCCAGCATAAGCCCTCTTCCCCTCACATCACCAATAACTGAAAAAACGCACAAATTGCAGCATCAGATCAGACATATATGACACATCTGTATAGTTCATATGATTATATTCTCTGCTAAGTAATCATACTCTGATGCTTATCCTTGAGAGCAATTAGGCGGTGTTTCAAGTAGGAGCCAACGGTGTGGGCATTTGCTTGAAGCCCCTCCCTTTCCACTACTCGGAGAACAGCATGCCCGGCTGCTGTGCACACAGGATTTCCTCCGAAGGTGTTGAAGTAATTGTGACGAGTCAGAACCTCAGCAATGTCTGGAGTTGTCACCACTGCTCCTAGAGGGATCCCATTTCCAATTCCCTGTGAGAAATATAATGTTGTTGTCTTGTATAAACAGACCAAACAGGATAAGCTAACGTATTTGTTCATAGGACAAAAAGGGTAGAAGACTAACTTTTGCCATTGTCACTATGTCGGGGATAACACCGTGATTCTCGAACCCCCAAAAGTGACTTCCTGTCCTGGAAAATCCAGCCTGAACCTCGTCCGCGATACAAACGCCTCCGGCTTTCTTTATACTTTTGTACACAGCCGGCAAGTAATCCGGTGCCAGTTCTACTATGCCACCTACCCCCTAAGTAGGTATATACATATCTAAAATGTTAAGATCAAGCACTTACTACAATATCAAAAGTTAGATCTTATTTCAGAGGTTCAATTTTATTTTTTGTATAAAGCCACATTTTGGATGACGGGAAATTCTACAACCCTTTTGAGCATAAGTAAACTCTCTCCTTAGGACCCTAGCCGACAAAGGACCACATAGAAATAGACTAGCTTATAACACCATCTCAAACCAAGGGGCAATGCTTCAATTTCATGACTTTGTGATCACAAGTGTGAATCTCTTGCCATTATTGTTGGGGTTACTCCATATTGTCACATTTTTTAGAGGCAGGGTGTTTAAGCCTCAACCTAATAGTTTCTTTAGCCACTTTGGAGTTTGGACTTAACCCTTTTACTGACCTCTACCCAACATAAAAGATAAGCAAGAAAAAAGAGTTCTGTTATACATCTAAATTTTATTCCTAATGTGACAAACAAGGATTGATTATTTTCATTGTGTGAACTCACAAAAAAAAATGTCTATATCAAAAATTTGTATAAGAGAGTATCAATTAAAAGTATAAAATGAAAAAATATTTTCGAGAAAAATTATCTAAATATGAGATTGAAAAGAGAGTTACCTGTATTGCTTCAGATATAAAAGCTGCAACATTGCCAGAAGTACCAAATTGGATAAGATCTTCCACATCCTTTGCATACTTTTCCCCGTCGGACCCGAAAACACCTCTGTAGGGATCCGGGTTCATGGCGTGGTGAACACCAGTCTGTGGGTGCGAGCATCAATTAGCAGGCCGGCCGGCGAAGAACAGGGAAAGTGGAATACAAAGATAAGTCGTCTTAGTACCTGAACAACGTTAAATTTCCAGTTACACTGTGCAGTGGCACCCATGGTAGCTCCCGCGTTGCCATGGTATGCGTTCCTAAGAGAAATGATATCCTGACAACCAGTGTACAACCGCGCCATCATAATCGCCAGTTCATTTGCCTCAGTCCCAGAGTTCGTGAAAAACACAACCTGCGCATATATAACACATATATATGATTATGGTAAATAATCAGCCTACCAGCCAATTTTAACTTATTTGACGACTATTAATTGTTTGGTTAATAAGCTTTCTGTAACTCAAAAATACTAAAATTCAAAAGGTTACTCAAAACAGCCTTTTCAATTAGCTTTTTGAGAAAAGAAATTATACCAAACAGCTATCAACTAACCGTTAATCTATCAAACAACTTTTTACAATCAGTTATCAACTAATCATACCTTCTAACCCAAATAACTAACCTAATCAGCTAACAGCCATTTACCAAACCGGGCCTAATCAGCTGTATAGGCACTAGGCCTCCCTAAGTTGTGGAAATTTCAGTCATAGACAATTATTAGTGGATGGACTGAGCGGACGGACTACCCGGCTGATTAGGTGTCGAGTTGAGTGCCTAACTCGGCCGAGTCAGGGGCACCTAACTCGACCGAGTTCGTGCCCAACTCGGCCCAGTTGGGATCAACTTGAGTGAGTGATTTTTTAGCCATCTTAGTTACTCCTTTTCTATATTTATCTAGCCATGTATTCAATTAACCATCTATACACAGTTGACTAGTTTATAGATTATAATAATCTAACGATTTCTAATTCTGAGTGAAAAAAATAGAAACAATACACTCGGATTACTTGCCTGTCTAGGCGGAAAGGCTATTATAATCTAAATAAAGACACTAGTACCTAATGTCTTCAACAAAAATTGGTAGTACCAGCCTTGAACCTATTCAATTGATCGATAATAATTGCCAATTTCATTTACTTAATGTTTACTTTTAGATCACCAGGCATCTTGGAAGCAAGTGCTTCGGCGAAATCTGTG
>CP025655.1:8313531-8330943 GCA_003576665.1 Ipomoea trifida
GCACCCAAGGAAGATAGGAGCAGCGGAGCACAAACCAGGCAAGAAACACGCAAAGGAGCTGCCACATGGCCACCCACACGGCCGTGAGGCCACTAAAGCCCAGCAAGAATTCGCGACCACGTCACGGCTAGGCTCACGACCGTGAGGCTTGCGTTGTATGTTATTTAAGCATTGTTTTTTTCTGCAATTTGGGGATTTCGAACCCTAGTTTGTTTTGGCTTATTTTTCCTCTTCTCTTTAGATTTCCCTAGCATAGATTAGCATAGTTTTACATAGATTGCTTTGATTTCAAGCTTGAATTGCGGATTGGAGTGGATTTCTACCAAGATTTCTTTTTTCTTCAATAGTAAAGATTTCTCTATTCGTTATTTGCTTTCTTCTTAGTTTTCTTGCAATGTTGATGGTTATTTACTTTAGCCTTGTTTTGTTTACCATTATGATGCGTGAGTAGTTAGCATTTCGGTTTGGATTAGGGTCCTATTGCTATTCTTGATGCTAGGGTTATGATTATTGCATAAAGGGGATAAATTATCTCCCTAGGGATTTTATGTTTGAATTGGATTATTAATTCTTCTTGATGCTAGGGTTATGATTGTGCATTCGAATTGGATTGATGCGTAACAATTGTTAGCTTGTTTTGGAGAGACTTTTATCTCAATGAAAGTTGGATAAAAGACTCAAGCCTAACCAATATCAAACCCAATTTTCCTTCTATGAAAATATAGACAATTTGGTTCTTACAATGCTTTTGTGTTTCAAGGGTTAGGATTGATGCATCACGAAAGTGGGGCAATAATCCTACTCAAATACTTGTTTATTGATTACTATCGAAGTTTGAACTTGAATTCTTATGTGCGGCATTGCCATATATCCCTTGGTGAATTGTTTTTCCTCTAATTATGAAATTGTTAGTACATCAAGAAAGCAATACCCCTAACCTGGACACATTCTTTTATCAGATAGTTAATCCGTTGTTTAATTTGCATTCCTATATAATAAAAAAACCCAAAAATATTAGTTTTATTTCCATTCATTCATCTAAGTTTGCTTGGATTCTAGCGAATTCCAAAACATTAGTGCCTAGAATTTTACATATCATACAAGTACGTGCCATAACCCCAATCCTCAGTGGAACAACATTTTTACCCCTTTTTCACTATCACCACTTTACTTATCATATATATATATATATATATATATATATATATATATATATATATATATATATATCGGTTCTCGTGCGGTTGGGATGTTCAGGTGCGATTGTACAGTGAGAGGAGAGTCATTGATCTAGCCAAAATCAACGTCCAGGATTAACAACATTTAAAAAAATACGCGGTGGCGATTTTGTCATTTTCCATATGGATCAAACATAAAGTGCGTAAGTTTTGTACTTAAGGTGCGTAGGTCTTGTGCTTAAGGTGTATCGTGTTCCTTCTTTAGGTGCGTGGATATGTGGTTAAGATGCGTGCAGTTGAGAAATTAAAGTACTTAAGTTCTGTGCTTAAGGTGCGTATGTTTTGTGCTAAAGGTGTGTGGTTTTCCTTCTTTAGGTATGTAATTTCTGTGTTTAAGGTGCGTTAGTTCTTTAGTAATAACTTAAGGTGTGTGTTTTTTTTTTAAAGCTTTAGGTGCGTGGTTTTTCTTCTTAAGTTGTGCGGTTTTCCTTCTTAATGTGCGCCTTTGTAGCACTTAAGGTGCATCATTGTTATAAACTGAAGGTGTGTGATGTTAATACATAAGGCGCGCCATTTTAACACTTAATTAAGTGCATTGTTGTAACACTTAAGGTGCGCCATTTTTAGCTTATGCTTCTTCCTTTCAAACACGCGTTTTTTTAATTTTCATTGATTTGAGCCGTTGGTCTAGATTTGATCAACGGCTCAGATCTAGCCGCATAACCGCACCTGGGACATCTTCCGCGCCTGAACCCATCCCTATATATATACAAGTTGCTTTTGCCGTCTAGGTTTCAAAATTCTAATGTATCCATCCACATTCTAACGTAAATACTAAATTAGTCCACTAATGGCAAATTATACCGTGCACCACGGTGCACATAGCAATGTGTACCACGTACGTAAACGACGTCGTTTTGAGCATTGTAAACTAACCGTCCATTTTTTTGGAAATCACGTTTTCCGTTTCGGCCGATCTCTGTATTTATGTTAATATTCTGTGTATTCTAGGCAATCATTTTGTGTATTCTAGGCAACCGTTCTGTGTATTCGAGGCAACCGTTCTGTGTATTCATGTTAGTAACACATGTTGTGATGTGTTTGTGCATTCGAATGTTTATGAGGATGAGTTATGTGTATTTTGTGTCAATATTCTGTGTATTCATGTTATTAACATAGGTTGTGATGTGTTTGTGCATTCGAATGTTAGAAGGATGAGTTCTGTGTATTTTGGTCAATATTCTTTGTATTCTGGGCAAACATTTTGTGTATTCTAGGTAAACGTTATGTATATTCTAGATAATGATTATGTGTATTATATATAATGAATTTACTGGAGTCATTCGCGTCCGCCTCCACTAACATCTGTGTATTTTGTGTCAATATTCTGTGTATTCTGGGCAAACATGCTGTGTATTCTAGGCAAACGTTCTGTGTATATTCTAGATAATGATTATGTGTATTATAGATAATGAATTCTCTATAGTCATTCGCGTCCGCGTCCACTAACATCGAAACGACGTCGTTTACGTACGTAGTGCACATTGTTATGGGCACCGTGGTGCAGGGTATAACGATTGTCCACTCATTCAATGAACAAATAATGTTTTTAAATTTCTAAACATACTGTTTATCTTATACGATTTTTCCAAAGAAATTAATAATTTGCTAATGTTAGGCACTTCACAAACACGAAGTACACATGACTACGAGGAAGCATAAACCATCTCGACCTGCTTCGGTTTTATCTTAAGATGCGATTGGGATTTGGGAAAGATTTTGACGTACGAATATCAAATTATTTTAATAGTCTTTTTTAGCTAAATTGACATTTATATTGACCATTTAGATTTAGGGCCAAGCCTAAAAATGTTTTAAGTCAGGCCAAGCCTAAGCTCAAGCTTGGATCTAAAAAAAACCTACATACAGACTCAAACCTCAAGTCCTCGTAATAGATCTAGGTCTAAGTTTTCAAAGTTCATCCCAATCTAACCTATTTTCATCCCTATTTATAAGCTTATATTTACGGTATATTCCTTGTATATGACTGCGGCAATATATATGCCAATAAAGATTGATCTCATCACTCCACATAATTATTAGATTTATTTATTTGGAAGAGCAATAAGATTGGTTGCATTGTCAGTTTGTCACCTTAAAGAATGAATTCGACCTGCTTTCAGAACCACGTTCAAAGTATGTACCAACTTCCAATAAAAGAACCACGTTCAAATTAAATATAATAATTGAAGCTGACAAATCATCTCTATAAAAGAAATAAAAATTAGATGAACTTGACAATTTGTTTAGTTTATGTTATGATGATGATTAATTGTATGAAAATATATGTTTTTATTTTATTTTTTATTTTGGGAGCACCACCACTGACATGTCAAGGCAGAGAAAGATAGAGCTAGTGATACTCACAAATATATATACTTTTAGTGTAATTTCCAGATGACACCTGATTATAATTATTTTATTATTAATAATATATTATAAATAATTAATATTTTGATCTTTTAAAATATATTTAATTTCTTAATTATTTTTATCATCAAATTAATTAAAATATAATAAATCTCTAATTCTATTTTAATTAGTTTAGATTTTGTTCAAATTTTAAAAAATTACATTTTAATAAATTATTATGGACGGCAAGTACAAAACTTAAAATTATACTATACATACATATTAACATGTATTACTTTTTTTTTTTTAAATGTGAAATAGAACATTCAACTTAGTTTTAAATTTAATGTCAAATTTTAAATCTGTGATAACACACACACACAGCCATATATATATACACACACACACACACACACACTAAAGTATAACTGATAGTGGATTAGTGGTTCTAGAGTAAGCAGAAAATATAGAGAATGGCCATTAAATCATAATGTGATAGGGCCAAATATTATCTTTACTATTATTTAATAAAATAATTATAAACTATTTTAAAAATTTAAAATTAACATTAATATCAATTTTGAAGCTCTATCCAATAAGAAATTAATGCCTAAATATTACTATCAATCAATCAAAATAAGTTTTAAAAAACACGTACTCGATATTACTATCAAATATTACTTATGGATTATTCCGTGTTAGTAAAAGCTTCTTTGCATAAGATATTTAAATTTCAAATTTCATTATTCGATTCTCAGAATAAAGAAATATTAATTTGTGGTTATGTATTCGTCTAGAAAAATAAAATAGTAAAATAAAAGACGTAGCGACAATCCGTAGCATTGTTAATGCTTGAAAACGATATAATATTAATTTATTATTGTAACTTATATTGAATAATAACTACCATACCATCGGATAATATGATAACTAGTTAATTACAAGACCAAATGTAGGATAGCACTTCAATCATAGGACAAACTGACATTCAATTTAGCTAATGAGATGATAAAGACAGGCTTCTCAATTCTTGTCTGCCTCGTAAGCTTTCCAACCAAAGTCTCTTAAATTATACATATAATTAAGTCAATAAAATATTACCATAATATATAATGTAGAATGACTCCCCCCTCAAAGAGCAATAGTTTTCCATCACGATAAAGAACATTATTATCGCCTAACCCACCTTCCTACATTTACGTATTGTAACATTTTAGCTAGGGTGTATTGATCCAAAATTTTAGACTCTACTTTTATAAATTTTAAAAATTGAAAGGTAATGGAGCCTAATTTTTAAGAGGTGCGGTATTCAAGAGTCACTCTTCTGTGAGACAAGTCGAGTTAAAATGGAAATGTAATACTTATACTGAAAAATATGATAATAATTAATCAAGAATAAAGTGTTTGTTACTGATGGGAACATGGGAGTAAAGGGCAGGAAGCTCGACTTATGCATGTGAGTGCACGGGAAACAAAGTAGTGGGGAGACACATGTGTGGCCAAGAATGAAGGTTGCCCGATGTCGTCCATTTGTCAACCATCCGTGAGTCCTCCAACAATATAAATAAGCACCCTTCCCCCACTTAAATGTAGACCTGACAATTCGTGTATACGGGTTCGTTAACGGGTCGACACGATTACGACACAAACATGATAAGGCTAAACACGGACACGACACGTTAAGGTTAACGGGTTCAAAACTTTAACACAACCACGATTTGTTAACGGGTTAAGCGGGTTGACACGATAGACACGTTTTGTTAACAGGTTTTGGATCGTGTCGACAAGATATGACACTGAAACCCGTTTAAACCCGCTAAACCTATTAATATATTTAAAAAACTAAAATTTAAAATTAAATTATATAAAAAGAAATAAAACCTACCATTCAATCCATCGAACAAACTAAAAAATTTCAATTTATAACATTCATAAAATGATAAAATAACATCCAAAAATCATAATTAAAGAAGTCCATACTAGTTCTTAGAATAAAATTGATCATCAATAATTGGTGTAAGATTTTGGCCTAATGTAATAAATTTATCCTCAGTTATGTTTATGATTTCTTTTGTAATCTCATTCATGACAATAGTTCTTAGCAGGTTGTAAACATGTTTGTGTAAACGGGTTAACACGATAATAGTAACGGGTTAAACGGGTTCTTAATAGGTTTAACGTGTTGACCCATTAAGACACGGAATATAACGGGTCCTTAACGGTCAACCCGTTAACGACCCGGGACACGTTAAGGCTAAATACTAACCCATTATTTTCGTGTCCGGTTTCGTGTCGTGTTAACGGGTCGTGTCTATAATTGTCAGGTCTACTTAAAAGGTACCCTTTAGCTCACCAAATGCCTTTTGGTCCATTGGTCTGGGTCTTCTTGGTCTTGCTGGCATACTAGGGTTTGAGTCCTGTTAGAATAATAATATATTTAATTAGTTCTATTTTATTTATTAGTTCTCTAGTTGCTTTCTTCCTACCCCCATTATGTTCCCTTATACCCGATTTATGGTGGACCGGATCCAAATAAAACAATTAGTTACTTATAAGGGAAAGTGTGTGTAATACTTTTGAAGGAAAATGTAATACTTTTAAATCAAAATGTAAAAGTATTGCATTTTTTCAAAAGCATTACACTTTTCCTTATAAGTAACAAACACTTTATTCCTTATTAGGATTACATTTTTTAGTATAAATATTACATTTTCATCTTGACCCGACCGGTGTCACGGACAATGATTTGTGAGACGGTCTCACACAAGTTTTTGCCGGTATTTAAAAATTTAATCATATTTGATTCCCACATTTAAAGAATTCTCAATAGTTCTGTGGTACTCATTCATACTTTTAAATATGGATGTCAATCTTAGTCCGAAATCGATGGGTTAGCGGATAAGATAAAAAAAAATTAGTGTTAGGCCAGAAAATTTAAGCCCGATAAAAAATCGATCTGATAAGCCCGAAATCAATAAGTTTGATGGCTCAAATGAGTTAGCCCAATAGCCCAAGCTACTTAAGGATATTATTTGTTTCACAGTTGACGTGGAACAAAATATACATATCACTTTAATTTATATGCAAGCTCAGATATAGTATTTTTTTAAAATTAAATTTGTAAGTAGAATTTTAATAAATGTATTACAAAAATAAATACTTTTCATGAAAATAAATAATGAAAAATAAAATATTTATAATAATTATTATATTATAGTGTAAATATATTAATTAATTTTAGTTGAAATTTGGAAATAAAAATTTAGATTGATTCAATGATATATAAGTTTATATTTATTAGGGTAAATGTGTTACTTTATTAAAATTAAAAGTTTGGAATGCTAATTTTAAAATGTCAAAAGTTTTAATTGACCTTGTCCGATAAGCCCGACAGTCCAATTGGTTTTAGGGTTAAGGTCAGGAATTTTAAAATCAATCAAAAAAATTGATTAGCTTGAACTAATATGGCCAACAGTCGGATATGACTTGTTTGAAATTGAACGGATTGACACAATTGACATCCCTAATTTTAAAGATTATTTAAAAGTTTATTGTTATTAAAAACTAATGAACTTTTATAAACCTTTTTTAATGTTAGGACTTCTGTAAACTTACCTAACTCTAGACGTTTTCTTTATACTTAAACTCAACTCTACAAATTTTTTCCTCCATGCCTAAACCCGGCCACTAAAGCAAAAGCTATAGCTAGTACGACCTAGCTATGACATAAATAAATACTTTAATACCAATTGTCAAAATCCAGTGCTTGCAACTACATCAAAAGATATTACTAGTAGTAAATGCGTAACTTTTTATTATTATTATTATTATTATTATTATTATTATTATTATTATATATTATTGTAACCCCTCGGGTTTCCGGTAAAACTAAGATTCGAAAATAGCGATATAATTTTTTTTATTTAGGCTATGACATTTAAAAGAAGACTATTCGGTGCTCGAAATAATTTTTTGTTTAAGGATTAATTATCGATAAGCTGCGAACTACGTATCGGTTACGAACCGAGAAAATCTTAAAGACGTAGATTCAATTTAAATTTTGATGAATTGGGATTATTGAGTATCATACGATTAGGCCCGAATTTTAATTGGTTCAAGAGAATTTTTAAGTGGACCGTAAGGGATAAATTGTTACAGACTCTGAACATAAATTTAACGGATTATCGGAAAATTTCCAAAATTGGTGATTTGCGACGGGAATATTTTTTCGATAATTTTGGTATTAGAATTTTCCCGAATTAAGTTATAATCCTCCGAACATTCATCTGATTTAAGCATAAACTGGCCAATTAAGATTAATATCTTCTAAGGGATCCATAGGGTGATGACAAGTGGCAAGACCCCCAAATCTTAGTCTAGATTGAGCATTTAATGTTGTGACATAAGGGGTAAGGTGCATTTGTACTTGTGACTTCCATTCCAAGCCAAAAAAATTTAATGATCATCTCTCTCATCTCATCACTCTAATTTCGAAAATCATAAGGGAGAAGGAGAAGAAGGAAGAAAGCTTAGTCTAGCATGTGATCATCTCTCTCCTCTCTTCATCTCATTTTCGAAAACACTAAGGAGAAGAAGAAGAAAATTAGCTAAGTCTTTCACTTGTGATTCTAGAGCTCCCACTTATTTTCCCAACTCAAGAGACCAAGTCTAGGTAAGACTTTAAGCTTTGATGGTTCAATCATCTCTAGTTTTTAAGTGTTGATGTTTAATACAAGAAAAATATTGTTGTTATGGTGACGTTTCTTTAGGATTTTTGGAGAAGAATTCCAAAGGGAGCACCCTCAACTTTACAGTTTAAAAACCTTCTCTAAAAGTAAGGATTACCTTAAGTCGGATCAATCGCTTGGAAATAGGCAAATGCTAGGAAAAATTGCATGATTAGAATTTTGTTCATGAAAAATATGTGCTACACTCTAGATCTATAAGTTGGCTCCAAAGTTCTTGAATTTAATTTTGATGAATTTTATTGTACATGTTCATAATTATTTTTGTTCATGTATATGTTGTTTGGGGTCCATATATGCTTATATTTGTAAAAAAAAAGTGGAAGATCGGGGCGTTACAACCCCGAACTTGCGGCCCGAAGGGGTAGAAAACGGGCGGAGCGCAGTGGACGCGCGTCCACAGCGCGCCCCTTTGCGGAATCACATTTCGGCGCTCGGCCGAGAGGTTGGACGCCGCACGGACGCGCGCGTCCGCTGCGCGTCCGTGGCGCCCAGTCTCGGCCCAGCGTGCCGAACCCCGGCGCGACGGTCCGGACGCCGCGGCCCGTCCACAGGCGCGGCCATTGCGAGTCCGCGCGACGGGGCTCGTTTCGCTGTTCTCGACCCGTTTTTCCCGATGTTTTTAGGCTTAAGTGTTGTGATATTTGAGGACCTACGGGTATCCGGGTGGGTGTTTTTGAAGCCAAAATATTATACTTAAATATTTTACGATTTTGGGAAATAATTGTGCTTTGGAAATTATTATGACTCCTATACTTGATTTTCTGTGACGTGACTAATACTAACCTAAGCATGCGGGTTGGGAAAATATATTTGAGTGAGTTATTGGTGATGGAGTCGTGTGATGAATCAAAGGTGGATGTGTTGTGTACCCCACCGAGATCTAATAGTGGATGTGGTGAATTTAAAGGTGGATGTGTTTCGTCGTGAGTTAAACGTGGAACGTGAGAGTGATTCGTGGATGTGTTTCGTACCCCCCGTGAGTTAAACGTGGATGTGTTTCGTACCCCACGTGAGAGTTGGAAAGGTGGATGTGTTGTGTACCCACCGATCCGTACCCACTCCGTGAATTAAAGGTGGATGTGTTTCGTACCCCACCGTGAGTTAAACGTGGATGTGTTTCGTACCCCACGTGAGAGTTGGAAGGTGGATGTGTTGTGTACCCCACCGAGATCTAATAGTGGATGTGTTTCGTACCCCACTCGTGAATTAAAGGTGGATGTGTTTCGTACCCCACCGTGAGTTAAACGTGGATGTGTTTCGTACCCCACGTGAGAGTTGGAAGGTGGATGTGTGTGTACCCCACCCGAGATCTAATAGTGGATGTGTTTCGTACCCCAAGGTGGATGTGTTTCGTACCCCACCACGTGGATGTGTTTTGTACCCCACGTGAGATTGGAAGGTGGATGTGTTGTGTACCCCACCGAGATCTAATAGTGGATGTGTTTCGTACCCCACTTATGAGTAAGGCGAGAATTGTGTACCATGGGTGATGTGCGAGAGCTAACCATCGGGTGAATTGATGACTGAGTCATTTGCTCGAATTACTGAAATAAGGTGAAATTACTTGTTGTTGAAATGTTTGCAGGTTGATTGCGATTGTTGGGTAATGTTATCTTACCTTATTCTTATTGAATAATTATTTTGAAAACATTTGTTTATTTTCGAGTGATAATGGATATCCTTACTTAGCCGTCGCGCTAACTGCACTTCATTGTGTCATCTATTAGATGCAGTCTAGCGTGAGCTCTGAATAGGATGGAAGTTGAGGTTGAAGACTACTCTATCCTAGAATAGACACTCTGGAGGATTATTTCCATATGTACACCTTTGGATGTTGATATGGTAATTTGAGGTTGTAAGTTTAGCCTTAGCGTTTGGGTATCGGATAGATACCTAAGCGTGGCGGTAACACCCAGTTTTTTGCTGGTTAGACGCTTCCGCAATGTATTATATTTTAAGGATTTTGTAATAAATCCAAGATGTGAAAATTGGGGTGTTACAATTATTATTATTTTATATTTGTATAGCAATCAACGCCATGTTTTGATGTTAAGATGTTGAACTCAATTCTCCAAGCCCCCACCGAACACACTTACAACCCGTTTGGTTCGCTAGAAAATATTTGAAGGAAACGAAATTCAAATTCTATGGAAAAAAATTACCAGGAAATTAAAATAGATTTCGTTGTTTGGTTGGTGTAAAAGAAATTACTGAGAAATATAAATTCCATTGTTTGGTTGGATTTGGAATTGTAAAGAATAATGAGTATAAAGACAATTATACCCCTACACAATAATAACAACGTACAATAATAATAATGGTAATTAAAGAAAGTTTGTGAGGACATAATTGTCCTCCTTGTTTTCCATGGAAAACATTTTTCATGAAAAACAAAATACCAAGGAGTTGGCAAGAAAAATATTTTCCTTATTCTGATCTTGAAAAAATATTTTCCATCCAACCAAACACCTTCGTCTAAACACATTTCTTTCTACCTAACTCTATATACCTCTACCCTATTTTTTTTTGTTCTAGCAAATTCTACTTTCTTCGTCTTCAACAAAAGTTACCAACACCAAACTTAAATTCTGTTAGGCATATGCATGCCTGCCTAAATTGTAGTTAGATGTCAGATTTTGAATTTTAGTAATGGATCATGGCATTGATTTGTAACATATGTTTGCTTTGATTTGTTATAGATGTTGGGTTTATTTGTTAAATTTAGCCTCTTTTATTTTTATTATATATATATATATATATGTTGTAATGTCCATTACCCTTTCTCATTGTTTATTTTATTTTAATAATCTCCAGCATTACAACATCAATAGTTTTAGGGGCGTATTTGATCATGACTTTTGTGCACATTTAAAATTTTTTAAAATGATTTTTAAATAGATATTAAATGACTTTTACATAACAATTTCTTACTTTTAATTTTTTGTAAACTTGGAATGAGTCTATATAAATTATATATCACAAACATTTATAAACCTTTTTAGAAATTTTTATTTTAAAAGGCTACAAAATTATTAAAACCCTAAATTAAATACACCATTACAAAATTTCATTGTTTATATTTGTTGCCACAAAAGCATATGATAAATGCATTTTTAAGCACTCAATTACTTGGCTCTAGTAGTTTTAACTTTTATATATCTTTCAACTGTTGCAAAACGCAAAAATGCACCCCTAACATTGCAAAATTATTTTGGTTTTCACCCATCAAATAACGAAATCGTAAGCCTCTTTTAAGATTTGACTCATATTCCATGTCTCACTATTTGAAGTTATGTTTTTAAAATAAACATGCAAAGGTATATATATATATATATATATATATATATATATATATATATATATATATATATATATATATATATATATATATATATATATATATATATATATTAAGGATTAAATGACGACATATATATAGTTAGGTGAGGACCTTGTGGACTGATCTGATCCTTTGATTTAAATAATTCAATGGTTGTAATTAATTCTATGCAACAAATTTAGTTTTTCGCTTTCGCACTCAGTTTGTTGTGCATGACTGCATGGTACTCAGTTTGTTGGTCATAGACTATATTTTTTAAAAAAGTTAGGAAAGTTAGGACATATATAGTTTCCAGGGCTAAAAGATAAATATTAGAACAACTATAATTACATAATTAAGAGGTCAAAAACACATTTTTCCCAAATAAGAGTATACTTGTGACTAAAGAATAATGTACGTGAACAAACGTTACGTTAACAATAATTTTGCCATAAAAAAATAATAAGCACTTAAACACACGTTGGTTTCTAAGAGTATATTCCATTAAAATGTGAAGGGGCCCGAATAGCACGAGTAATTACATGGTATGTCAAATCAAATTCAATTACGTGATGGCCAAACTAAATAAGATACTCAATTAATTATCAACTTCAATTCGTCTTTTCAAAAAAAAAAAAAAAAAAAAAAGAAACTTCAATTCGTATAATTTTATTTGTGATTATATATTTTATATGATGCCATAATCATGACACATGCAATGTTAGTTTCTCTTGCGTCGCCTGGTCTCATATCTTTTATTATTACTATTATTACTAGTATTTTCATTTGTGCATTGATTTGTTATAGCTGTATTGAGGAATGAAAGAAAAATAATGACTGCATTTTATACAAAAGAAAATAGGCGCGAATAGGTTATTAGAAAAATAAATTTGCTCACCATTAAATTTCGAATAAACTGGATTAAATGTTGAAGAACCAACAGTTATTTAGAATACCGACTCATTTTCTTAAAAAATATAAAATGATCAGTATTTAGATGATTCTCAAACAATGATTCGTACTTTAAATACACAACTATGAATACATCTCCTATTTGTAATATTAAATCTTATATATTAATTGCATATATATTAGTTGGTTTGCTAACCATTGCAATATTTTTGAGAAATAATAAAGTCAAATAAGTACATAATAATTAACACATTAATTGGAGTAAATCAATAATTTAAAACAACAAATAAATCAAAATTTGTATATACTCAAATGTAAAGGTTATTACAAATAATTTAAATTTGAGTTGTATTACCATTCCTAGGCATATTAATAGATGTTCTTGGATAGCAAACAATAAATCTATTGTACAATGCTTCACTACCGGCCACTACAATTATTTATATTTGAATAAGGAAAATTACAAATTGTATTTTATTTAAATAAAATAGTTAGGTACGCTATTGAGATAACAAATTTGCTTACAATTAAATTGAGATTAGTTGAACTAAATGTTGGTGCACCAATAGCTGGTTCTAACAACGGCTGAGCATTATCGAACAACTTATTTGGTTGGAGCAACGATTCTGGTGTATTATTTTGATTACACAATGACTCATTTTCTTAAAAACTAAAATGTCCAAGTTAAATCAATTGTCAAGGAATGACTCGTAATATAAATAAGGGAAAATGGCATCTTTAGTCCCTAAGTTATAGGGGTAGTGTAGACTCAGTCCCTAAGTTATGGCTGTATGCGAGTTTAGTCCCTCAGTTATTCACAAAGTGGCGAGTTTAGTCCCTGAACATTAAATTTGACGAAAAAATTAAAAAATATTCAAAATTTGAGGGGTAAAATAGGAAATTCACATTTTATTATTCTTCTTATATCAAAACCACTTTTACAACATTATTTTTTCACTTCTTAGCCTAATTATTTTCAATATTTTTCATTTTTAAAAGCATTTTAATAACTTTCAAATGACTTGTTAGGAACCTGACTCTCGTATAACACACTTAAAATTTAACACAAATAAAGAAATGCATGATCATTGTATTTAGGTGTATGAAACACACTGTCCTAACAAGTTTTTATTTTTTTTACTAAACAACAAATGTAATAAAATTAAAACTTTTGAGTGTGTAAAAAAATCTCAAAATAAAATCTCAAGATTTTGGTATAAATGCTATTTTGGTATATGAAGAATCCGTTAAGTTATAAACATTTCATTTTATATGTTAATTAGATATTTATTACTTTATCATTTTTATTCTTACAATTTTTAATTACATATTGTATTCAAGATGAACATAACCCAAGGCAACACTTTCTAAAATTTTCTTAAGAAAAAAAATATAAAACTTTACTGTCCAAAATTAGATAGTCCCAAAACAACGTCGTTTTGGGGTTGTTTATATATATATATATATATATATATATATATATATATATATATATAGAGAGAGAGAGAGAGAGATAGATTTTTTAAAGAAAATTTCATTTGGTTCCCTACTTCATATGGCAATTTTGGTTCTCCTACCCTTGGGTGTCTCAATTTGAGAAACTCTTTTACTTATCATCATTTTCTATCTTTTTTCTTGCATTACTTATTTAAACATAACTTATTTGATTATGTTTAAAATTATACATCATTTACATTATCAAAATTAAAAATTGAAATCTATACCACGTTTTATATTTGGATTGAACTTAATTGATTATTAGTTTGGATATTTTTAATTATGTTATATCGGATACCACGTTTTAAAAATCACTCGAAATTAAACTTATTGTTAATTTTATAACGTTAATCTAAAAAAATAAATTTGAAAAAATAAGTGGTAGTAAACAAGTTTTCTTAACAGAAAACAGAGAATGAAAAACAGAGAACGAAAACTGGAAAATTAGAAAACAGAAAACAGAAAACAGTTTTCCGTTAGTAAATAGGCCCCTAATCTTTCTGAACTTGTAATCTCTCTAAGATAATTTAAGATCTGGGTTTCTCAAATTCGAATTTGGTACAGTCTCCGTAACACGGATGCATGTATACCCTATTAATTTCTCTATCGTTTTCCCCCAATTTGAGAACACATTCACGAGTTATCAGATAATTGAATCCATGTATGTATTTCTC
Source organism: Ipomoea trifida (assembly GCA_003576665.1). Lineage (NCBI taxonomy): Eukaryota > Viridiplantae > Streptophyta > Magnoliopsida > Solanales > Convolvulaceae > Ipomoea > Ipomoea trifida. The sequence goes on from CP025655.1 coordinate 8,328,272, forward strand.
AATTTTAAAAACCCTAGTATGGTTTCTCAAATTGAAAAATTCAAAACTGGATTTTCTCACTAAAAATTTTAAAGCTCATAGTTAATTAATAGTTAAGTAATAGTTAATTATATGAGTAGTTCAAATTTGATTAAAAAGTCCAAGAACAAATGTCATGGCTCAATTTATGTGGTCAGTGGCCTAAAGAAAAAAAAATAGCATTTATACCAAAATCTTAATTTGTTCAATATCCACATTGCTAAAGTTTGGGATTTTGTTTATATTAATAGTATAGATTAGTAAATTTAGTCTAGATTTGTAATTTGAATAGAAAAGTAAAAAAGAAAATATATTGTATTAGGAGTTGTATTACAACATTTTAATTTACAGATATGGTACGAATAAGAATTGTATTACCATATTTTACAATATTATACAAATCTTAATAATATATGAGTCACTACTGGAAATTTCACTATTTCCGTCCAACAATAATATTGGTCGGTAATTTTTTTTTAAAAAAATCACAACTTTCCATCGTAAATAGGAATGGGCGGAAAGTTGGACGGAATTTCCGTCCAACACTCACACGTTGGACGGAAGTTCCAACCAACACTAAATGATGGTCGGAATTTCTGTCCAATGCGTGAGTGTTGGACGGAAAATCGAATTGACTGGTAGGTGAAACATAAATTGGTAGGTATTATTAATTACCGTCCAACAACAATGTTGGACAGAAATTTGAATATTTAAGCACCTACCTGCGTATTTCAGCTCATTTTCTTCAACTTCCTTCTCTTTTTACTCTCTTCTCCACTGTAAAATTTGTTCATTTGTTCGAAATTAGTATGGGTAACACTATATAAAGTAATTTTTGACAAAGTATATTTGAAATCCAGGTATGAGTTAAAAATAATACGGAGTAGCTTTTAATTTGTGTTTGTGTTTATTTGTACTGTGTATATGGACATACTATATATATATATATATATATATATATATATATATAGAGTTTTTTTTCCAAAATAGTCCCTCGACTATTGCTCATTCTCAATTTTACATTTCGACTTTCAATTGCACCTAATGTGGTCCCCCGACTTTCAAAAACTCACCCAATTTGGTCATCCGTTACATATTCCGTCAAATCAGTGTTAAAATGGAGGGCATTTTCGTCCATTTACCTATTGTTAGCCTAATAAACATTGAGAAATAGTTGAAGGACCATTTTAAGAATAGTCAAGGGACCATTTTGGGCAAAACCATTTTATTTATTTCATTTTTGTTTATTTTCATTTTTAGACTATAAAATTAGAATTTCTATACATTTTTTTCTTACAAATATAAATAGTTAAAATCGCGCAATCCAACCCCAAAATTTTTAACTTTCTTTACAGACTTTTTTTCTTAAATGTTCCTGCAATATTTTATGTATTTGATTTCGAAGTAATTATTAAATTTTATATTAATTTACATTATTTAAGATATTGTATGACATCTTTTATATGTTTTCCTCTTCTTATTTTTTTTATTAATTATTAATTATTAAGGCAAGTATAATTTATTTTGTAATGTGGACACATTATTTTTAATAATTTTGATTTAATTAAATTATACCTTAATTATAAAAAGCCTACCTAATAATTTTAGTATATTACACGGGACACAATAATTATTATAAATAATGTTTAATAATTGTCAATTTGTATTCAACAATAAAATTTATAGTTAATTTTTAAGTCAATCATAAAATCTTTTGTGCTGTGGGCACATTATTTTTAATTATTTGAGTTTAATATTATTATATCTTATTTATAAAAAAAAAACCAAAGTAATATATTTAGTACTACGGATGTGACTAAGAATTATTTTAATCGGTGCTTAAAAAATGAGTATTTATAAAATTTACGAAACTTATTGTAAATCTGCATAGGAATAGTTTGTATATTTAGATAGAGGGAAAAAGTCTGTAAAAAAGTAAAAAATTTTAGGATGGATTGCACGATTTTAACTATTTATATTTGTAAAAAAAAATGTATAGAAATTCTAGTTTTATAGAATCTAAAAAATGAAAATAAACAAAAATGAAATAAATAAAATAGTTTTTCCCAAAATGGTCCCTTGACTATTCTCAAAATGGTCCCTCAACTATTTCTCAATGTTTATTAGGCTAACAATAGGTAAATGGACGAAAATGCCCTCCATTTTAACACTGATTTGAAGGAATATGTAACGGAGGACCAAATTGGGTGAGTTTTTGAAAGTCGAGTGACCACATTAGGTGCAATTGAAAGTCGAAATGCAAAATTGTGAATGAGCAATAGTCGAGAGACCATTTTGGGAAAAAACTATATATATATATATATATATATATATATATATATATATATGGTTAATTTCATATGAGACAACACATTCCCGTGAGACGGTGAGACACAACATGAGTGCACACAGTCTACTTTACAAATGCACACACCCTAAACTCTGTGCACTCATGTTGGGCTAAGTGCACACACTCTAGGCAGTGTGCATCCGCGTGTAGTCAAATGTGTGTACTCACGTTGTGTCTCACCGTCTCACGTGAAGGTGTTGTCTCATTTGATTGTAAATCTCTCTCTCTCTCTCTCTCTCTCTCTCTCTATATATATATATATATATATATATATATATATATATATATATATATATATATATAT
>CP025655.1:8340247-8400043 GCA_003576665.1 Ipomoea trifida
GGCGGTAACTACTCCGGAGATACGGCATAGCCGAACCGGGGTGTTACAACTACACCACACCGCAAAAACAAAGGAAATTCACATAATCTCAGACTCATAACAGATTTCACGAATGACACAGTAGCTCAATCCCAACACTCAGATTATGACCAGAATATACATTTCCAGAGGCCACTGAACACATGAAATCCCTTAGAACACAATAGACACTCCAAGAATCAAGAACAAACCAAATGTAGTCCAAGAATACACAAGGATCCACTCAAGAACAAAGCATAGCACAAGATTATCCAAGAAATATAATCAGGGGTTCCAAGTACACCAAAACACACACACACACAATATATATATTGTGTGTGTGTGTGTGTGTGTGTGTGTGTGTGTGTGTGTGTGTGTGTTTTGTGAGACATGGAGTGTTACCTCTTGAAGCTCTAGCTACCCAACCAAAACCGCCAAGGGCTCAACCTAGCACGTCACCACCTCCTTGATCATCTATCAACCCAAAACCCACCACAAGGAGAAGGAAAGAGTTCATAAAGGTAGCCAAAAAAGGGAAGAAAATGCAAGAAACGGTAGGATCTTACCATGATCTTTCTTGAAGAACAATAAAAGAAGGATCTTTACTTGAATCTTGAAGATGGAATGAAGATCAATTTTTGAAGGAGAAATGGTAGAGAATGGCGTGAAAGAGAAGAGTAGGGGAAGAGAGAGTGTGTGATCTCTAGATAAGACTAAGTCTTGAATATATACCACAATATAGATATACATATATGTATATATTTGGGTGAAGGATTTAATGAAGAATGAGCTTGAATATTTATATATAATAATTGTATGTACAAGAATAATTATTGGGTCAAATGATTCATCTCTTAAATAAATGAATACATAGAATAAGGAGAAAGCCCATAATATTAGGAATTAAATGTTTAGAAATAATATATATATACATATATATACATACACTTGTATAAAGAATTGGGCCTTTGTTTTGGAATTACCTTAGGAAATATTCTTAATTAAAAAATTAGGTTCACTAAAAAGAATGGATTTAATTTTAGAAAATAATCATGGAGGGCAATTTCAGAATAATTTATTACGGGGTGTCACAGTCATAACTGACATACCCATTGTGATTATGATTGACAAACCGAATCGTGCTGCAGGAGGACCTGATGCACCTGAAATGATATTAAAGCCGAAGTCTTGGTTATGGCAGAAGAAGAGGTAAGCTCTCAAGCCTCCTCTTCTGATTGCAATTCTATGGATTCAGTTCCTCAACTGATGAAGAATTACAGTAGCCATAAACTAAGCCGGAACGATTAGAATCGAAGAGTTACATAGGGCAAGAGTGACGCCGAGTTCATGCAAGAAGAGAGAAGTCGAAAACCCTATATTTCAAGAAGAAAAATAAGAGAAACCCTAGATTCCAGGGTGGGATTTTAGCTACTTTCATAATTCCATTTCTTGTACTAATTTTCAATCTCCTTTTGATGATTACAAATCTTTATTTGAAATTTCTTCAATTTCAAGGCTCGTGGTTCATTTCAATTTGTTTGTCCAAAGCTTATTATAACGCAAGGCTTTAATATTGCTTAATCTTTATTAGAAAAGGTCCAAAGCTTTCAAATTCAAGAGTGTTTAAGATATTTTTATATTTTCAAAAATCACCAAAATATGGTACCTACATGAAATAAATAAGTTAAAACATAAATAAGATCAGAATAAATAATAAACTATAAATAAATTCAATTAAAACACATTATTTATTTGGACAAACACCAAAATATGTAAAAGCAACGTTAAAATTTTCAATTTACATGGTTATTAGTATAACAAGAGTATATATTCCTTAAAACACAAGTAGCATTTTCAAATTTTATTTTTTATTTCCTTTTTTACTTCTATTTTTACAATCTCTAGAAAGGAGAAACCAACTATTTAGCATTGCAAGTTGGGCTTCGTTTTACGGGCTGGTTAAAGCATAGTGGGCCTCTAAACGGGCAATCATTTGCACCTAATTTTTTTTTTATTTATATCCCAACCACTTATTTTAGTGATGGGAGTGATGGGCCACGCTAGAAAATGCTTCTAGGAAGTTTGGGCATATGATCAATCAGTTGTTATGCCGTGGACCCAGGTCCACCTTGTGGACCTGGGTCCAATACGACGCTGTTTCACAAATTTTTTAAAATAAAAAAAGTTAACGGCGTTAACGACTCCTCATCGCAACAGAACACAAACTCTACATTCACAGACCCTATACTCCATATTCACAATTTGAAAACTCCGCATTCACACATTACAGTGCTATATGTTTTGTAACTATATTACCACTGATATGCATTAACACATTCAAAACTTTATATTCACAGATCCTATACTCCATGTTCACAACTTGGGAACTCCACATTCACACATTACAGGGCTACAAGTTGCTAGATCTCTGTTAACTCTACAACGGATTCACACATTCATAACTCTACATTCACAAATTCTATACTCCATATTCACAATTTGAAACCTCCACATTCACACATTTCAGGGTTGCTAGAACTCTGTTAGCTCTACTACAGATTCACACATTCATAACTCTACATTCACAAATTCTATATTCCATATTCACAATTTGAAACCTCCACATTCACACATTTCAGGGCTATATATGTTTAGTAATTTTAAAAAAAAAAATAGTGAAACGGCGTCGTATTGGACCCAGGTCCACTTTGTAAGGTGGACCTGGGTCCACGGCATAATTTGCCCATATTCATTCGGCCATATATTTAAACAAATATATTTTGGGACAAAAAGCAATTTTTTTTAATTTTTTTTTTTTCATCTAAGGCTCGAATCAGTACCTGCCATCTGAGCACAAAGTGTTTGGCTGACAAAACAATTTTAATTCATAAGTTATTGGTGAATTGTTATTTTGGTATCTAATTATATCACGTGCCCGACTTAAATCCTTGAGTTATTTGAGAGGCAGATATATATTTTAGTGTTTTGACCTAAAGTCAGATATTATATCTAAAAAGACTACTACTAAATTTTAAATTGGTAAGGTTAAAAGTGAAAATTCACTCAATATCTTATCTAGAGATTATATATCAAACACATTACTCTAAAAATAAATAATCAATATGTGATCTCTGTCTTTACTAATCTATTGAGGTTTCGACTTCCGTTGTTGTAGCTCATATTAATTTCGGTGAAAATAAATTTGTATTGTCCTATATTGTTCCATCTTGAGGTAGAGGTTTATACTCAATTTTGTATTAAACTTAGCACATATATATATCACATGCACCTAGCATATTGATTTTTAGAAATAACTTTTTATAGTAACTTGTTGGGTATACAGTATCTAAATATGATATTGAAACAAATTTCCACTTTTAACCTTAATAATTTAAAATGTCTAGTAAAAGTCGTCTTAGATATAACATCTAAATTTAGGACAAAGGTATAAAAGAACAGCTCTCAAATAACTCAAGGACTAAGCATTACCATGTGAAATAATTAGGGACTAAAATAATAATTCATTAATAACTTAAGGAACAAAAATAATTTTTTTCCTATAATATTTTATTTGGATAGTATACAATAAGTGTATGTATATTTATTATTATTATTTTTATTATTATTATATACATATATTATTTATATATGTGTCTTCTTCTTCTTCTTATTATTATTATTATTATTATTATTATTATTATTATTATTATTATTATTATTATTATTATTATTATTATTATTATTATTATAAGATAGTTGATAAAGGTAATGTTAGAGTATTAAAAAAAAATGTGATAATACATAAAATGGTGGGAGAATCACAAAATTTGAACCAAACAAATTCATATATTAATATTATCATATTCATATTACTTAAATAATGTTAGATAATTTCAACTAAATGGGTATAAAGATTTTTCTTTCTGTTCTTCTCTCCTAAATTGGGCACAAAAACTATGATTTAGCCTACAAGCGATGAGATGCGAAGTGTTTTAGACACCTATTAAAATTGAGAAACCTTTAATAATGTTTATATATAGCATCGTGATTTGTATTATAGCAGCCCTTGTTTATCTTATTTTGCTAAAAATGTGCGGAAAAAAAAAAACTACATGAACAACAATACATATTATTAGTAATGTACAAAATTGAATTTGACATTGTGTGCAGAACCATTGAGTTACCGTGATTTACATCATTTCAAAAGCTTTCAAGTCGGGGTGTGGGGGGCATTGGGCAAATTATTGTGTGTACCATGAATATAATGTACATTTTTATTATACTAAAGGTACATTATTTTTATACTGAAAGTACATTATTTGATAGTCTATATAAAATAATGTACTTTCAGTACTTAAATAATGTACTCTAAAATAATGTACTTTATGTACAAAAATAATGTACTTTTAATAAATTTAAAATGTATTTTTTATTTATGGTCCGCACAACTGTGCGGACCATGGTCCATTCAATAATGATTGGGGGACCTTGGGGTTGGGAGAAAAAGTAATGTACAAGATATGGACAACCTCAAACTGAGTTGGTTGAATAATTGACTTAGTAACCACACGATTTTAAATTCAATTCAATGTTAGAGTTACCTATTGAACAACCTAAATTGATTTACCCATTTGTGTATTTGTGATACAAGTAACTATTTTAGTGGCATAGTTGTGGCCCTCCCACCTAATTGTGCTTCGGTAGGTTGAGAAAGTATGTAACAGATACTACATTTTAACAGAGTCAGTAGCACTAAAAAAATACTAGAGTCAACAGTCTCGAACCCACTCCCATCATCCATGTGAGAGTGTTTTCCGGGACACCTGGTGCCACTAGACCACAGGGTCTTTGGCACTATTTTAGTATTAAGAATTAAAAAGCAATATATAACTCAAGAACGAATTTGAATGCAAAGATTGTTGAGAATGATGATTTATTATTGCCTTAGACCCCAGGCTCCTATTTATAGACCTACTAAATGCCTTCATTACCCTAATTCAAATATGGCAAGCCTATCTAATTGTCTTGGCCCTTACCCTACTCGAGTAGCAAATTATACCATGGACAATGCATGGTCCATCCTACATCATGGATAATGATTTATTACTATAATACTAAAATGCCATTAAAAATTTAAATGCTTTAAATATGACTACAAGTTCATTCTAACAATACTATAAATTCATTAAAAATGACATCAATTCAACAATCATAACTTAAACATATTATTCTTTATTTTTTAATATAAATACAATTAATATTATAAAATATATTATTAAAATATCTCAATAGAAATTTTAAATGACGTCATATTAATATAGTTTTTCAATAAATCATTTCAATAATTGTGTAATTAATTTATAGTAGTGGCTTAATAAATCTTGAGTCCGCCAAAGACCTTGTGGTTTAGTGGCACCCGATTTACACTCTTATGTGGAAGGGAGTGGGTTTGAGTCTTAGTGTAGGCGACTGTACTATTGAGTCTTTGTGCTCCAGTAGGTTACAATACGTTGTAACGGAGTCAGTAGTACTCAAATAAAAAAAATAATGAAATCTTTTTTAGTTCGATGGCTCAATTGAATTTTGGTCTCTGGTTCAATGGCTTATCCCAATAATAATAATAATTATAATTGATTTTAACGATTAAAAAATAAAAAATTACTCCGGTATAGAATGTCCAGAAACAGTTACTGCAAGCATCTGCCTTCTAAATTTGTTTAGATTGGATAAATATGACTTCATTTTCGTCCTTGAGAAAAGCCTCATCTTTGCATAGCTGGGTTGAAGATGAAGAGCAATCAAGCTTCAATTTTTTTTTTAAATATTAAAATTAATTTATTATTATTAGGGAAAAGTGACGATAGATCTGCCTCCAACTTTACACAAAAGTGCATTTAGTCCTCTAAATTTTTTAAAAGTGCAATTAAATACTCCAAGTCTCCAACTTAGTAAAATAGGTTAAATAAGTCCAATTTGCCGGTAACCGGTATATAAGCCATCATTAACTGCCTTTAACTATAACAATCAAAGAAAAATCGACGATCAGCAACCAACGAATGTTCGTCGGTCAACCTCTTTGAAGAAGCCATCTTTGATGGAGAAGACGACTAGGTAGTCTCCCTCTCCCGCGAAGAAGGTAAATTGGTTGCTTTCTCTTGGTGCAAGCAACCACCGTGGTTGTTTTCTCCAGGAGAAGATGATGACCATTATGGTTTCCTTCTCGGATGAGATGACGACTCAGATAGTTGCCTTCTGTTTGGATGAAGCCGGTGATAGTCGTCGGTTGATGGAGTATCATCGGGATTTTTAGAATTTAAGTGACTTGCGACCTACTATTGTAGGTCATTAATCAATTTTGAAGTTTCAATGCATCAATCCGAGTGTCCTTCTTTCCTTATTAGTAGTAGTACTATTTTTTTTGGTGAGGGTAGTAGTAGTACTTTTACTACTACGCCATATCAATTATAAAAATACACAACTTAGGGACAAAATCATCTAAAAAAGCTAAGCCACATGACATGTCTAGCTAGTCAACAACAAGTTACATGATAATAACATGTTAACAGTGCTAATTGTATTTTTTTTAACAAGTTCAATAGTAAACTCAAATTATATTGAAACTTTTTTTTTTTAGTGTAGTGACTATATTAAGGGCATGTTTGGTTCGAATTTGGGAACCGAAATGAGAATGAGAATCAAATATCTTCTAATTGGAATGGGTTTTGGTGAAAGTAGTTTGCATGTTTGGTAGTAGGATAGAATTGGAATGATTATAAATATTGATGTTTAGTTCTGTATAATTTCATAATCAGAATAAAGGTTTAAAAAAACATCAAGGCAATTGATCTAAGATCAGAGTGGTAATGAAGTGAGTAGACAATGTAGTGAGGAAGCCGATAAAGTGAGGAGAGATGAGTGAAGATGCGATGAAATGAGGGATAAAACTGAATTAATGGAAACATATATACCATTGTAGGAGTAATAAAATACTGTACCTGTTCTTTAAAAACTTGTAAACCAAACAATAATTGGTATACTTTTCAATTCCATTCAATGTGTCTAACCTCATCAACCAAACACAACCTAAATTATTACTCTGTATTATTAATTTGAGTTATTATTATTTAATTCGATCAATATAAGCTCTGTGACCCAAAAGTCTACAGTATATTCCAATTCAAGAGCATGAATATCATTTTAGTCGGAAAAAAAATTCCACATAACAGAGTGTCAAAAACATTGCAAATAAATAGCAAAAGGTGATTTGTTTAGTTGGTTCTCTTTCCAAGCATCATATCACTGTCAGGAATATTGGTCAAGCTAAGCTTGGGAAACTTTTATCCACACAATAATAATATAAACGCTTCTAGCAAAGCTCTTTCTAGTCTCTCTCATAATCATTCAAGTCCAGGAAAATCACATCCGCTCTTCCCTTTGCATGCCAACTTGGGTTTCTTGTTTTTATGGAAACCTCAATTGAAAAGACTTGGAAAATGAAGGCATTTTTTGTTTGATCTGCTAACTACATACACCTTTTTCACCCCTCACTGTTTGCAATCATGTATATGACTTCATTGTTATCTCCATCTCTTACCCAATATATATCTACCTTTAATTTCATCCTTCCCATTTTGTGGGGGATGCAATGATCAATCAGTTCAGATGCCCGTGATCCTCCCCCCATCCCCCCATTGGTCATCTCCCGCATAAAAAATAAATTATAAATAAATAAATAAATAAATAAACGATTAGACATGGTTTACAAAGTTATGCGTTATATATAACATATGCCAAAAGTTATATACCTGGTAGCGAATGTGCAACATTATTTTCATATAGACCACCGGCAGTAGTTATACGGTGGACCATGGTCACAAAAACGACGTCGTTTTATTAAATAGGAGAAACGGCTTCCGTAAGTCATAACGGTGCTCCGTAAAGGATACTACAGTACAATTCATCTCAAAAGATACTGCATCACATTTGTTTTTATATTATCAAATGAAACTGTAGTTATATCTAAATGGAACTATAGTTGTTTTGAAAGGAAACTACAGTGTATATAAAATGAAACTGAATAATAGTTTCACATTTTTTAGTATATATTGTCCAATGAAACTGTATTTATATCGAAATGATATTATAGTTGTGTTGAAAGGAAACTGCAGTGTATTATAAAAGAAACTGTAGTAGTGTTGAAAAGAAACTAAATAACAATTTCATATATTTGAGTGTATAATGTCGAATGAAACTGCAGTTATATCAAAAATGAACTACAGTTGTGTTGAAAGGTAACAACAGTGTATATAAACTGAAAGTGAACGGCGTGGAACAAAGGCCGTTTCAACCGTTTATTTTCATTAATCAAAACGACGTCGTTTTGATGCATGGTCCACAGTAAAATTTGCACTTTACCGGCCTCCACCCAATAATTCTACCGTCACTAGGCCTTTACTGGCCCAACATATAAGTTTTTTACTATCAGAGAAGTGATAAATTAAGGATGTGTTTGGTTTGTGGGTTTACACACTAGGAATGAAAATCAAAATCATTGTTAGTGTTTGGTTGACAACTTTTTAAAACACAACTATGATAGTTGATTACCCTTCAATTAAAAATCTCAATCCCTAATTAAAAAGGAGTATCATTCCATCTATTTTGTAATCTCACTTTTAAGTTTGAATTAGTACTCTTAGATTTTTGTTATGATTTTTTTTAAAATTGATATTGATACTTTGGATTTCATTATATTAAGATCAATTACCTTAATTTTTTGTCTTTGTAATTTTTAAAACCTTTATTTTCATTATAGGGTCATACACAACCAAACATTAATGATAAGCACTCTAATTTCACCCTACTGCCAAGCATGCAAATACTTTCACCAAAACCCATTACCATTATCAAGTATTTGATTCTCATTCTGATTTTGATTCCTATGTGCGAACCAAACATAACGTAAGTTTTAAATTCATAGTACTAAAAGCTTGGTATACTTAGACTTTTTTTTTTTTTTTTAATTCAACTGACCCTATTACATTGTAGTATATGTTCATGCTTAGATTCAATTTTGATTATTCGTTGATCTTTGCCTTACTAGTTACTTTGTGAAATTTTGAACTTGTGGGGGCTCTTTATCCATCCTTTCTTATAAATTAAATTAAAGAATATGAAACATGGCTGACTAGTTACTTTGAGAAATTCTAAAGAGTTCATTCCAGCAATGTTCCTCTAACTATGTTGATTTTTTAAAATTAGTCCCCGACTTTCAATTTGGATAATTTAGGTCCCTTGATTTTCAAATTCTTTCCAATGTTGGTCTTTTCGTCAAATTTTGGTTAAATTGAGGTCAAATGAATGGGTAAAATTGTCCGTTCACATGTTTAGTGTATTATTGCTCGTATTTCTCCTACCCTATACGCTGTATATATGAATATAATCTCAGTCGAAGTTTCAACCGAAGCCATATAATCTCATTCGATGTCTCTTCGACTGATATTATATTCATATATATAGCGTATAGGACAGAAGAAATACGAGTATACAAATGAACGAACAATTTTACCACTTCATTTGACCTCAATTTAACTACAATTTGACGAAAGGACCAACATTGAAAAAAATTTGAAAGTCAAGGGACTTAAATTGTCCAAATTAAAAGTCGGGGATTAATTTTAAAAAATCAATATAGTCGGAGGACCGTTGCTGGAATTAACTCATTAAACTTGTGCGGGCTGCTCTTTATCCATCCATTCTTATAAATTAAATTAAAGAATATGAAACAATGACACAACATAATCGGCCTAGGATGCTCCGATGTTTTTGCACTTTGTCAAGTTTGGATGCTCAGTGATGTGTCTGAGATGTACATTATATTATTGCATGGTTAATTCAAAATGGATCATTTCATTGCTTTCCTTTTTCTTTTTGAGATTTTGCTTGTTTTATTATTGGAAACTCGCCCGTGAACTTGAAGTTGAACCTAGCTAGAGCCCCCAGAGAGTACATTTTAAATGGGCTGAAATAATCGAACCACCCTAGCTCTGTTGAATTCAATTTTATTTTTCCTCATTTTATGCAAATTTCCTCTTTTTTTTTTTCTCTAATTAATTTTACCTAAGTCATTTCCTCCCCATCAATTTCTTGCCTTCGTTTTTCGTGGATTATGAATGTACGGGGTCTTATAGAAATGTCAATCTTAATCCAAAACTGATTATATTTATAAATTTGTAACAATAAATTATTTTTATGGAAATAAAAAATAAAAAGTTATTATAACGGTTATATTGAAAAATTGAATAAATAATTTTTTATTTGTTAAATTTTAATTAAAAATTTCTTAATATAAAAAATATCTCTATATTAAAAAAATGTTCACAATTATTACATTATGTAATTTGAGTTGAAATCTGAAATTGGAAATTTAGATTGATTAAAAGTTGTTTTAATTTTATATTTATTAATGTAAATGTATTAGCTTGTTAAAATTCTAAAAATTTTAATTGGGTATGATTAATAAGCTCTCGATAGTCCAAGGTTTTTGGTTTAGTGTCTAAGATTTTTCACTTAATAAAAGAAAATTGGTCTAATTAATTTGAAATCAAGATAAGCCCAATGACCTTTGCAGGCTAACTCAAAATCAAGTGGGTTAGCCATTAACACCCCTAATTTCGGCAAATTATACCGTGCACTACGTACATAAACGACGTCGTTTTGAGCATTGTAAACTAACCGTCCCTGTTTTTAGAAATCACATTTTCCGTTTCGGCCGGTCTGTGTATTTATGTTAATATTCTGTGTATTCTAGGTAATCGTTCTGTGTATTCTAGGCAATCATTTAGTGTATTCTAGGAAACCGTTTTGTGTATTCATGTTAGTAACACATGTTGTGATGTGTTTGTGCATTCGAATGTTTAGGAGGATGAGTTCTGTGTATTTTGTGTCAATATTCTGTGTATTCATGTTATTAACACAGGTTGTGATGTGTTTGTGCATTCAAATGTTAGGAGGATGAGTTATGTGTATTTTGTGTCAATATTTTGTGTATTAATATGGGCAAACATTTTGTGTATTCTAGGCAAACGTTCTGTGTATTCTAGATAATGATTATGTGTATTATATATAATGAATTCCCTAGAGTCATTCACGTCCGCGTCCACTAATTAACATCAAAACGACGTCGTTTTGGACCAGGGTGCAGATTGCTATGTGCACCGTGGTCCACGATATAACGATTGCCTAATTTCTACAAAGATATTTATTATATTTAGATGGTAATTAAATATTGATAATATTTCGAATAATAGTTATTATATATTAAAAAATATAATTGCATGCATACATACATATTGGCAATGATTTTTTTTTCTTAAATAAAAATGATGAAAATATAAATTCCCAAATGGCCCAATAAGACTGTTACAAATAAAGTTAATTTTAATTTTGGTTCTTCAATTATTGCATTTCTAAAATTTGACCCTTGAATTCATTGTCTCACTTAGAAGCTCGAACTCAAATTCACTTTGACTCAAACCAAATCAAAAATAGATAATGCTCAAAACAAAGTCTCAAAATAATCACTTAGAATATCATTTTATGCTAAATTTTTAAACAAATTCCTATCTATTAAAGGATTCTCAATATTGTAACTTCAATGATCTCAAACTATCAATCAACTTGGTAAAACCTTCATCCGCATTTCTCTTTCTTTTAATTTAGTACTTTGTTATTAAAATAGTGTATGATGTTAAATTAAAGTACAGCATATATGAAATTGAAGAATGAGGGAGAATAGATGCAAGGCCGTTTCTGGCCAGGCACTGTACATGGCCCCAATTTTTGGGGTCAGTTTTTTTTTTTTTTAACATTTTAGATATAATCTTTTTTTTTTTTTTATAATTGATCATTATTGTTTTTAATTCATATATTGGTTTTAATTGTAATTAAAAATAAAATTTTAAAAGGAATTGACATCGAAATTTTGGTGAATAATTATGTATTTAAATATGAACAAAAAACGACACTTTTAAATTAACTTTTGAATTATATTCTTTCTTTATTAAATTTTTATGCATTATATTTGGACAAAAATTTTTAATTACATTTTTATTTTTGTCATAATACAATAACTTGAAATCCAAATGGATTTGAACTCAATTACTTCACTTATAGAGTTTTTCTAGATCTTCTCGACTTCTATATCTTCATAAATAGAAATCTCTATCATTATAGTGAAATTTAAATATTAAAATTAAAAAATATCTCTATTTCCCTATGTTATTGTCTCACTATTATTGTCTTTGTCTTTACAGTTTATTTTAGGGTCAGTTTAGAAAACATGAAAATGACTTTTGGAAAATATTTTTTGAAAAATTAGTTATTTTTCAGAAAATGACTTCATTTTCAGTGTTTGGATGTATTCTGGAAAACATGTATTTGTGTGTTTGGTTAATTTTCTAAAAAATGAGTACAATTATATATTTTTGTTATTTCATTTAGAATATTAAAATATTTATAATAATATTAAAATAATATTTTTTTTAAAACCCCACCTCCCTCTGATTTTCGTGCCGCAGTGGCAAACCAAAGTGCTTTGCTTTCCACCGGAAACCTTCACTGTGTGGGGTGAAATTTTCGGCAGAAAATGACTTCTAATAAATTTTTTTGGCGGAAGTCATTTTCCGCCAAAATGGGGTCATTTTCTCCGTCAACGGAAAATGATTTCCGTTGACTGGGTTTTCCCTGGGCAACCGCCAAACACGGGAAATTTCAGAAAATGATGATTTCTGAAAATCATTTTTCGACTTTCTAAGCACCACTTTATTATATTTAGATTGCATCTCGAAATAAAAAACAATAAACTCTAAATTAAACTATTATACATTGCCTCTATTTATGGATAACAGAATCACAGGCATTATATTTAAGTGCAGGAGCTACAAGTCTATGGAATGGAAGGATTGGAAGTAGGGCAAGCGACAAGGATGGAGCAGGATGCATGCTCGTGTGGCTGATTGTTTTGTTGTAATCATTAGTGCACACATGTGAATGGGTGGGTATGTGGTGATTTGTCTTTGTTCAAACCTGACAATTTCATCAAATTAATTCATCATTTATATATTTATATATAATATTTCTCATATTTTTAATTTTTCAATCTTTCGATTTTTAACGTAACTTCAAATTAAATGTAACATCCATCTCAGGTTGGGTCTTTTCCATTTGGGGACTATATTACTCCGCCATCTCATACTTCAATGTGGTTAACAAAAACAATGTTGGTGTAAGGTGATCAGATAATTTTTTTTTTTTTGGGTAAATTCACGGGGCCTTTCTCCGTCCGTTTAACGGTCCGGGTCCACTCACGTTCGCTCCAAGAAGCACAAGAGCTAGCCCAAGGGGTATCATCACTTGATTGGGAATTGAACCCGAGTTCTCTCGAAATACCTCCCCACAAAGAGAGCTCACTTGCCACTTGAGCTACCCCATTAGGTTAGGTGATTACATAATTATATATCTAATAGTTTTACTTTATTTACTTCTCTTCATTTGTATATGTATTTTCGTAAAATTTTCGTAATTATCACCAACTTTACACCGATAGTATGTTTAACATTAAATTTCTATTATAATATTGTCAAGGACCTTGTGGTCTAGTAGCACCAAGTAACTCTCCTAATTGGGAGGTTGTAGAATTAAGCCTCACTGAGGGCGATATTGACTATTTGTGCTTCAAGGTTGAGAAAGTAGTTTATGAACAAATACGTACTACAATGAAATAGAAATGATTCTTTAGTTGTAAGGACTA
Organism: Ipomoea trifida; assembly: GCA_003576665.1. Lineage (NCBI taxonomy): Eukaryota > Viridiplantae > Streptophyta > Magnoliopsida > Solanales > Convolvulaceae > Ipomoea > Ipomoea trifida. The sequence continues at coordinate 8,354,073 of CP025655.1, forward strand.
GATTTATTTGATAATTGGTTTCTTATTTTGCCTTTAATATGTTGAACTGAATTACTATTGTTTTTATGTTTGCTAAACTGATTCTTTAGTTGTAAGGACTAGATTTATTTGATAATTGGCATTGTTTTTATTTTGGCTAAACTTATTCTTTAGTTGTAAGGACTAGATTTGATACTATGTATCTTATCGGCTCGAATTACATTGAACGCATGTAATGAAGTCAAGCACAATCATTATACGGTGGACCATATTGTATATCATGGTCCCAAACGCCATCGTTTCATAAAGTAGAGAAACAGCTTTCGTCAAGTTTTAACGGAGCTTCGTAAATAAAATTACAGTTCATCTCAAAAGATACCACTTCACATTTGTTTTTATATTATCAAATGAAACTATAGTTATATCAAAATGAAACTGTAGTTGTGTTGAAAGGAAACTGCAGTGTATTATAAAAGAAACTGTACTTGTGTTGAAAAGAAACTGAATAACACTTTCACAAATTTGAGTGTATAATGTCGACTGAAATTGTAGCTATATCGAAAAGAAACTGTTGTTGTGTTGAAAGGGAACTGCAGTGTATTATAAAAGAAACTGTAGTTGTATTGAAAGAAAACTGAATAACAATTTCACATATTTGAGTGTATAATGTCGACTGAAATTGTAGTTATATCGAAAATGAACTATAGTCGTGTTGAAAGAGAACTGCAGTGTATATAAAATGAAACTGAATATATTATACACACAAAGTTAACGGCGCGGAACGGAGCTATTCCATCCATTTCTTTTCATTAATCAAAACGATGTCGTTTTGATGCATGGACCACAATCCATTGTGGATCGCGGTCCACAGTAAAATTTACGAGTCAAGCATAGCAACTGTTGGGAATGAGATGATTGGCCGAAAGCTTAAAGGGCCAAGTTGTCGTACTAGCTAGAAATTTTGGGGCTTGATTATGATCAATCATTATTCCATGGATTATAGTCCACACAGGTGAGTAGACCATAAATAAAAAAATACATTTTTAATATATTAAAAGTACATTATTTGAAAGTATATTATTTGAGTACTAAAAGTGCATTATTTTGTATACTATCAAAAAATGTACAATCAGTAAATGTACTTTTAGGTCATCGTCAATAGTGTGAGGTTTTTCAAGAGTTTTTTGCAGGTGTGACTAAGAAATGGAAGATGAGAGGGGAAGGAAAAAAAGAAAAAAAAATTAATATCTGAAAAATAAAATTTAAAAAAAAAATAGAAAGAAATGAGCCTGTCTAGCGGTCGATCATGTAGTAAACGCGCCTGACTGGGTGCGAAAAATTGAAGCTAACGCGTGCTAGAGTAGTTCCTCTTTGTTTTAGTAGGACCCACAAATTCTGAAAAAAAAAAAAAAAAAAACCCAACTCTTCCTACAACACCCCACTTCTTCTCTCTCTTCCATCTCTCTCATCCACCTATGCATTCCTGCATGCCAAAACCATGTAAAATCTCCCTATTCTAGATGACCTTAGTATATTAAAAATGTACATTGTATTGATGATCCACGCAGCTTTGTACACCATGCTCCAAAGAAAAGTTTGCCAATTCTGACACATATCATACCTTAGCAAGTAAATTAAAATTGCAACTCATAGACAAACACCGTGTACTCAGTTGACACCTTTGTGGCTTTCTTAGAAGGTAGGTCACAAGATCACAGGATCGAACCCGGTGGTGGGGTATTGACTCTTTGGGCTACAACTTTCTTGAAAAAATTTATTAAATAGATATTACCTTATAAGAGTCGAAGTACTAAAAAAATAACATTAAAAACATGTTTAGTCAATTTTGGCTTTAAAATGCTTTTTAAAACAACTTATTATTCCAAAATGCTAAAATTCAAAAAATTTCTTAAAACATCTTTCCTTCTATCAGATTTTGACAAAATAAATTTTTTTTTCTCCAAAACACTGCCAATAAGGCAATATTTTTGAAAAAAAAAAAAAAAAAAAACGAGACTGTGTAGACTTGTTCATGAGTCCCGTCTACCACTCCCGTTTCTCATTATCTCTTCACGGTACTAGCCAACGAGGTGCTAGAGCCCATCGGCAGGGCCATAAACTTTTTGTCATAGTACCGCGAAAGTAATTAGCAACGGGAATGTGATTAATGAGTAGTATTCACGGGCTTCCTAACCCCGTGAACATATGTTTATTATTATTATTATATATATATATATATATATATATATATATATATATATATATATATATATATTATTGGTTAAAATAACATAATACATTCATACCTTTAAAGATTATTTTACATGTAATTAGTATCAGCTAACAACTAATTTACCAAACATCTTCTACAACTAATTAATGTTATCAATTAGTCAAACTTACAAATTCAATCCGCTAACATCTATCAACTAAGTTAATCTGTTATCAACTATCACCTAACAGCTCTTTGCCAAACATCCCAAAGACTAATTATTTATTTATATATACACAAATCTTTGTTAAGGAATTACTCTTAGTTTGGAGTGTTACAGAAGCCGGAATCTGTCGTGTTTTTATTATGCCCAACGTAAGTGTTGTAATTATACTAGAGTCTAGACTAACATCATCAAGTTTGCAATACAGTTGTCAATTATCTATAATTGGAAGGAACGAAGCTCTTGGCCCGTTTCGCTAAAATCAGTTTTGCCTTATTTGACTATTATTAGCTATTTGACTTGGTTAAAAAATCAGTATAAGTGTTTGGTCAATCAACCTTAGCTTTTGTAACTCCAAAATGCTAAAATTCAAAAAGTTGTTCAAAGTAACTTTTTCAATTAGCTTTTTGAAAAAAGAAATGTTACCAAACAGCTAACAACTAACAGCTAAGTTACCAAACACTTTTTACTATCAGCTAATGTTATCAACCAATTATACCCTCTAACCCAATCAACTAACAGCCATTTACTAATAGGGTCCTTATCTTTTATAAGCTTGCAATTGTGCATGGTAGTGATGTATTCTCTTGTCATGCACCTTCAATGTTACATGGTCCATACGTGTGTGTCTGTGTGTATTTAATTATGAAAAATACTTCATGTACTCTTAAAAACTTACTCCCAATTTGTAATCTCACTTTTAATTTGTACAAATTTGATTGGAGGAAGAAATTAAAAAAAAAAAAAAGAATGGATAAACATCATGTGTCTCCCTATTAAATTGAGCAATTAAAGCATGCTAAGTAATAGAAAGTAAAAAATGATAATAGAAATTAGGAGTACATGTAAAATTACTCTTTAATTATATTGACATGAAAAGCAACTATAGTACTCTAGTCAAATTAGCTACAGTACCCAATAGGTTGTAGTTGTTACATTTCTACAAGATAAGGTAGAAGGTGGTTTCCAACTTAGAAGTGGACACTTTAATAGTCAAACATCAACCGTGGAGAGGAAGCTAAATAGCATAAGATGGATGGATGACGGTTATGTATGTGTTGCCGAAGTAATATCACACTAGTAGCAACCAAACAAAAAAGAGAGCCCATCATCAAAATGGATATTGCAAAATCACAAGTTGTGATTATTAGACTAAGGGCAATATATTAAAGGGAATTGAGCATCTATCCTTATAAATGGTTAATTGGAAGTTCATAGTACAATCTCATATGACATGGAGGAGAGAGAGTCGATCTCATGCAAAATGGGGTTGTTACTACAGTAAAATTGCAGATGAAAAAAGAGGGATTGTTGCGTCTAACGCGCGTCAGGCGCAACAATTCAGGCGCACTTGACAAAACCTTTTATACATTATTTTAAACCTGATTTTTTTGTTTTTCTTTTCTTCCCCTCTCATTTTCTCCTTCTAAATCATACTTTCAAAAACTTCTTAAAAACCGCAAAAAATCCACATTGATAAGGATGCTCTTAGAATTCTATTGTGTCTTCTCGCAGTGTATCCATTGAAACAGAGGGTTGATGATGCAATCTCACATTATTTGGGACGATTTTATCGGGATCGGGTCTACCATAAACCGGATAGAATAATATAGAATGGAACAGGAAATAGTAATATTATTGATTGGAGCGTGAGACCCAGTAGAATATGTACAAAGCCCAAAGGTACCAGCCCATGAAATGGCGCCCCAAATAGCAAATAAATAAATAAATGAGAATGGTAATAAATACAATAATTAAGGAAGTCAGGGACTAACTAATAAATAAATAATAGAGAATACCAAGGACTAACTAATAAATAAATAATAGAGAATACCCAACCATGCTGCCATAAAACTTGAACCCATGCACACTAACCAGGGAAGAAGATCTGACCACTGAGCTAAGAAGTGGATCGTGATTTGGGAGATGCTTGGTATGAACCAGACCCCTGCCTTTTATACTGTTGACAAACTCTCTGGCATCCTCCATGTGTACGGTAACTAGATAGCGCCAATCCTCCACCAAACACGAGTCCCACGCCTTCCTATCACGACAGCCTCCCACCATCCACGTGCCCAAATCTTTGGTTAAACCCCGCGGAAGAAGGCACAAAGAACACGACGGCACGACGCGAGACACCCACGAGAGTGCCCACCTGGTGGCGGCACGACAGCCTCCACCAGGCGCAATGGGGCGCGCCGTGGGCCAGGATGGTGATCGCTACCCACTGCGCCCCCTCGGGGCGAGGGTGGCGGGCGGTGTTCCCGCTTCTCCTGATGTGCACTGGTCATTCTCCTTTCTTGCACTATTCCGCCTTCCATATCCAACCCCTAACGTCACTCCTCTTACCCACTCCATAGCTGTCGTGTCACTCCTCCTACCCACTCCATGTCACTCATCCTTCCACTCACTCCATAACTGTCACTCCTCCTACCACTCCATAACCGTCACGTCACTCTCCCCACTCACTCCATGTCACTCCTCCTTCCACTCACTCGATTGTCACTCCTCCTACTACTCCATAACCGTCACGTCACTCCCCCCACTCACTCCCACGTCACTTTTTTGGGCATGTCCGCTACCCTGATTCTTGTCTCACACCCATCATTCTTTGGGCTTGGCCTCAACAAAAAAATTGGGCATATATCCCATAACCCCATCATAAGTCCCCCACTTCTTATAGTTATTGGATAATGACTATGAGAAGTATAAGACATAGGCCCTGCCAACCTCCCTAAACTCTCAATCATTTCTTATAAAAATTAATGGGTAAGTTAAAAGTTAACGGAATATTCCGTTACTAAAGTTTATACTAACGTGATGTGGGGCTATTTAAGGGAAGAAAACAATATAATACATGATAAATAAGGAAAATCATAAAAGATTACTAAAATCAAAATAATATGAACCATTGGTTTAAGTAAATAATTATTACACCAACATTTTTTTCTTCTCGTTAGAACCCTAATTTATTCTCTATTATTAAGATTGTAGATTGTAGATTGTAGGTGTAGATTGCAGATGTATAAAATATTTTTTTTTTAAAATTAGGCCCCCAAAAATTGGTGGCCTTGTGCGGTCACCTTGACTAGACATGGCCAAGGCCGGCCATGCTTAAAATAAGTAATAAGCCCTGCTATTTGTTTTTTTGGTAAATATAAGCTAGCCCTGCTATAAGTAGCACTATTGTTGCGAACTTATTAATAGCTCCAAATAAGCTATAAACATTTAAATAAGCTCTTGACAAACAGAAGTATTACATTCTTTGAAAGTTATTACACAATTTAGATCTATTTCACCTGAAACTATCTTACACAAAATTAACCAAACATTGTTCTGCGCTCGCTAACTCAGTTAAATGCTAAGTGGGGACTCATATTCATAATGAATAAAGTGGAAAACTCTGAAGATAAAAATGAGCAAGCTAAAGAAAAAATGAATAGGGATTTAATTTTTTTTTTTGTCTGCAATATTTCCACTTTGGTGGCCATTTTTAGTCCTTACCCCTTTATCGTTCAATAGATCAGAGGTACTGATTAAAGAATAAATATTACTTAGTAGTAAATAATTTTATCATTCCAAATGAGTGGTCACAATATCAAACTCCGATAATGGGAACTTGGATTCTTTAAACTGAGAATGATTGAAAAATATAGAACAAACACGGTTGCAATAGGGGCTAGGCGCTAGTCGGGCGGTAGACTAGCGCCTAGCGCCTAGGCAGCGACCTATAAAAATAAAAAATAGTGCATCTGTGTGGGTGTATGTCATATATATTATATATATCTTACTTTTCTTATTTATATAAATAAATAAATTTAAATATATATAAATATAATAAAAAAAATCAACAAAGCCGACTCACCGGAGTTAACTTGGCTAACTCTACCGAGTTAGGCAAGTTAACTCGGTCGAGTCCACCGCCAACTCGGCCCAGTAGTCGGTCGAGTTAGGCGCTAGGCGGCCGCCTAGGAGCAATTTGCCTCGACCTAGAGGCGCCTAGCGCCTAGACGATGCCTAGGCAGTCTAGGCGGCCGATTTTTGCAACCGTGAACAGATACTACCTTGTAAAGAATCACAAGTATTTCAAAAAAATTTTAAACAAGGATGCCAAAATTGAAAACATTAAGGATTAGAAAGGGCAAAATATCATTCATTTTTTAAATCAGAAATTGTATCAAGCCAAAATTTCTGAAAAATGTGTTAGGAATAGGGAAAATTGTAATTTATGCCCCTTATAAAAATACCAATTATTAATGTCACATATGAATTATTAGTGGTGTAAATGATGCATAATTTTGAAAACATGACATATAGTGCCACTCTCCTAATAGGAAGAAAGAGAAACATTATTGTCGGCGGGAGGAGAACAAATGAAGAAAGAAAAATAAAGGAAAAATGTGATCTTCAAACAGGAAAAAGACGGGTGACCACATTTAATTTACACCACTAATATTACAGGGAATGGACAATATATTTCAGGTTCTGAAAATTGAGGGGCAACATTTACGCCTCTAATAATTCACATTGATAATTGACATATTTGTGAGTGATATAAATTACAACTTTCCTTAGAAATAAGAAGTAAATTTATTATTTTTCTTTGGGATCCTTTTCTTCAATCAAGAAGTTAGTGTTACTGTCATTAATTGGTAAAGGACACTAAACTGATGTTGGAAATTCTCTCTCTCATGATCGTCTGAGCGGTTGCTATGCAATGGACCTGAGCCACCGTGGACACGAGTCCATGTTCATAATTTTAGAATTCTAAATTCATAATTTTATAATTTTATACTCAACAGTATAACACAATTTTTGAATAATTTATATAACGAAATTGTAAATATAAAGTTTACAAATGTGAATGTTAAATAATATAATTTTGTATATCGAAATTTAAAATTATAAATACAGAATATTAAAATTGTAAACATGGTCCATAAGCATAATTTACCTCGTCCGAGCTATTCATGCGTGATGCAATTCACCCATAATGTTGGAAGAGGTGGCAGTAGAAAATTGACCAGCAGCCAATCCTGATTTGTAGTAAAATAGAATTAAGTGCACGTGAGCCGTGAGGTATAGATATGCGGGTAGGGACCCAAAAGTTTTTACCCGATAAAAAAGTTAGCTATAAACTAATAAATTGGCTCGATATGTCCAAAAAATTTAAGGTTAAAATCGAAAAATTTTAGTTCAATAAAAAAATATTATTTCAACAAGGCCCAATGGTCCGAATGGCGAAAGTTATCTATGGATTCCGGTCTACTTTACAAGATGATCCGGATCAAAATACACAATTAATATACTGGATGTTCACAATTTAAATTGTGAGAACATTCAATATGTAAATTGTAAATATTCAGTATGTGAATTGCGAACATTAAGTATGTAAATTGTGAACATTTAGCATATAAAAATTGTGAACATTCAGTATATAAATTGTGAATATTTAATATAAAGGGATTTTTTGAAGCGGTCCACAGAATAATTTGCCTCCGAATGGACTTTTCTCTTTTACACTCAAAGGTAATTTTTGAAGCGGTCCACAGAATAATAGTCTGAACCACTCAAAATTATTCTTTGTTTACAAGTGATGTTAAACAAAATATATAGAGAATTTATATGTAAGCTAATCTTAATTTTTTTTATTAAATTTATAAATAAAATTTTAATGAATTTATTACAAAATAAAATATATATTATGAAAATAAATATGAAAATGTTTTAAAAACTTATCATAATTATTATATTATAGTGTAAATATATTAACAAATTGGAATTTGGAAATGAAGGTTTAGATTGGTTGAATGATGTATAAGTTTATATTTATTAGTGTAAAAGTGTTAGTTTATTAAAATTGAAATTTTAGAATGTTACCTTGAAAATGTCAAAAGTTTTAGTTTTGTATGTTCGATAAGCTCGATAACTTGATGTTTTAGAGTTCAGGTCAAGTATTTTAAACCCAACAAAGAAAATGATTCTTGACAACTCAACAGATCTAGCCCGAAACCAAACAGGCTAGCTCGATTGACATCAAATAATCTAATAGTTGTGCGATCAAATGTGAAAAAACCTCTATATTAGGTCCAAAGTTTTTGTAACACCCCTAACTTTCAGGCTGAGATATGCAATCATTTAAAGCAAAGGCTAACAAATCTCAACGCTAAATTAGATAAATGCGGAAGCGATAACTAAAACACAGAGGGTGCTACGCTACATCCAAGTTAACTACCACCTAGATGCTAAGGCAAAATCTAACATCCAACTCAGAATCCTCAAATACCAACCACAATCTAAACAAGTCAATATAAAACATGAGTCTAAGGCACGCAGACCCGAATTATCAAAACATCCTCAACAATCTCTAAGCTAAACATAAAGGGAGAAGTAGATCTACAGCTAGCGCTCTCTTGTGTAGAATCTACTCCATACATGGAAAACAATTAGAAATATTAGCAAAGAAATGCTAAATATTCCACCACTCACACTCGTGAAAAATACAATAGTATAGCATAGCTTTGTAAATAGATTTTACACACGCATATAGAATATATACGCCAACGAAATTGTCCTTTGTTTAAAAACACTACTACAGAAATGATATACAACGTCGGACATATAATGTCGGTTATTTAAATAACCGACGTTATATGTTAAAAAAGTCTTTGTAAATAACCGACGTTATAAATAACTATTAACGTCGGTCATTATAATAACCGACGTCGTAAATATTTATATTTATATTTTATTTTTTTATTACTAAATATACGAACCGACGTCATATGTATTTTAAAATTTTTTAATTTTCATTAAACTTTGTGTTGTACGGATTTTTTTTTTAAAATTGAGTATACAACGTGTATCATTAAACAACGCAGCACAAAGCTTTAGGTTATCATGTATCTTCACATGTTGCGGCCCCTCAAAAAGTTCCTACAATTTAGGTTATCATGAAAGAATGAATATGATTTCCACCTTCTCTCTCTCCTAGTTTCCTTGAGGTCTCTCTCTACTTTTTCTTTTTGACTTGGGGTGCCTCCCAAGAGCGTCACGTGTAACGTCCTTGGCTAGACAAAACGCCAGTACCGGTGGCAATAGACAAGCTGCCAATTTTTTCAATAAGAACTAAATGAAAAGAAATTAAACAAAGCAAAAATATTGTCCAGAAATAAGCATCAAGTCACCAACATCAAACATTCAACAAATGTTATCCAGTGAACAAAATTCCAATCTTCATTGTCTTTCACTGTGGTGGGTTGGGCCGTCTGTTTGCATACTCCCTCCGTATTTGATTCAACTACATGCTCACTTCTTCTAAAAGCTCGATGTGTTTGTCATCCATGTCTTGTAGTCTTTGGTCATGCTCCAAATGCAGCTAGTATTGAAAAGTCTACATTGAATTCCAATCTGTAACCTTGACAAAGCGTTCAGGCGTTGCAGGAAGTGATGATGATGATGGAGCAGGATCATTGGCCGATGGAGCCGCTGACTCAGAAAAGATTGAATCATTGGGGGACAAAATTGGAGGAAAATGAGGCTGAGCAGAAGGAGAAGATAAGGCTCGACTATGGGATGATGCAGGTTGGGATGACAAAGATGAAGATGGAGCTGGGGGCTGTGCAGTTGGAGTTCATGGCATAGCTACAACCCTTCTAGCCGCTCTCGCCTCCTTTCTCGTCCTACTTGTACGGCCAAGGTTCATAGCGATCCAATCGCCGAGTGACAGAGGGGTTATCTTAGCCTCCGGAAAGCTATATTCTGTCCATTCCGCCTTCAATTGGTACCCCAAAGCAATGCACAATTGGGTAACCAATGGCCCTATAAACACTGAGTGGACCTTCTCTTGTTGTTGAGCTTGTAACCAACCTTTGCAGACCATGCCCATATTCACCGGTTTTCCCGTGTCCATGCTCCAAAGTGCAAATAAGTATGACTTGTAAACCTTTGCAAAATTCCCTCAGCGACCTCCCCAAGATTGAGCAAGTACTCGCCGCACCACTCGAAGATCATCCCTTCGGATTTGATTATGAAGAACTCTATACCCACTCCACTCAATTCTTGGTTTTGCGATGGATCGCCAATACCGCTTTGGAGTTTCAAGGTCCCCATCCAAAGTCCCACGAAAGTCTCCTGTACCACAGCCTCGCTTGGTCATCTCTGTCATAAAACCCTAGAAGTACACCCAATGTATTAACCAAAATGTGATGCTCATCATTGAAGATAGAAAATCGAATTGTTGGGCTTTTCAAATCGCCGCTTCGTCCTATGACTTCCAAGCTGGCTACAAACTCGTGGACTACTGGAGCATATTTCTGGTGATGCCATCCAATGATTTTGCTCCAATACGATTGGTGGATGAGTCAAGCCACCGCATGTCGGCAATGGAAAGAGTTAAGGGCGGATAAGTCAATGAAGTTCCATCTAGTGACAGGGAGTTTAGACAATTATATGAAATGTTGCCTCATTCTGAAGCTCATGACAATGTTCCGGTAGGGCCCACTGTCATTGTCAGTCTCCTCCTTAGGCATGTGCAGACTAGGTTCCTCCTTAGCCATGTACACACTAGGTTCTTACATTAGGGCTTTACCCTTTCTCTCCACCATTTCCCTTTGTTGTGCGGAGGATTCATGGGAAGACATTTCCTATAAAACAATCAACAATTGCAACATAATACAAGGAAATATTTTCACACTTCAAGTCAATATCTTATCATCATGAATTCCATCATAACAAATTCACAATCCCCACACTTTCATCTTTGTGTTTTCCACCTTCTTGCAACATTGTCCTCAATAAATTGCCAAATTCAACACTCAACAATACCAACGCAATTTTAATCACATACTTGAAACAATTTGAACTCAAAAGTCAACATAAAAGTCAACTTCATCTTCTTCCTCAAGACTACTTGAGGTTGAAGAATGAAGTGAGCAAGTGAGCTCCAAAAACAATAAATGTGTATGTGGAATCAACAATGTAGCATCAATGAAGCAATAAAGCATTATCATACTTTTCACATGCTTCCAATTTCAAATTTAATCTAGCCAAGGAAGAAATCCCCAAATTCACACCTAGGGTTCACCATTTTAGCACAAATGAGCTCACACAATCTCAAAATTTTCACAATGTAGTGGCAAGGAAAGCTTAATCTCAACATAGGTGCATCGAGAAACAACAACAAAGCAAAAATCTACCATATGGACCAAATGTAGCATGGAGATATGAAGATTACCTCTTGAAGTGACCTTAGATGTGTAATAGACTTGTATTCTACCAAGATAGAAGCTCTAAAATGGAGTATTTTTACCTTGATGGAGTTTGTAGTTCGTGGAATAAGTGAAAATGGAGAAGAAGGAGGGGTATTTAAGCTATTTTTGGCAATATTTCCGCACCCCATCAGGTGCCCGTCCACGCCGCCTCCATGCGTGGAGCTCCGGCATGGACGCATACTAGTTTCCTTCCACGCCGGCTCCACGCGTGGAAGACCGGCGTGGAACCTTACTGGAAACGATCCACGCCATCTCCACGCGTGGAGATGGCGTGGATCCGTCTAGTGAGTTCCACTTTGGTTGTCTTCGCCGCCTTTGCTATCGTTGATGACCTTGGCTACTTGTATGAACATTTCCACCTTCTCTTTGAGAACTTTGATATCATCATTGTCCGGTGAAAATTCATCACAGGGTGATCTCGTGGAAGGGTGATCATGGTTGAAATATGGAGTAGGATACGTTGTTTCTTGAATATGAATAACATGATATCCTTGGTGAAATTGCAGTTGGGGTGGGTAACAAATGTTTGGGTGAGCGGTAGGATAGAAATGTGGCTAATAAGTGTGCTTTGGTAGAGGATTATCATGAGGTAGATGATTATTTTTCGGGGAGAATGATGGTCTTTGGTGGCAATTCACATTTCGGATCAATCTCCTTCATCACATGGTACAATTGGTTATTGATATTTTCGACTATAAAACTCAATGATTCATCTTCTTCATGGCGTGTTGATTTTTCAATCCTCTCTTGATCATGCACATAGGAGATAGTGTATGGCGGAGGTTTATAGGTAGCATAAGGACTTGAGTATGGATATGTAGGTGGGGTATAATGATAAGGTGTCGGTGGATAAAAATAAGGATATGGATGATAATGTGGATGACGTACAAAGGTTTGGGGGATAGTTCTAAAAGATTGTCCTCCATGGTGTGGATTCATGTAGGTACTCATGAATCCAATACAAAAGCTCCTAAATGATTTTCAATACATATTCTTTGCACAAACCTTATCCGACAACAATTCTTTGCAACTAAAAGTAGTTGCAAGTGAGCACAAGATATGCAAGACAAATAAGCTCACGTCTCCAATCAATCAACAAAAATAAGAAATGAAATTAAGCAAAAAGAAAAAGCTATTCAAGGACTCCTAACAAACAACTTCTTAAATGTCAAACACAACTCTAAAACCATTTGCCATCCCCGGCAATGGCGCCATTCTAATAGACTCATTTAAGGTGAGGTGGAATGTGTGATAAAACTAGGAAGAAGTTACCCAAGTTTCGTGTTCTCAAGGATTACAAATTGGAGTTGAATTACATGTTGGCATTTAGAAGGTTAAGAGAAAAGAGTCACTAGAATTACGAAAAGACACTTAAATCATAGGTAAGAGGATTGCAAAGGTGAATCTAAAGAAAACGGTTTAAAAGAACAAGGGGTTGAGACCGTTGAATGCCTTAGTTAGCCTATGCGATTGATCAAACTACTAGGATTCTAGATAACGAGGTTTGGGCATAATCACGGGAACTCGCGATACCATCACCGAGTGGCGTCACACTCAGACTCCCAACTCCTCATTCGATTGGGGCATTTCATCAAACATGTGGTCTACCACTCATCTCAAGCCTCATCCTTCTGGATAGAGGGCAGGGATGTGGATGATTCGGACTCGTGAGGACCCGCTATCGCGCAATCACACACTTTCACTAAGTCTACTACCAACCCCGGCCGGAAATAGACGCAAATCGTGAAGAATATCACCCACACAAGACTAGCACCCTACTTATTCATTTTCACAATCAAATGGAAGAATTTCAACTCATCAATCACAAGAGCTAATATGGGGCAATCAATCCCCTCAAGTAATCTACACAAGAATCATCCAAATCGAAGAACAAAGCAATAGAAAATAACAAGGAAATCAAATCGAAATAGCAATGCAATTAACAAAAACAAGAGTAGAGTAGAGATACCTAATCAATCCAAGAGATCTATTACATCTTCATTTCCATGGCCTCCATCTAGCTAGATCTACCCCTAATTAAGAAATCTAACACTATGGATTGTGGGGAATTTCCCCCAAAGGGGAGATAACAATCAAAATCTGATCTAAACTAAATTTGGGATCCCTAAGAAAATGCTGGGGAAAGGGATTAAATAGTCCTCAAAAAGTCAAATCCCCAAATCGCCCTTAATGGCTCGGTCCACGCCAGGTCCACGCATGGAGGCCTGGTGTGGAACCTTACTAGAATGAATCCATGCCAACTCCACACGTAGAAGCAGCGTGGAACTTTTCCTGTTGGCTTGGTTCCTTCATTTGTTCCTTCCTTTGGCCTCGGGTCCTGTTTTGTACTGCGGGAATGACTTCGAATACAATATAAAGCGGAGATTGCAAGTTTGAGCACATCATAGTCTTATTGCGCAGATAATGATTACAAATGGGTGTAGAACCGTGCATTGATACCCCAAAACTGACCCTAAACTCGACTATTCATGGCGCTTATCAAGCGGCGTCTCCCTCATCCAGTGTATCGCCTCCTCAAGTGGCGTGGCATCAGCCTCATCAAGAGCATTCGCCTCCAGTGGCGTCCGGCTCATCTAGTGTCTCGCCTCCTCAAGTGGCGTGGCGTCCGCCTCATCAAGTGCGTCTGCCTCTAGTAGTATCCGCCTTCTCAAGTGGCGCGCCGCCTCCTCAAGTGGCGTCCACCTCATCCAGTGCGTCGCCTCCTCAAGTGGTGTCCGCCTCATCCGGTGCGCCGCCTCCTCAAGTGGCGTCCACATCATTCCAGTGTGTCGCCTCCTCAAGTGGCGTCGCTTCCTCAAGTGGTGTCCGCCTCATGATTTTCTAACGGGAGGGTGTTTTTTAGGTCAAGCTTAAAGCTTGATTACGAAAGCGGTATCTCCTAATGAGTAGTACGAGGCCTAACCTCGCTCACTACCCTACGGTCGGTCGAAGTGAGCTCACACACAAAGCGCCCAAAAAAAAATTGAAACATGGCATACAATCAACCGCGGCCTGGCCGATGCCATAGTTGGCCTAGGCATGGCCTTGGCCATATTCGGTCGAGGTCTTGCCTCGACCACATTTGGCCGAGGCCCCGCCTCGACTGCCGCGTCTACCGCATTTTTCCTTTAAAAAAAAGTCACATTCGGTCGAGGCCCCGCCGCGTCCGCTGCGTTTTGCCTTTCAAAAAAAAAACAATTTCATCTCTCTTCTGCACTATTATAACTCTCTAGTTAACTTGGCTACGCTCGCAAATTGGGGAGTAGGGAGGCTGGTGACAGGATAAGTGGACATGCAGCACCCCAATCCAAACTGCAAGAAGACAAGCACTGACCCAAAGGAATATAAACGGCCACTAGTTACGTAAGGACTGCACATTAAAGGGAAGGGTTATTATCAACGACTCCATCACCATACATTGAAAGCTCACCATCATACTGTCCGTTACAACTTGTAGAAGAGGAATCGTTGCACTTGGAGTATAAGTAGAAGTCTGTTGTAGGAGGAAGGGGGGTCAGTTTTCTTACGCACAAACACTACTGTACTAACACTACTGAAACCACTGATTGTACTGAGCTAATAATACAAATTATATTCCGTTAACATATTTACCGCCATGTCCAATTTAAGCCCATATACCATTCCTTTTGAAAAAAAAAATCCTTCAAAACACTTTAGTGTACACATCATAGAGCCCTGCAACACATAATCAACACTCTAGAGCATTTTCCTCACAAATAACACACAAAGGATTCCAAATAAGCATAATACAACCCCAATTTGACCCTTAAAGTAAGCATCTTTTGGCACTCATCACAATCTAGGGTTTACCATAAATCCAAGTACTACAACACTTAGCCTTCAATCATGGAAAAAAAACACAAAAAGAAATTAATGAAACGAGAAAAGAAACTAAGGGAAACCCCTTTAATCAATGAAGAAATTTAATTCTAAACTTCCCCAATATGTAAAGATGTCTTCCCACAAGTGGTTGAAGCATCAAGAGTGTCTTGGAAGGTTTCTTGAAGTCTCAAGTCGAAAAAGTCCTTCAAAAGATCTCAAAATAGGGTTTATATAGCAATTTTCGCAGTTAACATGTGTCGTGACATGGCCACGACACATCCGTGTTAAATACGACCCAGTAACACTACCCAATTAATGTAAGCGTGTCACTTCCATGTCTCCTAGGCACATTGATTTACATCCTCAATTTTGGCCTTACTTCTTTATGAACTTGAGGAAACTTTGAACACAAAAATTTTAAGGAAGTCTCTTAGCTTTCCATAGACACTTGAATCACCTTAAGTGGACTTCATATAAGGAAGTTATGATTAAAACACTATAGACATGTAGTAGGTTGGATTCCTCAAGGTGCGCACGCTTGATTCTTTTGATTCTCTAACATCAATGCATCCCTAGTCTCTCAAAGTGTTTGACACGAAAGTTTTAGAGGACTTGATTAGCTCTCCATTGATAATTGAATAACTTCAATTTAACTTTGTATGACAGAGTTATGACAAAAATACTCTATCATGTAGCAGATTGTCCTCTTTTACCATTCTTGCTTAGAAATACCTAAAAACTAAATGATAAAATATTAAGTAACAAATTTAAACAATATAAATAAGATATAGACCAAATTGTTATAAGGCTATAAGATAATATAAGCTAACTAATCAATAAGTGCATTTGAGCACTTATCACTAAGCACCTATTATGTAACATTTTAATACAACGTTACCTTGGTAATATCAAATAATTTAAACTAAACACCCCTAAGCTTTAACTTTTAAGTCCAAGGCTTGAATTTCATCAGGAAAAGTTTGGTGAGATTTTTTGGTTAAGGTGATGTGCTGTTGTATTTAGAGTTATTCATGTATCAAGAACGATTTTTTAAAAATACTTTTACAAATTTGACCAATTTTATATATAAAAAAAAGTATTATTTACAAGAAAGTACCTAGCTGGCAAGGCTAGGTTTTGACCCGTGCATGATGCTCAATAGCACAGGGTCTCAATTTTAGAGGGACCAATATATATTTTTGACCTAGCTAGTTAACAAATCTTAAAAGAAAATAAAGAAAGAGAAAATTTTGTATTTAAGTCTACGTTTCTTCACGCCTCTTTCTATTTTACCTAAAAGTCATCAGTTTTTTTCTCCAAATCACACACCCCCATTGAAGAAGGCAAGATTCTTCCTTCCTCCATTATTTTTACAACTCTCCCCCAAATTTCTTTGATTAACAAAGTTACAATTCAATTTTCAATTCTCTCTCTTAATTAATTGAGCATGACTATTGCAAAATCGTTCAAAATCTTTGACATAATTTAATTTTCTTTTCAATCAAATCTTCAGTTTTTATGTATCAAACGGCTAAATTAAGGTTTCATATATTTACAAGAACGATATATATCACCAAAATTCAATAGACGGCCCTGGTAGCTTGTAATCAAAGTTGCACTCCACTTTAAGATAAATTATACTACGTATTATCTTAAGAAAATCAATAAACAGCTCCCACGAGATTTCAAATTTGAGAATTTTTGGTTAACAAATCAATTGTCATATCAACTTGGGTGAGAATTGCCTCTAATTTTATCATTTCTTTAATATACTACAGGAGATAGTGAACTTCTGAACAAATCGTCATTAAACAAAATCTTAAGGTTACTTTCGAAAGTTAATTAAAAAAAAATCTATTTCTAAAGAATACACACTATAATTGAGTTGGAAAAAATAATGTCTGGGACACATCATCATAATCAATTCATCATTGGTTCCATTCATTGATTTGAAACTCAAGTGATGTCTACCCATGTAATTTACAAGAATAAAATTAGAGCTAATCATTTATCCACACATTTCCAAACAAACTTAATACAACCACAAAATTTAATAAGTCTATCAATACAGATCTACACACAAAAAAAAAAAAAAAAAAAAGAAGAAGAAGAAGAAGAAACAAAACAAAACAAAAACAAAAACAAACAAACAAACAAACAAACAAAAAAACCCTAAATTTAACACTCGCACTCATATTTTAATAATACTTGAACCTAAGTAAATTATGAAATCTAAGGGTGTGTTTGGTTCGCACATGAGAATTAGAATAGGAATAGGTATCAAATACTTGGTAATGGTAATGAGTTTTGGTGAAAGTATTTTGCATGTTTGGTAGTAGGGTGGGATGAGAATGATTATTAATAGTTGAGGAAGCGGATGAGGAAAGGAAATGAAACTCTTATTTTATTAGGGAATAGGTTTTGTAATTAATGGGGTAATCAAAACGCATAATAATGTTTTAAAAACTTGTCAACCAAACAATAACAATGACTTTGATATCCATTCCTGATAGTAAACCTATCAACCAAGCACACCCTAAATGTATATATATTACAATTTATGGTACTAAATTACTAATCAATATAAAAAGTTCACAGAAAAAAGAATAATAATATAATTAAATAAATAAAATCTTCCCAGTTTTGATATTTAACTTTTCCAAAATCAAAAGCGATTTGGATGGCAGGATGTTGGGTCGAGCCTTCAATAACATTCTAATTCATGATCTATTCTGATATCAATTGTCAGAATCAAATGCTTATCAAAAGTTATAACTATTAGCGGATACACAACGTTACCTCCCTATACTTGAATAGCCATCAACACATGTCATGTTTCAATAACAAGATGCTAACTATACCATCTAAGCTAACGGTCAACAAACTTAATTTAAAAACAAGTTCAATAGCACATAAATATTTATCGACATAGATCACAAGTCAAACTTTATCAAGAATAGTTTCTAAGTGGAATATGATTGTTTTTTTATAAGTTACATTTATTTATTTAAATGTGACATTATTTGTTATTGTGATTATACTCATAACTTTAAAATTCCATATTTATCTATAAAGTAAATTAATTATAAATTCAAATTTAATTTTGGGAAAATTGTAATTTATTATGCCATCACAAATATGTCAATTATCAACGTCATTCCTGAAATATTAGCTGTGTAAATATTGACCCTCAATTTTCAAAGCGTGTCATATATTGCCCCATCCCCTGAATTATTATTGGTGTAGATGTGGTTATCCACCATTTTTCCTATTTGAAGATCACATTTTTCCTCCATTTTTCTTTCTTCGTTTGTTCTCCTTCCACAGACAACAATATATCTCCTTCCTATTTGGGGATGGGCAATATATGTCACGTTTTAAAAATTGAGATGTGACACTTACAACACGTACTAATAATTCAGGGATACATTAATAATTGTCATATTTGTGATGAACATAAATTAAAATTTTCACTTTTTTTTTTTTTTTTTGTTTATCGTGTAGCTCAAAGATAAAGAAACAAGTAATTATCAAAGCAAAAGAGAAAGGGAAAAGAAATGTTGATATGAAGTTGTCGAGACTCGACAAGAGGAAAGGAAGATGTCAAATAATAAGTTGAGGTGTGGTAATGAAAGTGGATATATATATATAATATGTATATATACACACATATGTATGACAATATAAGTGGTGTGGAGGCATTATATGAGCTAGCTGTCGCGAATGCCTCCAAACGCTTCTCACGGGGGTTCTCTATATCTCTACGCACAAACCTTCCCCCACCACCACTCCTTATCCCAAGGCAGGGGAGAATTATTCTCTCATCTGTGTTTTCTTTACAAAATAATTTATTTTTTTCAAAAGAAACAATAGGGTTTTTGTCATTATATTTATATATGAAATTGCGATTTTATAGATCACTCAATTACTGGTTTGAGTATTATTAATTTTTCAATTTTCACGCGGTAAGGGGTTACGTTTAACAATTTTGGTTCCTTGATTTATTAATACAAATTTTAATGCTTTACAACTTTGACTGTCTTTGTTGATTACCACATTGTGAGAAATATTAGAGGATCAAACGCGAATTTATATATAAATATAAAGATATAAAACAGTATTTTTCAAATGTATTATGTATCAACATCTCAATTATTGATTAACGATTTCAATATTTTTAAACTTTGATCTCTCTTTCTTTCTTTTCTTTTTTTTTTTTTTGGTGCTCAACTCTGGATTTCCACCATCGCGCTCCATACTGAAAGACAATGATCAACCACACCCCCAAGTTCGATAACTTTGATCTAAAAAATTGAAAATCTAATACTTTTATTCTCACAAAATGACTAAAATTGAGAAACTTTAAATACGATTCGAACTAAATCTAAATTAATCTTATAGTAGTCAAGATACAAGATGTTGTACATTGCAGGTTATCTCGTAAATCGAAGATATAGGATGTTATATATATAAAAAAAAAAGAAATTCATTATAACCTGAGGAGACTGATCTGAATAGGTAAATATTATTCTCGTATCTAGATAATCATCAGTTTAATTTTTACCAAGAATTTTTCAGTCCAGCCAGTCGCATTGACAAACGTTCATTTGCTTGACTTACCCTATCCCCACTATCATGTACGTACAATAGTATTTGCATCATTTCATGGTTCGCGTAATTTACAATTTTTAAATTTGCGAGTAAAGGCATATGATGCATCAACGTTGTAGTTTTGTACTAAATTACCATATTAACCTAAGTTGAAAAATCCCTATCGACTTTTTCTATATGTTTTTATTCTCATCTGACAATTTATCATTATTATTGAAATTAGTATAACTTTCTGTTTATAGAATTAGCGCGTTTATCCTAATAACAACCAAGCGTCCAAGCCTAAATGGTCTATTGTTTAAGGTAAAAATTTATTTACGTGACACCGTCTTATCGTGAGTCAGGTCGAACAAATGTAATATTAATTAAGAATAAAGTGTTTATTACTTATATGACAAAATGTAATACGTTTACATTTTGATTTAAAAGTATTACATTTTTTCCTCAAAAGTATTATATTTTCCATTATAAATAACAAACACATGTCAACATTACTTATTAGGAAAAAATGTAATATTTTTGATGGAAAATATAATACTTTTACATCAAAATGTAAATTTATTACATTTTCCTTCAAAAGTATTACATTTTCTATAATAAATAACAAACACTTTATTCTTGATTAGTATTACATTTTAACATATAAGTATGACATTTTAAACCCAGTGGGGTAGCTCAAGTGGCAAGTGAGCTCTCTTTGCGGGGAGAAATTTCGGGAGAACCCGGGTTCAATTCCCATAAGTGACAATTCCCCTTGGGCCAGCTCCTGTGCCTCTCGGAGCGAACGTGGGTGGACCACGGAGAGAAAGACCCTGTAAGTTTACCAAAAAAAAATATTGATCCAACATAACCTAATTCGTCTCTCACAGACCTCATATAAGTGTGAGCAATTCCGCTGTACGTATACCTTATTTTATAGTTGTCTTAATCATGTATTGAGTACTAAATAAAAATAAATAAATAACAAGTTGAATAAAAAGTGGAGATGAGCTAATGACTTAATTAATCCTATTGGGTATAATGTGATGAGAACAGCTTTTCACCACTACATTTGCCTCTTTACAATTAATTGTTCATGTCAACATCCATCTTGTTACCATTACCATTAGCAGCCTAAAGAATAAGGCTGACGTAGTTACGGTGAAGTGGATAATTTTAGTTATTCTATTTTTTAAAGCCTGTTTAGTATTTATTTGTTTAGATCAAAATAAACAATATTTAGATCAATGATATGACAATCAAGTATAAAAATTTAATTCCACCACAAACAATACGGTAGTTCGAGAGTAAGAGTTAGTTGGACTGCACATATATAACTTTAATGGGCTCCAAGCAACATTGATACCAAATTGAAGCATGTGCTCCATCTCAACTAAAAGTCTAAACTGATAGTTGGATTGTACATTTATGTTTATATATTATTTATGCTCAACAGAGTTTATGTGAGTTTATATATATCAATCAACTAATTAAAATTAAATGCGATATTTCTACCACCAACACCATCTTGACACGCCCTCTCCTAAGAAGACAAAGCCAAAAAGAAAAACATTACCAAAATATATACAAAGTGTCTATTAAGTTAAAGGATCAATCGGTAGTGATGAGAACCAACTCTAAATTATTTTATACAAATAAATAACGATGTTTACCAATTTAGCTCATATTGATGGTAGGAATTTAGTTACGATGGTTAGTTCTTTTAGTAGTGTTTTAGTTTGGGACTCTGATCTCCTTATGTGTATTCAACACTTCTTTGATTAATATAATTTTTTGTTTTGATGGTTTAAGAAAAAAACAAATATCGATGACATTGTACATTGACACATTGTATAATAAAAGAGAGAATTTTGAATTCTTATTTCTGAGAATTGTTCTCAAATACATGCATGCATACATCGAATCTTGTAGTTATATGTTCCCAAATGCATTTGATGTTTTTATTTAGACCCTTTTTGGTAATATAGTTAGCTTATCAGTCAATTTTGACTTATTTAATCATTATTAGTTGTTTGATTTGGTTAAATATTTAATATACTTATTTGATTAATTAGCTTTTTAAAACAACTTATTACTCTAAAATGCTAAAATTCATAAAAGATACGCAAAACAACTTTTTCGATTAACGTTTTGAAAAAAAATTATTTTGTATATATAATCAGCTATCAGTTAATTTATCAAATTATCTTTCTACAAATAATTAATGTTATCAAATAGTCAAACTCATTAACTCAATCACCTAATATCTAACTGCTGTAATTACCAAATATCCCTTAGTGTAAAAATATGAAAAATAGTGGCAATAAAAAATAACGAAATAGCAAGGAAACCAACAGATTTTGAGCAGTGTTAGGCTCGATACTATGTTCCAAGAAAAGAAAAAGAAAGAAAAAATTTAAAAACTACACCTAGCTAGCTATTAAAAACATGGTATATATAATAGTTGGTGGATGATTGAGGGGCAGATCTGGCAATTCAAAATTGAGAATACAAAAATATAATTTTGTGCAATCAAAATCTCCTGTGAATCTTGTGGTACTCATGCAGAATACAAACAAAGAGATCATATGGGGTTTGAATTGAATACTCCTTTTCCCTTTATAAACCCATCCAACACAACGCAGCCGCTCCAGCAATATGAGTCTGATGAGAACTAAAAGAGGCTTCACAGAAACAGAAAAATCATTTTTCTGAGTGATATATATATATATATATATATATATATAGCCCAGATAGATATGGGATCCAAAGATGAAAAGAGAGCTGCCCTTAATCAACAGCTCCGGCAGCTTCGCTCCGCCACTAATTCCACCGCTGTAAATTTTTCTCTATCATAATCTTCATTTATAACTCCCTTTAATTTCTTGCTAGATTCCTTTACTGTTTAATTCGTTTAAAATCCAATAGATTAATTTATCCATTTTTACCTGCTTCTTTGCTCCCTTTGGAGTTTGGATATGGAGTGACCCATATTGCTTGTATCAGTTGATGATTAAATTTTATCAACAAATTGAAATTATTTGTCATTTTGGAAGAATACCCTTTGTTTTTTTGAATACTATTAACTCTGTTAGATTGTCGTATCTGTCGGTACATACTTTTCTCAACCTACTAAGCACAAAGAGCCAATCCCCAGCCTCTAACTTGGGAGGGCCACAGCTATGCCGCTTGACCACAATGTTTGTTAGGCTCAAACTTTTACCAGTTACATCAAAAGCTACTAGACTCCAACTTTATTTTCTTATACTGTCACACATTTTCAAAACTCTGGGTGCTGAACTTGACCTTTAAACTTTTTACCGGCCTCCACCCCATAATCTCCCAGCCACCGGGCACTTAGACTTAGCCTTTCACTGGCCTCCATCCAACACCCTTTGACTGTAAGATTTGGATTCAAGTCCCACTAAAAGTTAATAAGTTTTTATTAGTCCGCCTAGCTAATTATGGAGTTCAACAATTATAATTACAGAACTCGATCAACTTGTAGTGTAATTGCAAGGTGTTTGGGCCCGGGTGATTATAAATAAGAATCATTAATTGTTTCTGATTTCTATTCTCCGTGTATAATCTTAAAATCTCATTAAGATTTTAATTAGGACAGAATATGCATAATTAAATGAGTTTGTTTTTGTGTGTCAGGTGAATAAAGCATCGATCATTATGGATGCATCAAGGTACATAGAGGAGTTGAAGGGAAGAGTAGACAAGTTAAATGAAGATGTTTCTTCTTCCCAACCCTCCCAAGATGATACCCAAACCGCGTTACCTGTTGTATGGTTTTTAACTTCATTCATGAAATTAAATCATCAATAACAATAAAAAATAAAATCTTATACTATCATTTCTGCTTTATATTGAGTGAAATTTGTCTTGCTTTTGTTAATTAACTTAGTCTTAATTTCAATCTTGAAGAGTTCAAAATATAAACTTTTTAGTACCATTTCAACCACAATCATTTTATGACTTATATGACGTACTATTCTTAACTTTTTATAGTTACAACAATTAGACTGGCTATATACTACGTATAGATAAGATTTTATTTCTCTATATTTGCATTTTGTAGATACTTGAGAGGCTGTGAATTCAACTTGTGATTTTAAAGTGTTTGACATTCCACATTATGATAGATCATAAGGAAAATTGTAATTTATGCGCCTCACAAATATGTCATCTGTCAATGTCACCCTTGAATTATTAGTACAGTAAATGTTGTCCATCAATTTTCAAAAAGTGACATATATTGTCCTCCCTTGAATTATTAGTGGCGTAAATGTGATCACCCGTCATTTCCTCTATTCGAAGACCACCTTTATTCGTCTATTTTTCTTTCTTCGTTTGTTCTCCTTCGGCCGACAACTATATTTCTACTTTTTCCTATTAGGGGAGCGGCAATATATGTCATGTTTTGAAAATTGAGGAATAACATTTTCACTAATAATAATACAGGAGTAACATTGATAATTAACATATTTGTAAGGGGCATTAATTACCATTTTCCCCATCATATGATCAAGTAATGTGTTAGCTCACACTCTAGCTTGAGCTTTAGATTCTCAGTCTAGACCGCTTCTTTGGTTTTCAGTTGTTTCTAGCTTCTTGTATTCAACATTTTATCTCGGTTAATTAATTCCAGTATTCATGTTTTTATTTCAAAAAATATATAACCCTTCCTCGGAATGACCATATGATCATCTTCTCTTTCAAGCAGGTTACAGTAGAAACCCTAGAAAAGGGGTTCTTAATCTCTGTATTTGCAGAAAAGAATTGCCCGGGTTTGCTAGTCACCATTCTTGAAGCTTTTGAAGACCTGGGCATGGAGGTGCTGGACGCTAGGGTTTCTTGCTCAGACACTTTCCGCCTACAAGCTGTTAGCGAAGTAAGAAATTAATTAAATAATTGTTTTCAGATTTACTTATTTTGGTTTTCCATGTTTTTTCTTCCTAAAAATTAGGAAATAAACCGCATATAGAATTTGAAGCACATACAAGTACAGTGAAACATGAACTAATTCGCAAATTATATCGTGGACCGTGGTCCACAATGCATTGTGCACCGCGGTCTCAAAACGACGTCGTTTTGATTAATGAAACAAACGGATGAATTCGCGCGACTCACTTTCTTTTCATATATACTGCAGTTTCTTTTCATATATACTGCACTTTCTTTTCAACACAACTGCAGTTACTTTTTAATATAACTACAGTTGTATATTATCGAATAAAACTATAGTTATATCAAAAAGTAACTGCAGTTGTGTTGAAAAGAAAGTGCAGTATATATGAAAATAAACTGCAGTATATATGAAAAGAAAGTGAGTGGCCAAGTGCTGTATATATGAAAAGAAAGTGCAGTATATATGAAAAGAAACTGCAATATATATGAAAAGAAAGTGAGTGACGCGAATTCATCCGTATGTTTCATTAATCAAAACGACGTCGTTTTGGGGACCGCAGTCCACATTGCATTGTGGACCGCGGTCCACGATATAAGAACTGGAACTAATTATACAACTCACATAAAATCTTTTACATAAGATTTGTCGGATAGCAAACGCTATTCATAGTCCCAGCTGATGTTTTCTTCATGCACTTGTCTTAAACATCACGTGTGACTCAGTACAAAACACCATATATCCACCTCATAATTACGACCACAAAATTTCTTTTTTTTCATCTGTTTCTTTTTTATATACAGTGCTTTCGTGATTAAAGTTTAATACCAATAATACTATTTTCTCTAATATAATAGTTATTGTTGAACATAAATAACTCTATTATATTATTGATTCTATATTACAATGCATTTTCAAATTAAACATGATAAAAATTACATCACCGATACGTAATTTGCACTTGATGGATAATTGGATACTATAAATTAAAGATCTGGATTCAATACAAGTGTGCTGAAATACACAGAGACATATATATTATATTCATGAAAGCAAAAATTTATTAATTTAATTATATGATTATATTCTGATGAAGTGAAAATTAAGAGAATTTTTTGGCATGAATTGCAGAAAGAAGGAGATACTGATAACCTAGATGACCAAGTGGTTAAACAAGCTGTAGTGCAAGCTGTAAGAAACTGGAGTGCAAGAAGTGGGCAAGATTGATATACCTGTAGACGAACTTGCATTTTATCGTTTTCTTTTTCTACTCCTTTAAACTTCCCCCACCAAAAAAATATAAAAAACTTAAAATTTTAAAACAATTCAATTATATATCTATATATATATTGTAACCCAAAGGGGAAAAATTATTCTAAAATTCAATTCAGAAAAGTGTAACTCCTTTTGGATTGACTTTGGGTATACATATATCATATGGACTTGGAGGCATGCACATTTTGCAGTTCAAAAAATGTAAATAACTATTTTAAAGAAAATGTTACACAGAGTACACAAAGTGACCATGCTATTTCTCATTCAATGTAACTATAGCTAGGATTCTACATGGGATACCAAGCCAAAGAGTAAAAAGTAAATGTTTAAAAACTATCACTTAGAAGTTGAAAGTTATTAATTAAGTTGAGGTAAAATTACATTATATATGTGTGTGGTAAAATCAACTATGAAATATATATATATATATATATATATATATATATATATATATATATATATATATATATATATATACACACACACTATGCTAGTGTTTGTACCGGTACGATACACGGTAATGAATATTGACCTTATAATAACATGATTTTATTAAAAACAAAATAGTTAGCTATTAGTAACTAACTCATAGAATGAAAGAAAAACATTGATGAACTACATTAATAAAAAAGGTAAATGTTAAGCATTATATACGACATTTTTAGTCGTATTTAGAGACCTTCATCATCCCCACATATCAATACTTTCAAACTCCTTGGATGACTTACCCTTGAAACAACTCCGTACATTTGACCGTGATTAAAGACGGACTTCTTCAAAAACAAACCCACATGAGTGATAATGTTTGTCCTTGTCTTTTATTAATTGTCCTGGCATAAGAAAGCATCAAAGAGAATTGTTTCCATTGAAACTTGAATGGTAATTTGAATCAGAAGGTATTAGAGACATCCGCGGTACTAAAACCTTTGTCCTTGCATGAGCTCCGCAAATAATTTTAGCTTCAAGCACACGATCAACCAATATTGTCACTATTAAACGTGTACCATTACACAAGCCTAAAGAATAATCAATGTTTCTTAATAGCATCACTGGTGAACCTACTTTAAGTGTCAATGAATGATTTGAAACACTTGAGCATTTTAAACCATTTAAAAATTCAGGTGTGTAAATCCGCCAACATATCAGCATTTGAATCAAATTTAATTTGAATACAGAGTCGCAGCTGAGATATGTTCTACCTTCAGCTTCATTCATAGCATTCATATACTCATTTATGCTATCCACCACATCCAAATTTGAAGCCAATATTACACGATTCTCTAGATAACTTTGATTACAACTTGCATTCTGAAACATTGGGAATGCACTTTTTACAATTGTAGCAATAGGATCTTCTTCAAAATTTAACAAATTTTCCCTTATAATAGTGATTTCAGAATCAACATCATTTTGTACCCCCAGCACACCGTCACCAATATCAGCTATCCACTTGGCAAAATCTTCAACTTCGTGATAGTCATCCCCATTTTGAATATCTTGCAATCTAAGATTTTTTGTGAGGTCAAGTACTCAACAATGTTTCCATAGGTACGATGAACTAATACTTTTCCCAACAAAATCTTGCCTCGTTCCTTCGGGAATAACCAAAAGTATCTAAAATCTCCACCAAACGCATTAGTTTTACCTCCAAAGGTCATATATGAGCTTAATGGTTTTTGAAATCTCAACAAATCTCTCATTGTCTTGTCCAATGCTTCAAAGCAGTGTTTGTGCATCACTGAAGCTTCATCCCAAATTATTAGTTTGCACTGAACAACCAATTTTTCCAAATGACTTCCTTGTTTAATGTTGCGTGTTGAATCTTAATTTATTGAAATGGGTATAGCAAACCTTAAATGTGTTGTGCGTCCCCCATGCAACAGTAACGATGTTATACCGCTAGAGGCAACATTAAGAACAATCTGACCTTTTGATAGCAAATATAAAGATAAAGATCACCAAACAAAAGTATTGTCTATTCTACCATTCCATACACAAAGAACAAACGTCCAGCGTTTGCGTTAACATCTTGAATTATTGTATCATATATTCCTCTTTGTTTTTCAGTTAGTTGATTCACCAACATTTCATTTTCATTCCTTTGCTCTTCACAATCATATGAAAGCTCTTCATAGATTAACCTATTTGATGATATTCTTGAATTTTCAAAATTTGGAAGATGCATATGAGGAAAGTCACTTAAGCTCTTACCCCAAATGTCTAGCTCCCCTAACTTTGTTAAGTAGACACCAAGGGAACCACACCAACCATTAACTTTAATCTAATTTCGTAGAAGAGAGAGGAACATCTTAGTCAGGATAGTTGCAAGTTTTCCTCTCTCCCGTTTAGCTTTCTCGTGGAGGGTTTTTTTAGGGTTCTCTTTCTAAGAGGTCTTTTCAATGAGGTTTTTCCTGTTTCATTGCAATGGAGAAGGGTGGTCCGAGCGGTCTAGCTGAGGCATACGAAGCACTGAATCTTGAGGATTAAGGTGTGGATGTCGTTGTGGAGGCTGAGGACATTGTCCAATCGGTTTTCGATTTCAGATTCGCTGCAGTAGGACGTGTTGTGACGGATAGACCAGTGAAGTTCGTTGTTTTCCGTGACGTCATGACTTCAGCTTAGCGTCCGGCGAAGGGTGTTCATATCCGGGAACTTGGTAACAATCGTTTCCTCTTTACTTTTTATCAAGAACGTGACATTTTGAGGGTGGTGGATTATGGCCCATTGACATATGAGCATAATTTGGTGGTTTTGAAGTGGTTGAAGCAACTTGATGATCCGTTGCTGGTCAAGTTAGAGGAAGAGGCGTTTTGGATGCAGGTGCATAACTTGCTTTGAGGCTTCATGTCTGAGAAGGTGGCAAAGCTGGTGGGTAATTCAGTGGGAAGGTATGAGAGTGTTGATCCAAAAAACTTTGATGGTGGCTGGAAGATGTTTTTACGGGTTCGCATTGTTCTTGCGTTGTCAAAACCTCTGAAGTCGAAACTCCGTATGAAGAAGCCTGGAGGGGATTGGTTTTGGGTTGACCTCAGCTATGAGCGTTTACCTTCGTTCTATTTTCAGTGTGGAATCATCGGTCATGGGGATCCTTTCTGTGCTGTTGAACCGGCGAACTCATCTGGTGAGAAGCCGTTTGGTTCGTGGCTCAGGGCTGGTGGTAGGAGAGGCACGCTAGCTCCGGTGAATCGGTGGTTAGTCTTGGATCCGGCAGCGATAACTCCTGAACCGGATGTTCCGGGGGAGGGGGCTGAAACCGTTACTCATAACGACGGAGTTATGAAGCCGTTACAGTTGAATGAGTCATTTAAGACTGATTAGTGCAGATGAGGGAGTGGGGGAGGAAATAATGGGGTGCGGGGGAGTAATGAGGGGGTGATTAATGTAGAGGGTAAGGTCCATTATGGTGAGAGTAATGAGATTGATGAGGGTGAGGGAGTAGTGGTTATTGATCCAATGAGTTGTTTAAGTTGGAACTGTCGTGGGCTTGGAAACCCATTGGCAGTTTAGTCTTTATTGGGCTTAGTTCAGCAACATAAGCCTGATATCTTGTTTCTGATGGAGACTATGTGTACTAATCGACGAGTGGAGAGAGTTCGGGTCAAATTAAAGTACGAGAGTTGTTTTGTTGTTAACGCGATTGGTCGTAGTGGAGGTTTAGCTCTAATGTGAAACGGTGGTTTAAGTGTGGAGGTAGTTGGGTACTCGAATCATTATATTGATGCGAAGGTTGGCGGAGATGGTTTCTCTCCAGCGTTGTGGCTCACGGGCTTTTACAGTCACCCTGACCGGAATCGTCGTAGAGATTCTTGGGAGTTACTAAGGTATTTGTCTTCTCTTTCTACTCTGCCTTGGGCCTTAGTGGGTGATTTCAATGACCTACTTTGGGATTTTGAGAAAAGAGGTCGGGTTCCTCACCCTCCTTGGCTTCTTAGGGGCTTCCGGGAAGTAGTGAGAGAGAGTGGCCTTGAGAATTTCAATTTTGGGGGTTTTCAATTCACTTGGGAAAGGGGTAGGGGAACTGAACATTGGGTACAAGAAAAGTTGGATCGAATTTTAGTTTCAGGAGAATGGCGTGATATTTTCCCGAGTGCGAAGGGGGTGGCTCTTGAAGGGGGTAGTAGTGATCATTTGCCATTGCTGTTGATCACAAATAGTTTTACTGGGTGTGAGGACTCGACGTCGTCCGCGGTTTGAAAATGCCTGGGGGGAAAATCTTGAGTGTAAGGGGGTTGTTGAGGGGGCGTGGTTTGATTCTTAAGGTAGGGATTTCGTGGAGCGGCTGGAAGATTGTGGGAGAAGGGTGTGGAATTGGGGAAAGAGGGTGGGGTAGAGGGAGGTGGAGGATTTAAAGCAATGCAAATTACGTATGGGTTTATTGAGGGGAAAGAGGGAGGAGGAGGCAGTTCGACAGTTTGGTCAAGCACATGGCCAATACTTAACTATTCAACAGAATTAAAGTGATAGATGGAAACAGCGTGCAAAGGAATTATGGTACACTTGCGGTGACCAGAATTCTCGCTATTTCCATACGTCAATAAATCGAAGGCGTCGTCGTAATTCAATCCGTCGCTTGCAAAATTCTGATGGTGTACTAGTGTCGAATGAGGATCAAATGGGAGCTGTAATGACAAAGTATTTCTCAACGTTATTCACTTCCGAAGAAGGGTGTGATGGGCCTGTTCTGGAATGCCTTGATGGCCAAATCAATGATGAGCATAATGAAATTCTGCTTCGCCCAATTCTAACAGAGGAAGTGAAGGGGGCTCTTTTTTTCATGCACCCGGATAAATCTCCAGGACCTGATGGGTTATCTCCAGCCTTTTATCAAATGCATTGGGATATTCTGGGAGAAGAGGTAGTTTCCTTTTGCCAAGCTTTTCTTTTGACTGGTCATTTGCCTTCTCGTGTTAATGATACGCATATTGTTCTTATTCCCAAAACAAATTCCCCTGTTTTGATGTCTGAGTTCCGTCCTATATCTTTGTGTAATGTGATTTATCACATTTTAGCTAAAGTGTCGGCAAATAGGATGAGAGTTTTGTTGAATTCTATTATTTCAAATGCTCAAAGTGATTTTATTCCGGGTAGATCCATTGTTGATAATGTGCTCATTGCGTTTGAGTCTGCCCACACTTTGAATAGGTATAGAGGGAGTCGGGGAGGTTTTGGTGCTCTTAAAGTTGATATGAGTAAAGCGTATGACAGGGTCGAATGGGGCTTCCTGGGAAAGGTCATGTTGAGAATGGGTTTCAGTGAGCGTTGGGTGGATTTAATGAGAGAATGTATTACTACGGTCTATTACAGGGTCTTAGTGGAAGGTAAAGAGTGGGGCCCTATTATTCCGGGTAGGGGCTTGCGTCAAGGGGATCCTCTATCTCCATGTTTGTTTCTTCTTGTGACAGAATGCTTGAATGCTATGTTAAGTATTCAAGAATGGGAGGGGTCTTTGCATGGGTTGAGGGTTGCTAGGAAGGCTCCTGCGGTGTCTCATTTGTTCTTTGCTGACGACTGTTTGTTCTTTTTTCGGGCAAATAGTCTTGAGGCGGGTGTCATTCGTGAGGTGTTGAGGGAGTATGGTGAGGCGAGTGGTCAAAAAGTGAATTTTGATAAAACCAGTATTGTGTTTAGTGGGAATGTGGAAAGGGAGGACAAGGAGGCTGTTTGTGAAATCTTAGGGGTTCATGAACAGCAGGGGCGGGGTAAGTATTTAAGACTTCCGGGGTATGTGGGACGAAGGAAGAAAGAGATTCTGGGTTTTGTGCGTGATAGGGTTCGGTCGAGGATAAAGAGTTGGGGGAATAGATTTCTATCTCGGGCCAGGAGAGAAGTTTTATTAAAAACGGTAGTTCAAAGCCTCCCCAATTATACTATGAATGTTTTTCTACTTCCTCAAGGTTTGTGTGATGAGATTGAGCGGGTCATGAACTCTTTCTGGTGGGGTTGTGAGAACTGGAGAGGGAGAGGGATCCGTTGGAGTACATGGGGGGATTTATGTAAACCTAAAGCTTTTGGGGGGATGGGTTTTCGTAAAGTGAGGGAGATGAATGTGGCTATGTTAGGGAAACAGGGATGGAAGTTTCTAACGAATCCAACCTCTCTAGTCACTCAGGTTTTTAAAGCCCGGTATTTTCAGAATTGTTCCTTCCTGGAGGCAGGACCGGGTTCAAATCCTTCCTTTGTATGGTCGAGTATTCGTGCATCTCAGGGGGTTTTGAGAGAAGGTGTGCGGTGGCGGGTTAGAAATGGCCAAAATGTGAGGGTGTGGGGAGATCCGTGGTTACCTATTGTTGATAATCCTTATGTTATAACCCCAGAACCTGCTTATTTGAATTGTCCTACTGTTAACTCTTTGTTCTGCTCTATGTCAAACACATGGGATTGGGAGCTTCTCCGGGATATTTTTTGCCAACGGGATATATAACAGATTATGAGTCTCCCTGCCTCTTGTGTGCGAATTCCAGATTCTGTTTTTTGGGGAGGGAGTGAAAATGGGATTTATACTGTTAAGAGTGCCTATAAGATTGCAACCGGGATTATTCGAACAGGGAATGTGATGAGTTGGGCTGGGATATGGAAGTTAAATCTACCACCCAAGGTTAAATGTTTTTTCTGGGCATTGTGTGCTATGTATCTCCCTACAAAAGATGCTTTGCTGTTAAAACATGTGGATTGTGATTAATTATGTTTATTATGTGGGATGGCTAATGAAAATGCTACTCATATTTTTGCTAATTGTTCTTTTGCGCGTGATTGTTGGCGGATATTGGATGATGCTTGGTAGCTATCCTATGTGGATTCCTTGGCTAATTGGCTTGACAAAATGATGGAGGTGCTTTCTATTCATATGCTTGAGAAGGTTGTAATGGTTTGTTGGGGGCTATGGGAGAATAAAAATGCTATGCTATGGTCGAATCAGTGCCGTGACCCCGCAACTCTGGTGCAACATGTTTTGTTTTATGCTCAAACTTGGCAGAATTTGAATGCTACTGTGAATGATACTAGCGCCAGTCATATGCAACGTGACAGTTGTTGGCAGCCACCCCCTACTGGATATTACAAGATGAACATAGATGTTGCTATGGATATCAATCGAAGATGTATGGGCTTTGGTTGGGTTATTCATGACGACTATGGTAAAATTGTAGGGGTTCTTATGTCATGAGTTAGTGGACTATATTCTATCAAAGAGGCTGAAGCTATGGGGGCTCGGGAGGCCCTTAGTTGGATAAATAAAAAGGGATGGACGCGAGTGATTCTTGAAACCGATGCACAAGTGGTAACTCAAGCTGTTAACAATGGTGATTTCCTTACCCCGTTTGGGGCCATTGTTTATGAGATTCGTGTTTTTTTTTTTTAGTGAGCTACCTTATGTTCATTTTCCTTTTGTGAGACGTAGTAGTAATATGTTGGCTCATGTTATAGCCAAAAGAGCTCTTTGTAATGTTGAGGGGGAGCGGGTTGAGTACCTGGACTTTTTACCTCGTTTTCTTTCCTCGTTTGGTTTAATATAAAGTCTGGTTTTGTTTTGGTTTTCAAAAAAAAAAAAAGTAGACACCAAGGTAATAAATGTCTCCAGTGCTTGGTGGTATGTAAAATATTCTACCAATAGCATACCCTCTTCTTCTAGGATGCCATTGTCGAAGATCTTTCTTCCATACAAATTTTGTTGGCATCTCTGTGTAAGTCAATGACCTTGCTTCAGGTTATTTTTCATTTTCTTCAAACCATTCTACAAACATACTATGAGCTACCGAAGGGTGTTGTATGAGGTCTTCCATTGCATCATCGTCCGCAAACACAACAGATTGTTGATCTGGTAGATGAAACCTCAAATGCTCAACTGAATGAGCCTTATGTTGTATTTCAAATCCAAACAGATGCCATTATGCTTCACACAGTGAAATGTATCTATAATCGTAGTACATATTTATCTCATCATTGACAATACCACGTTCTTCATCCATAGAGGTCTTGTAGAATTCAGCGGCAACCCGTCATGACCTTTATTCGCGTATTTGAACCAAATACTTGATAGAACGGGATTGATTACATCATTCTACATTGATATGAGCCTTATACTTCAACAAAAGGTGTCTATTGTGAGGTACAAAATATATATTGTCAAGATCAATTCCGTTCTTATTCACCGTCACACCATCATTCCGACGCCTATAGATGGGATAGCCATCTTCATCAAAACATGAATTATCTAAGAACTTTTTTGGGAAATATTTATTACACTTTCCCGAGGCCATACATGGTGAGTTTGTCTTAGCAGCCCCACATGGACCATGAAGCATGAATTCATCGACAGCATTGTAATACTCAGGGTCAATATTTTTGTTTCGAATCTCGATTGATATGTTAGAGTCCAGATATTCCACTATTTTATTTTCAAATGTTTTCTCCCGGAATAGTAGAATATGAGCATATGGTAGTTCTCCCTTTTGAAACTTAATTGTATATACAACTAAAATAATGAAAAACAATAAGAAATATAAATAAATAGATAAATGTTTTTTTAACTACTAGCATATAAGATAAACAAAAAATATTATTATAATGAAATAACACTTAGTTGGTTTGACTGTTCCAAAAAGCTTTATATTCTCTACATTCCTTTATTAATGTATCGAACTTCCTTTTAAAGAGACGACTAATAATGTCGGGACGGTCTTCTGGCCTCAAACCATGCTTCCCCAAGTAACGTTCAATTTCCGGCCACTTTGGTTACATGTAAATGTAATGAAAAGGTCTGGATAACCGATCCATCTACATATCGCCATTGCATCTTGTTAGTTTCGAATCATGTAGCGTGCCCTACCAGTAAAACTTGACGGCAAGACTACACACTTTTCCTTGTGTTACCGGATATAATTAACCACGTGTCAAAGCATCGGCGAAACAACTATATGATTCAGAGCGTAATTATTTTTGGTGCATCCTAACATATAGTAGCCTACCAGATTCAACCATTGTGTAGCCGTCTACCAGGAAATGTTGAAAGAGTCACCTTGAGTACACTAATGTTCATTTTTCCATCTTTCTTTCATGTAATTTGTAACAAACAAAAAAATCCTTTGGACTTATTCTTTGTCTACATCTAGCCACACCCTCTAGCCCAAGAAAAATGAATTTGTTCTCTATAGTCATCCTCACCATATTGGAACAACAATGGCTATTGCAACGGCAAATATGCCATGTTCCGCTCATTTATTCTTTTTAACACTCCATTCATAGACTCAATCAATATGTCACGTTCTCCCATATTGAAGTCAAGATCACCAACAACTGCGGCTACTTATGCAACTTGAGGTAGATTGTATGTTTTCGCATCCTTAGAACGCTTACCTAACAATTTGAACTTTAAGACGTGGATTGTTATCTATTTGTGCTTTGGCCATTCTAAATAACTTGACTAACACATTATGCTTATCGAGCTCAAACTTTATATATGCAACTATTTCACTGTGTATGACATTATCTTCAGTATCTGGTCTACAAATGATATAAGAAAAAAATGAACAAAATATGAAAAAAAAAACAAATATTTGATTGATACGAAATTAATTTAAAAAAACTTACCAAACTGCATGTATTCTATTAAAAATCTCATTGTCAGTGTCATATATATTTACAATTATGCAAAATGAGGTTGTTGTCCATCTTGGTGTAGAAGACTACCCATCAAATAATAATTTTGACCGTTTAGTCTAAAAATAGGTGGTCCTCTACTTGTATTTATAGATCTAACAATTCGACCCCGAGCCTCAGTGGAGGCAACTGTTGACTCTTTGTGCTTCATTAGGTTGAGAAAGTAGCTTTGCACAGATACTACATTGTAACATAGTCAGTAATACTCAAAAAAAAAAAAAAAATTCAACCCCCATTGATGTAAAACAAAACATGCATGTTGTTGTATGATATGATGTTTTGAAGAAAGTGTTTGTTTTTCTCGTCTTCACCAAAATATAATTGTTGTATACCATTTGATGGTATTGATGGTGGTGGCAATTGTATCTTTCCTTGACTGTAACGTTGCGAATATTTTGGTGTCCCTCTTATAACTAACTTATTCATCCTTTCTAGCTTCGAACCTGATGGATTTAATTAACCCGGGTAGCCCGAATTACTAAACCCGATAGAATTTATAGGGGGTATGACAAGTAATAGATCAAAGTGCACATCGGAGGTGATTATGTATTGGATAAAGCTAAGGATAATGCTATTACAAGATTGTATAATAATAGGACAAGAATGTTGTTAGGACAAAAGTAGATGAACATGTCTCAATAGGACAATGTTGCATGTTTTTATACTAATACTAGGCCCAACCGCTCGGAGAGAACCACTCTAACGGCCTTGGACCGCGTCTTGCGCCGAGAAGGCCGCGTCAAGCCATGGCCGAGCCTGGGGCTCGGCCAAGACGACCCTGAGGTCGGCTCGCGAGGCCGGGGTCGACCCATGAGGTCGGCTAGGAGACCTCGAGGGGTCGACTTGGGGCCAAGACGGCCCAGCCGGGTGGGCCCGGGTCGGCCCCATACTCCTTCTCCGGGTTGACCCGGGTGATATTTATCCATCAGAACCAAAATAGCACACCACAAAACTCACAGTCATACTTTTCTTTTTGAAATAAATACGTGTAATATATTACTCAAAGTGAGCCAAAATAGAAACAAGTGGGACAGAGTCCCAATACAAAATGCTAGTCTGATGCACAACTGCAGCAGCTAGTGAATGAGCTATAAAGTTCACCGATCTATGAACTAAACTGATTTGACAAACTAAAAACGAATCAATAGCACTCCTACAAGCATCAATAAATAAACCAACATAGGAATAAAATGAAGACTGCGCCCTGCGAAGCCCGCTACATAGTTGAGAACAGTCCGTGAATAAGCGAACGACAGCGACACCCCTACTCTTGAGCCAGATTAATGCTTCGTTACACGCTGCGAATTCCGCCATTAGGGGAGAAAAACAGTCGCGCACAGGTCCAGCACAAGCAGCCACGAACTCTCCACCTGGTTCCACCAAAACAGCGCTGAAAGCTGTCCTCAATGTTACCGGGTCGTAGCTTGCATCGAAATAGCACATTAGAAGAGTGTCGGCTAGCACCTGGTTGGTTTGCGCCGGAGCTTGAACAGACTGCCCATTCGCCTGCTGTCCGTGGTGGACCACACTCCAAGCTTGCAAAGTCGCAGCTGCTGTTGCCACCAAACTCCTTGGCACTGGAAGAAACCCATTCCATAATGCATTGTTCCTTGCTTTCCACATATGGTATAGTACAGCCACTGCCAAACACACGTTACCTTCAGTCTAGGCACTCAACAGATTTGTGAACCATACAATTAAATTATTGCCTACAATGCTAAAGTAATCCAAATGAGTTTCATGCCAAACTCGTTGCGCAAAGTCACACAAAAAGAGAGCATGCATAGTGTCTTCATGAACAATCCGACACATTGGGCATGAGGGGTCCACCTCTACCCTCTTTATAATTAAATTTGTTGTCACAGTGAGGATACCAGAGAGTGCTCTCCACATAAATATTTTCCACTTAGGGGGGACTTTTAATTTCCAAAAAGAAATCCAACTATCAAAGCTGGTTGGGGAATTTGCGTAGTCACCAATAATACTCCTATAACCACTCTTGACTGTATAGCAACCCCTTGGACCACCGTACCAAAACCATGAGTCCTCATAGTCCGGAGAGATAAGGATTCTTAATATGCGGTCCACATCAGGAGGCAGAAAAATATCCGTAAGAATAGAGTGATCTCAGGTATTAGTTTCTTCATCAATCAAGCCTGAAACCAAAGAACCACCTAACTGGGGAGGCATAGGCGTGACAATCGTTGACGCAGTCTCACTAGGCAGCCAGGGATGGCCCTAGATTAATGTTGATTTACCATTGCCTATCTGCCGCCTAATCCCGCTACACACAAGATCCTGTGCAGCCATAATACTCCTCCAACAATAACTTTGGCAATTGCCCAAAGATGCATTAAAGAAAGAAGTCCTTGGATAATACCTTGCCTTATAAACTCTTGCCACAAGAGACTGAGGCATAGTTAAGAAACACCAGGCTTGTTTTCCCAACATTGCTAGGTTGAAAGCACAGATTTCCTTGAAACCTAAGCCTCCAAATTTCTTTGGCACACACAAACGATCCCAGGCTTTCCAATGTATTCCTTTCTCAGCACCCGACCCCCACCAATATTTATTCATGGTTCTCTCTATAGAAAGACAAACTGACTCAAGAAGCAGGAGCACACTCATTGAACATAACTTGGGCCACACTCTTCAATAAAACTTCCTTACCAGCCTGTGAAAGCAACTTCTTATTCCATGAACAAACTCTCTGTTGGATCTTATCCTCAATATACGCAAATGCAGCTCTTCTATTTCTCCCTACAAAATTCGGCAGGCCTAGATATTTTCCAAAATTTGGTGCCTGAGCTACACCCAACATACCAGCCACCTCGTCACGAACACCTTCCGATATATTTCTACTGAAACAGATACTAGACTTGTGATAATTGACAGCCTGACCAGACATACTTTCATATACATCTAGACAATGTTTAATCGCCCCTGTTTCCTGGGTGTTTGCTTTAAAGAACAGGAGACTATTATCTGCAAAAAATAGGTGCGAGATTGGAGGGGCACCTCTTGCCACCCTACAACCATGAATAGAACCCTCTTCCTGAGCCTTTTGGAGCAGCAATGAAAGGCCCTCCGCACAGATTATAAATAGATATGGGGATAGAGGGTCCCCTGGCGCAAACCACGAGATGGCACCACCCGTCCACTGCTTACTCCATTAACCAGAAAGCTATAGTTAACTGTGGTAACACAAAGCATTACTAGGTCAACCCATTCTACAGCAAAACCCATTGCTAGCATCATACTCTAGAGGAAAGGCCACTCCATACGGTCATAAGCCTTCGCCATGTCCAGCTTCAATGCCCCCCACCCAACCATACCACTTTGCTTCCTGTGTAGAAAATGCCCCACCTCTTCCGCCACCAGGATATTATCAATGATTAGCCTGTTTGGAATGAATGCACTCTGTGACTCAGAAATCAGGCCGTCTTGCAGGTGCTCCAATCTATTGGCCAGAACCTTAGCCATGATCTTATAAATCACATTACATAGTGCAATGGGACGCAGATCTGACACAGACTCTGGAATACTCTTCTTAGGAATCAACACTATGTTAGTATCATTGAGACCAACAGGGAAAGATCAAGTACTCAGGCAATTAACCACAAATGCAGACACGCTAGCACTTATCACATCCCAATAATGATGATAAAACCCAAGGTTCATCACATCAGGTCCTGGGGCCTTATCAGGAAACATGGAG
This sequence comes from Ipomoea trifida, assembly GCA_003576665.1. Taxonomy (NCBI): domain Eukaryota; kingdom Viridiplantae; phylum Streptophyta; class Magnoliopsida; order Solanales; family Convolvulaceae; genus Ipomoea; species Ipomoea trifida. Next base: position 8,393,754 of record CP025655.1, read on the forward strand.
AACAGGGCTGCTTTAACCTCATCATACTCAAAAGGTCGCAATAATAACTCATTATCGCTCTGTGAGACCCGTGGCGTGATAGAGTTGAAAAAAGATTCCATATATAGGGGTGGACCCCCCTAAATGGAAGATATTCTGAAAATAGGAAAGCACAACAGGCCTCATATCTTCTCCCTCCACCCACACTCCAACCTCATTTTTTGGCCTAGACAAATAATTTTTCTTTCTACGAGTAGAGGTGTACATGTGGAAAAAACGCGTGTTCGCGTCTGCACCCTGCAACCAATGTAAATAATGACATTTGATTAGTAAAAAATATTCTAACATATTTAATTGAAATACATTTTTAAAAACTTACCAGACTGTAAATTGACCTCTTGTTGAATTTGTGTTGTCGCATCCATATCATCGAAATCGTTTATTAGATCTCTTGCAGTGGCCTTAATGTTTGGCATTAAATTCATGTCTATCTGATTCACAAAAGAACTGTTTCCTATATATATATCATATAAGGGTCACACTTGTGTGAGACCGTCTCACGGATCCTTATTCGTGAGACGGGTCGGGTCGGGTCAAAGCACCATGCAAATGTCATACTTATATGTACAAATCTCACACTTATATGCTCAAATATAACACTAATCAAAAATACAATTTTTGTTACTTATAAGAGAAAAAGTAATACATTTTTCATAATAAGTAATGTTGATAAGTGCCTCTCACTTATAAGGGCAAATATAATACTTTTGAGGAAAAATGTAATACTTTAAATCGAAATGTAAAAGTATTGTATTTTCCATTAAAAGTATTACATTTACCCTAATAAGTAACAAAAATTTTATTCCTGATTAGTATTACATTTGAGCATATAAGTATGGTATTTGTGCATATAAGTGTTACATTTGCATCTTGACCCGACCCGACCCGACCCGTCTCATGGTGAGACGGTCTCACACAAGTTTTTGCCATCATATAAATTATTAAAATTTGTTATATACACATACAAACAAATATAAAATACATATAGGAATATAATAAGAAAAGAAATCAATATTTTTATAAATTTAGAATTGTACCTTTATTAAGATTGGTCAAAGGTTCACGGTTTGTTGTATTTAGAAAATTAAAACGGTCTACATAATCAACAAATAATGAAATTAATTTATTGAGGCATAGCCAAAGACCTTGTGGTCAAGCAGCATTAAGTGATTCTCCCAAGTGGGAGGTCATAGGTTCGAGTCTCAGTGGGAGCAATGTTGACTTTGTTGGGCTTCAGTAAATATTTATTGAGGCATATAAATATTATTATAATTGTACAAATTAAATGGAAATTTTCAAGGTATTCACAACATGCATGATAAATGATAATAGAGAACTTGAAATCTGTATTTTAATTACAATGTTAGAGGTTAAATTTTCAAAATTAAGATGATAGGAATTGCGTAACTAATTTTTGTAATAAAAATTATAAGATAATTTAAACTAAGATATATCAATGTAATAAGAATCAGATAATTATGTTGTTACTAAATTAGAATTGTACCATTAGACGTCTAAATTAGAATTGTACCATTAGACATCTAAATTAGAATTGTAACATTAGTCTAAATTAGAATTGTAACATTAGTAAGACTGCTCAACGGTTCACGACTTGTTGGATTCACCATATTAGAACGATCTACAGAATGAAGACATAATAAAAATTAGTCATTGATACTCTTACAATATAATTAAAATTGTACGAATATTATAACATTTAACATAAATAAAAAAAATTTATGTTATCTAAGTTGTTGTACATTAGCTTGTGTTACGCAACTCATTGGTGTATGTAGTGAATATGTTTGTATACAAGTGAAAACTGCATTTGTTTCCAACTTTTTACGTGGCATATTTTCATCTTGGACGTAATCATTTTTGTGTATAAGAAACATCAAGTCATAAATGGTACTTAGACATCTTAGAAATAGTAATTAAAAATAGTATATTATTATAAAAAGAACTATTTAGATATTATAAAATCACATAATCAATATTGACTAATATAGCTTCAAGATGAATTCTGAGCCCAATACAAACAAACGAAAAAAAAAAAATCAACCCCTAAATTCTAACCCAAGGCCCAATTCACTAAAGCCCAATACTCGAATGACAAATTGGGTTAGTCAAAGATGCAATTGTTATGCTGTGAACCTGGTTCTACATTCACATACACTATACACTACATTCCAATCGTTATACCCTACACCACGGTGCACATAGCAATGTGCACCGTGGGACTAAACGGCGCCGTCCCACTAACTGATGTGACGGACGCCGTTTAGTCAATCCAATCACCGTTATTATTATTATTTTTTTTAATTAAAATATATAAGACACGGAGAGGCTTCCACAACAAGCTTCCGACTCCTTCGCTCCACTCACTCCACTCACGCTGCACTCCGACCAAGCCAAGCAAACACAACGCTCTCAACCAAGAAGCAAACAAACACAGCGATTCAGAGAAGAACTCAAGAGACATTATCATCATCAAAGCAGGCAAAGATACGCATTCATCAGCAACGCACACACCTTCATCGACTATCAACAACAAAACCGAATTAAAAGGTAAAAGATTTAGCAAACGCTGTTGATCAACGACATTGTGCATAATGTTTGAATATATATCGCATGTGCATTTGCATTGGCATTCTAGCATGCACATTTACTGATTCTCAGTATTGTGTCGTTTTATTATACACATTGTTGATTTTTCAGTATTAAACCTCATCAAACATCTGTTGTTAGGTTATTGATACTATGGCTTAGATTCTGTGTAACATTAATAAAGACTCTGTGTATTAAATAATGTCATTGTCTGCATTTTGATTATCATTCCGACATTGTTGATTCCAAATTTCAAATATTCTTGGTGATTGATAATAATAAGAAGTATATTCTGTGTATTATTGTAATTGAGTTTGTGTATTCGAGTTAATGTGTCTGTGTATTCCTCTTATTGACTCTGTATGCTCTAGCATTTTATCCAGGTTGTTGAATTTGGGTTATTGACACTAGGGTTTATATTCTGTGTATTATTGTCAACAACTTTGTGTATTTTACCATAACATTCTGTGTATACAAGAATGTTACCATACCACACTATTGATTCCAATTTTCCAACATTCTTGGTGATTGATAATAATGATAAGTATATTCTGTGTATTTTGGTTAATGTGTTTGTGTATTTGTGTTAATGTGTTTGTGTATTCTTCTTACTGGCTCTGTTTATTCTAGCATTTTATCCACATTGTTTGTGTTTTGAGGTTATTGATACTAGGGCTTAGATTCTGTGTATTAGTGTTAAAGACTTTGTGTATTGTAGCATATCATTCTGTGTATTCTATAATGATAATTCTGTCTTTTCTATTATGTGACAGCAATGTCAAGCTCTGATAGAAGCGATCAAGTCCTGGCGACTGCATTAGAAAGAAGAAAGAGAAAGAGAGAGAGTGCACCTACATCAAAAGCACAAACACAGGACAGAGAAAAAAAACAGAAAAAGAAACCTGCAAAAAAACCAACAAAGAAGGGTAAGGAGGTAGCAGAAGAGAAGCCACAACCAAAGAACTACTTTACAGTTCGGACAACTCCGAAACAGTTGTTCACCCTTGTTAGTAGTTTAACGGAGCAGCAGCATCAGGCTGTAAAAGATATAGGATTTGGACCACTCCTCGACATCAACGTGACTCATTGTGATGGTGTGCTAATCAAGCACATATTGGAGAAGATGGACATCGAACGATGCTCCATTGAAATTGGTGATTTGGAAGATGAGCTGTGTTTGACAGAGGAAGATGTAGAGTCTACGCTTGGACTCCCGCGGGGCAAACTCCCGGTTGTAGAGGGCACTTCTGCTAACGAGACTGAAGGATTCACTACTTTGGTCAAGGATTGGAGGCAGCGATGGGGAGTAGAGAAAGGAACCCCAACAACCAAGGAAATGCTAAACAAGATTGTAGAGAGAAAAGACAGCGGTGACATGTTCAAGCGCGACTTCGTCATCTTCGTTGTTACGACACTGATTAGGGGCTACAAGAACACCTTCTGCAATTACCGGATCCTACACTCACTGCAAGATGTGAGTAAGATCAAAGAGCTAAATTGGTGTGCTTACACCATAAAGAGCCTGCTAGACACTGCAGAGACATGGAAGTTAAACCCTGATACCTCGTACAGTGGCCCTGCAACTTTCCTGATGGTATGCAATACTGACTTATCTCTTATAATTCTATAAATTATTGAATAAAATGCCTTACTTGAGTCTGTCTATTCTATGTGTACTCTGTTGAAGGTTTCTGTGTATTCATTTCCACATTCTGAGTATTACTGAGTAGTAGTCTGTGTATTGTAGTTATTCATTATGTGTATTCACTTATATCTCTCTGTGCATAGTCCTACATACTAAACCATAGGTCATATATCATAACCACTAAATGTTTGTTCTAATCTTTGTTCTTTGAAGCTTGCTTACCTTGATAGAGTCCAGATCAGAGGCCTTGTTCTCAAACAAAACCCTCCAACAATTAGAGAATGGACAACAAAGGACCTCAAGGCAACGCTCAAACTGCATAGGAAAACAGGGAAGTATGGCAGAGGGAAGGTGATTGACAGAAGGCCAATTGTTGAGGAGGAAGTGACTCAGAAGCCAATTGAGTCCGAAGCTGTGCAAAGGGTGACTGAGTCCCTGAAAAAGATGAGTTCGAGCATTGCAGAGTTTGGAGAAGTCATGGCTGGAATTGGAACCAACAATTCAGCAGCGGAGATCATAAAGAACACATTCGTAAACTTCTCCCACACTGTCAATCCTACTCCAAGCCCCAATCCAAGCCCACCGGTCCCAGCCGAGAGCCTGCTGAAGGATGATGATGTGTTCAATGAGCCAAGCTTCTTAGAGGCAGTGGTTGAACTTGAGGCTGCATTCTATGCCACAGTGAGGAACATATCTCCGGAACAACAGCAACAGCAACAGCAGCGCAAGCAACAGCAGCAACAGCAGCAAGAGCAACAGCAGCAACAGCAGCAACAGCAACAGCAACAAAAGCAGCAACAGAAACAGCAACAGCAGCAACAACAGCAACACCAACAGCAACAGAAGCAACAGCAACAGCAACCCCATCCCCGAGGCGATCACAAAGAGGCAAATCTGCCCAGCCTACAATTGAGCCGACCCCAACCCCATCTCCAAGATCTCCCGAGATAGCAACCATGTTGGAAACATTGGTTGAAAATATTGCTAAACTTCCTACAGAGCAACAAGTGGCCCCACCTACTTCAATACCATCTGCTTCAACACCAAAAACACCGGCAGAACTTGAATTTGAAAGGTACACCTATGCTTATAATTTACTAATACTTGTGCTTATATTCTGTGTATCTTGTTGAGTAACTCTGTGTATTCTAACATCTCATTCTGTGTATTTCTGTATATTAAAATTTTTTTCCTGTAATTCACTTAGACTACATATTCTGTGTATTACATGGTAGTAGTTTGTGTATTACATGTTATCATTCTGTGTATTGACTATTATACTTCTGTATATACACAGCATCCTTGCAGAGTCTGAAGAGGAAGTTGAGGATGTCCAGATAAAGAAGAGACCGCAAAGAAAGTTGAAACAACTTCCTCTGGCATTACGCTCACCGTATTGGGCACAGAACAAGACAAAGCTGACAAACATTTCAGCTAAACAAAAACTCTTTTCAGACTATGCATTCTTGTCATGCGGTGGTCAATTTTCAATGGAGTAAGTTCCATTTTGATAACTTTTAGTATGCATACATCATATTACTTAACATATTATTCACTTATGATTAATCTATATTTTACTTCGTGTAGTGATATGCTCTACATGGGGAACAACTTGGTTGCTAATCGGGAAGATTTCATGTCATTGGCATCTGGCTATGTGTCTACAAACATCGTGCAAATTTGGTGCCAACTGATGAGTTTAATGGACATGAGAAGATTAGTTGACAAGCCAAAGAGGGTTTTCTTCTCAGAAATTGCTTTTGTAAGTAGACATTTTACTCTAAACTTTTTTTTTTCTTTCCTTTATTCATACCAATGCATTGTATAACAACCAAAAAAAAAACAAATTTTTGCAGATGACGCTGGAAAATGCAACAAATTTGCATAGTAAAACTGCTGCCACAAAAGCAATTTTGAAAGAATTCTATGGAGCACTTGATCACCAACTAGAGTCGATTTCTCTTGATCTCAGTGATGCCAGTCTTGTAAGTACAAAATA
>CP025655.1:8409368-8430572 GCA_003576665.1 Ipomoea trifida
CACATACTCTATTCTTCGGACACTTACACTGGTAATACTTCATAGTTATTCAATTAGTGTATAGTACTATACAGTATACATACACATAGAGAATATTCGTATATGCATGCACGCATGCTGTTTGCAAAAATCCAAAAACATATTCTATCAATGAATGCATGTGCATAATGTATGTTAGATCATTTTGTTTATATGTTTTATGTATCGATTCTAAGTTTTAATATGTATTAATATGTGATTTGCGATATGATGAACATGGTCTATGTATAGTTTATTGATTGAAGATGGCAATGAACATTGTGAACCCGAAGGTGGTGGCATTCATCATAGGAGCCACTAGTTCGGGGAAAACCAAGTTGTCTATCAGACTCTTACCCACGTCGGAGGAGTGACAACAACTCTAACAAGATCCAGGTCCATAGGGGCATTGATGTTTTGTTGAACAAGGTTATTGAAGCGGAGATGCAAGGTGTGCTGCACCATCTGCTTGGGGGAGTCGATCTCGAGGTGGAATATATTGCTCATGACTTTTGCCTTGACGCCACTACTACGATCGAGCAAATCATCAACTTCGGCAAGGTTCTAATAGTTGTTGACGGGTCGAATTCTTTCCTTGAAGCTCTGGTGGAGGACCCACTTTCCAGTTCAAGTCCAAGTACCATTACTGCTTCATCTAGATTAATAGCGGGTCATCACGTGATGAAGCAGTAACGGTACTTGGACTTGAACTGGGAAAGCGGGTCCTCCACCAGAGCTTCAATGAAAGAATTCGACCCGTAAAAAACTATCAGAATCTTGCCGAAGTTGATGATTTGCTCGATTGTAGCAGTGGTGTTAAGGCAGAAGTCATGAGCGATATATTCCACGTCGGGATCGACTCCCCCAAGCAGATGGCTCAGCACATCTTGGATCTACACTTCAATAACATTGTTCAACAAAATGCCAACGTCTCTATAGAGCTAGATCTTGTTAGATTTAGTTGATGATCTCTCCTCAAACGTGGGTGACGAGTCTAATAGACAAATTGGTTTTCCCCGAACTAGTCGCTCCCACGATGAATGCCACCACCTTCTAGTTAGCAATGTTTGTTGCCATCTTCAATCAATAAACTATGCCTACATCATGTTCATTATATCACAAATCACATATACATATGGGTTAAAACATAGAATCAATACATATAACATATAAATACAATGATCTAACACAAATTATGCATATGCATTCATCGATAGAATGCATTTTTGTTTTTTTTGCAAATAACATTCGCACATGCATATACGAATATTCTCTATGGACTATTACCAGTGAAACTGTCTAAAAAGTAGAGTATATACGGAGGAGGTAGAGACGGCAGGTAGGGTATTTACAGTTGCAAGGGAGGGGTTGGTATGGTATTTTAATGAAAGTTGTGGAACCCCTGCCCAAATTAATTATATATATAATCTTATTACAAATTTACTCGTTTAAAATTTAAATTAAATTCGTTAAATCGTCAAAAGATTACATGATTATAATGATTTGATGTATTATACTAATATTTGTATGAAATTTGAGCTAAAATGGTAATTTTGAGTGCCTATTTTGGTGTACAAATATATGTTGGATCCATTTCCAATTTTAGTCAGGTCAAAGTAGATTCAAGTTCTTCGCACTGTGACGAAGAAATCGGTATATTGTACGCTCAAAAGGGGTACCGTAATAGGTGAATGATACATGAATTCTCATAGTAGATCTATTTGAAAGAAGTCAAAGGTTGATTGTTAAGCATGTTTCAGTGCATTGAGGTTAATTAGCACCTTTTGGTGTTCTTTGGAGAAATTACTCTTCGGTGGTACTTAGGTCTTCTCCATTTCTGATTTTTAGTGGGTTTTGAAATAGTAAAAATTTTGGGGGTGGATTTTTAACGCATGTGGGACTAAGTTTATGGAGAAATCTTTCTCCAACAAATTTGAGGTTCTTGGCAGTGGGGAGTGGGGCCCATTGTGACAGAAATATGCGTCTCACGAACATGAGGCTTCGTGAGGCGAAATTTAGGCGGGCGCGTAAATCTAATATTTTTTAATCTTTTTTAGAGATTTTGATTTTTTTTTCTTTTCTTTTTTTCCTCCACTTTCATTTTCTATTTCCTAGTCACACCTGCAAAATCTCCTCAAAAACCTCACACTATTAAGAGCATCCACACTTGTAGGTTTTATTTAGTTTTTTTTTCAGACCAAAAAACCAAGAGTATATTTTTAAGTAGTGTCGAAGGGGTTTTTTGTGATTTGTAATTCCTAAAAGGGTTGTATTTTTCTGGCCCCCCACTGTTGACAAAATCAAAGTAGGTGCGCATAAATATGCAGTGTTTAAATTTTTATTTTTTTCTTTTTACAATGTAGCGTTTTTTGGTCTTGTTTTGTTTTATTTTTTCTTTGCTTCATCTCTCCTCCTCACTTTCTTCCCTATGTGACTTCTAGAAAAAAAATGTGCAAAAAAAAATAGATATTTATGCTCTTATTGAATTATCACTATTTCGTGGACCCAGGTTTTGAATGCTCACATATATATAGGATGCATATATTGTGATAAACACACAAATTTATAATTTGTACTATGCATGTATATATATACAAGGATGCATATTCTGTAATAGACAGGCATGTATATGTACATATACATAGAATGCACATGTTGTAATAAAAAATTATGAATAAATTTGTACATATTTGATTACATCAAATATTTGAGTCATATATTACCCATTAACAAATATTCAAATTAATTTTTTAAAAGATTTTCTGAAATTTTGTATATAAAAAAATACAGTTACATTTATAGATTTGGAAAAATATCTAAAAATGAAACACTATACATTTAAACGGGAAATAAAGAGAAAAAATATAAATGGAGATTAGCCGATAGCAAAACGGCTAATTTCAAGAACCAATTTACACATACAAGAAGATATATATATATATATATATATATATATATATATATATATATATATATATATATATATATATATATATATATATATATATATATATATATATATATATATAGAAAAAGGGAATTTATACCTGGTAAGAACTATGAATCGATAATTCGACAAAGCGATGAGCAGGGAAGGTGACACCAAGAGTTTGAGCCGTAGATGCTGTTGTAGGAGACCTAGAGAAGCCGAGGGCGGAGAGCTGGAGATCCCGAGGGGAGAGCTGGAGATCCCGAGGGCAGAAAGCCAGAGAAGTCGAGGGCGGAACGGCAGAGAAAGAAGGCAATGGAGAGAGAGATAATCTGCAAAAGAAGTATTTTAGGGAGAAGTTGCGATATAATGAATTAGGGTTAGAGATTTGCAAACTATATATAATGGGTTGTGTCTCTAGGGTTAGATATTTGGGTTGGGCTTTCTTTTGTTTTGTTTTTTTTTTTTTTTTTTTTATCGAATTTTGGTAATATAAATGGCAATTTATATCGTGGACCAGGGTGTGCACCCCGTACAAAAACGTCGTTTTGGTCATTTTAATTAACGATTTGTTTTTTTGGAAATCACGTTTCCTGTTTCGGTCGGTCTGTGTATTTGTGTTAACATTCTGTGTATTCTTTAAAGGCATTCTGTGTATTGTAGGCTACGATTCTATGTATTCATGTTACGGTACTTAAACATAGGTTGTGACGTGTTTTGAGTATTCGAATGTTAAGAGGATGATTTCTGTGTAGTTGTGTCAATATTCTGTGTATTCCATTAAGTCATTTTGTGTATTCTAGATGATTCTGTGTATTCATGTTAATGGCACTTAAACACATGGGTGATTTGTTTGTGTATTTGGTGTTTTCATTGTCTGTGTATTCTTTGAAGGCATTCTATGTATTGTAGACTACGATTCTTTGTATTCATGTTAGGGGTACTTAAACATAGGTTGTGACGTGTTTTGTGTATTCGAATCTTAGGAGGATGATTTCTGTGTAGTTGTGTTAATATTCTGTGTATTTCCTCAACTCAAGTCATTCTATGTATTCTAGACAAGAATTTTGTGTATTCCCTAGAGTCATTCGCGTCCAGCGTACACTAACATTTGAAATGACATCGCTTCGGACCAGGGTCCACAGTGAACTATGGACCCTGGTCCACGATATAATAATTGGAGAGGGCAAATTATGCTGTGGACCTGGGTCCAAAACTACGTCGTTTTTGTCCTTTTTTTTTCTTTTTTTTTTTTTAATTAGTAAACATATTGTTGAATATAGAGTTGTCGAAAAATGTGTGAATGTAGAAGTTTCAAAGTGTGAATGTAGAGTATAGAAATCGTGAATGTAGATTTATGATTGTGTGAATGTAGAGTTGCCCAGAAATGCGTGAATGTGGAGGTTTCAAATTGTGAATATGGAGTATAGAAATAGTGAATGTAGAGTTATGCATGTGTGAATCTGTAATAGAGTTAAGAAGTTCTAGCAACTTGTAGCCCTGTAATGTGTGAATGTGGAGTTCTCAAGTTGTGAATGTGGAGTATATGACCTGTGAATATAGAGTTTTGAATGTGTGAATGTGGAGTTTACAAATTGTGAATGTAGAGTATAGTGTATGTGAATGTAGAGTATAGTTATTAAACATATAATCCTATAATGTGTGAATGTGGAGTTTACAAATTGTGAATGTAGAGTATAGTGTATGTTAATGTAGAGTATAGTGTATGTGAATGTAGACCCAGGTCTACCTTGCAAGGTGGACCTGGATCCACGGCATAACAACCCCTATTGAGAGCATCCACACTTGTAGATTTTATTCAGTTTTTTTTCAGACCAAAAAACCAAGAGTATATTTTTAACTAGTGTGGAAGGGGTTTTTGTGATTTTTAATTCCTAAAAGATAGGGTTATATTTTTCTGGCCCACACTGCTGACAAAATCAAAGTAGAATAAGACTGCATAATATGGGTACAATTGTTATACCCTGCACCACGGTGCACATAGCAATGTGCACCACGTACGTAAAACGACGTCGTTTCGGTGTTAGTAGACGTGGACGCGAATGACTCAGGGAATTCATTATCTATAATACACATAATCATTATCTATAATACACAGAACGTTTGCCTATAATACACAGAATGTTTGCCCAGAATACACAGAATATTGACACAAAATACACAGATGTTAGTGGACGCGAATAACTCCAGGGAATTCATTATCTATAATACACATAATCATTATATAGAATACACAGAAGGTTTGCCTAGAATACACAGAATGTTTGCCCATAATACACAGAATATTGATGCCCATAATACACAGAACTCATCCTCCTAACATTCGAATGCACAAACACATCACAACTTGTGTTAAATAACATGAATACACATAATATTTACACAAAATACACAGAACTCATCATCCTAAACATTCGAATGCACAAACACATCACAACATGTGTTACTAACACGAAATCGCAACATGTGTTACTAACATGAATACACATAACGGTTGCCTATAATACACAGAACGATTGCCTAGAATACACAGAATGATTGTCTGGAATACACAGAATATTAACATAAATACAGAGAATGGCCGAAACGGGAAACGTGATTTCCAAAAAAAACGAACGATTAGTTATAATGCTCAAAACGACATCGTTTAGGTACGTGGTGCACATTGCTATGTGCACCGTGGTGCACAGTATAATTTGCCATATGGGTAGGTGCGGTAAATATGTAGTGTTTTAATTTTTATTTTTTTCTTTTTCTGAACAATGTAGCGTGTTTTTGTTTTGTTTTTCTTCTTTGCTTCATCTCTTCTCCTCACTCTCTTTCCTATGTGACTTCTAAAAAAACTGTGCAAAAAACAAAATTGATATTGATGCTCTTAGTGAATTAGCAGTATTTCGTGGACACGGGTTTTGAATGCTCACATATATATAGGATGCATATATTGTGATAAACACACAAATTCATAATTTTACTATACATGTATATATATACAAGGATGCATATTCTATTATAGAGAGGCATGTATATGTACATATACATAGAATGCACATGTTATAATAAATTATGAGTAACAATTAATAAAAATTATGACTAAATGTGTACATATTTGATTACATCAAATATTTGAGTCATATATTACCCATTAACAAATATTCAAATTAATTTTTTAAAAGATTTTCTGCAATTTTTTATATAAAAAAAATACAGTTCCATTTATAGATTTAGAAAAATATCTAAAAATGATACACTATATATTTAAACGGGAAATAAAGAGAGAAATATAAATGGAGATTACCTGATAGCAAAACGGTTGATTTCAAGAACCAATTTACACATACAAGAAAATATATATATATATATATATATATATATATATATATATATATATATATATATAGAAAAAGGGAATTTAATTTATACCTAGTAAGAAGTATGAATCGATAATCCGACCAAACGATGAGCAAGAAAGGTGATACCAAGAGTTTGAGCCGTAGATGCCGAGGGAGGACACCCAGAGAAGCCGAGAGCGGAGAGTCGGAGATCCCGAGGGCGGAAAGCCAGAGAAGTCGAGGGCGGAAAGGCGGAGAAAGAAGGCAATGGAGAGAGAGACAATCGGCAAAAGAAGTATTTTAGGGAGAAGTTGCGCTATAATGAATTAGGGATAGGGATTTGCAAACTATATATAATGGGTTGTGTCTCTAGAGTTAGATATTTGGGTTGGGTTTTGTTTTGTTTTTTTGGTCGAATTTTGGTAATATGAACAGCAATTTATATTGTGGATCAGGTGCACAATGCATTGTGCACCCCGTACAAAAACGACGTCGTTTTGGTCATTTTAATTAATGATTTGTTTTTTTGGAAACCATGTTTCCCGTTTCGGTCAGTCTGTGTATTTGTGTTAATATTTTGTGTATTCTTTGAAGGCATTCTGTGTATTGTAGGCTACGATTCTGTGTATTCATGTTACCGGTACTTAAACATAGGTTGTGACGTCTTTTGTGTATTCGAATGTAAGGAGGATGATTTCTGTGTAGTTGTGTCAATATTCTGTGTATTCCCTTAAGTCATTCTGTGTGTTCTAGACAATGATTTTGTGTATTCATTTTAGTGGTACTTAAACACATGGGTGATGTGTTTGTGTATTTGGTGTTTTCATTGTTTGTGTATTCTTTGAAGGCATTCTGTGTATTGTAGACTACGATTCTGTGTATTCATGTTAGGGGTACTTAAACGTAGGTTGTGACGTGTTTTGTGTATTCGAATGTTAGGTAGATGATTTATGTGTAGTTGTGTTAATATTCTGTGTATTTCCTCAAGTCATTCTTTGTATTCTAGACAAGGATTCTGGGTATTCCCTGAAGTCATTCCCGTCCACCGTCCACTAACATTCGAAACGACATCGTTTCGGAACAGGGTCCACAGTGCACTGTGGACCTTGGTCCGGGATATAACCATTGCATATGAATAATGACTTTGATTTTGAGGGTTAAATAAATGGGCTAAATATTTGTTTGGGCCCAATTCTGGTTACGTATATAATAGGGCTTGTTATTATGTTTAATAAATCGGATGGGGTTTAATTACATAAATTAATACTAATATGTAATTTTTCTTTTTAATTTTTTTTTTAATTTTATATTTATAATTTAAAATTTATATAATTATTCCATCTAATTTTTAAAGTTTTATATTTATAAAATTTTAAACTTTTTTAGTTTTATAGTTATACTACTTTACAAACATTAACGCATCTTGGACTTTTTTTTTTTTTTTTTTACGAAATCATGGTTAGTTATATGTAGATATCTCTAGGGTTAGTAGTTCACATGGACTTAAAATGTTGATATATTGTGATTCCGACGAGTGTAGTAGTCCTACTACATAGTATTGTTTATCAAGTTTAATACTTTGTAATATATTTGGAATATAAATATAAATATTTTGTGTATGTGCAATTTCCATAAATATGTTTATATTGCAATTACATTCGAATTATTTCAATTTCTATTTTTCAAACCTTGTATAATGGAGATTTTCCTTAAAAGGCCATGACAAAAAGAACAGAACAAAAAGTAATGTTCAGTATATAATGGTGGTCTAATGGCTTGAAAATATGACACAAAAAGCAACTTTTTCATAACATCCATTGGTCATTACCCAATGGTTAAAAGACGTTTGAAATAGATTTCCCCCCAACGAATTTATTTCAAAACGCCTATAAATACCTTCATTCAAGAGTGAAGAAGGTGTTGGTCTTTTCAAGAATAAATTACAATTGTTCAAAAGCTTTCAATTGATTATTCAAGTGACCAGTACGTGAGAGAGAAACAAAAGCTCGAACGCTTTATTCAATGTAGAGACTTTGGTTGATGAATAGTGAAGATTCAAGACAAGATCCAAGAATCAAGTTTACGTGTGGGAGTCCACTGATGCTCGAACCCACCACCTCCTGTATAAAGGGAAAGGTTTAATGCCACTGGACTACAAGGTCCTTGGCGGGTGTTCAAGACTTGAGTGATCTTTTGTATTAAAGAGATTACTGGAAACCTCCCGAGTTTAAGCAGATGAGTGGAGTAGGCTGGGATTGGCCGAACCACTATAAAAATCTCTTACTAGCATTCATACTTTCAAACAAACAAACTAATATTTTAAGAAAATCAAAACTCACATGCTAACAATTAAAAAGGGCCGGGTTAAATTATTTCCGCTATAAAAAATATGCTCTCAACAAGGAAACCTTTAGGGGTGGCATAGAAGTAGAGGAGAAAGGACAAATGCAAACTATCTTTGAGAAATGGAGGGTAGGTTGCAATGCTTGTTTTTGTCAAACCATATCATTTATTGCCTTTCTATTCGTTTGTGAGTTAAGGATGTTCCCTATCTAGGGGCATACCTTGAAGCCAAAGTGCACGGGACGCTTGGCAAGGTCCCTAAATCGGTGTACTTCGAAGGATAGGGCACACCGTGTCTAGCCAGAGACGTTAAACGTGGCGTGCTTGTGAGGCATTCCCAATGTTATCCCTTGGATGTTAGACTTTTAGTCTTGTTTTTCCTTGTTTATTTGCAATTTCCTTTTTAGAATGGCCTCGTTTGAGCTAACAACGCAATTACGCAAGTTACGTAATATGGAGGCATGATTTGACCACAAAAGCATCAAAGAGTCATAAAAAATAGTCAAGGAGACCAAATCAACCGAAGTAGAACTCAAGGAATGAGTCTACGCCCCTCCCACGCATGGAGAGGGCGTGGACAATTTCTAGAATGGTTCCACGCCGACCCTCCACGCGTGGAGCCGACATGGACAGGCACCAGGTGGGGCGGAAATAATTCACAAAAATAGTGTCTTTAAATGTCCTCCCCACTCCATTTTAACCCATTCCACGAGCTAAAACCCACTCCAAGGTAAAATCCCTTCAACTTTGAGCTCCAAAACTAGTGAAATCGAAGTCTCAAGGATATACACAAACATCATTTTCAAGGTAACTTCTTATGGGTCTACATTGCTTCTATACTTTCAAGATTTGAATATATATCTTCCTCCTAGTCTTGCTTGTTGGGACCTACATTGCTAAATGTGCATCTTCTAAGATTCATTTTCTTTGTAGTTGGTATATATGTTGAGAATATGGTTACATTGAGGCTACATTGTGTAAATTGTGAGATTATTTGAGTTTATTTTGCTAGAATGAAGAACCCTAGGTTAGGATTTGGGAATTTCTTCCATGAAATTGTTTAGATGTGAAATTGGGTACACTTGAAGATGAAATTGATGTCTTAATGCTTTATTAGTTGTACATTGTTGATTACCCCTGCACATTGTCAGTTTTTGAAGCTTGCATGATCACTTCATTTTTCCACCTCAAGTTGGTTTAGAGCAAGAAGATGAAGTTGACTTTTATGTTCACTTTTGAGCTTAAATTGTTTTAATTGTGTAATTAAATTGTGGTGCATTTATTGAGGGTTGAATATAGGAATTCATTGTGAAATATGTTGAAAAGAGATGGAGATGAATGTAAATGTGAGGTGCTTGAATATGCGGATAGTGGAAAATCATGATGATAAGCCTCTTGACATGAAGTGTGAAACACTTCCTTGTAGTATGTTGCAAATTTTGATTGTTTTATAGGAAATAGAGTCACTAGAGTTGTCACGCCCCAAATGTTAGCGTAACACGGCCGTATTAATATGACAACAAAATAATCGCTATAATATGAAGCCTGCTAAACAAAATATCATCCACAAGATAACCTAAACAACTACTTGATCTTAAAGTTTCTTCTCCCAAAGATTGCTTAATAGGAAGTATAATATATACATTTAAGCGTAGAGACATAGTCTAAATCTATAACATGGAATCCAAAGTCCCACTATGGACATTGATCTCCACAAAAAGACTAGAAGGAGTCCCCCTCTAACACAAGGCACTAGACTAATACCCTAGAGCCTTTAATCCCAAAATGTGACCTCCCTTGTCTTAACCTTGATCAACAACCTAATCTGAAAACATGAAACACATGAGTGAGTTCAAAAGCTTGGAACATCATATGACACTTCTCTACCAAATCAAGTCTAGATAAGATAACATAAAGTCTAGAGAATAAAGAGGACCACAAATAGCAAGATAACATAAGATGTAAAGTAAATTGAATATTAAAAGCTTTAGCATTCAAATACAATTATATCGCATATGAGTATCAATTCTAGAGTTTTCCTTCAAGTCATGAATCATAGATCGATGCTCAAATAACATAAATAAAATAAATAAATAAAGATATTACGTACCTAGCTCACCGTTTTACTTTGAGAACTATATTATTCTCATAGTACGAGTCAAGATCAATTTAGAACAATTACATTAGTCAAGGGTAGCAATACTACCAATTAAAATAAAGGGGATGTTCCAAATCAAGGGTGGCAAGACCACCAATGGGAATCAAGGGAACATTCCAAGTCAAGACAAGGGTGGTTAGACTACCAATATGATTAATATCCTTGAATATATATATATATACATCGTGATCAACCTTAAAACATATATATCAAATTCCCAAATTTTCATTAGAAATGTACTAATATTTTATCATATAAATCATGCCCATATTCAAGAATAGCTTCAATATTTTGCAATTACTTAAGATATATGGTATATAAGTTACAATGAGTAGGTAAGTACCAAGTTTCCTTACCTTAGTAAGCTTTTAAGCATAGAAATCCCTTTTCGCACTAACCTTCATGGTCACCTATCATTCCGGTCGCCCATCCCGCCCGTGCTCAGGACCGGCCCGGCATATTGTTTGATATTAATTGACAAATATTTGTTACAATTGATTTTCTTTTCAATTGAATGCGCATATAAAATTTGTTTGTGGGTGCAATGCAAATTTGAATGTAGAGATTTACGATGAAAAATATAATTTAATGAGGATCATACAAATAAAAAGTAAAATACAATGAAAATTTTAAAGACAATTCTAAACTGACACTACTACTATTAGATAAGAAAATAATTTTAAAATAAAAGCATATTTTAGAGGCGATTTTTATAACCGCCGCTAATATTTAAAGTAAAATTTAAATAAAATATTTAGCGACAATTATGGCGTTATACAAGTTTGCTAAACTCTAAACAAAAATAACCAATTATTCGCGGCGATTACAAAATTTTCGCTAAATGCATTAAAAATCGTCTGGAGATAATTGATAATGCTAATTCCCGTGGTTGTAAAAAAATCGTCGGTAAAATCTTTGCGTCACACTATTTAGTCACGATTGAATAACCGCCGAGAAACACAACCGAGGCGATTTGAAACCACCTCTAAATGCATTAAAAACCGCCAGGAAATAACTTATTTGGTGTAGATGTTATCCAAAGGAAAATGGAAAAGCAATCACTCTCTCAGTATTATCACTCTCTCTAATAATGATATTATTGTATTTTATGTGAATATTTTGTGGTATAAAAATTTTATATGATACAATTTGTTTTTATTTCAATTCTCTAAAAAAGCTAAGAGACGAACAAAATTAATATTTTGTACATATAAAATTATATTTTATACTCATAAAGTAGATAATGAATGAATGAGAAATTGATTCTAGTATTAATTAGATCACTCTAATAATAATAATAATTATTATTATTATTATTATTATTATTATTTTCTTAGTGTGCCATTCTTGACTTTGTAGAAAAGTTGATGGAAGATGTTTTGTCTCCCATGCCGCCCTACAATTTTGTTTGATTAAGTCCTTTTCTTTGTCTCTTAAAGAATACCCATCATCTAAGGAGAAAGTACTCTGGAGGATTTTTCTTAATCTTTCTTTCTTTGTTTTCTCTTACTCTCCTGAACTTTTCTCTTAGCATACCCACATGTGTGTAATATATATAGATATATATATATATATATATATATATATATATATATATATATTACACACATGTGGGTATGCTAAGACGTGGTCATCATGTTTTGATTTGGTTCTTTTTTCAGTTCTTTGCTAGTCATCATTCCCAGACGTGGTTCTCTATTCAGCCTTCTGTGGCTCTTCTGTGATAGGCAGTGAAGTAGATGCCTCATTTTTCTTTCTTTTGTACATTTGTTGCATTTCATGAAGTGTACAATTGTTGTTTGAGGAAGTTGACATTGATGCAATAACTTCAAATATATATTAACCCATCATGAGAAACTTCAAATGTTGTAATGCATATATATTAACATTAGGGAGAAACATAAATATAAACAATATCATTTCTGTCTAATCAGTACAGAATTGAAATTTATAATGTACATAATTATATGGCTGAAGACACATTAACTCGTCCCAACTGTCAGCACACTAAGTGGTAGGGGACTGGCCAAATGGTTGCTCCATTCACATGGGTGAGGATCGAACCCCCAACCTCAGGGACGAGGTGCTGAACCACTACGCCAACCATGTTGGTTAAAGACACATTAACTCTTAGCCTAATAGACAAACATAAATATAAGCAATATCGTTTGTCTACTCGGGTACTGAATTGAAATTGATAATGTTGCATTTTAAATTAATATTGTTAGTAATAATAATATTGCATTTTAAACTAATATTTTGTGATACAAAAATTTTATATGATACAATTTATTTTTGATTCCAATTCTCCTAAAAAATGACGAATAAAATTAATATTTGTACATATAAAAGTATATGTTATAGGTGTGAGCATAAATATAATATGTGCAGTCCAACTATCAGCTTAGGTTTTAGTTGAGATGGAGCACATGCTTTAATTTCGTATAAGAGTCATGCAAAATGTCATGAGTTCTATGTGTAGTCCAACTATCTTCTTAGTGTGCCGTTCTTGACTTTAGAGAAAAGCTCATGGAAGATGTTTTGTATAATTGTATCCCATGCCTCCGTACATTTATTTTTTGATTAAGTCCTTTTCTTTCTCTCTTAAAGAATACCCATCATATATATATATATATATATATATATATATATATATATATATATATAGAATATTAATCAAATGTGGCCGTGCTCTTAGGTGTGGCCGTGCGGTCACACACCACTCAATGTTACGAAATACACCACTCAATGTTAAGAAACACACCACAATGAAAATATACAAAAACACCATAAAACACACCACACACCCAAAATAATGCACCATAACTCCCATGTCCCTAATGGTGCATTTGCTAATACTGTGTGGTGTATATTTGCATACCTAGTGGTGTGTTTTTGGGTGATGCGTCCCTAACAATGCATATTTGTGTGGTGCATTTTCTAACACTGAGTGGTGTATATCTGTATACATAGTGGTGAGGCCGCACTGTTCACACCTAAGAGCACGGCCACACTTGAACATGACCCTATCTATATATATATATATATATATATATATATATATATATATATATATATGTATATATATATATATGGGTATGCTAAGAGGAAAGATGAGGAGAGTAAGAGAAAACAAAGAAAGAAAGATTAAGAAAAATCCTTCAGAGTATTTTCTCCTTCCTTACTCCTTGCTTATGAGTGTTTTTTTTCCTTTAATATTCACTGTTTGGATTATTTATTCACGTACTGTTGGTTGAATAATTAGGCAGTGAATTATTCAAAAAGGAGGAGATATATTTCCAGAAAACCAGTTGTGTTCTTCTTTGTTCTACTTCACCGGGTGTAATTGTTCAGTGTTCAATAAATTAGATCAAAATTCGTTTTATCCTGAGAAACCTATACTACAATACTCCTAGCACTTTTCGAACGTAGCAAATAATGTTTTAAGGAAAGTGTGACTTTCACACTGACTCGAATTTACAATCCTCATGTTATTTCTTGTTTTTGTGCCTGAATCATTCGTCAGCTTTTTCCCTACAAGCTTACAATCTGTTGATACATTTATGTTACAAGAATAATAATAATGTCTACATTTAAAACTTTTCTGCTGTTTTAAATAGTATGACTTAGCTACCTTAAAAAAAATAGTATGACTTAGCTCAGATCTAGCTAGCTCTTCAATGAAATGAAATATTGGGCAGAATGCAGAAAAAAAATAGTATGATTTTCGTACCCATTTGCATGCTGTTAAGTTGAAAATTAGTGAATATTTGTTTTCAGGAGGCATGGATAGAAGGCTCTGCTTTGTTCTTCTTGTACTACTAGCTATTAGCTGGTGCTGCACTGCAAAAGATTTAGCAGCTGCTCACCTTAAGAGAGATGTCTCAGGTACTTATCCATTTTGGTTAGTTTTCACTTCCATATCCTGATAATAAATTCTAGGAATAAGGGCCAAATAGGCCACTGAACTACACACCAAAATGCAATTAGGTCATCGAACTCAAAAACAATGCAATTGGGTCCCTGAACTACACAAAATCATGCAATTTGATCCAAAATGACTTGTTTTACTTGCTTTGTCCGTTACCAATTTTAAAATTTTTTTTTTAATTTTAATTAATTATTTTATTTAAAATTATTTTAAAATATTAGTTATAAAATTGGTAACGGACAAAGCAGGTAAAACAAGTCATTTTGGATCAAATTGTACGATTTTGTGTAGTTCAGGGACCCAATTGCATTGTTTTTTTAGTTCGATGGCCTAATTGCATTTTGGTGTGTAATTCAGTGGCCTATTTGACCCTTATTCCTAAATTCTAAGCTAGGCTGTGGAAAAATGTCTTGAGTTATAGTGATATGATGCACTGTTATTATCTAAATGGTTTGTTAACAAACTTCTGGTTTTTAATCATAAAACACCTTATTTAACATCATGGAGATTTGCGAGTTAAATTAGAAACGCCCGACATTTTTCTTTCCACTGATGTATATATATATGAAATGAAAATATGTCTAAATGAAAATTTTAAAATGAGGTCAATCAAATCCACAGAGAAACAAGTTCAACTCAGCGGAGATGAAGATCAGTGCTCAGAGTGTAAAGAATTTATCGTCATCTATTCTGATAAGCAGAAACAAGCAGAGCTGATTAACGACTGTCACAATTACTGCTTTCAAGTGTTTTTTGATATGGCACAACCGGTATTTAATGCTTCAGCTCCTAATTGTCCATCTTTTATCTGGAAACAATTCAACAATCTACTTAACAAAATCAGAGAATTGAATGTTGTACTGTGTTGATATGTTATTATTTATAACTTTCCATTCTGCAATTAACAAATATATTGGCATTCTGCAAACAGTGCATTGGCATGTGTGACATAGTGCTTAGTGCTTTCTTCAAAACGATCTCCTCCTCAACGCCTGAAACACTGTGCCAATGGTATGGGAAATGTGAACGAGTTGTTCCCATTTCTGAATATGCATCCAATAGTAGCTGTGATTTATGTCATCGTGCTGTTATGGAGGCCATACACCACTTGAAAAATTCAGACACACAGGTATACTATCGATGGTTTGTTATGGACCAAAACAGAATTTAATTTGTTCAATTCTGCATTCATTTGGTTCACTTTTATTTTATAATATATCAAATGCATATTTTATGAGCCTCTGCCCATTTTAGCTGTTTTATTTACTATATATTCATTAGTCAAACCAACTCTTTCTTCCCTACTTATTTTCTTTACTAATTTTTTATTATTTTTAATAATACTTTTAATATATAAATTTTATATATTAATGCTAAACTTAATATTATGAAAAATTAGATTAAAAATAATTTCAGTTAAACGAACCAGATAACAAAAATGGGACGGAGGTAATATTAAAATGTATATAATAATGAGACATGTAAATATTACTGTAAGATTGAAATGAAAGATTTTAATTTATATCACTTTATCCATGTAATCTTTCAGGTTCAAGGTACTATATCTGCTCCTGAAGACTTGTGATTCTGCTAAAATATTTTCAACAAAGGTGAGAGTTGTAATAAAATATACTCCGTACATAAAGTGTAAGAATAGCATATGTTATTGATATTGTTGG
The DNA here is from genome assembly GCA_003576665.1 of Ipomoea trifida. Taxonomy (NCBI): domain Eukaryota; kingdom Viridiplantae; phylum Streptophyta; class Magnoliopsida; order Solanales; family Convolvulaceae; genus Ipomoea; species Ipomoea trifida. The sequence goes on from CP025655.1 coordinate 8,425,777, forward strand.
TTTTAAGGCTGCTCGACAACCGTTCTAGCTGGCCAACACTGTACCGTCCTAGAATTTAGAAGAAAATATTAAGAAGAAAATACAAGCGCAACTTAAAGAGCGATTATTCTTGCATTGAAATCAGAACCCTAAAAAATGTAACTCCAGGAAGTTTTATACAAGGATAACGAGCCTACACAAGGAAATAATAACGAATCTTAACAAATATAATTTTAGGAAAGCAATTTGAGCTGCCTAACCTCCATAGAGGTTATTACCAAATTCTGAAATAGGAAAGATTCTCTAAATTCCACCCAAGATACAAAATTCTGCACAGACATCGCCTTTTAGGGCCCACCCGGTCGGGCGCCGCCTCCCGACTGGCCGACTGCCTTCACGAACTGGGCCACGCAAGTCATACAACCCCGACCACACATCCATTGGAATGGTCAGTCAGCGGGCTCCAGATACGGTCTTCTTGGGTTGGGTACCCCTGTCGGGGTATCCATCACTAGTCTCTCACTTTCTCCAGCTCTTGAGAGACAACGACTCAGAAAAGTAATCCTTCAAACGAGTTCCTTCAAGCGTACTGCTTGCAAGCAGGCAGTCACCTTCTTAATCTTGCAGTGTAGCTAAACACAGCACAACTTCCCAGTTGGGCTATAGCGTGGTAGCTAGGTTCCTCCTTCCTGACCGGCTACTGCTGGCAAGCAGGCAGAATATGTTATTGATATATTTTAAGTATTACATATATACACACCACTTGACAAGAGCCATTTGGAATATAATTTTGTTCATAATTTTTGGTTTGATGTGGCTTACTAATCTCACTTTCATGATAAATTTGACAGTGCAAGAAGCTGGTTTAATTTTCGAATATGCTCCTCTGATTCTGGTGAACGCGGAGTATTTCCTAAAAACAAATGACAGCTGCACTTTATTGCATGTTTGCGACTCGCCAACTCTTGGAATTAAGCATTCTGCATCTTTAAGGAATAAAACTAGTGGAAACCTTGTTCACATGTTGTAGATCATTGTGGTTTGCTTTCTTTTACAACCTTGTTCACATGTTGTATGCGCATTGTGCGAATAATTCAATACCCAATGTGTATTTTTAAATTAGTGCTTTTGATATCAAAGTATCATTCGGTATTCTAGCATATATATCAATGTAGATTATCAAATTTTTCACAAAAGTAAATATTTCAAAAAGGAATAAAGGCCAAATTGGCCACCAGACGTAACACGATAATGCAATCAGGCCACCCAACCTAAAAAAAGTGCAATTACTCCACTCAACAGTGCAAATTCCTCCAATTTCACCAGGCAGCCGGTTCTCAACCTTTCCATCCGGTTACCTAGCTGACGTGGCTTTCCTACATAGCAATTTTCATTTAATTCCTTTATTTTCCATTTTTCCTTAGTCCAACCATTCCAGCCTGTAAGCATTTTGAAGAACTTTCCCAAATTGATTTCGAAGAACTCCGCCAATATTCCTTATCAAACCATTTTGGATTCAACTCTCTCCATTTTCACTGTAATCAAGCAATTCAAAAGTTGATTTGAAAATGAAACAGAGAATGGAAAAGAAGAAGCAAATGAAAACCAGTCCTTCGTCGCAACCAGCGCCGTCCGCCGTCATCAACGTCTCTGTTGTGTCTGGTCTCGCCGCCACCCATCCTCCATCATCGCCGAGACTGCCACCACTCCCGACCTGGCATCCCGATGGTTCTCTTTCTCCTCGCCTTGCCGGTCAAACTCCACCATCATAGTCCATCAAGATTCTTCACGGAGAAAACCATACGAAACTTGTGGTGCTACCGGAGAGGGGAGAGGCCGCATGCAAGGAATGTGGGTATCGGCGTTGGAAATTATGGGTCGTCGAAAACGCTGCTTGTTCAATCTTTCTCTGTCGTCTTCCTCTGATCTACTGGTTTTTTAATTTTTTTGATTTTTTTTTTGATTTGGGTGCTAAGAAAGCAGGCAGCGGTGGGGTTTTTTTATTTTTTATTTTTGGGTGCTAACTGCTAAGAAATGAGGGGAGGTGGTGATGCGGTGGAAGACGGTGGCACCGCCGCGGTGACTGAGTACATTGATCGGACTGGTGCTGAAAAGCCGTGTTTGGAGGGCGAAGGCACATGGTAATTAATTTTGAGTAAATTAATTTGTTACCTGCAAGTTGCCGACGGTGAAAGTATTATCACTGGCGTGAATTCCGATCCGGTGAGACAAGTAGCTCCGGCGGCACCCACCCACTCTGCCAGGCCACTGGTTTAATATTGTTTGTTGCTGAAAAGGGGAAATTAGGATTTAGAAATTTTAGGGCAATGGGAAATAAAGGGCGTAATTTTAGGGCAATGGGAAAGGAAGGGTGTAGAGTGAAGAGTGACGGCAGAAGGGGAAATTACTCAAATTAGGTTAGGGATTTAGGGCTGTACATGAAAATTGCCGTGTAGGAAAGCCACGTCAGCTAGGTAACCGGATGGAAGGGCTGAGAACCGGCTACCCGGTGAAATTGGAGGAATTTGCACCGTTGAGTGGAGTAATTGCACGTTTTTTAGGTTGGGTGGCCTGATTGCATTATCGCGTTACGTTCGGTGGCCAATTTGGCCCTTATTCCTTTCAAAAATTCATAACTATGACTTATGGCAAAATGTTAGATTAACTGGGACAATAACAATTTTAGAGGATAGTACCCCATCATAGTTTTTGCAACACAAAATTCTATTAATTTGTGTGATCCATACTTCCTCTTATTGTCACTTTCCTACTGGTGTGCTTCACTGCAATTTTAGTGCCTTGACTCAGTGCACCTGTCTTCCTTCCCCAAAAAGACAATGATAATAGGCGTAGTTGTGCACCTTCAAAAACAGAACCATCTTCTTTCCCTAAAAGAGAATGATACTAGACATATATAGTTTATCATCTGTGTTAGTGAACATGTCTATCTTCCTTTCCCAAAATGACAATGATAATAGGCATAGTTGTGCACTTTCGAAAACAAAACCATCTTCTTTCCCTAAAAAGACAATAATAATATGCATAGTTACGTTTCACATCATTGTTAAATATATACTGAAAATTACTCGTTTCGTTTCATCAATGCTCAATGCGTAATTTTAATTAATTGATCAAAGTCCATGTGAAATTTTATACGGAGTATTGTATTTTTTAATATACTATTATATATATATATATATATATATATATATATATATATATATATATATATATATTCATAGTATATGTTTAGTAATATAATTATGTCAATTTTGATTGGGATGCGGTTTAAACTTAAGACCTTCCTTATGAAAATCAATTAATAAGTCAAATAATAAATAGTTAACGAAATATTCTGTTATTAAAGTTTACATTGAAGGAATGTGATAGGAAATATATCCCGAGTGTACCGCCCTACGAATACTATACATATGTTTAGTGTACTATACGGGTATTAGCCTATAAAAGGGACCCTAGTACTACTCGAGGAGAAATATTTCCAGAAAACCAGTTGTGTTCTTACTTCTTAGCTTCTTTGTTCTAGTTCGCCAGGTCTAATTGTCCAGTGTTCAATAAATTAGATCAAAATGCATTTTATTCTGGAAAACCTAGACACAATACTACTAGCACTTTTAGAACGTAGCAAATAATGTTTTAAGAAAAGTGTGACTTTCACACAACTCGAATTTACAATCCTCATGTTATTTGTTGTTTTTGTGCCTGAATCATTCGTCAGCTTTTTCCCTACAAGCTTACAATCTGTTGATGCATTTATGTTACAAGAATAATAATGTCTACATTTAAAACTTTTGTGCTGTTTTAAATAGTATGACTTAGCTACCTTAAAAAAAAATAGTATGATTTAGCTCAGATCTAGCTAGCTCTTCAGAGAAAATTACATATGCATCAAGAAGTGAAATATTGGGCAGAATGCAGAAAAAAATTAGTATGTTAAGTTGAAAATTAATGAATATTTGTTTTCAGGAAGCATGGATAGAAGGCTCTGCTTTGTTGTTCTTGTACTACTAGCTATTAGCTGGTGCTGCAGTGCAAAAGATTTAGCAGCTGCTCACCTTAAGAGAGATGTCTCAGGTACTTATCTATTTTGGTTAGTTTTCACTAACATATCTTGATAATAAATTCTAAGCTAGCCTGTGGAAAAATGTCTTGATCTCTATATGGTTTGTTAATAAACACTGTAGAACAACTTGTTGTTTTTAATCATAAAACACCTTATTTAACATCATGGAGATTTGAAAGTTAGAATGAGAACTGTTGTACTGGTATTCACAAATCTTAACTATAATCTGTACAAGTTACAAGTATATATATAGGGATGGAATTAAAGATAGACTAGGATAAAGAATCCTAAGCTAACACAATATCTAGAGTCCTAATACTCCCCCTCAAGCACAGGGTACAGTTGTGACCTGTAGCTTGTCTCTCAAAAAAGAAAATTTAGGACTCGGAAGGGGCTTCGTGAAAATGTCTGCCAGCTGATCCTTTGTTGACATAAAATTGACTTGAATAGCTTTAGCTGCAACATGATCTCTCACAAAGTGATAGTCAATCTCCACATGTTTAGTACGAGCATGGAAGATTGGATTTGCATACATGTAGGTGGCTCCAAGATTATCACACCAGAGTTTGGGAACCGGAATACTTGGAGCACCAATCTCGCAAAGTAGGTGTGACACCCCAACCTCACACAGGCTGAGATAGCTAAAAACTTAACATAAAAGCTGCCAATCACAACCGACAAACCAAACATAGCGGAAGCGAATTTAAAACCTAAGGGCGTCATGCCACATCTAGGT
>CP025655.1:8436657-8490210 GCA_003576665.1 Ipomoea trifida
CGGGGGAAACCGTAGAACCAGTAGCAACATCGGAGACAGTCCGTTCGGAGGAATTAACAGATCCGTCATGTTCAGCCATGAGAGCAAAGGGAGGAGAAACCCTAGGTAACTGATACCAGATGAGAACTGTTGTACCGGTATTCACAAATCTTAACCATAATATGTACAGGTTACAAGTGTATATATAGGGATGGAATTAAAGATAGACTAGGATAAAGAATCCTAACCTAACACAATATCTAGAGTCCTAATAGTTAGAAATGCTAATATTTTATTTGTCTAGCTAAATGAAAATCCTAAAATGAGGTTCTTTTGCCCTTTTTATCTTTTCAATTATACTCTTACTTTTATCTATTTGAAATATCCAGTTTAATTTGTTGAGTCATTTGAATAAATATAAGTGCTGAATACATTAATTTTTGCTTACATCCACAGATCGAGAAACAAGTTCAAGTCAGCGGAAATGAAGATCAGTACTGCTCATTGTGTAAACAATCTGTATCTGACTTTATCGCCACCTATTCTGATAAGTAGAAACAAAAAGAGATGATTGACGCCCTTCATAATTACTGCTCTAGGTTATTTGATATGGCGCAATTGGTATTTAATGCTTCAATTTAGCTCCTAATTGTACATTAAATTAAAGCTCCATCTTTTATCTGGAAACAATATAATTCAACAATCTACTTAACAAAAGCAGAGAATGTTGTACTGTGTTGATATGTTATCCATAGGTGAATTGAGCCCTTATCTGATCTGCTTAGATAAGTTGTGAAAACTTAGAAAGTGATGGAAAATTTACTACCATAATATCTTTAAATTTGCAGCAGATCAGATCTTGAAATTACTGTAGATTGAAATGGAAAATTTTATATCATTTTATCCATGTAATCTTTCAGGTTGAAGTACTTCAGCTCCTCCTGAAGGCTTGTGATTCTGCTAAAAACTTTTCAACAAAGGTGAGAGCTACTGTAATAAAATATACTCAGTACATAAAATGCAGGAATAGCTAGCATATGTTATTGATATATTTTAAGTATTATATATATACACACCACTTAACAAGAGCCATTTGGAATGTTAGTTGTTCATAATTTTTGGTTTGATGTGGCTTACTAATCTCACTTTCATATATGATAAATTTGACAGTGCAAAAAGCTGGTTTTCAAATATGCATGCCCCTTTGATTCTGGTGAACGCCGATCGAGCAGTTCCCAGTAATAAATGACATCTGCACTTTGCTGCGTGTTTGCGACTCGCCAATACCTAGGATGGAGGAGTCGAGGCATTCTGCATCTTAAGGAAGAAAACCAGTGGAAACCTTGTTCACATGTAGTAGACTGTGGTTTGCTTTTTTTTAAGCGTCAAGTTGCATATTGTTGCTAATAATGAGTCTGAATGTTGCATTTCTGCTTCTGTAATATGTTGTTCCAAGTTGCATATTGTTGCTAAGAATGTAAATACTAAAGTAAAATGAAAGTTGACAGTAATAATGTGTTACCAGTATCTTTTATTAATATCAATCTAAGAGTAGTTCAGTACAGTACCAAATGCTCAATACAATAGATGGTTCTAGTATAGAAAATGTTGCCTCCCAGTGCAAGTGTTGTGAGCGCCATTTTATCTTCCTGACCGCAACGTCCTATCTTAAATGCGCAGTAATGGAGTGTTAATGCCGATGAGCCATTGGAGTGCTGAGGAGCTGTTGGAGTACCGTTGGAGTGAAATGCTGAACGGCTAGTTTGAACGTCCTTTCATTATCTTGTCCTTCGGGGTTGCCCGTGGTTCCGGGTCGGGTACCTAATTACCCTGTCACCAGCCCCCCACTCTTCAGCTAGTGAGAGTGACCGAGGTAGCTGAGGAGTAATAGCTCGGTACTAGCTCCGGGTTGAATGCTCATGCCCAATTATCCTGTCACCAGTCCCGGCCCCCTCTTCCTAGCCAACGAGAGTGGTTGAGCTGGTTTGGGAGTAATGACGTGTCTAAAATTTTTTATTTTTTTTCGAACGGTACGAGCATTGTGGCCAACATTTGGCCAAGGTCGGGTCTAGGTCAGTATTTTTTTTTTTTTTCGAAACGGGGCAGCCGAGGACAGCCTCGGCCATGAAGAAGCCGAGGCAAGGCCTGGGCTGCGACCATGAAGAAGCAGAGGCAAGGCCTCAACCATGCATTTTTGTTATTCTTGCGCCATTCACAGGTCAAATATGCTACGCGCATCTTCAGTCTGAATGAGCCATGGAAGAAGTCGAGGCGAGGCCTTGATTGCGGTCATAAATGCAACCATTAATTTCCAATTTCAAACTTGGGGACAACATGCATGCAAGCTCCACATCCAGTGAGCCCCGGAGATGAGCTCTGGGCATTTATCAAAAAATACTAGGCGCTTGGTCTTGTAAAGCTGCTTGCAATCTTGGAGGTGAGAGGAATGCAAAAAATCACGTCTGCCTGATCCAAATCAATGCAAGTCTTGACCCAACATTCGAAAAAAAAAAATTCATGTCCATGTTGCTAGCTCAAATTTGAATTTCAAATTGCAGGTGCAACTAATATAAAATATGAATTACCAATGAGAATTAATGCACCGTTCATTCTTTGGAAATCCAAGGTTAACCACCGCCCAAAATGAATGCAATAATTAATTATGGAATTATCAGTTTCTAGCTTGCCGATGGCATGCAAGCTCCACTCCGGCGGATAACTCCGGTCAGTCACCATTTCCAGTCAACAGCAACAAGAATCTCACCGGCCAAATTGGAATAAACGTCGGCAGTCGCCATTGCACTGTTCAGGATGACAATTCCACCGGAAAAACACCATGAGCGACGAACCAAACCTTTGCAGCGCCGGAAATTGTCCAGAATTCCAGCAATAATTCTTACCATCAAAGCTACCAACACCAACCATGGACAGAGACTAATCAAAACGGCCGAAAAAATCACGGATTGTCGAAACCACTCCAACAACATCCAAACTTTATGGCACCATTTCGTTCCAGTAAAGTCCCGAATCTGATTGCAAAGCTCCAATGGAATCCAAACTCCATGGAACCATCACCGGAATTCACAGAATCCACTCCAGTCACCACCCGAACGGGGCTCGGAACGCCGTCGAACGGGATCGAGAACCACCGAACAAGTTCGGCTACCATGATCGAGGATTGCCTTGGCCATGGGAGTAGCCGAGGATAGTCTCAGCCACCATGCGCCTCGGCCACCAAGGCCGAGGGTGGCCTCAGCTCACGGCCGAGGTAGTGCACCTCAGCTCCATGAGCCGAGGCGGTGCGCGTTTTTTTATTTTTTTGATTTTTTTTGGCGTCATGAGCACGAGATTGGCCGAGGACTGACCTCGACCAAACTCAGCCGAGGACTAACCTCGGTCAGGGCCAAACTGGGCCGAGGTCAGGCCTGGTCTGGGTGTGGGTCTAGCAGGAACAAGTATGAAAATGTGGAGTGGTTTAAGAGAAATAATGATGGGAGGATGGTGAAGAACAAGTGTGGGTTCAAGAAGGGTAGAGTTTCTCGAATTTCCTGTAACCGAGGAAGGTGAATACGCCAGCAGCGTTCTTACAGAGGAGTTGCAGCCTGAAGCTCGGGAAATGGAGCAGCTCAAAGCAGAACTTGAATCTGAACTGCAGAAACTTGGTGGTTCTGGCTTTGAAGTAAGAGTAAATATTTACGAGAATGGAGATTTGGCCGAGGCGTGACCTCGGCCTTGCCTGACCGAGGCGGCTTCGGCCATGCACTACCGAGGCGCAACCTCGGCCATACACTGTCGAGGCGCGACCTCGGCCATGCGTGGCCAAGGTGCAACCTTGGCCGTGTGTGGTCGAGGAGGCCTCGGCTGCGTTTTTTACTTTTTATTGTTTTTGCCGGTCTATAGCTCAGTGGTAGAGCATTCGACGGCAGATCGAGAGGTCACCTGTCCCCCCACTCCCTAGCCAACGAGAGTGGTTGAGGTGGTTTGGGAGTAACGACGTGTCTAAAATTGTGTTTTTTTTTGGCGCCCTGAGCGCGAGATTGGCCGAGGACTGACCTCAGCCAAACTCGGGCGAGGACTGACCTCGGCCAAACTTTGGCCGAGGTCAGGTCTCGGCAAATTTTTTTTTTTTAATTTGTTTCTAATTTTTTAAAGTTTTTTTTTTGTTTTTTTTTTTGGCGCCCCGAGCGTGAGATTGGCCGAGGACTGTCCTTTTTTTTTTTGGCGCCTTGAGCGTGAGATTGGGCGAGGACTGATCTTTTTTTTTGTTACTCTGAGCGCGAGATTAGCCGAGGACTGACCTCGGCCAAAATAGAGAATTTTTTACGGACCATCAGCGAATTACATGTTTTTTGCGTTGCGCGGACTTTTCCTCTAGCTCACTGTTTCTTGTTTCCTCTCCCAGATCGCACCTCCTCTTCTTGGTGTTGGAAGCCGAAGGCTCAGGATCTTCTTCATTTCGCCACACATTGTCGGGTAGGCTTTGTTGATGTTGGTACTGTCGCGGATACCCAACGAATTGGGTAAAATATCTGCTCTGCACCAGTTCCTCTATTTGTCCTTTTAAAGTATAGCACTCGTCAGTATCATGTCCAACCTGCCGGTGGAACCGACAGTACTTGGTTTGGTCTTCGCACATAGAAACTGCCATACATTCTAAGGGAAAATGCACAATTCCTATTTTCTCAGCGTGACTTAGAATCACGCTAATCGGGTGAGTAAGCGGTGTTAAGTTCTGCGGTGGGGCGAGACGAGGCCTTCCCTGAACTTTCCCATTCGTTGCGGATAACTGGTTTTGGCATGGTGCTTGGTTGGACGGACCAACTTTATCAGGTTGCCCACCTTTCCTACCTTCCTCCTCATCTTTCTTTTTTCTGTCGGCCTCTTCTGCCTCAGCGTATCGGTTGGCTATCCTCATCAGGTCCTCATAGGAGCGTGGGTGGTGGGCGTTCAGCTGTTTGTGGAAATCGCCCGACCTTAATGTTTGGATGAATATGAGGATTGCTGCCTTCGAGTCGAAATCATATACATTATTGACCTCTTTTTTCCATTTGCTTACAAAATTTCGCAAGTTTTCCCCCCTATCTTGTTTTACTCCACAGAGATGCGAGAATGGTTTTTTATGTCGTATATTCCCGGAGAAATAGGTTAGGAAATTTTTGGACAGTTCTGCAAAAGTCTGGATCGAACCGTCTGGGATTGTATTGAACCAATCCTGCGCCACTCCGTCCAAAGTAGACAAGAACGCTCTGCATATGATGGCGTCACTTGCCCCGGTCATCACCACGGCTGCCTTATATCTTGTCATATGGGCATGCGGGTCAGAAGTCCTGGTGTATGCCTTGATGGTGGGTAGCCGAAAATCTTTTGGGAGGAGTACCTCTATTATGTCCGAAGAGAATGGAGCAGTCATCCTTACCTTTGGCTCTGGTGAATGCTCTCTTGCTTATACTTTCCTCTCTAAGTCGTCTATCTGCCTCTGGAGTTTCTCAACCAAGTTTTCTTGTGGGGTTCTGCGTCTAGTGGAGTGACGCAGAGCCGGTCCACTAGATTCGCCCATCCCTTCCCGGACAGATCTGGAAGCCGCCGAGCGTTGCTCAAGACCATCGGCTGAGGATCGCCGTCCTGTCGTTGGGTTCTCTCTTGTCTTGGAGATCGCACCTCCACCTCTGGAGGAGACGGTTTCGGTGGTGGGGCCTGGCCTTGCATTCCTGCTACTAGTTGGGCCATTGTTGCCGCCGCCTGTTGGATGACTTGCGCTGCCGCTTGGAAGTCCGCGGCTTGGATGGGAGCAGCATTCACAAGGAGGGGAGCGCGGCCCCCATCATGGTTGTTGTTGATTTGGCTGCGAAGATCACCCTCAAGGCGATCTCCCACACGGTTAATGTTGAGCTGTTCACGAAGATCACCCGTGGGGTGACCATTGTTCACTTGACGAGAACCCTGTGATTTTGTGAAGTTTGCCTGAGATCTGATCTCGGCTCTCAATGAAAGCACCAATGACGGTAATAATGTGTTACCAGTATCTTTTATTAATATCAATGTAAGAGTAGTTCAGTACAGTACCAAATGCTTAGTACAATAGATAGTCCTAGTATAGAAAATGTTGCCTCCTAGTGCAAGTGTTGTGAGCGCCCTTTTATCTTCCTGAGTGCAACGTCCTATCTTAAATGCGCAGTAATGGAGTGTTAATGCCGAGGAGCTGTTGGAGTACCATTGGAGTGAATGCTGAAGGGCTAGTTTGAACGTCCTTTCATTGCCTTGTCCTTGGGTGCTGCCCGTGGTTCCGGGTCGGGTACCCAATTACCCTGTCAAAAGTAAAATGAAAGTGGTAAGTGTCGTATAATTACTGCAGCAATGAAAGAGACAAGGAATGAATTTTGAGGTAATAGGAATGTTATTCGATCCATAAGGAATGGAATAGGCAAGGAATACAATAGAAATTGTATTCTGTTGTTTATTGGTTCGCGGAAGGAATAGACTTTAGGAATTATATTACAGTGTTTGGTTGGTGATAAGTGCAAAAGATACCACTTTTATAAGGTTGTTTGTGGATCGTTTAGTATACAAATTAAGGCTTTTATGAATGGTTTAGTCTTAAAATACCTTGAAATGCTTTATATTGTCTTAGTACCCGTTCCACACTTTACCGATTGTTTTGTAGGTAAAAAGAAGTGTTTAAAGACAGGAAATGGCGATGTTTCAGAGAAGAATTCACAAACCGAAGTTGGAAGGCAAAATAGGCCTTGGACGCGCTCTGGACGCGCGTCCTAGGTGGCGTCCAATTTTATGCCCGCAGAAGTTTGGAAATCAGAGCAAAAGTCTGCTATGGACGTGCAGTGGACGCGCGCGTCCAGCACGCGTCCACCAAACAGCTCTTTGAAGTTGAAGTCTGTGCAGCAGAAACACCGTGGATGCGCAGTGGACGCGCGTCCAGCGTACGTCCAGCGTGCGTCCATCGCGGAAATTTAAGTTGTTGGGCGAGATTTAAAAGGGGAATTGAGCCATTTTGCAGGGGATCCATCACACTTCAGTTTTAGATCACTTTAGAATATTTCTCTCTCTAGGATTAGCCTAGAGAGATCTCTCTCAATTCACTCCACATTGCAATTCATAGGTTTAGATTAGAATTAGAGAAGAATTCCATTGTTGCAAGATTGTGATCAAGACTCAAGTTCAAAGTTCAATTTCAAGCTGAGTCTTCATTTTAATTTCTTGTCATTACTTTTACCTTTTGCTATTTCAATTCCAAGTATGATTAGATAGATCTTTGTGGATTTGGATTGAGCAATGTTGTGTGGATATTCTTGAGCTTTGACTTGATCAATTAGGTTTTGCAATTGCTTTGATTATGAGTTTGGTTGTATGAGTGGTGATCCACTTTGACTCTTGTGTAGGGGCGATCAACCTATATGAGAGGTGTTTGGAGAAGGAGTCTCATCTACGAGAGTAGAGTTACTCCTTAGCCTAGCCTAGCACATTTCCCTCTCACCTTTGAGAAAAGGGAGAGGGAAGGCAAGAGGCACATAAATCGCGATAATTATTATATAATTAAAATCAGAAAAATACCTTAGAAGAAGAATTCAATTTGAAAAGGGTAAAAAAAAAATTATAATAAAATACCTATTCCTGAGAGGTCAGGAATAGGTTAATACCAGGGGGCCTTGGTAATAGCTATTACCCTTGCAAGGGTAATAGCTCATTCCCATGAACATAATAGCTATTACTCTTGCAAGGGTAATAGCTCATTCCCAGGAACAATGTTCCTGGGAATACAAATGCGAACCAAACAACGAAATAGGTTATTACTGGTGATAAGCACTATTTTTATACCTATTTATATTTGATTTTTATAATAAATTAGTTTTATTTATTTAACATTATATTTATTTTAAACTTTATTTTATGTTTTACAGTAATATAATAATTAGTTGAATAACTAGGCTAAATGAACATATTAGTAAGAATTGGACCTTGTTAATTGATTTGGGCTAATCCTCTTCATTGTTTTAATTGTTTGGCCCAATTAAAACTATTCAATTGTTTATTATGTTCTAAGTCCAATCCAATCGTTATACCCTGCACCACGGTGCACATAGCAATGTGCACCACGTACGTAAAACGACGTCGTTTTGGTGTTATTAGTAGACGCGGACGCGAATAATTTAGGGAATTCATATCTATAATACACATAATCATTATCTATAATACACAGAACGTTTGCCTAGAATACACAGAATGTTTGTCCAGAATACACAGAATATTGACACAAAATACACAGATGTTAGTGGACGCGAATGACTCCAAGGAATTCATTATCTATAATACACATAATCATTATATAGAATACACAGAAGGTTTGCCTAGAATACACAGAATGTTTACGCATAATACACAGAATATTGATGCCCATAATACACAGAACTCATCCTCCTAACATTTGAATGCACAAACACATCACAACTTGTGTTAATAACATGAATACACACAATATTTACACAAAATACACAGAACTCATCCTCCTAAACATTCGAATGCACAAACACATCACAACATGTGTTACTAACATGAAATCACAACATGTGTTACTAACATGAATACACATAACGATTACCTATAATACACAGAACGATTGCCTAGAATACACAGAATGATTGCCTGGAATACACAGAATATTAACATAAATACAGAGACCGGCCGAAATGGGAAACGTGATTTCCAAAAAAAAACGGACGATTAGTTTACAATGCTCAAAACGACGTCGTTTAGGTACGTGGTGCACATTGCTATGTGCAACATGGTGCACAGTATAATTTGCCAGTCCAATCCCATATAAACTAAAATTGTCCCTTTTTTATTTCTTTGTGAATTTGTACGTAAATATTAACATTAGAACAACAGTCGGTGTGAATTGAAGTCTTCTACGAATTTTCTTCCGAGATTTACTGCTGCGAAGCTACGTGCGACAACCGACGGCCACGGATTTCAGCGGACGATTCGACAGCCACAAATATAAATTTCGACCGTAATTTGCTGCTAACCGAAGATTTGTTCCACAAATTTCTCCGATGAACGGATGAAATTAAGCCTAAGTTAGTATAAATAGGGACGTATATTTTAAGTAGAATTTCTCAGTTTTTGTACGAAAGAATTTCATTTATATTGTAAGCATCCCTACGATGTACTGCTGAGTCCTTATTTTTCCTATTCAAGGATTATGAAAGTTTGATTCTACAAGACCAGTAAGCTTTATTTAGCCTAAATTATTGTTATATTCATATATATGAATTATTGCTTGATTAATTGTTGCAATAGGGCCCATTGTTCAATTGTCAAGTTATTAAATTGCTAGTCAGAACCTTGAATCCGTAATTGTTTAGTGTTTTGATGTTAGTAGCAAATAGAACAATTTGATTATAACTGATTTTCGTTTTGTGTTATGGAGATATATAGTCTAGCTTAAATGAACCGAGCTTGTGAGTTTGTTGGCTAGGATTGGTAGTCTTTCTAATTCTTTTAATGCTCTTAGTAAATTAAATCCTAAGAGCTTGTGTAGGGTTGTTTATTAGCTAGGGAAGTAATCAAAGAGCTTGTTTTGATTACCGACGAAGTAAGGAAAGACATGTTGTTAGAGCTTGTTAACAACCATAACCAATCTAGTAAAGAGTAAAGTTAGTTTGGCTTGCATATCAATTTCTGTCTTGTTAGAATTAAACTGATATTATTCCTTGGGTTGGATACTATTTGCCATTGACGTTTACTTGATAATTATTTGCTATTTGATATTATTTTTCATTTTCCATTTTATTGTTGCTATTTAAGTTTCGATTCTCATTTCATTATTTATTAAATTTTTTGCTAAAGATAAGTATAATCAATCTCTGTGGGTACGACCTTACTCATCACTATTACAATTCATAAGAGTAAGCATTTATTATTTGTTGGTTTCGACACCCATTAACTGGGAATGCTTTGTCATTCCCTACCTATTCCGTGAACCAAACAGCCCATTAAGATGTTAGACATCCCCGACAGTACAAGAAATTCTACATTTAGTAACCAATTTTTGGAGTCATTACTTATTGTCACTATATCCTTCGTCACTATTGTAATAGTGACGACTTTTGAAAAGTTGACATAATTACTCAAGACATTTGTGACAATGTTTGCTTTCATTAAAAGTATTATTTGAGTGATAACAATAGGGGTCATAATAAATTTACATTTTGTGACGAAATATGTTACGTTATTACAAAAAATGATCTAGTGACAATTAAAATCGTTACAAATAATCATTTTATTGTGACAACACTTTAGTCACGTACTTATTTGTGAGAATTGTTGTTGACTCAAAAATAATTACCAATGAGTGACCTAAAAAGTGGTAAAAGATAATTACTTTGTTCCGAAAATAGTGACAATATTGTCACTCTTGATGATTTTATAAGTGACCATTACTTCGTCACAAAGTTTTTTTTTTCAAATAATACTAGCCGAATACAAACATTATAAAGTTATTTATTATTTCAAAATCTTGTAAATTTTATTATTTAATTAATTTTATAATGTTTGTGCAATTAAAAAGTGTGCAATTCAACCATCAAACGAGTAAAATATGTGCAATTAGGACATTTTTCTAAAAAAATTTAATTCAATTTGAGTTAAAAACATTTCAATATTGACTCCCAACTAATATGATAGAAGAAAATGCCACTTTTAATACATATATGTTAGTAATATAATCGGATTTTACTAGAAAATTTTTGTAAAAATGGTTCAATTGCACAAATTTTGCTTGTTTGATGATTGAATTGCACACTTTTTAAGTTCAATGACCCAATTGCACAAAAGCGATAAGTTGAGTGGCCTATTTGACACTTTTTCCTAATTAATTATAATAATATAATTGCCGATTATATTTCCAATGAAATATTAATATATTCATTTAATTTTTCCTAATATTTTAATTTCCTTTTGAATATATTCATTTCCTTTTTCCTTTATATTTAAAAGAATTATTAATTGTCATTCATTTTTCCTTCATAATTTTTTCCTAATATTTCGTTTGTTGGTTACTAATTCTTTTAATTTGTAGGGAAAACTATGCTATATTTCCAGTAAAATATTCATATATTCATTTCATTTTTCCTAATATTTCATTCTCTTTTAAATATATTCTTGATTTAATTTTCACTTCAATAATATCTCATATTCTTGATTTAATTTTATACTAATAAATGATGACTTTATGGACGTGATCTTCGTGTACATTTTTTTTTTGAAGATAATTTTCGTGTATATATAAATATTACCAATTTTTATTGCACGTACATTACTGCTATTACCCTGTATAAGTGACATTAATATGCTAATATTTGTTACGATTTAATGAAAAAATTAATTTAATAAAATAATATTATGTAAGCAAACAATTCGTGTTAGTAGGTTATTACCATTTGAGAATTGGTTAGAAACGGTTTGAAAATAAATATAATAAATATTTGATTTAATTTTACATGGCAATTGCCAATTACAATTATTAGATATTATTAGCATATATTATTAGCATATATAATATAATATGATTGACATTCATAATGTTTGTATCTCAGCCAGAATATGAGTAAACTTACAAAAATATTATTATTAGGTAGTCGTTTCTTTCTTTTATTATCTATACTACATATAAAAGTATTATCCTCCTCCAAAATTTTATTATGTGGTTTTGATTGTTACAATTTTTGGTAATATTTTCGTAAATTTACTAATATTCTGGCTGAGATACAAACATTATGAATGTCAATCATATTATATTATATATGCTAATATTATATTATCAATGCAAGATTATATAGGAGGTATTCATGCATATGTAATTGAATGTTGAATTTATTTATTTAAATTGGTAATTCAAAGTTTATGAATGCAAGATAATGCATGAGAGATTGATTATAATTGTCATTAAAATAAATGTTTGCAATTTTGTAAAAACGCTAATGTAAATACTTAGTCTAAAAATGATAGTATAAATAAATACTACTTTTCCGTTTGAATTTCTCTTAGTCTTAAAAATTAGAGTATTTTTAAATATCATTGTCATTATCTTCCGTACTTGTTATTTTTTTTAAAATTTATTTATTGGTATTTGATAATGTGTCATGTGCAATTGAGTTATTGTAGTAGTATAGAGGGCAGCGTCATGCAATAAGATTATAATGTAGGAAATTGTGGTTTTGTCTCATTGTGTTTGTATATATGACTGAGATCTTAGTTGTACTATAAACTCTTGATCTTGCAAGCGTCTATTGATATTTGATAGTGGTAGCTTTCCCCCTACATGTTTTATATGTTGTGAGATGTGTATCGTACATTCTCATGTGAAAGTATTGAACAAAATATTAATATTTATTATATTTGTAGAATGTTAATGAGTAGTACATTTTGTTCTAGTTTCATAATTTGTTTACCTAATAGTAACAACAATAACTTTGCAGGTAGTTTGAATACTGATGCTGCAATATGTCCAGTTTCATTAACAGTTTCTACCTCCATTTTGCACATGTTTATTTTGAAGTTCGTATTTTTGGAATTAGTATGAATGAGGGTAGTACTTGATTTTGTGTGTGTGTGTGGTTTTTTTTTTTTTTTGTAAATTTTTTTTTTTTTTGATTTGATACTAATCTTGGAGTACCCACTATTGCATTTTCATCACAATGCGTGCAGTTAAATAGTTTGCCACTTTGTGCATAAACTTTTTAAACAGTGGCTACATCCTATATACCAATTATTTTTGTTATCAAGATCGATGTTGATTTTGTCTTTAATCCAAACGGGTTAATTGTAGAAAATGAAATGAATTTTAAATTTATATTAGTTCTAATATATTTAAAGAATGTACAATAAGTATTTTACATACAAAATTATTGAATGCTGCAACGGTAGCTATTTTTCAAATTTATTCTTTTTCTGAATTTGAAAGATTGATTCCAACAATGTTGTAGTCTCAGCATTTTATCAATGCATCAAATGTACTCACAATGTTCTATTGCCCTGCATTGACATTTTTAATAATGAGTTTTAAATCACTTTATTGGGTTATTTGAATGTTTCTTTGTTAACAAATCCTCCCTAAGTAGTTAATATAATTGGTTTCAATTTTTTTTTTAAATTTTTTCCATGTAATTAACATAATACTTGGTAAATAAATATATAACATTGATATTTAATTACAAGATAGTGTAAAAAGAAAAGAATGAATAATGTAGTGAATATAATTAATTAATTAATTTGAAGGTAAAGAATCTTTGCATTGTAGAAAATATAGACAATATAACTACTAAAATTATATCTCTTTTTAAATATTTTGATAATGGATATTTTTTTTTGAATAAAGGCATTGTAGACATCGAATTATAAATTAAAGAAATGCATATGTATTATTTTTTTGTTGTAACTACTAATTTATTTAATTTAATAAGAGTAATTGAGTGGGATACTTACTTTTGAATAATATATACTCAAAAATATTTGTGGTATATGTTCAACAATTATGCCAACTTTGATTGGGATGAGGTTCGAACCTAAGACCTTACTTATAGAAATTATGGGTAAGTTAAAAGTTAACAGAATATTAACAGAAAAGAGAAATTTAACGGAACGGATAATCATATAATTAATGATAAATTAGGAAATCTCAAGAAAAAATATAAATCTAAACAATCTGAATCATCCATTTGATTTAATAATTTGATCGTCATTTTCTCTATCCATTATAGGCCTAACTTTCTTTAACTCTTATTAGTATACTAGTTTTGCACGTGCATTGCGCGAATGGGTTAATGCCCAATGTTTATATTTAAATAAATATTTGAAAGTATATATCAATGCAAGATTATATAGGAGAAGTTTATACATAGGTAGTTGAATGTCAAATTTGTTTATTTAAATATGTAACTCAAAGTATATGAATCCAAGATAATATATGAAATTCATTATAATTGTCACTAAAATAAATGTTTGCAACTTTGTAAAATCGATAGTCTAAAATACTTTGTCTAAAAATGATAGTCTAAATAAATACAACTTTTGGTTTGAATTTTTCTAAGTATTCTTAATTCTCTTTTGAGTAACATTATCATTGTCTTCATCTTTACTATTTGTCCTCTTCCTTCTTGTTGGTAGCGTGTTATTTGCAATTGGGTTATTGTTGGTAGCATAGATGACAACGTAATGCAATGAGATTATGATATAGGAGCTATGAACTTTCCTTTAGGTGTTCTGCTCGGGGTTCATTTGGTTCAACCATTATTGTTGAATGAGTTTAAGGAAAAAGGTTAGATAAATTAGTAAAAATTTGAAAATTTTAAATATGATGTATTCCAAAGATATTAAAATGTTGTTTCTCGCTTCAATTTGTTGGGTAATGGGTTTGAGTACTTTCATTGTCAACAAATTCATTTCGGGGTTATATCTAGTATTCAGAGTTTGCCTTGATTTGGTACTGCTCTCGCGGGCCGCACCGAAACAGTGCTTTACCCCTAGATGTCCAGTCAACTGCTGCGCCTCAACGAATTTCTGGGAGAACCAGCTAGCTCTAGGTTCGAGTGGCATTTCACCCCTAACCACAACTCATCCGCTGATTTTTCAACATCAGTCGGTTCGGACCTCCACTTAGTTTCACCCAAGCTTCATCCTAGTCATGGATAGATCACCCAGGTTCGGGCCCATAAGCAGTGGCAATTGCCCTATGAAGACTCTCTTTCGCTATGGCTGCGGTAGGTTCCCTTAACCAAGCCACTGCCTATGAGTCATCGGCTCATTCTTCAGCAGGCACACGGTCAGAGCCAAGGCTCAAATAGTTAATATGATTGGTTTCAAACTATTCTTTTTTTTTCATGGTATTAATAAAATACTTGGTAAATGAATATATAGCATTATTGTGTATTATAACTTTGATATTTAATTACAAGATAGTGTAATATTTTTTAATGGTCTAGATTGATTGACACACACTCCGTTCGCACACATTTAATCACAGTTCGCACACACTTCAACTTTGAATCTTAATCAATCTATACCATTAAAATAATTTGAGATCAAATCTTGTACATCAATCTAAAAAATTTTAAGGGTCTAGATTGTTTGACACACCT
The DNA here is from genome assembly GCA_003576665.1 of Ipomoea trifida. Classification (NCBI taxonomy): domain Eukaryota; kingdom Viridiplantae; phylum Streptophyta; class Magnoliopsida; order Solanales; family Convolvulaceae; genus Ipomoea; species Ipomoea trifida. The sequence continues at coordinate 8,451,786 of CP025655.1, forward strand.
ACTACGTTTACCCACATTTAATCACCGTTTGCATACATTTAATCACCGTTTGCATACATTTAATCACCGTTCGCACACATTTTATCATCGTTCGCACACACTTTAACTTAGAATCTTAAATCAATCTAGATCATTTAATTATTACATGGATACACAAGATCTGATCTCACGATCTTACCTAAACAAGTGATCTCATATGATCATAACTCTCTCTCTCTCTCTCTCTCTCTCTCTCTCTCTCTATATATATATATATATATATATATATATATATATATATATATATATATATATATATATATAATGTAATAAGTAATGTTGACAAGTGTTTGTTATTTATAAGAGAAAATGCAATATTTATGAAGAAAAATGTAATACTTTTAAATCAAAATATAAAAGTATTACCTATTTTTATTTAGAATTTAAGTATTATAATTTCTCATATAAGTAATAAACACTTTATTCTTGATTAATTAGTATCACATTTTTAGTATAAATATTGCATTTTCATTTTGACCCGATCCATCAACAATCAAGAATCTGTGAGACATTTCTACACAAGTTTTTACCTTATTAGAAAAATATCAAACAAACCATTGAACTTTTGTGATTTGTGGAATTGAATCACCTAACAAAAAGGAAAATGATTATTGTCCCTCCTAAAATTTCCCTCATAATGATTATTGGCATTATCATGTTGTTTGAGCAGATACTATGTATAGGTTAGATTGTAGTACTCAAAAAAAATTTCCCTCATAATATGATTCTCAATCATTGAGTGCTCATGGATACAACCATTAATTAAAGAAATATTTAATCGATGCCAAGTCAAGAGAGAAAAGAATGTAGTGAAAATAAATTAAGGGTATATAACAATATTACTCCAACAAAAAAAACATATTTTGTGAAGAGAATATGCAGAGTATATTTTTAGAACGGGTCACACTTGTGTGAGACCGTCTCACGGATCTTTATTCGTGAGACGGGTCGGATCGGGTCAAAGCACCATGTAAATGTCATACTTATATGTGCAAATGTCATACTTATGTGCTCAAATATAACACTAATCAAGAATACAATCTTTGTTACTTATAAGAGAAAAAGTAATATATTTTTCATAATTTTCAAAAAAAAAAAGTAATACATTTTTCATAATAAGTAATGTTGACAAGTGCTCCTTACTTATAAGGGCAAATATAATACTTTTGAGGAAAAATGTAATACTTTTAAATCGAAATGTAAAAGTATTGTATTTTTCCTTAAAAGTATTACATTTACCCGTATAAGTAACAAAATTTTTATTACTGATTAGTATTACATTTGAGCATATAAGTATGACATTTGTTCATATAAGTGTTACACTTGCATCTTGACCCGACCCGACCAGACACGTCTCATGGTGAGAGTGAGACGGTTTCACACAAGTTTTTGCCTTTTAGAAGACCAAAAAAAAAAAAAAAAAAGTCACTGTCCAAGATATGCATAGGTAAATATGATTTTTGTGTAATAACCTACAAATTTAATAAGTACATATTTTTTGGACAATTAGAGAAACGCACAATCATTACTTGAAAATCATGCTACACCCACTAAGTTACTCCTTTCTAGATACTAGACAGTATATATGTTTTAAATATTACAAGAAGTAGTTTTCAAGATAAAGACCATATATGATGTGGTGCAGAAGGTTGAAAGAAATTTCCTAGCTTATAGCTCCGAATGAGATTACATTTTGCACTAGAATATATACTGCGAAACTCACCGTGTGTCTGATTGATCCTTTTAAAAGTGGTTCAATTCCCACACTGCTCCGGCCGCTTGGCTGGCCTGACCTTCTCACTCGATTCGACAGGGTCTGGCCTAAGATTGGCCGAGTCCGAGTCCGACTCCTTCCAATCGGCTTCTTTTGCTCAACACTTACTGTATTTTTTGAGATTTTCACTCAATTGCAACGAAACACTCCGATTTACTTCGCCGACCGATCATCGATCGACCGTCCTACCTCACCTTTCAACCAACTTCTTGCACGTCCCCTCATGTAATCTTTTCCACTCATTTACTCATTAGCGTGTGTCGTCCGACCTCCCATCGGTCGGCTCAATCTTTTGGGCGATTCTTCCCATGGCCGGGCTTTGGAGAGTCTACTCTTGCTGCCTTTAACCACCCGCGTTAGCCATCTTCTCTTCCCGAGTATCTGACTCTCTATCCCTTATCAGTGATAGTTTGATTTCTATTATAAGTATTTAAAGGCCGACTTGGTTTAAATTAAGTTTTTGTATAAAAAAAATTTATAATTTAGTGTTGTGATTATAAGTTAGATTGACTTAATTTATTTCGAAAGAGGGATCATAGAATGCAGAATATATATAAACTGTTATAAAATAATTCCACCAACTAACCACCCCTTTCTGAATGGAATTTAATTTAATTAACTTATCTTTTGAACACTTATTTCTTTCTTTCCAACTACTATGTCCATTTACACTCTCCTAATCGACCACCAAATGTGTACTAAAAATTAAACATATTATAATACCAGTCATCGGCTCTGTTTGGCAAAGCTTATTTAGGAGCTTATAGCTTATTTTAAGCTACTAATAAGTTATAAGCTCTGTTTGGTAATGTTCCTAATATAAGCTAGTAGCTTAAAATAAGAGCTTATTTTTGAACGCTACCTAAGATAGCGTTTCAAAATAAGCTAATAGCTTCCTAACTTTTTTTCCATCTTTAACCTTATTATTTTAAAGAAATAACATCATTACCCTTCACAATTAAAACCTTTTTGACTTTTTCTCTTCAATATGTTTGATTGTAATTTCAATTTGAATTTGTGTTTGAACATTGATTTTTGTATGAACTAATTTTATAAATTATAAACATTTTGTTTTACTTTATATGTTTTCAAATATATTGTTCTTACTTTATATTTTATTAAAATATATTGATTTCATTATTTTGTATTTTAATATATAAACAAACCTATTTAAATTTAATACTATTTAAATTGTACGAAGATGTCCTTTTTAGTCTTTTTACATTTATCAGCTTATCAAAAAGCTAATTTTACCAAACACTTTTAATTATAACAGCTAGCTTAACAGCTCTTCAGATTTCGGCTTCGAGCTTATAGCTTTTCAGTTTTCAGCTACTTTTCAGCTTTTAGCTACCTTTTCAGCTAGGTTTGCCAAACATAGCCATCATCTGAGTCCATGGTTGACGACTAACATCCAGTCAAATATGAAGGCGAGAAGGTACAACACTTTAATCTTTCATTATTGTAGATCAGCAATGGAGAAATTTCTGTGTAAGTTCGGAATTAATAATAATAATAATTATTATTATTATTATTATTATATATATATAATGAAAACTTGTAAACCTTCTGCCTGATCACCTTAACTAAGCCTTTCAAGAAAATCTCCGATCCAGCCAGCAGCCACTCTCCTGCTAAGAGGTAAGACCAAAACAGCTCCGATCCGACTGTCTCCTCCTCCTCCTCCTCCTCCTTCTTCTATTATTATTATTATTATTATTATTATTATTATTATTATTATTTGTTATTCTTATTGTTATTGTTATTATTATTCTGTGAAGGAAAAAAAGCAATAACTACTCAAGAGCATCTCGTCTTGTAACCCTGAACTGGTAAAAAACCATAAAAATTATGACGATGGTTAGTTTTATCAACTACAGAATGGTCGAACAGTATACCAACACTACCGAAAAATAGTTTAAGTTTGCAATGGAGTTGAACCAGCCTTTCGGCTGTTCTTGTATTAAGAATTACTTAACCTTTTTGGGGTTTGAAACCCTTATTTATACAAAGAGAGGGGGTTGATCTCTGTAAGATAACCCTAATTTCTTTCCTTATCACATTTGGTCTAGTTTCCTAACCATCTTGATCTTCTTTCCGCCTGATCCCACTCCCTTAGGAAACTTCCCAATTTTCTTTGCTCATGTTCTCTATTGCTTCGGCCGCTCAGTCAGCTTGATTGTTCTGCCCAGTCAGTTAGGAATGAGTTTTAGGCCAGCCGAGTCTGACTCTTCTCAATCGGCTCCCTGGGTGCTTCTCTTACTGTATTTAATTTCTTGAGATTTTCACTCAATTTCAATGAAACATTCTGATTTACCTTGCCGACCGTCCATCGACCGATCATCCTGCTCTCTTAATGTAATCTCTTCCATTCATTCACCCATCATACCGGCCGATCCTCGATCGATCAGCCTGCCCCTCGCTCCAACCGGCCCTTCTTCGACCGTCTCTGGAATCCACCTCTACCCTCCTTAAGCTAACTTAGGTCGGCTACCTTCTTTCGAGCTAGCATTTAGCTTTCTATCATCCAATAGAAATCTATTGCCTGAGTTAAACCCTACCTTGTAATCCTAATCAGCAAAGGATCACATGAAGGTAAACAAAACCACCTAATCAGTTAAGAAGAGTAACAGGCCACTTTACATCTTGTAGTTGCCAAGTAAACATCTTGAACAACTTAACCGGAATTGTCCCAATTATGTCTTCTTTTAATTTACTTCTATAAGTTTGATTCGAGTTCAATCACTTTTTTCACAGCTAAGAAATATGGAAGATTTGAGAGAAGCCGCACGATATTACTTGGAAGGAGCCTCCGAGGAGTATAAGCAGCGGGCACGCAGAGGCGGAGAATCCCTCGAGGATTTCTACGTACGAGAGACGAAGAGACGCATACGTAGGTGCGATGTTTGCGCGAAGCTTCTGCTTGGTTTCTACTTGTCTTGCACCAAATGTGAGATATACAAAGGGTGTAACTACAACCTGTGCGTCAAGTGTTTCTATGGCAGAACATTCCAACACAATCATGACTCCTTCGCTGACAACCATAGTGTACTAATGATGCATAACGAGGGCCGTGGTGAACCCACTTGTGTTATTGAAAAGGTACTTTAATTTGATATTAACAATGAATTAAAGATTAATATTACACTTTTTTTTTGAAAACTTAATATTACATTTACTCTTTGTTTAGTGTTTTCTTTTTGGGTAAAGCGATTTAGTATTTAAGGATGTGGTTCGAACTAGAAATCTTAATATTATCAATTCAATAATAACCTGACTAACTTAGCTAAATTATACCTTGTTTTGTGTTCTTTTTCGCATGGATTTATTGGCATAGAAGTGGAGGGGGAAAAACTTGTTAAAAGGAAGAAATATTACAAAAGTAATTAATTTGCATTTTTTTTAGTACGAGTAAACTCTAATCTAATTATACTATCTAGTTAACAAATTATGCTGATCCTTTCTTGATTAGAATGGGACTTGAACATTACTCACCAAAAAAAAAGAATGGGACTTGAACATTAGACCTTCTTTATGAAAAGAAATAGTTATGTCATCAAACTACCCGGTATTTGGTAAGGATTTAATTTTAGGATGGAAAATTATTATTATTATTATTATTATTATTATTATTATTATTATCATTATTATGTAGGACAAGGGAAAAGGCAAGCAAGATTCCAACTCCATACGCCATCTTTCAAGTTCAAAAGATTCAAGTAGTGAAATCAAGTCGATACGTCCTCCAGAAGATTCAAGTAGTGAAATCAAGTCGATACGTCTTCAAAAAGATTCAAGTAGTGAAATCAAGTCGTTACGTCCTTTAGAAGATTCAAGCAGTGAAATCAAGTCAATACGTCCTCAAAAAGATTCAAGTAGTGAAATCAAGTCGATACGTCCTTCAGAAAATTCAAGTAGTGAAATCAAGTCGATACGTCCTCAAAAAGATTCAAGTAGTGAAATCATCAAGTCAATACGTCCTCAAAAAGATTCAAGTAGTGAAATCAAGTCGATACGTCCTCAAAAAGATTCAAGTAGTGAAATCAAGTCGATACGTCCTTCCGGAGATTCAAGTAGTGAAATCAAGTCGATACGTCCTCAAAAAGATTCAAGTAGTGAAATCAAGTCGATACGTCCTAAAAAAGATTCAAGTAGTGAAATCAAGTCGATACGTCCTTCAGGAGATTCAAGTAGTGAAATCAAGTCAATACGTCCTTCAGAAGATTCAAGTAGTAAAATCAAGTCGATACGTCACGTTTTAAGTAGTCATCGTTCCAACTTAATACACCATGTTTCAAGTTTAAATTAAAAGACGCAAGTAGCGATTCTAACTCATTATGTTGCATTGACTCAAGTCATTCTAACTCATTACGCTGCAATATTCCAGGTTCTACGGACTCAAGTCATTCCAAGTCAATAGTTCCAGTAAGAGACTCAAATCATTACAAATCAATCCGCCCTTCAGTAAGTTACACTACCTTCAATTCTAACCATTACATACTATATAATTCAGTAGTTGCATGCATGCATGCATATCACAGAAGCTAACAAGCTATACCCCAGATTTGTCATTTATTTTTCTGAGGCTGTTTTTTTTAGTACTGACTTTGTTACAATGTAGTATTTGTTCATTTCCGAGGCTGCTTTATTATAACTTGAATTAAAAAATTTGTGACCTAAGGAGGAGCGAGCAATGGTGGATAAGGAAGGAATGGAGAAGTTGGCTCGCATCGCGAAGGCCCACCACAAAGCCGCCTCTCGGGAAATCAAGAACGCGGCCGATGAGTTTTGCCGGAGTGTGTTCCGGCAGGCCGGAAACGGCCATAGCCTATCCGAGAATGATTTCTTAGCAGTGATGATGAAGAAGGGGTTTCCACAATATGCCGACAGAGATCTGTTTCGAATGCTGCAGGCTAAGGATGGGAATCATCATATGACTATGTCGGAAGCTCTGACGCTGTACTACATTGTTCTGAGTGGAAGGCCATTTTGCAGCAGCTGCGAGCACTTCATACCTGACATGTTTTTCTGCTGCTCCAAATGCCCCGCCGCAAAATACGCCCTTTGTCTGGGTTGTTATGAGACCGAAGCGTATCTTCGCCATAAACGCAACAAACATGTCGGGGAAAATGACGTCTTCTTCTTGGATTATACTGTGTTGCATACCGGCTGCTACAGCGCAGCCCCGACGCCGCAAAGCCCCAATCTTCAAACTCACGAGGTAAGTGGATACAATTATATATATAGGGTCAAGTTTCAGTGCGAATAGTGGAACCGTGCAATTACCCACCATTAAAACACATAAATGCGCTATTAAATGTTCAAAAATGTATTTTTTCTGTGTGGTGTGTTTTTGTGGTGCATTTGTGCATTTCACTCTAGTGCGTTTTCAACCATTGTAGGGTGCATTTATACATGCCTAATGGTGCAATCTGCACTGACACGGCACATAGGACACCCTTATCTCATTGAACCAGTATATATATATATATATATATATATATATATATATATGTTTACATGAGGACTATATATTATAGAGGACTATGAGGACTAATCCTAGCCATCAAATAAAAAAACATAAACGACCTAGATTAGAAGATGATTAATATGGTAATGACGCATGCAATTAGTATTATGGAAGGATTTTGATTAACTAATATAGAATCACTATTGAATTGTAATTAAGGTTAGAAAAACAGTATTGCATTCCATACGGACGAAACAAAAAACAAACCAAAGACTCGCGTAGAAAAGGTTATGAACACCGATGTGTGCCTATAACGTATGAGTTGTGTGCCTAACGTGAAAAATAATAGAAGTAGGTTAATGAAAAGTTTTAAAGATTTACTGAGTATTGTGTGTCTCAGTACTTCTTTCCTGTCTAACTGGGCACACGATTTAATTATTGAGGCATACATTATATCAGTAAATGTCACACATTGTATGCTTCCTTACGCATACGGAATATAAGTAAAATATATGCACAAAATTCTTCAAAAACAAAAATTAATAAAACAAAAGCATTTAGTAATCAATCTAACACTTTTAAAAAATATTATTCCTTAAAATTTTCATTGCCTACTTCAATTATTATTCACGCTATGTGCACAACTCATACGTTACAGACTCACAGGTAATTCAAGTATCTACATGAAGTTGATTCAAAAAATTCTTCCCAAAAAAGTTAATAAAAACAAGACATTTGAATACGACATAGGCACACACTGGTGTTCATAACCGTTAAAAAAAATTTATCTTTAAAACTTTCATTAACCTACTATTATTTTTCACGTTAGGCACACAACTCATACGTTATAGGCACACAATACTCAGTAAATAGGCACACATCGGTGTTCATAACCTTTTCTACGCGAGTCTTTGGTTTGTTTTTTGTTTCGTCCGTATGGAATGCAGTACTGATTTTCTAACCTTAATTATAATTCAATAGTGATTCGATATTAATTAATCAAAAGTTTTCCATAAAACTAATTAATGTAAAATATCATCTTTTCCCTTAATTAACTAAAAAACTAATCTAAACATTACCTAAATCTACACCATTAATTTTTAGAAATCAATGGCTAGGATTGATCCTCAAAATCCTCTATAATACATTAGTCCTATATATATATATATATATATATATATATATATATATATATATGGTAGGGTTCCTGTGAGACCACTTGCTTAGGTAAGATCGTGACATCACATCTTGTCCATCCATGTATACTTTTTAATGGTCTAGATTGATTGACACACACACTTTGTTCGCATACATTTAATCACCGTTCGCACACACTTTAATTTGAAATCTTAATCAATCTAGACTATTAAAAAATTTTGAGATCAAATTTTGTACATCAATCACCGTTCGCATACATTTAATCACTGTTTGCACACATTTCAATCACCGTTCGCACACATTTAATCACCGTTTGCACACATTTAATCACCGTTTGCACACATTTAATCACCGTCCGCATACACTTAATCATCATTCGCACACATTTTATTACCGTTCGCACACACTTCAACTTAGCATCTTAAATCAATCTAGACCATTAAATTATTAAATGGATGCAAAATATATGATCTCACAATCTTACCTAAACAAGTGATCTCATATGATCCTAACTCTATATATATATATATCATTATATAACTGGAAATACGGTTTGGAAATACGGTTAGTTTAACCTGGCGTACGTTCTTTTATATATATTTGCAGCCAAGACCTGATGAACCCACAAATGCAATCGTGAAAAAGGTAATAACTAAGCCGGCCGGCCATAAACATTCCTTAATTGGTCGTCCTAGGTTGTTTAATTTCTCTAATTTGTTCACCATAAACCCCACGTACACCTAACACATGAATTGTCGATTGCTCGTTGAGCAACTCTAGTCAAATAAATTAGACTGGTCATTTGGTAACTACAAGGTTACAATTAAGTTTGAGTCGGTCAGATTGGCCATTTATGACTTTTTGGATAACTTAGACGGGAGAATTGACCGGCCTTATAAAGCACCTAAATTGAGGGTTTGTCCTATTGGGGTTTTCCTAACAAAAAAAAAATTGTTGATTGCATGAGTTTATTAATTAACATGGACATGCATTTTGGTCTGTTTCAAGCAGGATAAAGGAAAGGAGTTAGTGGCCACATTCTCAACAGTACTCACCGCTTGTACGGCGGCTCTGAATTTTGGCGCTGCGTTTTGCACCATAATGTGATCAAACCTCTCCCAAATTGGTCCGAAAATTCATTTGGTAATCATAAAATTTCGAGTTTAATTTCGTGAGAGTGAACTATTAGCTTTTTACAGATGGTGTGATATATAATTTTGTAGATTTATTTGTTGAGCTTATTGATATAAAATGTATTCATTTTGATTGTGGAATACGTTTTTTTTTTCTTGTCGTTTCAAGTGATAAAGTTTAATAGAATTAATTAATAAAGGCTTACCCTTCCTTAAGCATTCATTGATATTTTATGACATTTAATTTTCAGTAGTCAAAATTTTTATTGAAAATAAATAAATACTATTCGTTGTCTTAAAAATCAAAAGCCATGTCTTTTAAAGCTAAAATGAAAATGTAATGTTTATATATACTGAAAAATGTAATATTAAACAGGAGTAATTTTTTATTACTTATAAGAAAAAGTGTAATACTTTAATTTGAGGGAAATGTATTACTTTTACATTTTAATGTAAAAGAGACTAAAAGTATTATACTTTTTCTTATAAGTAATGTTGACAATTGTTTGTTATTTATAAAAGAAAATGTAATATTTATGAAGAAAAATGTAATATTTTTAAATCAAAATATAAAAGTATTACATATTTTTCTTTAAAATTAAAGTATTATACTTTCTCATATAAGTAATAAACACTTTATTCTTGATTAGTATCACATTTTTAGTATAAATATTGCATTTTTATCTTGACCCGACCCATCTAAAACCAAGGAGACGATTTCACACAAGTTTTTTACCTTATTAGAAAATTAGTTTTACACGCGCATTACGCGAATGGGTTAATGCCCAATGTTTATATTTAAATAAATATTTGAAAGTATATATCAATGCAAGATTATATTGGAGAAATTTATACATAAGTAATTGAATGTCGAATTTGTTTATTTAAATACGTAACTCAGGGGATATGAACCCAAGATAATATATAAAATTCATTATAATTGTCACTAAAATAAATGTTTGCAACTTTGTAAAATCAATAGTCTAAATACTTGGTCTAAAATGATAGTCTAAATAAATACTACTTTTGGTTTTAATTTTTCTAAGTATTCTTAATTCTCTTTTGAGTAACATTGTCATTGTCTTCATCTTTACTATTTGTCCTCTTCTTTTTTTGTTGGTAGTGTGTTATTTGCAATTGGGTTACTGTTGGTAGCATAGATGACAACGTCATGCAATGAGATTATGATATAGGAAATAAAGACAATATAACTAATGAAATTATTTTTCTTATTTAATTTATTGATAATGAATATATTTTTTTTTAAATAAAGGCATTATAGATTTATAGACACATAATTTTAAATTACAGAAATGCACATGTATTATTTGTTGTTGTAAATACTAATTTATTTAATTCAATAAGAGTAAAATAGAGTGATTCAGTTTCAATTTGTTGGGTTATTTGAGTACTATCTCTTTGTCAATCAATCCCAAGTAGTTAATATAATTAGGTTTAAATTATTTTTTAAAATTTTTTTTCATGGTATTAATAAAATACTTGGTAAATAAATATATAACATTATTTTGTATTATAACTTTGATATTTAATTACAAGATATTGTAAAAATAAGATAATGGACAATGTAATGAATATCAATTGATAATTTTGAATGTAAAGAATCTTTGCATGTGAGAAAATAAAAACAATATAACTAATGAAATTATTTCTCTTATTTAATTTAATTTTTTGATAATAAATAATTTTTTCAAATAAAGGTATTGTAGACACATTATTCTAAATTAAAGAAATATATATGTATCATTTTTTGTTGTAGCTACTAATTTATTTAATTTAATAAGATTAAAATAGAGTGAGAAACTTAATTATACCAAATTTGATTAGGATGAGGTTCGAACCTAAGACTTTTTTTACAGAAATTAATGGGTAAGTTAAAAGTTAACGGAATATTAACGGAGAATAGAATATTTAACAGAAAACTTAAAGGATAATCATATAATTAATGATAAATTAGGAAATCTCAAGGAAAAATATAAATCTAAACAATCTGAACCATTCATTTGATTAAATAATTTGACCGTCATTTTTTCTACCCATTTTAGGCCTAACTTTCTAAAGCCTCAGTTGGCTCCACACAGGAAGGCCAACCCTGTCTTCTTCTAAAATTTCTACTAAATCGGTGGAAGGCTGATCAAGAATAACCAATCTACCTTCACAGTTAATAGCTCTCGCTAGTAAAACAACTGCCCTATTTTTATCTCTTGCAATGAAGGAAACTCGCCATGTTCCTAAGTTGCTTAGTTCCCTTCTGCATGCATACACGATGTTGTCTGCAACATTGTTAAGACTCATATTCTGGTTGATCGCCTTAAAATATTGAGGGAGTCAGATTCAAAACACGTATGTCTGCTGCCTAGTGTTTTCGCCATCTGAATGCCTTTCAATAGGGCCCAGGCTTCCGCGACTTCCGGTGAGCATGTTCCTATCTTAAAGGTAAAGCCTTTGATCCAATTTCCATGATTATCTCTAGCAAGTCCCCCGCACGTTGCCTTTCTCGTTGTTGGGTTGTAGTTACCGTCGACATTTATCTTGACCTAGCCTAAAGGTGGCTTGCTCCACTGGACAAGTCTCCAGTTATGGTCTGTGAACAAGTTTGCAGATTTTTTAGCTCTGTCAAAAGCCTTGCATATCTCCTCAACTTGTATTTGAATCCAGTGAACTTTGGAGCCGATACTCTCCACTTTGTGTTGGAAAATCCGTTCGTTTCTCCACTTCCAGAGCCACCATGCTGTAACCGCAAAAGTTATACCTTTGTCGAACCAAGGCAGAAATGTTTGATCCCTGGACTGAAGAATTTCCGTGAGGATCAAGTTCCAAACTGCTTTTGCTTTAGGGCATACACCACGGAGGATGTGTTCGGTTGTTTCCGGTTCTTTGGCTCTTATTAGTATATATATATATATATATATATATATATATATATATACACTAGTATTTTGTACGCGCGAAAACTTATGCCCAATATTAAAATATTAATAAATAAAAATAATTAAAATGTATAATTCAAATTATATATACACAAATAATATATGTATTTTATACATATATATGAATTTTAATTAAAATATAAACAATCATTAAATAGAAATTAATAATTTAAATAAAATGACAATTAAATAATAGAAAAAAGATATGATAGATATAGGTGTAGGGTAATAATGATAGAGTTAAAACTAACGGTGTTATAACGGTGTAAGGGTAGTTTTGTATAACAAAAATATAGTAGGGACAATCCTTCTATCTAATAAAGCCATAAGATTTCGGCCAATGAAATTGCAGCATTTTCCCGCTCGCCCTAAACTACGTCGTTTGCGTTTTGGCTCTAAGATTTGGTGAACTTTTCCCGCTCATGTTTACGTAGACTTTTGGTAGTCTTTTGGCGGAAGCACTCATCAATCAATTACCTATAATTAATATCAATTAGTATTTAAGTTATACTTAAATACTACCATCTTTTGGCATTCCCAATTTATGGGAAGTTGTTATAATTCAATTACAGGTCTTATATACGTAGGTTTTATATTACATATTTTGCCATTTCATCAGACTCAGCTACTTAAATACTATATTTATATTACATACATCACTCAAATTACATAAACCCTAATCATATTATTACGATTTTGAATTTCAAAATCCAGGCATGCGTATTAAGCCCCATGTCGTTTCGTTTATCGGTGTATTCATAGGTTGCAACTTATCATCATTCTTCAGCCTCCTGAATCCTTCTATAAAATGGTTTTGCTTTCGTCTTCCTTCTGCGTAAGTCTTCTGCTGGCCATTGTCCATACCTTACAAACAAAATGTCAATGCTCTATGTATTAGCAAAAGACATTTCTCCTCAATGCTATAAGAAAGCCATTAGATTAAGGTTGATTCGTACTTACATTGTGACTGAAGGTAGGAACAAATCTGCTGTGAAGAGTCAAGAGTGTGTCTTTCACGACATTGAGGTAAATACATTTAACCTTTCCTGCTTCATCTTAATCTGCAAAGTGTTCTGCTTCATCTTAATCAAACAGTAATTGTTCATTGTTCATAAACTGCTACTACTGATTATAATCTGCAAATTGTTCCTTCACAGTTTCTGTTTTTTTTCTTTTGTTTTTTTCTTATTATTTTTCTAGGGTACCTATGTTCATGCAAGTATACATGTCGATTTTATTGATCAGTTTTCCCATCTGCTAAAAGAAGGTAAAGTTTATGCAGTCAAAAATTTTGTGGCTGTGTCTTATTACTACCAGTATAAAACTACCCAGCATAAATACATGATGAGGTTCAATCAATACACTACTATTGAGAGACATAGGAGAAAAGGCTTTCCAAACCTTTTGTTTAGGATTAAACCTATTGATGAGTTATTGGCTGGCAAGGTTGAAGAGAAGCTGTTGATTGGTAATCTACTCTACACCATTTTTTTTTTAAACTTATACTGCATACTTCTCAACACATCTACATTTCATTATAGATGTTATTGGTAGAGTAGTAGAATTCTATTCTCCTAAGGATAAGGTCATTGCTGGTTTTCCAACACAATTGGTTGATTTTCTAATTGAAGACTCAAAGTAAGTTTCTCAATTACTGTCAAATGCTAAATTATTTCATCTATTTGTTTTTTTAAATGCTTTACAGTTCACTACACTTTTCCTTTTTACTTAGGGGAAATAGAATCAAATGTACATTATGGGATGAGCACGTACCTGCTGTTATGCCATTTTTCAATAACCATAGTGATGGCCATTTGATTGTTTTGCTCCAGCTCTGTCGTGCGAAAACAGTTGACAGTAAGTTCTCCTTCTCTGCCATCATAAAAAAAAATCTTATTATTTGTTTTCTTAGTTTATACCTATTTTGCTGTATTTTTTTTAGATGAGGTCAGGATTTCCAGCTCATACACTGCTACAAAGGTTTTATTCAATTTGGACTGCCAAGAGTTTGCAGATTTCAGAAATAGGTACCCTACAAATTCCTTTAATCTATTTTTTTACATTCTTAAAACTAATGACAAATTTTTTAATTTAACAGTTTGAAGGCTAATTGTAGTCCACTCAGAAGTATTTCTGTGGTGTCTTATGGTCACAGTGCTAATAATTCACAGTCTCCTATGGTTGTCAGCACAATTCGAGACCTATATGAAAGGGCTGAGGTAAGTTATATCTGATTTACAAACAACATATTCATTGACTATATTATTAATGCCTAATTTCATTTTTTGGTTCTTTCAAATTTGCAGGAAGGGTATTACTATGTCCCAGGTACTATTGTATCAACTGAAAGTGGAAAGAAATGGTTCTACAACGCATGTAGAAAACCGGGCTGCTATAAATCACTTGAACTTAAAGAGACATACTACTTTTGTGACACCTGCAAGACTAATTGGGCAGAAGGGAATGTTAGATACAAAGTAATTGTTAGGGTTTTAGACAAAACAAGTGATGCACCTTTTGTACTGTGGGATAAGGACTGTTTTGAACTTCTTGGCATTACTGCCTATGATTTGAAATTCAAGTACTCTATGGTAATTTTTTTTTCTGACTACAAATTAAAAAAATTCCAGTAACTGTTTCTGTTTTAATTACACTAACTTTTTCTGTTTCCCAGTCTAAGATGCAGGTTCCAGTTGAGTTTGAACAATTGAGGAACAAATCTATGGTCTTTAGAATTAATCTTAAGAATGAACACATTAGGAATCCAGCTAAGCCTATATCAGTGTTAAGTGTTATTCGTAATGAGGAATTGGAAGCTCAATACTGTCCATCTATGTTGGATGATCAAGATGAATTATCCAGAATGATAGAGGAAGATGCAGATGATCTGGAATCTGAGGTAATATATCTAATTATTTTACTTACACAACTGTTTTATACTACTTATTCGATGTTTCATAGTTACTGTTTTTTTTTCATATGCAGGAAAGTGAATCAGGAGATGAGGCAATCAGTCCTATAGTGCAAGCTAACTTGAAGCTAAAAGGTGTGGCCAATGACCAAGATGAAGTTGACACAGGTGCTATTAAAAGATGTCTACTTGACCAGTTCTCATCAAGTCAGAATTTGAAGAAGTCTAGAGCTTTAGTTATCAAGGAAGAAAAGACTTTATGATGGTCTGAAAATATTTTGGTTCTATGTGTAAGGTTGACTGGACAATGATGTTTCTAGGGTTGGACAATGATCTAGGGTTGGAAACAATGATCTGTTTGAGACTTGATGCAGTTTTACTGCATTTTTTTGGAGAGTTTAACTCTCATTTTCTATTTTACTGTTTTTTGATGCTGAATTGCTTGGTACACCCATTACTTGCTTCTTTTTCCTATTTCTTTTTTGCAATGCAGGTGCTTAGTCATGAAGAAGAGTCAAGGTCAAGAGAGGATGACATGCAACTTTTTTTTTTTTTTATTCTCCTTAACATGTATCTATTAGTAGCTGTATATTTTTCTTTTTTCTCATGTAAATCCTAATGCCATGTACATGGCATTGTCAACTTAAATAATATAAATTATTTTTTTCTTACTTTCAGTTATGTAGTTAAATATTTACACTACATCTAAGTTTTTAAAAGAGACATTTAAGAAATAATTGAGCAAAAGTAATTTCAAGTATAAGGTCAACTTTTTAACTAACTTACCAGCAAAATTTGTACTATAGGGTTTAGTGATCTGTTCTTCCAGTCATCTCCATCTCCATTGTCAACTCATTCCCTTGTGTTTTTTCTGCTAACATAAAAAAAAAAAACAGATGCCTATTATTTAAAATCACAAAACAGTTAATCATTTCAACTAACACAAACTTTCAGCTTAAAATCTTTACTGTACTTAACACTTAATAAACTTTACACTTATCAACTTTCAAAGTCACAACCAGAAAATCATTTATAGTTATAGAACATTTGTCATGGCTATTATTTAAAATATAGATTTGTTAATCATTTCAACTAATGCAAACTTTCAGCTTCAGATATTTTCTCTACTTAACATTTAATGAACTTTACACTTATCAACTTTGAAACTTACAACCATGTAATAATTTATAGTTATAGAAATTTAAGTCATAAAACTCTTTGTCTTCTTAACATTCAATGAAATTACACTCATCATGTTTTAAAATCCCAAACACCTAATCATTTACATTGAGACATACTTAGAGCATAAAACTTTTTAAATTCTACACATTGCATTGAAAATTACAATTATCAAACTTTAAAAACCCTGAAATGTAATCCTTTAAAACTCACTGCATCTCTCAACTTTTTCAGTTCTAGATGTAAGCTTTTTACACATAGAAAACCATAAATCTGCATTTTCCAGAGAGAAACACCCAAGACAACTAATTTTGGCAAATTCCAGCAGACAATTCCATGAAGAAGTTAACACAATCATGTGTTATACGCAATGGACTCATAGCAGCAACGAACAACAAAGGTATTTATAGTGTATTCATTCTATGTATTATCTATTCTAAGAAAAGAAATCATATTTGCTCCCTGTAGAGTTGTGTTGAAAGAACTCATCTGTTTTTGTACATTGTATCTGGTAGCTTTATCTGGTAGCCTCATCTGTTAGAACACAACACAAGAAACACATATTCTAAAAGTTTAGTAAACACTTACCAAGCAGTAAAGAGTAACAATCTACAACTGAATTAGAGTTTAGTGTTAGGAATTCTTACTTTGCTACTCTGGGTGTTATATTTCGACGGATTGAGGAGATATGCATGCACCCGATGATAGCTTCAAAGAACCCTAGGTTGAAATTAAAGCATATAAGAACGAATTACTACACAGATCGGCAAAATCACAGTAATAATACCAAAGATTCTTGCAAAAACATAGGGAAATTTCAAATCTGATGCTATAACGCAAGATCGATAGCAAGCTCATACCCGAAAGAAATATGATTTCAGTAAAGGATTACTGAAGTTTTTTGAGTTAGGGATACTTAGCTTTGAACCAATGTTGTCTTCTAGCCATTGAAGACGCCATTACAGACCAAGGACGGCAGCGGAAACTGTCGGCCGTGTTCTAGAGAGAGAGACGAGAGGCGATGTATATCCATTGCATCTCGCCTGAAACTGCTACCTGCGCTTTTGTCTTTTTTTTTTCTTTATATATATATATATATATATATATATATATATATATATATAATAATAGATTAACAGTAGTTTATATTAATAGTAGTTTATATTAATTTCAACTTTAAAATTAATTAATTCAATTACCATATTAGTTTACCTTATGAATTTAATTTAATACAGTTACTATTAATAGTAGTTTATGTTAATTTTTTCTCATGTTGTGTTTTAGAACTTTAATGTATTTATTTATTCTCTCATAATATTATAACTTTTTTTTATCACATTAAGACTATATTTTTTGAGTTTGTTGGTTATTAATTTTCGTTTAAACTATATTAGTTTATAATCATTAAATATATATATGTTTACGTAATTTCAACTATATGTTTACATTCTCATTTAGAAAATGAAGAACCACGCACAGAAATTTTAGTCCCTTCATTTTCAATTGATGGCAATTACGCTAACAACATTCCGCCCTTGATTCTTACCAACAAAGATTGCGTGGTGAACTCACTTAAAAGGCAACAAACACAAGGTTAGTTTATATTCTTTTATTAATTAATATATATGCAATAACTGTTGAATTTATGTCATATTTTTGTTCTAATTTAGTTTGGGTTCCTTTTCTTTTCAAAAGATAATCAACTCCCCAAAATAAAAAATTCATGTGTTACAGGCAATAAAAGACAAGCAACTAACAACAACAAAGGTATTTCTCCTCTTTATTGATACAAATACTTTTTTGCCAATTTTAATATTTTTTAATCACCTTATTACAACAATTTATTTTTTGTCTTTTAGGGTTGTTAATTTATTTATTTGTTATATCATAATGTTATTATTTTCTCCTTTTTTGTAAAAACGTTATAAATACAAATTATTGTATTTCTTATTTTCTAATCATTTAATAAATAAATAAATAAATATATATATATATATATATATATATATATATATATATTTATTTATTTATTTATTTATTCTAATAATTTAGAGAATGAGGATCCCCGAACATCTCTTTTTGTGCCAACCAAATCTGGTCAATTTAGTTTCCCTAATAACAATCAAGATGTCAGATCGACGTACAATGGTTTATTTATGAACACACCCAAAAGTCAACTAACACCTGGTCAGTATTTATTTTATCATTATTTACTATATTGTTAACTATACTTTTGTCAATTTAGCTATATTCTTACATTTTATTCCATCTTGAAACAGTCAATCACCCGAACAAAATAACCGAGTCATGTGTTATTATAGGCAACAAAAGAAAAGCAAAAGCCAAGCACCAAGGTATTTCTCCCTTTCTATGAGCACTTTCTTTTCATTATTTTAAATGCATGAATTTAAATTACTCTTTGGTTAAAATTACCCTCTCATTACATTTATAAAAGAAATTTGTTGTTTATATATTTTATTTTTGCATTACTATGTCACATTAAAATTTGTAAATTATTTCTTTTTTTTTAACTCATGTTATTAATATTATTTGATTACTTTATTGCCTTTTTTCATCAACTTTGTTTTTTATTACTTTATAACTTAGAAAATGTAGACGGTCGAACATCTATTGCATTGCGACCAAAATCATCTCAATTTAGTTTGACTAATAAGACTCCTAACGCGAGTTTGGCCAACAATGGATTAGTTCTCAACACACCAACAAGTCAACTAACACAAGGTCAACATTTATTATATTTGTAATTCCTATATTTTTTATTACCTTATGTTCCATCTAAAAATGTTGTTCTTAAATTGTTTGTCTACATTTGTTTTAATTTTTCAAACAGATAATCACCTGCCCAAAATAACGGAGTCATGTGTGCTTACAGGCGATAAAAGAAGATCAAAAGCCATCCACCAAGGTATTTGTCATTTGTAATGCCATGTTTCTTTAATTATATTTATTTTTAATATATTTAAGGTAGTTGTTTATATATTTATTTTTTAATTACTATTACGCATAATAACGTTTTAACTGTTAATTTTTTTTGAGTTCATGTTATGGATTTGGTTACAGTATTTTATATTCTTTTAATCATCTTTGTTTTTTATCATGTTATAACTCAGAAAATCAAGATGGTCGGAAATCTATTTTTGTGACACAAAAATCATGTCATGTTAGTTTGACTGCTAACACTCCTGATGTGACGGTGAACAACAATGGATTATTACACAACACCCCCAGAAGTCAACTAACACAAGGTCAGTATTTATTTTTTAATTAATTAAACCATTTTTAAATACCGTTTTGAGAAGTCTATCAACTTTGTTCTAAATTTTTTTTATTGTAATTGTTTCCCATTTGAAAACAGATAATCAACTGACTAAAATAACGGAGTCATGTGTGATTATAGGCAATAAAAGAAAAGCAAAAATCAATCACAAAGGTATTTATCCAGTGACTATAATAGTTTATGTAATTTTATTTATTTATTTTAAATACTTATATATAAAACGTATGCTCTCTTTATTTTTTAAGCGAAATTAGTTGTTTATATATCTTTTTTTAGTTACTATTACGCATAATAGTATTTAAACTGTTAATTTAGTTTGGTATAATATTATTAATTTGGTTAATGTATTTTATATTATTCTAATCAATTTTGTTTCTTATCATGTTATAACTTAGAAAACGAAGATGTTCGGAATTCTCTTTTTCTACCACAAAAATCATGTCATTTTAGTTTCATTGGTAACACTCCTGACATGATGGTGATCAACAATGGATTATTTCTCAACACGCCCAGAAGTCAACTAACACAAGGTTACTCTGTAATTTTTTTAAATTCAACCATTTTTAATTACCTGTTTGTCTATTTCTCAAATGTGTTCTAATTTATGTTCGCTGCAATTGTTTCCCATTTGATAACAGATAATCACCTAACAAAAATAACGGAGTCATGTGTTATTGTAGGCAATAAAAGAAAAGCAAATCCCAACAACAAAGGTATTTCTCCCGTGATTAGAATAGTTTCTAATATTAGATTTACTTCTTCTTTCTAATTACTTTTCGTTAAGTTATATGCTCTTCTTAATTTTTGAATACAAATTGGTTGTTTATATATCTTATTTTTAATCACTCTTACGCTTTAAAATGTCTGAACTGTTTATTTATTTTGGCATAATGTTATAAATTTGGTTACAGTATTTTATATTCTTTTAATCATATTTGTTTCTTATGATGTTATAAAATAGAAAATGAAGATGGTCGGAAATCTCTTTTTGTGCGACAAAAATCATGTCAGGTTAGTTTGACTGATAACACTACTGACGTGACGTTGACTAACAATGTATTACTGCTCAACACGCTCAGAAGTCAAGTAACACAAGGTCAGTCATTATTTTTTTATTATTAACTTTAAACTTTAGTTCAAAATTTATTTGTCTTCATAAAAATTTATTTTGCTTTTTGATTCTAAATCCATTCCTATATATACAGATACGACAATTGTAGAAGCATCATCCTCAATGAACCGTTGTTTAATGGAAGATTTTGACGGTGCTGCTTTAAATCAACAATCCCTTGCATCTTTAACAAATGGTATGTTTGAAATTTTTTTTTATAATTATTATCCAATTTTCTTATTATTTCAACTTTTGTAGGTGAATATTTGGATTTTGCTGATCCGACATATATATGTCCTCATTGTGGAGCGCTGTTTTGGTTAGAAGAACGAGTCAACAAATCAGTTGGTACTAAGAACCCTAAGTTCTCACTTTGTTGTACTCACGGAAAAATTCAATTACCAAGGCCTACAACTCCACCTCCTCAGATTTTTGGTTTGTTCTTCAATCAAGATGGTCGAAGTAAACATTTTCTTGAGAATATTAGGTCTTATAATAATATGTTTTGCTTTACATCAATGGGAGGAAAGATTGATAGAACAGTCAATGTTGGCACAAGCCCGCCTGTATTTAGATTGCACGGTCAAAACTTTCATTTAATGGGGAGTTTGTTGCCACAACAAGGAGAACGGCCGAAATTTGCGCAACTGTATATTTATGACACTCAAAATGAAGATTCCAATCGATTGAATGCAGTCGGGTAATTTAGAAATAATTTTATATATACGATTGAATTTAAGTATTCTTATGCCCTAATATTTTCTTATATACCAAATTATTTGAATATGGTTTCCTTATTTGTTATTTATGTAGGGACAACGATACTACCAACAGATTGCATCTTGATATTGTTCAAAATATTAAAGATGCTTTGGATGAAAACAATGCATTCGTGAAGTCATTTCGCAACGCAAGTCAGCATATTGAGAAAGATCCTACAGCAGAGATCAAAATCAAATTGATAGGCAAGAGATCAAAAGATGCTAGGACATATAACTTGCCTCAAGTTCAAGAAGTTGCTGCTTTGATTGTTGGTGATATAGATCCAGATATGGGACAACGCGATATTTTGGTGGAAACTAATTCAGGCCATCTCCAAAGAATTAGTGAATTGAATCCGGCGTATTTACCGTTACAATATCCACTGCTATACCCATATGGTGAGGATGGATACAGAGAAGATATCCCTTTTGCGGACATTCTTGATCGGGCTTCCACTGCAAGAAATCGTGTATCTCCACGTGAGTATTTCTCTTTCCGTTTGCAAGATAGGTTTGAGCACACATCAACATTATTGTATGCAAGGAGGTTGTTGCAACAATACATTGTTGATGCTTATACCATGATAGAGTCTGGCCGTTTGCTCTACATTAGGACACACCAAAAATCTTTGAGGTGTGAATCTTATAAGCGCTTAACTGATGCACTGACTAATGGAGAAGTAGATCCGACTGCTCAAGGAAAGAGGATAATCTTGCCATCTACTTTTACCGGAGGAGCCAGATATATGATTCAAAACTACCAAGATGCAATGGCTATTTGCAAAACCATGGGTTATCCTAGCCTCTTTATTACTTTTACATGTAATCCGAAGTGGCCTGAGCTAGAGAGGTTTTTAAAAGCACGCAATTTAAAGGCGGAAGATAGGCCAGATATCATATGCCGAGTTTTCAAAATGAAGCTAAACGCTCTTATTTCAGAGATTCGGAAGAATAACATTTTTGGAGTTGTTACAGCAGGTAAATTTATTTTTATTAAATTCCCAATTATGCACATTATCGTTTTGGTGGAAACTAATTTCAATCTTTTTTTTCCAGTCATTTATACTATTGAATTTCAGAAGAGGGGGTTGCTGCATGCTCATATTTTGGTATTCTTGACAAAGAATGACTCTCCTAAAACCCCAAAAGATATAGACTTATGGATATCTGCTGAGATTCCAAATGAGATTTGTGATCCTGAGTACTACAAAGCCGTTCAAGAATTCATGATGCATGGTCCTTGTGGTTCATGTAGGAAGAATTCACCTTGCATGGTAAATGGTCGTTGTTCTAAGTTCTTTCCAAAGAAATATGTTACAACTTCAGTCTTGGATCGTGATGGATATCCAATTTATCGGAGGCGTGACAATGGCCGCACAATAAACAAGAATGGGATCAACTTGGACAACAGATATGTGGTGCCTCACAATAGGTACTTATTGATGAAATACAAGGCGCACATTAATGTTGAATGGTGCAATCAGTCAAGATCAATTAAGTACTTATTCAAGTACGTCAACAAGGGCAATGATCGAGTAACAGCTGAGTTCTACAATAGTACAGTTGAAGAATCAACTGGGAAAGAAATCGATGAAATCAAGATGTACTATGATTGTAGATATATATCACCGTGTGAGGCTGCCTGGAGGATATTTTCCTTTGAGATACAATTCAGAAACCCTTCTGTTGAACGCTTAAGTTTCCACTTACCAGATGAGCAATCTATTATATTCGATGATGGTGATAATGTGGATAGTGTCATTAATCGTCCGACCGTGTCTCAAAGTATGTTCACTGCATGGTTTGCCGCTAACTTGAAATTTGAGGAAGCTAGGCAGTTAACGTATGCTGAAATGCCTAGGAAATTTGTGTGGAAGAAAGACAAAAGAGAATGGCAACCTAGACAAAGAAATTTTGCAATTGGAAGGATTTTCTATGTGCCACCAAAATGCGGTGAATTATTTTATTTGAGATGCTTACTAAATTTGGTCCGAGGTCCTACAAGTTTTGAAGAAATCAAATTTGTTGATGGAAAGCAGTATATGTCATTTAGAGATGCATGTTATGCTAGAGGATTAATTGAGGATGACAAAGAATATGTGGACGCTATTCTAGAGGCATCACTATGGTCAACTACTTATTCTCTAAGGAAACTGTTTGTCACATTGTTGACGTCGAGCTCAATGTCAAAGCCAGAAAACGTATGGGAAGCTGTTTGGATTCATCTAGCAGAAGATGCAGAATACCAAGCTAGAAGAACTTTAGGAGTCACAGGTACGTAGATATATATATATATATATATATATATATATATATATATATATGCTTCTATATATTTACACATACACATGTGTATTTTACTCTTATACATCACCAAATTACCATCAAATGTAATACTTAATTCCATTACATCATTTCTTTTCAACAGATGTAGTTCTTACAGATACACAGAAGAAGAACTATGCATTGACAGAGATTGAAAAATTATTGACTTCTTGCAACAAGTCATTGCAAGATTATCCACCAATGCCTATACCTGATGGACCAAGTAATAGTGTATTGCTCAATCCTCTCATATATGAAGAACTCTCATATGATCGGCAGCTGTTAATGGAAGAACACGACCTTTTGGTTGGAAACTTAACTGATGAGCAGTTACTGATATACAATAAAGTCATGTATGATGTGGATACCAATAAAGGTGGGCTATTCTTTGTCTATGGATATGGTGGCACAGGGAAAACATATCTATGGAAGACACTATCAGCTGCTTTACGATCAAGGGGAGAGATTGTACTGAATGTGGCATCCAGTGGTATAGCGTCACTATTGCTACCAGGTGGTCGGACTGCTCACTCAAGGTTTGCAATACCTATTTCTATAAATGAGGACTCGACATGCAACATCAAACAAGGTAGTCCATTAGCTGAACTCATCATCAAAGCAAAGCTAATAATTTGGGACGAAGCCCCTATGATGCACAAACATTGTTTTGAAGCATTAGATAAAACATTGAGAGACATCCTCAGGTTCTCGGATTCTTTAAGCTGTAACAAGAGCTTTGGTGGGAAAACAGTGGTTTTAGGTGGTGATTTCAGGCAGATACTACCAGTTATTTCAAAAGGGACAAGACAGGATATTGTTCAAGCCAGTATAAATTCTTCATATCTTTGGAATAATTGTCAAGTACTGCGTCTTACAAAGAATCTCAGACTACGCAGTGTTACGGCTGAAGGGGAGAAAGAAAAATTAGACACATTTGCAAAATGGATTGCTGACTTAGGTGATGGAAAGCTTGGTGGTAATACCGAGGATGATTGCAATATCAATATTCCCTCGCAGTTTCTATTGCAAAGCAGAGGAGATCCTATCAAACAAATTGTTGACGAAACATTTCCGACATTTGGTACTGGTGTTATAGATCCTGAACAGTTGAAGAGTAGAGCT
The DNA here is from genome assembly GCA_003576665.1 of Ipomoea trifida. Classification (NCBI taxonomy): domain Eukaryota; kingdom Viridiplantae; phylum Streptophyta; class Magnoliopsida; order Solanales; family Convolvulaceae; genus Ipomoea; species Ipomoea trifida. The sequence continues at coordinate 8,477,015 of CP025655.1, forward strand.
ATTTTGGCACCAACATTAGATGTTGTGGATCAAGTCAATCAATACATGAACAATTTAAATCAATCATCATCAAAGACTTATCTAAGTTGTGATTCTGTTTGCAAAGCGGATACTAATGACAATATGTTGGCCGAAGTGCACACTACTGAATTTTTAAACAGTTTAAAGTGTTCTGGTGTACCAAACCATTCTTTAGAATTAAAGGTTGGATCGCCAATAATGTTGTTGAGGAATATCGACCATTCGATTGGTCTTTGTAATGGAACGCGGTTGATTGTCACCAAGTTGGGTAACCATGTGATTGAAGCCAAGATATTATGTGGCACACATTATGGGACAAATGTATTGATACCCAGACTATCTTTGACTCCGTCAGACCCAAGACTTCCGTTCAAATTTCAAAGGAAGTAGTTCCCGGTCATGTTGTCCTATGCAATGACAATAAACAAAAGTCAGGGACAAACATTGTCTGTAGTAGGTTTACTATTGAAGAAACCAGTATTCAACCATGGTCAGTTGTATGTTGCAGTTTCCCGTGTTAGTAATCCAGATGGTCTCAAAGTCTTAATTGCTGATGAAACCAAGGGCTTAGTCAACTATACACAAAATGTTGTTTACAATGAAATTTTCAATAATTTGTAATTCTCTTTTCCTTTCAATATATAATGAAGTCATAATCTTTTTCAGCGAGTAGTATAATATGTTATTTTCCTTTTTTATTTTCCAATTTATTACCCAATTATTTTCGCTCCAAATCAACAAATACTAAAGGCCGTGCATCGCACGGGTGCAATACTAGTTTTGTCTAATAACATTGAAGTGTACAACATTTATTAGCATCCAAAAAGAGAGACATAAATCAAGGATATAACCTTGATTGAGACTTATTATGTTTTTAAATATAAACAATATCCTCAACTTTAACTTCCCGCCCAAAACACTCATATACTATTAAAGGATTGCGTAATATTGTAAAATATGGTAATATGTACAATTCCTATTCGTAATACAATTGTACATTAAAATAATAGAGTACATATATTTCCCTGCAATGCAATTTATACTATTAATAAAAACAATATCATATACTATTAAGGTTTGCGTAATATTGTTAAATATGGAAATAGTTGGATTTGATTTGCACCCCTCCTGCGCGCGAGAGAGAACCTGTAACACCCCCAAATTCTAAGACCATAAATAAAGGAATAAAGGAGGAAAATATAGACATCATATAGATTTTCAATAGGTTTCAAAATGCGGAAGCGAAATCAAACAACTAAACTGGGGTAATTATGCCACGCTCGGGCCAACTCACTAACCCAAACGCACAGGCTACAAAGCTTTCTAACCACAATCCATATTACAACAATTTTCTATCCAAGTTACAAATCAACTATAATACAATAATTTGGATTTTTAAACTAATCCATTAAACCAAGAGTCAACTCCAAGAGGTAATTAGTTCTACGCCGCGCTCTCAGACTAGCCACAACTTTAGATCCTGAAAACATTAAGGTTTGAAAACACAACAAACGAAATTAGCATGAAATGCTAAGTAAGCTCTACTCCGCCCTGTAAAATAAATACATTTATAGTTTGGAAAATTGATATGCTTTGTAAATAAATTTTGATACTTAAGTAGACCGTACTCCATAAACCATTTAGCCAAAAGCTTAAAAGAGTATTTTAAAAAGGATTTTCCAAGAGAAGATAGTAGTTTTCAAAAGATTTAACTCACACCAAAGATAAGCAAGATATGCACCTTCTCAAGTATAATATTAAATATGCTTAAAGCAATATAGTAATTTTTATAGTCATCGCTAGTCACTCTCAAGGTATCATAAGTAAGAAAAATTCATAAAATAGCCCTTCTCAACATCTCTATATATCATTTCAAAGCATATCTTTCCAAATACTCATTATAGATAAATAGTATAATTCAAGTATGGAAGAATGTATATAGCTCATTACTTATAAATATTTCCAAAATATAGTATATGTATATGGAGGAATTCAAATCATATAGTTTACTCAACCAAGATATAAGTTTTCTCAAGTCATTCTCAAATATCAAAATAGCATAATATTGCTCAAGTGGAGGTATCCAACAATTCTTAGCTTATAGTTAAATCAACAAGTAAAACATAAGTATGGAGGTACTCAAATCACCAATAGGAGGATAGGAACGGAGCTTACCTCCACTACCGAACCTTCACACCTATACAATATAAATGGAAACAGGAACTAGAAACCTAAGTGCGCACACCCCGGGGATTCCAAGCCCCAAAGGTAGTTACTAGCCCTAGTAACCCAGGATTTTTGCTACCAGGTTACCCACCCAATCAATAACCAATAGGACCGCAGCCCTAGGTTCTCATATCAATAGCAAATAGAACCGCAACCCTAAGTGCTCACAATAATCTGGACCGCAGCCCAAGATTCTCGTAACCTCCAATAATAAAAATATAGATAACCTCCATATAAATTATAAACAAAGTATATTCCCCAAAAATAGGTACTTTGTATATAATTCCTCCATAATAGTAATATCCTTTCAAAATAGGTTTCCATGGATATTTTCCATTGCCCGCAGGTTATTCAAATACACTTCCCAAAACAAGATAGAGTATATATATAATACTCCCTCCGTCCCATTTTGGTTGTCTGGTTCGTTTAACGAGGCTTGACTGAAGTTATTTTTAATCCAATTTTTCATAATATTAAGTTTAGTATTAATATATAAAATTTATATATTTAGAAACTACATCAAAAGTACTATTAAACACAAAAAATTAAATTTAAAAATAATAAAAAATTACTAAAGAAAATAAGCAATGAAGAAAGAGTTGGTTTGACCAATGAATAGTAAATAGGACAGGTAAAATGGGACGGAGGGAGTATATACATTTCCAAAATAGAGTTTATATCAACCTATGATTTATCCTCCAATCATAGTATAGTTTATCTCTTGAAATAAAGATAGTTTATATCTTTCAAAAACACTATAGTTTCATACTCATATAATTTAACATAATATCCCCACTATATAACCATACACATATTCATACTTTGTAAATCATAAGGTAACACCAAAATAAACTCATTTGCTATTTATCCCACTTTTAAACTCAAACACATTTCCAAAATAGTTTAAGGACACAAATTAGATAAATAGCACATTTGATAGGGAAGGTAGTTTTGACGGACATAGAAACTTACCTTAAAGCTAAGCTTTCAAAGCATCCAATCTAGGCTCACATCTTAAGTTATTCACATCAACAAAGAACCTGTGAATGAATTAAATTCTTAATTTAAGAACTAACACTAATTTAGCTATACACCGGACCAAATATGATAATTAAAAGTATCACTTCTTCTCAACAACAAGATTCACAAACACCCAACCATTTATTCATCAACTACTGTTAGCCCAATAATCTCAATCATCATTAATAATCCATAATCATGACCCCATCATCTACTAATAATAGATAATTATTCTTTAGTCATTTTTATTCTCATTAACGTAATTAGTCCATAGTCATGCAATCTTCGACATCCACCCATCACATAATCTCATAGTCATGCATAACCATCATCATCATCATTTGCTAATAATCACACTCACCACATTCATTACCGTCTTTGGTCTCATAATCCCAACATTACAATCCATTATTATTCAACCAACATTTAATAATCACCATTTAGTACGTAATCCTATCATCATTATCCATATCATCCTCATACATCATATCACAATAATCCATAATTATCTCTTAATTATCATTAATCATACTCAACTAATCATCATTATAATAAACCATAATCACCATCCTTCATCAATAATGCTACTCACTATAATAATCAACATCATAATCACCATAAATAATGCTAATTAGTAACTAATTACCTTATTAAAATGCTTAAATTCATCTTAATCCATTCTTAGTTCCTCTCTCTGCTTCGTCCAAGGGTTCACTGCCGGAATCGCACACCACCGCCGGCCACCACTACTGACTGTCTCGCCGCTGCTGTCGTCTCGCTGCCTCGCGTCGGGAAGAGAAGAGGGACGGGGGACGCTGCTGCTCATCGAACACGAGAGAGACGAGGTCAGATCTGCTCGCTGCCTCGTCGCCGCCTGCTGCTCCGATCTGCTGGTGTGTAATGGACTTGGGAGTTTGTTGCGAATAGAGAGAAGAGATTGAGGGAGAGAGAGAGAGAAGAAGAGAGACGAAGAAAGACTGAAATTGTATTTCCAAAAACATGCCTTACATCTGTTCTGCGATTACATTTATATTTCAAGTTCAACTAACTGCTAAACATGCAAAACGGCGTCGTTGGATCGGCCAACCGCTCTGTTAGTTGCTAGCTCCAAAACGACGTCGCTTGAACCCACCCGCACAACTGCTGACTGTCCAACGCTGCGTTTTAACCTCCTGAGTCCAGGTTCACAGATTCATCCCCTGCCTTCTGTTTGTTCATTCTGTTGCTCAGGAACCGTTACACTACCCTCCCCTCCACCAGATCCTTGTCCCCAAGGATCAAATAGAGGAAACTGCTTCACAACATGGTGATAATCTTCCCAAGTGGCTGCTTCTACTGGTAGGTTAGCCCACTGCACTAGAATCTGGGCTATAGGTTTGTTATTTCTGTTGATCAACCTCTTGTTTAGAGCAGCTATTGGCTGTGCTAGAACCTCCCCTCCTGAGCCTACCAATGGTGGCTCTGCCTGAGGAATTATATGCTCCCCTACCTTCTTCTTAAGTTGAGAGATATGGAACACAGAATGAATCTGTGAACCAGGGGGTAGGGCCAATCGATATGCTACTGCTCCTACCCGCTCAACCACCAAATAGGGCCCATAATACTTAGCAGAAAGCTTGATGTTGGTCCTTACTGCCACTGTGATTTGTCTATAAGGCTGTACCTTCAAATAGACCCAATCTCCCACCTGTAATTCCCTTTCACTCCTGTGCTTATCTGCCTGATGTTTCATCCTATGCTGTGCCAGCCTCAAATTATCTTTCAGAACAGCCATCATGGTTTGCCTTTCTGCCACCCACTCATTCTCTTGTTCAGATCTCAGAGCTAGCATAGGTGGTTTATAACCATACAAGGCTTGGAATGGAGTGCACTGCAGTGAAGAGTGGAAGTTTGTGTTGTACCAATATTCAGCCATATGTAACCATTTTACCCAAGACTTAGGTTTATGAAATACCATGCATCTGAGGTATGTTTCTAAGCATTTGTTTACTCTTTCAGTCTGCCCATCAGATTGAGGGTGATAGGCTGTGGACATATTCAATTGAACTTGCAGCTGTTTGAAGAGAGTCTGCCAAAATTTGCTTAGGAAAATCTTATCCCTATCTGACACAATGCTCTCAGGTAACCCATGGAGTTTGTAGATGTTTTCCATGAATTCCCAGGCCACAGACTCTGCAGTATAAGGGTGGGACATAGCTATGAAATGGCTGTACTTTGTCAATCTGTCTACCACTACCAAGATCACCTCTTTTCCATGAGATTTAGGTAGCCCTTCCACAAAATCCATAGAAATCCCTTTCCATGCTTGGTCTGGGATAGTTAAGGGTTGTAATAGCCCTGGGGATGCCACATTTTCAGTTTTGCACCTCTGACACACATCACACTGCTTAACCAAGGCTGCTGTTTCTGCTTTCATTCCCCTCCAGTAGAATAATGATCTCAACCTCTGGTAAGTTCCCTGTTGCCCTGAATGACCTCCTAGAGGAGAGTCATGCATCTGAGTCATCAATTTTTCCCTCAGATTTCCCCCACTGCCAATGTAAAGCCTCTGCTTATACCTAATCAGACCATCAGTTACTGTTATCTTAGGATCTTGATCAGGTGTAATGAGGGTGGTGGTCAACACCTCCTTTGCCCATTCATCATTCTCATAGCTGTGGATTACCTCCTCTAACCACTGGGGTTTGACACTAGAAATAGCATTCATTGTAGCACTCTCTTGATCCATCATTCTCCTAGAAAGTGCATCAGCTGCACAGTTATCAACTCCTCTCTTATACTGTATTGTGTATTGCAATCCCAGTAATTTAGCCAGGCCCTTCTGTTGAATTGCAGTGGTTATCTTTTGTTCTAGGAGGAATTTCAAGCTGTGGTGGTCAGTCTTGATAATGAAGTGCCTCCCTATTAGGTATGATCTCCACTTCTCCACAACATTAATAATGGAGAGGTACTCCTTCTCATATATTGACAGTCCAAGGTGCTTGTTTCTAAAAGCCTTACTAAAGTAAGCTATTGGTTTTCCTTCTTGAGTCAGGACTGCCCCCATGCCCCTATGGCAAGCATCAGCTTCCACAGTGAAGGTTTTGTTGAAATCAGGGAGGGCCAGGACTGGTGCTGAACACATAGCTTGTTTCAGTATCTCAAAAGCAGTATCAGCTTCTGATTCCCACTGGAATGAGTTCTTTTTCAGCATGTTAGTTAAGGGTTTGCTAATGATCCCATAACCTTTAATGAACCTCCTGTAATACCCAGTCAATCCTAGGAACCCTCTCAGACCTTTAATAGTTGTAGGTTTAGGCCATTCAGCCACAGCTTGCAATTTGGAGGGGTCAGTGTGCAACCCAGTTCCAGAAATGATATGCCCCAAATACTCCACCTCTTCCTTTGCAAAGGAGCATTTGCTTAACTTAGCTAGCAACTTGTGATCTCTCATTAGTTGTAGAACTGCTCTGAGGTGATTCCAGTGTGCCTTTAGATCAGGACTGTAAACCAGGATATCATCAAAAAAAACCAGCACAAACTTCCTTAACAATGGCTTAAACACATGGTTCATCAAGGCTTGAAAGGTTGCTGGGGCATTTGTGAGACCAAAGGGCATAACCCTGAACTCATAAAGGCCCTGATGTGTCCTAAAAGCAGTCTTATACTCCTCCCCTTCCTTCATCCTCACTTGGTGATATCCTGCTCTTAGGTCCAGCTTAGTGAAATGTTTAGAGCCTGCCAACTCAGAAAAAAGATCTTCCACTAAGGGAATTGGGAACTTATTCTTTACAGTGACATCATTTAATGCCCTGTAATCAATACAAAATCTCCAGGTACTGTCTTTCTTTGGAACCAACAGAACAGGAGAAGCAAATGGAGATACACTCTCAGTAATCACACCTGCCTTCAACATTTCCTCTACCATCTTTTCTATGGTATTTTTCTGATCAAAAGAGTACCTATATGGCCTCTTATTCACAGGTTGAGCCCCAGGTATTAGTGGAATGGAGTGGTCATAGGCCCTTCTTGGAGGTAAGGTCTTAGGTTCATCAAACAATTCTTGGAATTCCTGAATCAGTTCTGCCAATTCCTTAAAATCTGTCTGCACAGTGACTAAACAACATTGGTGCTCATTTGCCTCATTTACCAGACCTTCACAGTGTATTAAAAACCCCTGAACCCCTTTCTTCTGCCATCTTTTAGTATCCTTCTTAGTAGCTGCTTGCAGAATCTGAGGTTTTCTGGTTAGCCCTTTCAATAAGACTCTTTTTCCATCCTTGTGAAATGAGATGCCAGGAGGTCTAGTGTGGAGTTGAATAGGTGCAAATTGGTCTATCCAATCCATACCAAGTACCATGTCACACCCCCCTAACCTCAGTAATCTGAAGTCCTTTTCAAACCACTCCTCTTGTACCTGCCATTTCATCTTCTTACAAATAGAGTCACAAAGCAGCTGCTCTCCATTAGCCACAGTTACCCTCAGAGGGTGAGCCTTTTCTGATTCTATTCTCAGTTGAGTGAGCAGCTTAGGATCTAGGAAGCTATGAGTACTTCCACTGTCCACTAGGATCACCAACTGTTGCCTTCCAATAGCTCCCAACAGTTTAATGGTGTTCAGACCTTCTCCTCCCATCATAGCATACAAGGAGATTTCAGCTTGCTCATCTGCTTTTTCCACTTCCTGGGTTGATTCTTCATTGCTCAATTCTTCAGAAGTATCATAAAACTCATTCTCCTCAATGATATTGAAAGTAGGACCCTTGCATCTATGCCCAGGTTGCCATGGCTCAAAGCACCTAAAGCATCTGTTCTGCTCCCTTAACTGTGATTTGAATTTTGCCACATCAGGCCCCTTGGCAGTGCTATTAAAGCTGTTGGATGCTGCTGAACCCTGTGAAATTATGGGCCTTATTTCAGCAGGTTTGGATGTGTAGGGTTTTGGTGTGTATGTAGATGTGTATGGTTTGGTGGATGGGGAATTTGCAAGCTGATTAGGTTTAGTGAAGTGAGAGGGGTTTCTGTACAGTTCATTGGGCTTGAATCCCTTCTCAAACTGCTTGGCAAACCAAATTGCGTCTGCTAAGGATTTAGGCTGAGCTGCTCTCACAAAACATCTGAGGTTCTGCTTGAGTCTAGCTATATATGCTTCCAGAAAATATCCCTCAGTAAGAGTGGGATGATTTTGGAGCAACAGGCTTCTAAACTCCTCAAATCTGTCCGTGAATTCCAACACCATTCCATACTGCTTAAAACCAGTAAACTCCTCCATCACTGATCCACTATCCCCTCCAAACCTTCTACACACAGCTACAGCAAATGGTGCCCACTCAAAAGCTCCTTCTAACCCGGTTAAGTAACTCTCAAACCACAGTCCTACCTTCCCCGTCAAATTCACATACAGTACATGCATCTCTTCAATTTGAGGAATATTAGCCATCAAAAAGAATCTCTCACATCTATTAATCCATAATCGAGGCTGTTCGTAATCGAAATGAGGAAAATCATACCTATACCTGAGCAGATGATGTTCAGTGTTCTGCCTAGGTTGTGGCTCCCTCCTTGGCGCCCAATCACGATTGATCCTCTCTGACTCTGCCTCACTACTGGATTCCATGGCCTCTTCTCCAACAGGAGCTTTTCCCGGCCTTCTCCGCGTTGGATTCAGATCCACACGCGATCTGGATTGAGGCACTTGGCCTCCACCATTTACTGATGATCCTCCCGGGGCAGTTTCGAAGATCGGCGGCGGCGGACGATTGAGTCGGATTGTTTCAACAATGTCATCCTTCCAACTGGTCATTTTGTTATCCATCTGAGCAACTAGTTTCTCCATTAACTCACGTGTAGTTGTCGACTGTGCTTCCATTTGTTTGCTGAGATCAGCCACAGTAGCTTCCAGTCTGTTTACTCTCGCCTCCATTGGAGGGCTCTGATACCAACTGTAATGGACTTGGGAGTTTGTTGCGAATAGAGAGAAGAGATTGAGGGAGAGAGAGAGAGAAGAAGAGAGACGAAGGAAGACTGAAATTGTATTTCCAAAAACATGCCTTACATCTGTTCTGCGATTACATTTATATTTCAAGTTCAACTAACTGCTAAACATGCAAAACGGCGTCGTTGGATCGGCCAACCGCTCTGTTAGTTGCTAGCTCCAAAACGACGTCGCTTGAACCCACCCGCACAACTGCTGACTGTCCAACGCTGCGTTTTAACCTCCTGAGTCCAGGTTCACAGATTCATCCTCTGCCTTCTGTTTGTTCATTCTGTTGCTCAGGAACCGTTACATGGTGCTGCTACCTCGTGACGGGAAGAGAAGAGGGACGGGGGAGGGGGATACCCCACCGGAGCCGCCACCGTCGCCGATCTGCTCCGCCGCCGGTTCCCCTGCTTGTTCGAACGAGAGTGAGAGAGAGACGGGAATAGGGGTTTGGTTTGGGTTTTGCAATGAACTACTAGGAGGTAGCTAATGAACATAATACCTAGGGGCCGTTTGGTTCACGGAATCTTATATTACCTCGGATAATAGGATTACCTTAGTAAGGTAATGTGAGATTTTGGGAATGTAAGATTACCTGATGTGTTTGGTTAAAGTTATAGGAATGTAATATTAACTTGTTTGGTTGAAGGTTATATTTTAGGTTATATTACATCAATTACTTAAATGCCCTCATAGAAATTGAAAGGTGTAAACTACAAGTTTTTTTTTCCATAATTCAAAAGTTAACAAGATGCTTATTATAATAATAATAATAATAATAATAATAATAATAATAAAAGAAAGAATGCGTAAAAGTACTGTAAATATGCAAAATGAAGATATGGAGTATATAAAAGTACCGTCCATGTCTCTGTCTATGAATAAAAGTAGTACATAAATGAAATAAAAGAGGTATATAAATGAGGGCAATTTTGAAATATTGAAAAGTAATCTCACATTACCTAAATAAAACTTGGTAATCACATTACCTCAAATATACCCCCATTTCCTACGTGGCAGTAATGTTAGATTACCTTCCATATCAAATTACCTAAACCAAACATGATAATCTTACATTACCTTTCTCAGATTACCGGGGTAATCTCAGATTCCTTGAACCAAACGCCCCTCTAGGGTTAGAATTTATTTTGGGCTCAAAACAATTGGGCTTTAAGAATTGGGTTTGATAATTGGGTTCAAGATGGACTATTTAAGCTTAGGAAATTAAATCATTTGGACTAAGGGAGTTTGATACAATTGTTATGCCGTGGACCCGGGTGCACCTTGCAAGGTGCACCCGGGTCCTTAAACGGCGCCGTTTAATGGTGGGGTGTAACGGTGCTGTTAGTGGCACCGTTACCCCCAGCCAATCAAATTATTATTTTTTTTTTAAATATATAAAGCATCTTCTCGCGCAAGTTACAGCGCTTCTTCACTGCAAAACCATTTTCGCCGATTCAATCTCCGTTCCTTCGCCGTAAAAGCATCGCGTCGCCGATACTGGTTCGCCGGAAGTTCTTGAAACAACACTAAGCAGCAGCATTCATACTATCAGCAGTCTTCAGTCTTCACAATATAGCAACAGGTATTTCTTCACACTTTTATATTATGCGATTTAGTTCAAAAATTTTACATTTTATTCAATATTTTGTGATTCTAAGTAGTTTAATGAGTTTCTGTGGAGTAGATTTCAATTGTATGTAACATACAATGTTAATAGTTTAATCTTTGTGAATGTGAGATTATAATTTTGTGACCTAGAGTTTAATCTCTGTGAATGTGAGGTTTTCAAAATGTGAATATGGAGAATATGAAGCGTGAAAATGGAGTTTTGAATGTCTAAATGCATAACATTTATAAATATAATTAAAAAACATATTGCCCTTGAAATGTGTGAATGTGGAGTGTTCAAACTGTGAATATAGAGTACAGCTTCTATGAATGTAGTGATTTGAGTGTGTGAATGCATAACAGTGTTGATATAAGTACTAAACATGTTGCCCCTTAAATGTGTGAATCTAGAGTTTTCAAAATGTGAATACACAGTATATGGTATGTGAATCTAGTGTTACGAATGTGTGAATGTAAAGAGATAGTAATAGGATTACTGAACAATTATCACTGAAATGTATGAATGTGTTGTTTTCAAACTGTGAATATAGATCATTGCTTCTGTGAATGTAGTGATTTGAGTGTGTGAATGCATACCAGTGTTGATATAAGTACTAAACATATTGCCCCTTAATGTGTGAATCCAGAGTTTTCAAAATGTGAATACACAGTATATGGTATGTGAATCTAGTGTATTGAATGTGTGAATGTAGAGAAGATAGTAATCCTATTACTGAACAATTATCACTGGAATGTATGAATCTGTTGTTTTCTAAATGTGAATATCTAGTATAGCTTATGTGAATATATAGTTTTCAATGTGTGAATCTATAGCCCTGTGGTGTTCTGTTTTTTATTTCTAAATTATTCAGTGGTACAATTGGCAGCAATGGTGAACACAAGAGCTATACTTTCCTCTCAAGCTGCAGAGGCAGACAGTTCAGACTCGTCTATCCCAGCCGAAATAAGAACAAAACAGTGTAATGATAGGCCCTCTACCGCTGAAAAACAAACGGGAAAGAGGAAATCAGTGGAAAAAGGGGAAGGTGGTTGCGCTGAAAGAGCAGCAAAGAGAAAAACTGCAACAAAAGATGAGGATGAAACTGTGGACAAACAACAGAAGACATGGAATACAAGAATGAGCCCGAAAATCGTGGCGGAGTTTGTTCAACAGCTGACTGCTGAACAGAAAAGGGTCGTGGAAGAGATCGGATTTGGAGGGATATTACACCTCCAACTAACAAAGAGTGAAGGCCCTCTAATGAAGTACTTGATTAGGCAGTTCGATGTTTATCGCTCTGCAATCCAACTTGAAGGGGGTGAATTGCTGCTTATAGAAGAGGATGATGTTCAAAGAACATTGGGGATCCCGCAAGGGAGCAACGTGGTTTAGGAGGCCACAAGATTTGAGCATCTGTCAGAAGATGGTGATAGTGCAGCATATGCCAACCTTGTGGCATCATGGAGGGAGCGATGGGGGATTGATGGTAAATCCCCAATCACAACATCAATGCCCGGGCAGATTCTGAAAAGAGGAGACCGGAGACCATGGAGATATGTTTAAACGCGACTTTGTCTTGTTTATAGTATCAGCAATGCTGTGTGGCCACCAAGATAGGTGTTGCAACTTTAGGATTCTAAAATCCTTGATAAACCTTGACCAGATCAAGACCTTCAATTGGTGTGCCTATACACACAAGTCCATGGTCGACTCCATTCAATCTTTTCAGAAAAATGACAAGCAATTCTTCACTGGACCCGTTGCATTCATCCTAGTAAGTTCACTTTATTTCCATTTTTCATTACTGTTTTTATAAAATAATGACTTATTTGTTTGTGAATCTAATGTATTTAATCTGTGAATATATGGATATGAATGTGTGAATCTATAACAGATAGTAATATAATGAATGATATCTGTGAATATATACTTGTCAGTTTGTGAATATATAGTATTGAAGGTGTGAATGTATTGACATGAATGTGTGAATCTAGAACAGATACTACTGTAATTTTTGAAATATGTGAACAAGTATCACTGAAATGTGTGAATATGAACCTTTCAAACTGTGAATCTAATGTATTTAATCTGTGAATATATGGATATGAATGTGTGAATCTATAACAGATAGTAATATAATTAAGGATATCTATGAATATATACTTGTCAGACTGTGAATATATAGTATTGAAGGTGTGAATATATGGATATGAATGTGTGAATCTATAATAGATACTACTGTAATTGTTGAAATATGTGAACAAGTATCACTGAAATGTGTGAATATGAACCTTTCAAACTGTGAATCTAATGTATTGAATCTGTGAATATATGGATATGAATGTGTGAATCTATAAC
>CP025655.1:8498878-8550667 GCA_003576665.1 Ipomoea trifida
TTCAATACTATATATTCACATTCTGACAAGTATATATTCACACCTTCAATACTATATATTCACATTCTGACATTCATATTCATAGATTCATTCATATATCACACCTTCAATACACGTATATAGATATCACACATTTCATTCATCCATATATTCACAGATTCAATACATTAGATTCACAGTTTTAAAAAGTTCATATTCACACATTTCAGTGATACTTTTTTTTTATTTTTTATTTTTTTTTATCTTAGTTACAACTAGATCCCACCCACGAATGGATGAAACGTCTCCCAATGGAAAAAAAGAAACAGAACTTCTATGAACGGATGACGTATGAAATTGAGCGCCTACAAAATTTGGACATAAATGATGCGGACCTGGTGAGTTTATCAGCAACACTCATTTTTATCTAGTCACATTCAGGACATTAATGACACTGTTTTTATTTTCCTTTTTTGAACTTAGATATTCTTTCCAGTGCTTCGTCACGGGCACTATTTTCATTTGCATCAATGTTAAAGCCTCAAAACTGGAAATAATTGACAACAAGTCCTTAGTCAGTGGTGTTACCATGAAGGACAAGTATGGAGATTGCACAACCCTCTTGGTAAGTTGATCAACAACTTGAGCTCCTTTTCAGTTGCTGCTTGTATGTGAATGTATACTTTCAACCCGTGAATATATAGTATATAAGTGTGAATATATAGTTATCAAAGTGTGAATGTATAGCAGATGTAATATATCACTGAAAATCTAACACTGAAATGTGTGAATCTGGTATTTTCAATCTGTGAATTTAGAGTAGATAATCTGTGAATATACTGTTATGAATGTGTGAATGTGTAATAGTGGTAGACTTAAATATTTATGTCCAGGTTACAGCTTTAAAAGAATACCTAGCACTGGGGTCATCTGCCCTATTCTGGAAGGTGGATGAGCTAACCGAAGAGGTTGTGGACATGAGTTGGAAAGAGTCGGAAAATTATATTGATTGCGGACTATTTGTAATGAGGCATATGGAAACATATAAAGGGACATTGAAGAAATGGAACCCGGGATTCAAAAAGAAAGCAAATTAAATGTAAGTACACAAATACTAGCTTTGAATAATTTCTTCTCTTTTTTTTCCTAGCATTGCAATAAAGTATTTATTTGATCTTGTATATTTGTAGGAAGAGTTCTTAATCGGATTGAGGGCCAGGTACGCCGCAACAATCATAAGGTGGAGTGCCAACATATTGAAAAACATTGTGATCAAGAAAACCAAACTCTTGTACAACAAGAAATGAACAGCTTGTACTCAAATGTGAATATACAATAGTTCCTTGAATTTCTGTAGAACTATGTTGTAATCCTTTTTTCTACAAGTTTTAATTTTGTTACATATTCACACCCTCATATCTTTATATTCATAATTTCAAAACACCACATTCACACTTCTCTAACTATAAAATTGACCATTGACCATAATAATATTAACTCTGTTAACCAATTCACAACTTAATAAATCCAAATTCACAATTTCAATAATTATATTACTATCATTCACACGTTCATATCTTTATATTCACAACCTCAATACTCTATATTCACAGTCTGAAAAGTCCTCATTCATACATTTCAGAAATTATATTACTACTGTTTAGATTCACACAATATTCACAACTTCAATTCTATATTCACAGTTCATATATTCACACATTTCATTGACACTTGTTCAGTAATTATATTACTACTGTTCAACATTCACACTTTCGTTTCTATATATTCACATATTCTATACATTATATTCACACATTGAAAACTACAGATTCACACATTTTTCGTTATTATATTACTATCTGTTCTACATTTCAGTTTTAAAAAAATATTCACAACTTAATAACTCTAAATTCACAATTTCAACACTCCACAAGCATCACTGAAATGTACTAATTAATAACTCCAAAGAAATTTAATAACTAAATGTTCACAAATACAAAAAATATATTGTCATCTCTTATTAACATGAACTAATTCAGAACTCCCAGAACTTGGATGTACAAGATATCCATCCCCAGCAATCTCAGATAAACTTCCCGACAAAATAGATTGAACAACACCTTTGTAATTGAAGCAACCTTGTTTGCAGAACTCTTTCGCCCCTAGCTACAGCAGACTTCTTTCAATAATACTACTTCGCCTCTTATTACTCCCCCTTTCAATCTCCGGCTTGATGGATCTTGTACAATACCACTTGATGATGGGACATCAGACTCTTCAACATGAACATAACAACTCGGTTTCAACACTTTTCTTTGCACTTTGAAAAGCTTCTTCACAAAGCTGTCTAGCTGCACTGTTGTCTTGACAAGAAACAATTAGTCTTTGAAACTTCCTGGTCATCTCAACAACCCAAATTGAAGGAGCAACACCAACATTAGAAGACAAAGAACCCATATCAACAGCCTTGCCTTCAGCAACTTTCTTTGTCCACCTTTTCAGAATGTATTTATCGGGGATAGAACAAATGCAATGCACATTCATAATGCGTAAACAATGGCAACACAAAATTCCTAATTCAGAAAACAACTTACAACTGCAAGAAATATCCAAATTGGTAGGCTTAAAACTAACTTCATGCCTTATAATATCTTTATCAGGACGCCAAACATGATACTTCAAATGACAGCCATCATCGAAAACACTATCTTGATGACAAGCAGCACCTTTCAAGAATTGTTCCTCAAACATATAATATATTTCAATGGTATATACCTCTCTAGCATGTGAAAGAAGTTTCACATCATCCACATCATATTGGGCATGCCTTGAGCACACCGAAAATCCTCACCATTTTCCTTACTTCTCCATTCAGAAACAACGCTCACAAATGATGAGTAGAAATCACAAAGCCCTGCTGTCTTTGTTAGCTTCCTAGAAATTGAATGGTTTGTGGTCTCACTCCTTTGTGAGGATAAAATGCCACCAGAAAAGTAATCCTTGTTAAATGCCGGGCACCATTTTTCCCTACAATCGTACAATTTTTCTAACCACGGATTCTTATGACACTTATAGTCAATCACCATCCTGAAAATCATAAGATCACAAAAAGGAAAAAATATACACAATTTTAGAAACTATATTCACAATCTGATAACTCTATATTCACAGATTCACAGTTTTGATCTGAACTCTGATAAACATTCACACATTGGTTTCATTTCACACATTTCAGTGATACTTGTTCACTATATGGTACTCTATTCACAGCTTCTATGCATTCATTATTTACAAAAATAGTATTGAAAATTCAAACTCAACAGTTAATGAGTAAAATACAATAACATACCTTGACCAATACAACTCAAACTCAGCTTCGGTGTCTGTGTACTTCAACAAACAATTAAATAGATCCATGAAATTCCTATTGTTCCTAAGTGTCTTGATGTGCTTCTTTGAGTTCTCACCGATATGCCATATGCAAAGACGATGCCGTGATGTTGTAAACACTTGAGAGATGGCAGCGCATTGATCAGTCATAATGGTTTGTGACATATGCCACCCATAGATCTAAGAAATGCTCTAAACAACCATACAAATGACTCTATCCTTTCGTTCATCAAAAACCACACCCAAACATAATATTCATACAATGGTGGTTCATCCCTACAAATGGACCACATATCATGTCGTACTTGTTAGTGCGATATGTTGTATCATGCACTAACAAGTCTCCAAACAACGCATAGTCTCGCCTCATTTGCCCGTCCCTCCAAAAAAAGCTAGTTAATCTTGCATCATCATCAACTTCAAAGTCAAAAAAGAAGTCAGGCTCATTACACTGCCTCCTCCTGAATATTTCAATCAACGAATTCGAATCAGTTCCATCCAAGCTCTTCAAAGACTCAGATGCCAATGAATTGTAAGCATCTCGATTGGTAAACCCAACGAGTGGAGACCCTCCTGACTGATTTTCAAAAACCTTATCCCATCCGCCAAGGCAACCCCACTCTTCTTTAAGTCTCTTAAGTATGAAAGTTGATTGTTTCCCACTCTTCTGTGCGAACGAAGTAGGTGACTCTTGTCTTTAGTGCTTAACTTGTGGTTGTGAGCTTTCTCGTGTTTTGTTACTGTCCACACCCCATTACCATCTACATCGAACTGAATATATGCGCCACACCCCGTCCTTAAATCAATCTTTGAATACGCCTTAACACCACTGTTTTTCTCGGACTTACTACCAGCCTTGGAGCACAAAAATGTCTTCATCTTAACATTTTTAGTAGACCCTTGGTAGCGTTGCTTACCCTTCCTCACACTAAAACCAACTCTAAATGCATAATCGTTATACAACTCATACGCTTCATCACCATTACTTACTACAATACCCACCAAATCTTGATCAACTGCACATGTGAAATATAACCTCAAGTATGGAAAAACATACCAAGAAAACAAATAAAAAGCAATCTTATGGAAATAGTAGAGGGGTGGGGGGGGGGGAATGGCTATACTAGATATTCACAGTTAGAAAACAACAGATTCATACATTCCAGTGATTTCAGTATTTCTACTTACATTCAATACACTAGATTCACATACCATATACTGTAGAGTATTCACATTTTGAAAACTCTAGATTCACACATTTCAGGGGCAATATGTTTAGCAATTATATCAACACTGTTATGCATTCACACATTCAAAACTATATATTCACAAGTCCTATACTCTATATTCACACATCAAACACTATTACACACAACTACACATAAAATCGTAAATCAATATGAATCACTAATTTTACTCTAAAAAACAATTTAAAAAAAACCTGGAATTGAAGTAGAATCCTCAGCATTTATACAGCCTTGATCATTGCTTGTTGAGCCAACAACTAAATCTGCATTCACTACAAATATAAAAAAATAAAACAGAGTATAAGTGTGAATCTATAGTTCTAAATGTGTGAATCTACAACTATGTATCTGTGAATGTATAGTTGTATAAGTGTGAATCTAAAACTCAAATACATGGTTACATAATCAATCTAACCATAAATCCTAAATTCGAAAAAAACAAACATAAATCTATACAATTCATCAAACATGAATCAAACTTAAAACCTGCAATCGAAGATGAGCCATCAACGTGTAAACTTAGTTGATCTACTCCTCTGCCATCACTGCAAATATAAAAAAAAAAACAGAGTATCAGGAAATAGTGTGAATGTAGTGTTCATAATGTGTGAATCTATCACTATGTAACTGTGAATGTGGAGTTGTATAAGTGTGAATCTAAAACTCAAATACATGGTTACACAATCAATCTAACCACAAATCCTAAATTCGAAAAAAACAAATATAAATCTATACAATTCATCAAACATGAATCAAAACTTAAAACCTGCAATCGAAGATGAGCCATCAACGTGTAAACTTAGTTGATCTACTGCCTCTGCCATCACTGCAAATATAAAAAATAAAACAGAGTATCAGGAAACAGTGTGTATGTAGTGTTCATAATGTGTGAATCTATCACTATGTAACTGTGAATGTATAATTGTATAAGTGTGAATCTAAAACTCAAATACATGGTTACATAATCAATCTACCCACAAATCCTAAATTCGAAAAAAACAAACATAAATCTATACAATTCATCAAACATGAATCCAAACTTAAAACCTGCAATTGAAGAAGAATTACGATGGTGAATCGAAAGAATTTCGCGATGTTGAATCGATGATGAATCCAACGAGAATTGCGATGATGATGAATCGAAAGAACAATTGTTTTGCGAGAATTGCGGCGATGATGAATGACTGGAGTGCGATGAATTGCTTAGCGATGGTGAACGACTGGAGTGCGATGATGAACCGGACAACCAACTTCCTGCTCCGTTAACGGCGTTAATGAACAATTTTTTATTTTTTTTTAAAAGCATAAAACGACGTCGTTTAAGGACCCAGGTGCACCTTGCAAGGTGCACCTGGGTCCACGACATAAATTGCGAGTTTGATAATGTAAACATAAGTTGACAGGTTCATCTCAGATAGCCTTTTGGTTCAAGATTTTGATAAATGAATTTATCCCCTAAATTGGGCTTTTAAAACCATCAATAATTATATAAGTAGTTTGTATCAAACCATTTGAGATAAGGGGTTTAAAATATTTTATTTATAAGTTCATTCGGGAAAAAAAATAACTAGATTTAGTAACATTTTACTAAAATATTTAATAATAAGAAAATGAGCTCTTTTTGAAATATTATATTTAAATTAATAATATTGAGAAAATACGGGGTGTTACACTCTATGCTATACAATTCAATAAACCTTAAAAAGACTCTTTCATAAGTAGTTGTGCAAACCCACTTTCCAAACCAATGTGGGACAAAAGATACTTGAAAGCTTTTTCTCTCTATTTGTCTAACTCAAATGGGTCAACTTTGAGAACCAATTTCTCATTCATCAATTATCCATTTTGAGTGTACAGTATATCAATCTTTTCGTCTAACTACGAAGAAACCGATTCCACTTTGATCCGACTCAAATCGAAAGTAGACCCCACATATATTTGTACCACAATATAGCCACTAAAATGTCATTTTATGCTAGTGTTTTCAACAGTTATTTGTCCAGAGAATATCAACGCTCTACGGTCGACCAACAATCACTCAACTGATTATCCTATTACTCCCAGTTAGATGTCGTTGATCAAATTAATTAGTACATGTGCGACATGAATATTCCAAAAGGACGAACATATTTAAGTTGTAACTCTTTGTGTAAGGCAAAACCAAATGGTGAAAATCTATTAGAAGTACACACTCCTAAATTCTTAAATAGTTTGAGATTGTATGATTTTCTTAATCATTCATTGACATTAATTAAAGGTCGGTGCACCTGTTATGTTATTGCGGAAGATAGACCATTCTCTTGGTCTTTATAACGGTACGTGACTCATCATCACAAGATTGACAGATCACATTGTTGAAACAAGAATAATTAATGGACACATGAAGGAACCAAAGTTCTTATCCCTCGAATGTCTCGCACTCTTTCTGATACGAGATTGCCCTTCAAGTTCCAGCATAAATAATTTCCATTGATGTTTGCATATGTCATGACTATCAACAAAAGCCAAGGCCGAACACTAACCCACGTTGGGTTATTGCTGAAAAAATCAATTTTTAATCACGGTCAATTGTAAATGGCTTTCTCCCGAGTCACCCATCTTGATATCCTGAAAGTGTTAATTAGTTCTAGATGAGGATGGACAAGATTGTGTTGCTACTACCGATGTTGTCTATAAAGAGGTTTTCAATAATGTGTAAATACAACCGGTGATATTATGTTTTTTTTTTCAAGATGGAAAAATTGCTATATATCTACACAAAAATATATCTTTCATACATATGAGTTAGAATAGCAATTGATTCATATAATTGAGTTACTATAGAACGAGCATATTTGCCCAATTTATAAAAATCCTAAATAATGATATATAAAATCTCTAAAATTCCAGCACGGCATGCATACATCTACACATTAACTATTAATTAAGCAATTATTTGCTGGACATCAAATAAGGATAACATCAGAAAAATAATCGATCCAAAGCATATTTTCAACTGTATTATACAATATTTGATGTTATAATTTATATAATTATATATCCATCCAAATATTCTAATATATTATAACAAATCCATTTCGTGTATCACACGGGTGAAAATACTAGTATATATAATATAATACCGTAATAAATAATATATTTGATAATACATTATTACACGTGGCAACGTTTGCCTAATTTTTTATTCAATTTTAATATTATTTTTCTTCATAACATTCGCAAACCATCAACATCAACCATTATTTCTTCCTCCAATTCCTCTGGGAAATAAGGCATCGGGCTTTGTTGCTAATTTCTCTCTCTCTCTGATTCTCTCTTACTCTCTGTACGCTATCCGGTGAGTTCTTTTTCATTGTTTCAATTGCAATACTTTATATCTCTAAATGCATCTGTTGATACATTTTGATCGTAGTTCATGTTAAACTTTCGTGTTTTTCTTCATTTATTTCAGCATTTTGATTAGTCATTGTATGATACTTGAGTTGGAAATTTTGAGTTGATTTTTGCTTGGTTTTGTCAATTGAATCTGGTTTTCAATGGTTCATATAATCGGAAGGTTTTGATACTGATTTTGAGTCAATTAATTTACAAAATAAAATTATTTAAGTATTTTAGATTGTAAATGCTAATTTTTCAATGGTTTCACAAGATGAAGGTTCTGATTCTAATCTTGAGTCAATTAAGTAACAGAAATATAATTCTGAAAAAATAATGATAAATTAAGCATATTACAGATGGTGACTATCAGATATACAAAAAACAGTAGACGGTGACTGCTAAGTTCAAATCTTTGTTGTCACAAGCCCAAATCTTTCTTTCTCTGCTTGTTGATAGATTTTGTTATCTTTTCTGTTACAAGAATAATGATGTCTACATTTTAAAACTTTTCTGCTGTTTTAAATAGTATGATATAGCTCAGATCTAGCAAGCTCATTGAAACATGCTTCAGGGAATATTCAGAAAATTACATGTAAATTTGACACAGCATCAAGAACTGAAATATTGGGCAGAAATGCGTTGAAAAGAATGCAGATTTGATATTGAACTAGGACAGATTGAGACCTAATTACGGAATCTTGATTTTTGTGTTTTATCCTTTGTACCCATTTGCTATTAAGTTGAAAATTAATGAATATTTCTTTTCAGGAAGCATGGATAGAAGGCTCTGCTTCGTTCTTCTTGTACTAGCTATTAGCTGGTGCTGTAGTGCAAAAGATTTAGCAGCTGCTGATCTTAAGACAGAATCCTTAGATGCCTCAGGTACTTATCCATTTTGGTTAGTTTTCCCATTCCATATCCTGATAATAAATTCAAAGGCTGTGGATAAATGTCTTGAGTTATAGTGATGCACTATTATTATCTGAATGGTAAGATCTCTATATGATTTGTTAACAAACACTGTAGAACAACTTCTGGTTTTTAATCATAAAACACCTTATTTAACATCATGGAGATTTGAAAGTTAGAAATGCTGATATTTTTCATTCCTCTATATAAGAATTTGTAGTTCTAACAAACATTCCCTAGATGCTTCCTTGGTTTCTCTGCCTCTTGCATCCTGCTTATTTGTCTAAATGAAAATTTTAAAATAAGGTCTTACTTATATCTATTTGGAATATCCAGTTTCTTGAGTCATTTCGATAAATGTAACTGCTGAATGAGATTATGGAATACATTAGTTTTTGCTTACATCCACAGAGAAACAAGTTCAAGCCACAAAACTAGTCAGCAGGAATGAACAAGTGTGCTTATTGTGTGAACAATATGCATCTGAGGCACTCGCTTTCCTTTCTAATGAGCAGACCCAAAGAGAGATAACTGACTTCCTTCTCAAGGCATGCTCTAAGTTTCCTGTGTACAAGCAAGAGGTATTAATGCTTCAGCTCCTAATTGTCCATTAAAGCTCCATCTTTTATCTGGAAACAATTCAACAATCTACTTAACAATATAGCACATATTACAACAAAAGCAGAGAATGTTGTGTTGATATGTTATCCATAGATTTGAGCCCTTATCTGGTACGTTTCTGCTAGATAAGTTGTGAAAACTTAAAATGACCTTTGAGTGATGGAAAATTTACAACTATTGATCTGCTACTGCCATAATATCTTTAAATTTGCAGCAGATCTTGAAATTTACAACCATTGATCTGCTATTGGTGTAGTATTTTTGAATTTGCAGTTATTGATCTGTTATTATTTATAACTTTCCTTTTACCAATATTGAAAATTGAACTAATGTTACTCCATTCTGCAAACAGTGCATTGGGTGGGTGAATCATTATGCTATTCTTTTCTTCATAGAGATCTCCTCCTTACAGCCTGAAAACTTGTGCCAAGAGATTGACCTCTGTGAAAAAGTTGTTTCCATTTCTCAATATGTATCCAATAGTAGCTGTGATTTATGTCATCGTGCTGTTATGGAGGCCGTACAGCAGTTGAAAAATCCAGACACACAGGTATGCTATCTAAGGTCATATATTTTTGGTTCATGATCTGTTTCATACTCCGTATTTGTTAAAGGGCCTGCATCATAATAGTGCATTACAGAGCATAATTTTCAACTAGTAAAGCCTGTATGACTGTATTATGGTTTCTGCATGTAACAAATTGTTTGACCAACATACACACGTCTTTATGCTTATGGAAGTAAAATAATTAATTAAAGAAGATATGCAATTGTTGTTGATTATAATATATTGGATTCCAAGATGGGAGTATTGCACTATTTTATCTTAAGGCTATCATTGCCTTCATGGGGTTGGCTGGGGGTGGAGAGTTCCTTGATTATAAAAATCAAGTTCTCAATATGGTGTATCCAATTGTATGCATATTTTTTTAGCTTTAAACCATTTGGATGAATATGTTAAGGGTCAAGGTAGAAGGTATTCGATATTGAACTAGGTTGGTTGGATTGTTATCTTAAGAAATAGCTACTGCTATTTCTGTGCATGGTTTTCCTTGATTGTAAAAATCAAGTTCTCAATCTATGATGGCTGATATATATATATATATATATATATAGAATCCGGTTCATATGAGAACCAATTTCTAGGTGAAAACCTATGGACAAATCCAAACTATTAATCTACAAGATCTGATGAATATGAAATCAAGTAAATAAGGAGCGGGGTCATTTTCATAAATATTAAAGATCGCCATGTAGAAAAGCATTCTTGATATCTAACTGATGTAAGGCCCAATGATTTATGGCTGCAAAAGATAAAAGTAATCGAATTGATGCAATTTTAGCTACAGGAGAAAAAGTATTAGTGTAACCCAAACCAAAAATTTGAGTGTAGCCTTTTGCCACCAGCCGTGCCTTAAGGCGATCAATCTTACCATCAGGGCCCACCTTCACAGTACAAATCCACCTACAACCAACAACAGTTTTACCAGGAGGGAGGAGAACCAACTCCCATGTGCCACTAGACTGTAGGGCCTCCATTTCTGCTAGCATGGCTTGGCGCCAACCCGGATCCGAGAGGGCCTCACAAGTGGATTTAGGTTTACACGCATAAGAAATGTGAGAAAGAAAGGCAAAGTAAGGGGAAGATACACGATGATAACTCAAAAAGGTATATATTGGATGAGGGTTATGAGTAGAACGTGTACCTTTCCGGATAGCAATGGGTGCCTCAGTGGCATCAGTGTCAGATTGCTGTTGAAGTGGTGGAACCGCAGCCGGAGGATCGGGTTGCACAAGTGAGTCAACAGGAACCTCAATAGGCACATGGCGAGGACAACATTAGTAGACTTGAAGAGGGCGGTCAAGAGCAGTTGGAGGATCAGGATCCTGGGCAAGATAAAGTGGACCAAGATAAGGAAGAGGCAGAACCTCCGAAATAGAGATTGGGTCACCTAATGAGGGCTGAAAAAAAGGGGTAGATTCAATAAAAGTGACATCTACAGACACAAAACGATGGTTAAGCTATGGAGAAAAACATCGATAACCCTTTTCGAGCCGAGAATAACCCAAGAAAACACACTTGACAACTTTAGGGGCCAATTTCGAACGCTCAAGAGTCATGTCATGAACAAAACAAACACACCCAAACACCCGAGGTGGAAGAGGGAAAAGATCGACCGAAGGATACACAATGGAATATGGGGTATCATTGTTTAGTACTAAGGATGGCATGCGATTGATCATGTAACACGCAGTAAGGATAGCATCAGCTCAAAAATGATGAGGAGCATGAGAGTGTACTAACATAGTCCGAGCAATTTCAACAAAATGTTGATTTTTACGTTCAGCCACCCCATTTTGTTGAGGTGTGTAAACACACGACCGTTGGTGTAACATACCCCGAGAGGTCATATAGGATTGAAATGGATTAGAGAGATATTCATTAGCATTGTTACTACGCAAAACACGAATGGGTTTACCGAATTGAGTTTGTATTTCAGCACAAAAATTTTGAAA
The DNA here is from genome assembly GCA_003576665.1 of Ipomoea trifida. Classification (NCBI taxonomy): domain Eukaryota; kingdom Viridiplantae; phylum Streptophyta; class Magnoliopsida; order Solanales; family Convolvulaceae; genus Ipomoea; species Ipomoea trifida. The sequence goes on from CP025655.1 coordinate 8,510,920, forward strand.
ATTTTGGAATAACTCAGAATGATCTTTCATAAGGAAAACCCAATTACACCTAGAATGATCATAAGTAAAAGTGACAAAATAACAAAACCCCAAAGTAGAATTGACACGACATGGACCCCAGACATCAGTGTGAACTAAATCAAAGAGAGACGCAGCCCGATTATTGACTCTCCGTGAAAAAGACTTACGTGATTGCTTTCCAAGGTGACATGACTCACAGTCTAATGATTCTAAACACAGACCTGGAACCATCCGTCGGAGTTTGGAGAGACTAGGATGGCCCAAACGACTATGGAGAAGCATATGAGAGTCTGTGGAAGCACAGGCAGCAAGATCACCACCACGAAGGTAATAGATGCCTTGTGACTCAATCCCGGTGCCAATCACATTTCCCATACTACGATCCTGCACAACAACTGAATCCGCACAAAAGGTTATGGAGCAGTTCAAGGTAGGAGTAATTTTACTCACAGAGATAAGATTGAAAGGACTATTAGGAACATATAAAACTGACTCTAAAGGGAAAGATGGCATAGCAGAAGCCTGACCAACACCGGCAACTGGTGTTTGATGACCATTAGCTAAGGTAACCATGGGCAAAGTCTTAGACTTTGTGACATTAGTCATAAGAGATAGATTACCAGAAATGTGGTCTGAGGCCCCTGTGTCTAGAATCCAAGTACTAGTAGGCATGGTTCTCATTGGAGTTGAACGGCCAAGAGAGAAAATGTTCAAAATTGCGCAACTTTGGTTAACATTTTATCTTGATATTAAGAAAAAGCTACAGTTATTGCCTTTAGGGGCAGCCGGGCAGCTGGCTGGGTGGTGGGGGATTCCTTGATTGTAAAAATCTAGACTCCTATTATCATTTCGATGAATGGTTAAGGCCTTACCAGCCAAGATAAAATATATTCAATGTTGCTCTAGGTTGGTTTACTTTTAAATTAATAAAAGGCTACTGTTATGTACTTATGTGGGAGAGTGGGGTTCCTTGATTGTAAAGATCAAGTTCTCAATCTATTAAGGCTCCTGTTATATGATTTTTTTTTAAGCTTTAAACCATTGTGCACAAATATGTTATGGACCAAGAGAGAATTTGTTCAATACTGCATGAGGTTGGTTCACTTTTATAAAATATCAAATAAATATTTTCTGAGCAATATTAGATGAATATCATGAGCTGTTTCAAGCAACTATTATTTTCTCTTATTTCTCTAAACTCATCAGCAACTCTATGCACACAGACTCGTGTAAATATTACTGTAAGATTGAAATGGAAGATTTTATATCATTTTATCCATGTAATTTTCAGGTTGAAGTACTTCAGCTGCTCCTGAAGGCTTGTGATTCTGCTAAAAACTTTTCAACAAAGGTGAGAGGTGTAATAAAATATACTCAGTACATAAAATGCAGGAATAGCATATGTTGTTGATATATTTTAAGTATTACATTATATTCATGAGTTCCCTGATTTATATACACATATACACACCACTTAACAAGAGCCATTTGGAATGCTGTTCATAATTTTTGGTTTGATGTGGCTTACTATTTACTAATCTCGCTTTCATGATAAATTTGACAGTGCAAGAAGCTGGTTTTCGAATATGCCCCTCTGATTCTGGTGAACACGGAGCAGTTCCTAGAAATAAATGACGTCTGCACTTTGCTGCATGTTTGCGACTCGCCAACTCTTGGAATTGAGCTAGCATTACCTAGGATGGAGGAGTCGAGGGGACTCGAGGCATTCTCCATCTTAAGGAAGAAAACCAGTGGAAACCTTGTTCACATGTTGTAGACTGTTGTTTGCTTTCTTTTACTGGTGTGAGGGAGATGAATTGCGACTTTGGCTTATATACTTACTACTCCCTCAGCGCCCATTTTATCTGTCCTACTTACTATTCATGGGTCAAACCAATAATTTCTTCTTTGTTTATTTTCTTTAGTATTCTTTACTCATTTTTAAATTTGATTTGCTGTGCTTAATAGTACTTTTAGTGTAGTTTTTAAATATATATAAATTTTGTATATTAATACTAAATTTAATATTATGAAAAATTGAATTAAAAATGACTTCAGTTAAACCTCGTTAACCGAACTAAATACATAAAATAGGACGGAGGGAGTATATAGTACACTATGGCATAGTGCAAATTGGCGTCAAGTTGCATATTGTTGCTAATATTGAATCTGAATGTTGCATTTCTACTCATGTAATATGTTGCAACATATTTTTTTGGATGACGAGAAAAATCTAAAACCTTTTCAGATGTAAGTAAATATCACCTTGTGATCCTAGTCGACAAAATAAATCAACTTAAATTATCCATAACTAACTGACTCAAATTAAGGGGACAAGAATTCAAACTCGTAATCTTGTAAGTTACAAGTGTAAATCTCTTGCTATCTTTGATTCTTAGTTGGTATTACTCCTGTTGCAACATATTTTGCTTCAAGAAAATGGGGCGTGCCTTGTACTGCTATAATATCAATCAATAAAAGAGTAAATACTAACGTAAGAACGTAAGAGGTAAGTGTCGTATAATTCTATTTAAAGTGTAAATCTCTCTTACAAACAAAATAAAGGATACATTGAATACAGTCAATCCAGTATTCTAAACTGTCCTCCACAAGATAGGAGGCATGCCATTGGCCCTAAATTCCCTAATACTCTATTCCTTTTTTCCTCATTTTTTAATCTACTTTTTGATTTTCTCAGTCGTATGACCAAAGAGACTGTACATTTGGGGTGGAGTAGAAGCCACCAGCAAGGGATCTTGCCGGTGTGCTTCTAACAACGAGGATCTTGCTGGTGAGCTTCCAGCACCGCCTCCGTTTCCATGCAAGGCTGGGAGAGTCCACCCCTCGCTGAAAGAGAGAATAACAAAGAATACATTAGATATAACTATACACGCGGGTGCACATGTACCAGCATAATTACTGCAGCAATGAAAGAGACGAGCATAAGACTTTGCAACCATATTTTCATGGGCTTCTATACAAGTGTATTAAAATAAAATTAAACTTTGCATCTTCATATTACAAAGTTTTAAGGGAAACCCCCACATTTGTGTTCCGGTTCTCTACATCATATTATTTCATTATAAAACTGTGAAGATGTTATCCATCTCCAACACAATGGTATCATATGCTAACAAGATTCAATAAGCACAGCATGCTTCTCTAATTGCTAGACATTACAGTGTTAAGCTTCGTTGCTATGCACAACGTTGGAATAAAGTCATTATGGCTTCAATTTGAAAGGGAGTGGACAGGTTAAAGAAAAGAAACAGAAAGGGAAAATAAAGGGATTAAGAAACTTTACTGCTTTGTTAGAAGTGTTAAGTGATTTCTGCAAGGGCCTCACTGTGATGAATACCCAGTGTTTTGAAACCTGGACCAGTTCAACCAGTGTCCAGTGGAGTTTCAGGTCAACTTCATATCATTAAGAAAAGTAGTTGGTTGAAGCACTAATTTCTTGTGTTATAATATTAACAGTAATGGGCAGGTTTAACATCATCAAATCCTTGATGCCATTCACAAGTACAGATTTGAGAAACTGACAATCTTATCTCATGAATATTTTAAGGTAGTAACAGACACATAACAGGAATGAACAATGGGGGATTCGGGTGACTTCCCACTATGATAAGAATTCTTGGGATCATGGTAAAGAAACATGGCTTGAAAGTTCATTTATATGGCTTTTGATAGGCCAATCCTACAATGACTCTGCATATGAATTTATAAATTACAAGTGATTCTAAAACTATTTTATTTTACTTTCCATGACAATAATTCATTAAGATAACTATCAGAAACATACATTATGACATGCTTATTTGGCAATGATTCAATTGCAATTGACCCAACAGCTAGACCACTCACTTTTGACACATTGACTTTAAAGATAGTTCAACAGTATGCATATCAAAGCACTGGAACATACTGTTAATGAGACTCGCTCAGTACTGCATATTAATGATTATTAACCTTGATTGCAAAATATTTGCTACATCTCATTCATGACCCAACAACTTCTACCCCAGGATTACATTTGTACTATCTAGTAATATGAAGAAACATAGGCAACTAATGGGACAATTCACAAGCTGGAATGCTCAAATGGCAGAGGCCAAAAGTCCCATCATGCTATTGATATTTACCCAACTCACCTTCAACTCCCTTCAAGTCATGCCTAACAAGCTCCTTATACTCTTATAGTTCTAAAAAGTGAGGCTTTGTTCCAATGTTTCTACATTAACCTAAATGATAATAACTGTTATTATATCCGATGATGCAGATTACTCCAAATTTCCTGTTTTAAAAGTTGGCAATTAGATATCTAATTCTTTCCAACATTAACATCCACAATCTAAAGGCAATGCTGCACACAAGGATCACTGTATGAAAATAGCAGATACTTGTATATAGGCAAATTAAAAGATTTTTAGTTTGTTTACTGAGTAGGTTGCATTTTGAAGCCCAGAGGTCACTCTAGACAGTGGCTTCTATTTCAGTCAATGCTAATTATTCAATAACAGAGCATATTCTTATTCTGTGTGGAGATCATCAGAAAGCAACAACTAATATAAATCAGAAAAGATTAATGTGGAACACAGTAAGAAATAGTAACCTAAAACATAAATGCAAGCAAAACATCATGACTCACTCATTTTGTATAAAAGAAACAGGTGTGCTTACTTGGCTGAAGAATTAGCTGAATACAACTCTAATGGTTGGTTAGTATGACAAACACTGTGGCTTCCATATATCATGTCATTCTGTAGAACTTCCTCGTTAGGCTTAAGAGAATGCCAATTTTCACCTCCAGAGAACGTCCCAAATAAAGAGCTGGAAAACCTTCCATCCTTACTTCCAGGCATAGAAGTACCAAATGTGCTAAAACTCTGGCGACTTCCTGTAAAAGCAGGTAGAGATGGAGTGCCATGGACTTGATCATCATTTTTAAAGAGTGAAGCCATAGTCTTCTGAGGTGCATAGTGCACAAGATCCTCTCTGTTCACTTTTTGATTCAAAATCCCACCAATCAAACCCAGACCATCCTGACCAAGTGGAGAGCTATTCCACATTTGCCATGTTCCGGCATCATTTGCAATTCTTAAAGCATCCGTCGGCACATTGGGCAAATCCTGAACCACACAAGTATTTGGAGAAAGAAAAGAGCTACCATGCCTTTCCTCTGAAACTCGTAATGTCCTGCTCACTTCAGAAGATGAGTTCATATTCTTAGTAGCAGGCATCATTTCCGGTTCCATATCTGCCACAAAGCCTCGGTCCAGCTGGAAGTTGTCAAGGGACTCAGAAACTGGCCCAAGCAAAGATACTGGATCTGGAACATAACAAGGATCTTCAAAAATCTCCGATTCCTCAGGCAGTAATGGAGATCGTGGTTCTCCATTCTGAGGAAGTAAGCCTTCTGATGATAATGGAAGAGATGCATTGCTATTTTTTGGTCCAAAAGAGAAAGAAGATAAGGTAAAAGGTGACGGGAGACCAAAATTAAAAGGATTGTAAAATGCTTGCACTGAAGGAGTGTTATTAGTACACTGAGCACTCTGAGCTTCAGTTTCAGGCTTCCCACCAGGTCTACTGATGACATTTGAATTAGAAGGTGGAGAAACAGCAGATGAGCGAGTAAATAACTGTTGCCATGATTTTTTAGGAGCTATAGATGGCTGAGGTTCAATAAACACCTGCAACAAAGAAAATTAGCAAAAACGACACATAAATCCAAATCCATTGTCCATGGCAAAAACACATCTAAGAAGACATAATTCACCATTGAATCATAGGAATCTTTTGTGAGATTAAGATTTTGATAGTAGGGTGAGAAAACTGTCCCTTTAAATTTCAGGTCAACTAAAAAAGGAAAAGAAACATGGCACCAGTTTAAATGACAGATCAAAACTGTAATATTTGTAGACTTCGCATATAACTCCACTGGCATGGCAATGAGACCAAGTTTTCTAATGCAAATAAATAATTTAAACAATATAAAATTAAAAATTAAAAAATAGTGAAAAAAAAATTGATCATAACTAGACATAAAATGTCGCAAAATATGTAACAAACAAATTAAACTAGAAAGATAAACAAGAAATTGTCTTACATGTCGATTGATGTTCGTATCATCTACATTTACAGTTGCTTTGCCAGACATGTAATCTGGTTGAGGCAATTCCCTCCTATGAGCAAATGTTTCAGTATGGTTGACAGACATATTAGATTTACGTTCTTTTATAATATTCGAAGTATTAGTACTCTTCCCAAGAAAGCCACCTCCAGTAAATGTTCTAGAAGAAGAAAAGAAGGAACCCCTCATGCGGTCCAAATAATGATTTCCAGCATTTCCATGATTATGGTTGCTTGTGTTAGTACCCTTTAGACTATGTCCAGCGTCAGCGTTCTGTGCCTTAGCAAATTCAGGCCGTGTTCTGTGTAGTTCATGTTGATCAGTCTCACTCCGTCTGTTTTGCCCACATTCCTTACTTGGTCCTTTTTCCAATTCTTCAGCATCTGAATTGCTTTTGCTAGATCCTCGGCTTCTTTCTTTCTTCTTCTCTTGACGTTTTTTCCCTGCTTTTTTACTACCCCGTTCCTTAATAGATGGTCCTTTCCCACGTTCTTTCTCACCCTCCATCCTATCATCACGCAATCTCCTGCGTTCTTCCACCAATCTAGCAACTTCCTCTCTTTGAATTCTTTCTTCTTCCTCCAATAGTTCTTTCTCTAATCTAGCCAGCCTCTTCTCCTCTGCTTTTCTTCGGGCTCTCTCCCCTTTACGCTCTTGAAAATTTCCTCCATCCTCACCTTTTTTATCCAGCATTCCTCTCTGTTCTGCATCTGTGGAAGTATCATCTCTGGAAGAACCAATCCTAAAAATCTTTTTGTAAAGCCACATGATACTCATGAAAAGAGCTGCAAATGCCTTGACTACAAAAAGCAACACACGAGAACAAGAATTTTCTGGTAAATAATGATCTTCCACAAAAAACCCAGTGCCTTTCTTGCCCCAGTCACTTGATCTCCCCTGGAAAGAACCCCCAACCCAATTTCTGTTCTCCAGCCAATCCTGCCCGCATATCCATCCACTATCAGATCGAACCTTTCCTTTCAATATATTCCCACTTTTTCCTACCAAGTCATTCAAAATCCTAGAATTTGAAAGGTCAAATCCTTGCGGAACAGGTAAGTCTAGGACTGGTCTCTTAGAGATGTGCCCACAATATGAGCACATAAACTTCCCACCACCAGGATTCTGATCCCTGTATGGAGTGAAGCAATTTCTACATCTCTTAGTGGCTGTTTTCCTCAACTTCTGCATTTCAATCGCTTCAACCCTCTTCTTCTCCCTAAGCATAGCATTTCTCTTTGCCCGCCAAGCCGACAACCAAGGCATCAAAATCTCATACCAGAAAAGTGTCACCAAGAGTACAAAAACACAGGCCAGTCTGGGAGAAGTGATTTCAAATCTAAAAGCAGGCGGCAGTGCCTGTGATAGTGCCCATAGACCAATCAATGGAATCACTAACCACGGCAACATGGCAGCAACCCTCCGAGACCATTTCTGAATCACACAAAGCATACACATTATCCCCTAACCACACCTACAATCCCCCAACCCGAGTAATTAGAGAAATAAAACCAATCAGAACCCAGCTGTAAATATAAGAAATCAGTTAAACCCCTATATTTATTATCTACAGCTCATGAAAACCTAACCCCTGCAATTCCTTTCTGTTCCCGAGCAAAACCCTGCAATGCAACACCAAAACATTCAATTCGTTTAAACCCTCACGAAAGCCCAACCCTAACATCGGTACGAACAGACTCCGAAAAGCGTTAGGGTTTCGAAGCTAAGAAACCAACAATGAATGAATATTTGAAACTTAAAAAGGAAAATGAAAAAATAAAAATAAGTAATCGAGTTACTACTCACAGGTACATCTCCAATCACAAATTCATCGGCGGCGGCGGTCGGAACGGTGAGGTTCGTCGGTGAAATGAATGCTACACCGGTATACGACTGAGGTAACACAGTAATAACAAAGAAAAGAGTAAAAGGGAAATCTGCAAAAATACAATACAATACTGCTTTCCAAATGTCTAGATACTTCATAGTTGACGGTTGAACCGGAGTCTTCAATTACGACCGGTTTATTGCTTATGGATAGGATCTAGTGGGGTGATTTCGTGTTCCCTACTCATTATTAATATTTATTTATTACGGATTTACGGAGGGAGTACTTGAGTAATATTTAATTTAACGCAAAAACTTGTGTAAGACCGTCACACCGTGAGACAGATCGGGTCATGATGAAAATGTAATACTTATATGCTCAAATGTAATACTAATTAGAAATAAATTTTTTGTTACTTATAATGGTAAATGTAATACTTTTAAGGAAAAAATACAATACTTTTACATTTTGATTAAAAGTATTACATTTTTCCTCAAAAATATTATACTTTCCCTTATAAGTAACACTTATCAACATTACTTATTATGAAAAATGTAATACTTTTTCTCTTATAAATAACAAAAATTGTATTCCTGATTAATATTATATTTGAGCATATAAGTACGACATTTGCATATATAAGTATGACATTTGTATGTTGCTCCGACCCGACCCATCTCACGAATAAAAATTCGTGAGATGGTTTCAAACAAGTGTGACCCTTAATTTAATACTACCCTCCTATTACATTATCTAAAAACATAATAAATGTGAATGGAGGTTATACCCCTCATTTATGATCGTTTTTTCCGTTAAGTTTTTTTGTACATTATGTTATAAAAGTTGTACTACATAATATTTTGGACAAATATACCCATACTGTTATAACTTCCGTATCTTTTCCACTATTGTTACTATGCACATGCATCCACCATATATTTTCTTATCTTCTTCAATAATAATAATAATATATACACATCAAATATTAGAGTTAAATGTTAGTTATTTTTTAAAATATAAATATCTAATTTATAAAAATATTTTACATTATTATTATTATTATTATTATTATTATTTACTATATTAAAATTTAAATAAATTTAAAATTTTAATATAAAATACTAATATTGGGCACTTATTTTTTGCTCATCGCGCATAAAAAAAAACTAGTCTTACAATACAAGTTAATAATTACTTTATGGGTGTGTGTTTGGTTCGCAGGAATCGAAATCAGAATAGCAATCAAATCTTTATAATATATATAAAAACAAAATCCTCCAAAACGAAATCTTCCTTCCCGCCCAAAATATTGTACATTAAAACAATTAAAATAATAGAATAATATTAAAACAATACAATTCATATAAACAATACAATTCCTATACTACAATTCCAATACAATTTGTATAAAATAAATCTGCTATTAAAACACGAAATCCAATACTACAAAATGAAGTCTACTATTAATCTTTATATATATAAAAAAACAAAATCCTCCAAAACGAAATCTTCCTTCCCGCCCAAAATATTGTACATTAAAATAATAGAATAATATTAAAACAATACAATTCCTATACTACAATTCCAATACAATTCGTATAAACAATACAATTCCTATACTACAATTCCAATACAATTTGTATAAAATAAATCTGCTATTAAAACACGAAATCCAATACTACAAAATGAAGTCTACTATTAATCGCATCCTAAATATTGTAGGACTGTTTTGGGCAGGAAGCTTAAAGTATAGGAATTGTAGTATAGGAATTGTATTGTTTTAATATTATTCTATTGTTTATACGAATTGTATTGGAATTGTAGTATAAGAATTGTATTGTTTTAATATTATTCTATTATTTTAATTGTTTTAATGTACAATATTTTGGGCGGGAAGGAAGATTTCGTTTTGGAGGATTTTGTTTTCGTATATAAAGATATAAAGATTACAATTAATTCATTCAACTATCGAGGAGGAAGAAAAAACTAAATGCGATACAGTGAACATGAATATACTTAAGTTATAAAAGTATAATTTCACATATATTAGTGTAATTGACTATTAATAATTGTCTAATAATTATTATGATAATTAAACTAACATTGGTCGTTGAATTTATTTTTATAATAATTAAATTATAATTAAATTATTTCTAATTTTTCCCATATTTATTTTAGTAATAATATAATTACATAAGTCATATTACATATTGATCTTTTTAAGATAATTGTAAACAAACAAGTCATATATTATCAATTAATTGAGTAATACTTTTGCACTAATCTTATAATCAAATAAATGTACATGTTCAATATAATTTTTTTTATAACTTTATCTTTATTTTTATCATCTAAATATATAATAAAAAATTTATCTGTGCATCGCACGGGTAATTGGACAATTATTTGCTTTAATTCAAGTAAGGAAAACATCAGAAAACATAATCGGTCCAACAAATTTCATCAATTGCGCTATATAATATTTGATGTTATAATTTATATAATTGTATATCGATCCAAATATTCTTAAAATATTATAGCAAATCCATTCCGTGCAACGCACGGGCGAAAATACTAGTATTTGGTAATAATAATGAGTTATGGTGAAAATACTTTGCATGTGATAGTAGGATGAAATTTGAATGATTACCAATAATATTGATAATGGGAATAAATGTTTCAAAAATACAAAAATTACCAATATTGATATTTGGTTATGTTTGACCCTATAATGAGAATAAATATTTTAAAAATATAAAAATAAAAATTAAGGCAATTGATCCTAATGTAATGGCATCTAAAGTATCAATATGAACAAAGAAATCAAATCAAAAATCTAAAAGCACTACTCGAAACATAAAAATCATATTACTAATGAGATAAAATGATATCATTTTTTAATTAAGTAATGAGATTTTTAATTAAAAGAATAATTAAATCTCATAATTGTGTTTTAAATAGTTCTCAACTAAACACTAACTATGAAATTAATTTTCATTCCTACTGTATAAACCCATAAGCCAAACCTGACAAACATACCCTACTTGTTCATCAATAAACTTAAAAGAAGATAAACTTGTAGTTTATCTGAATACTAATTACTAATTAAATTATCTTTTATTGGTGATGTGGGAACGATGAGGTTTTCAATTCCATATCATTTCGACACCTAGAACATTGAAGTCATCTATTTCGTAATGATAAAATCTGAAAATATAATCTAGTAAAAGAGATAATAAGAATACATTTTTTTAAGAGAGAGTTTTACCTTTGACTTTTATAAATTTTTAATTTTCATTAAAGTCACACTTACGTGAAATTATTTTACGGATCTTAATTCATGAGAGAATTGGTTATGCCCGTTAGTTGGCCATTAGCTCCTAACCGATGATCATTACAGGTAAAGAAAAAAGAGACAGAGAGACAACAAAGAATAGGGAAAAGAGTATTTTTCATTACATTCAACTTAACAGTACAGTCATATATCTTGTATATATGATATACATAATAATGTCACTAATGATGCTAACCGTTACAAAATTGAATAGCCATAATGTCCACAATAATAACATATTTATAACACTCCCCTTGGACATTATTTGACAATGATTTTGCCTCATTAAAAACTTGATAGGAAAACCTTTTAGAAAAGACCTATACAAGAAAATAGTACAAGATATATGGGTAATATATTTTAATATATTCATGCCTTGTTAAAAACTTCACTAGGAAAATCACGTGGAAAAAATCTAGTTTAAAGAAAAGAGTAGATGATAATATATATATATATATATATATATATATATATATATATATATATATATATATATATATATATATATATATATATATATATATATATATGTATTGGTTGTCTCATTAATAACCTTACACTAAGAAAAACCTCGTGGGAAAAAATTTAGTTAAGGAAAAAGAGCACAACCATAATCTTCTGGATTATAAGAGTTGTTGGTCTACTGGAGTAATAATTTACATGTATCGAGATGCTGTTGCTCTCCCTGAAGACAACAACCTTCCTGATTGTCTCGTTAAAAACCTTAACTTAAGAAAACCCGTTGTGAAAAACTTAGTTAAGAGAAAAAGAGTACAATCATAAGCATTCGGGGCATAATCTTCAAGATTTGGGATTTGTCTATTCTATTTGCAACTTTTCTCATTAATATTATTATATCATGCACATGCCTCGTTAAAACCATACTATAAAATCCAATGGAAAAAACCTAGTGAGGAAAGAATACATGAGATGTATATGTTGCAAAAGAATTTGAAAATTGACAATTTTAGATAGTTCGTTTTTTTAAGAAGCAAACATCATATTGTATCTCAAGTCTTACAGGTTATTAATCACTGTAATTGCAATAGTAATGACTCAAAACTAAAAAACAAGTACTGAAACTCAACAAAAATGACAGGGAAATGAACAAGCTTTCCAAGGCTTTGACATCGAGACATCGAGTAAGTGCACAGTATCCTCAAAATCAGAGCCTGGTGCGTCGCCAATGGCGACGCTTGGGGTTGTAGTGGATAGTATTGCCTCCGGTTAGGGCTCTTGACGGAGATGTCAGAGTCGAGGGTGAGATTGAGGCGGACGGCGAGTCGAAGTATGTCTAAGGAGAGATCTAAATTGGTGAGTGAAATGGAATTGACGGTGGAAATCAGTAGCAGCGAAAGTACCATTTTACCCCTGAAAATCACGGTGTAAACGGCTCATTGTAACGGAAGGACAGCAGAAGGTCAAAAATTGTAATTCGGAGGACTATGAAATTCAAAATCAAAGTTTAGGACTATAGCTGGCGAAACCATCAAACTCGAGGGACCTTGGCTGGTATTAACTCAAAGTTTATACTAACGGAGTGTGGGTTATTTAATGGAATAAACATAATGTAATAAAGGGTAAAGTAGAAAAATAAACAAAATACTAAAATCAAAATAATCTGAATCATTCATTTTATCAAATAATTGAACGGACATTTTCTAATTGTCATTATAGGTCTAACTTTATTGACTCTTTTATATATATATATATATATATATATATATATATATATATATATATATATATATATATATATATATATATATATATCATATCATCATACTCTATATAATAGCAAAATGTTTTTGCCAATCATTGTTTCCCGCCTATAGGAAACGACGTAGTTTTGAATATATATATATATACTGCACATTAATGGCTTCGGATACTGGACACATGTAAATGCGCCGGTCACGTTTTTTTAATTGCATTTAAAGTTAGCTTCTGATTTCAAAACATTTGTATTCATTATCCGTTCATACGCCCCTTCAGTTTTACATTTAATAGTTACAGTTATGCAATACAATTTAAAATACAGTATGTATGTGTTTATAATTCAAAATCAAATATCAGCAAAACAATAAATGCGGTATACATAGAGTCCCTCAATTAACACCTGCCTACAAACTGTTCAATATCCCAAGAATAGTAATTACAATTACAAAAAACAATAATTATGCAGGCAGACAATCACAATTACAATTAGACTATAAATAGTACATTACTCTAAGAGGTTAAATCACAAACTAAAACTTTTGAGGGTAGGAACTCTGCGAAATCAGCTAGAAATGTCTTCTCAATACGTCCTTGCTTCCCAGGTTAGCCCTATCCACACCCATAGGGCAATAAGAGTGCGGTTGGTGAGAACGTACGAAGTACCTGAATTACGTGGACGAACAACAAGTAAGAGCAAAGAATGTCTCTTCCACGACGAAGAGGTAAGTATAATACAATGTTCTGTGCAGTAATTATGTATTTCCTACACTTTATTACAATGATCAGAAACTTTAAACATTTATGTGGTCTCTAATCTCTAATGTTCAAATGACTAACAATGTACTGGGATGTAACAGGTTAAGTAAGGAAAGCACTCCTATGAGGAGTATTAGTACTACTTCTATTGTATCACAAAGCACTGATCTCAGTTGTTATTACTACTATTGCAGATTGCAGATTTGTACCAGCAAACAAAGGTTCATCTTCAAATCTTTCAATACTAAAATTTCTTATAATAAATAATATGTAATGCTCAATACTCAAATTTCTTCCATAAATAATATGTAACTCTTTCTTATTGCCCTCTTCTAACATTTGTAGAGTGGAGATTTCTATGTTCGACAATGATCACTGGGATTGAAAGCAGTGCAGAATGATACTAATGTACTGTGAGAAGTGTGATCGCAAATGACAAAATGGGGCAATAAAATATAAGTTAGTTGTTAGGGTTGCAGATTCAAGTAGTGATGCTCCCTTCCTACTGTGGGATAGGGTGTGCACAGAACTACTTGGCATGGCAGCAGATTGTTTGTATTCTAGCTATGAACATGTAAGTTAAGACATCAATACATTAATTATTATTCTTTTTTAAGGTTCTTACTATATTCCTAACTATTGATTTATGTTTCTTTATTTACCTTTGTTTTGTGTCCTATGTGAAAAAACATTGAACAGATTGGTGTTGTCTTTGTTCTTTCCTTACCTATCAATCTATCATTTCAGGATTTTTCAAATAAACAGTTAAGCAGTGCAACTACCTACAGGCATTCAACTAAAGATAAGAGATTGTTGAAGACAAAATCAAGTCCCTGGAATATAGTCATATAGACTTATAAAATTTGTTTCTTTTTGTATGAAAGATGTTTAAGTGTATACATACTACTTCTGTGTATTTTAATTTACTGTGTTTGTGGTGGACTCTATTCATTCACAGTGTGATTATCATGAATAAAATGAAACTGATTTCAACTTTGAATATAATTTTGGAATTATATTATTTTTTTAAAACATCAATTCAAAATTTCAAAATTTAATACACAAACTGCAGTTCGTAGTACTTAAAATTTCAAAATTTAATACACTAACTCTAAACGCCAAGCGTAAACAACAAACGCCAAATCCAAGTAACTTACATGTACATCTACTTAGTAGTATAATATACTGTATACCTGCTATGTATTTTATTTCAACCATTCGGTAGCTTCAATTTTATTGATATAAGTCTATGAATCCCGCATGTATTACCTGCAACGTTACAACCATAAAAGGCAGTTTAGGATTAATACATTATATATGATATGCATGTAAACATTCAGTGAATCCTAAATAAAAGCGATTACAAGCGAAACGGACACATGCTTATCGCCGGAAATAAATTAACCTCGCTTACCACCAGAACTTTCTGACGATTTCGTTGAAATGGATACTCCTACTAATGACCGTAGTTAGGACTTGAAGACTGAAAGGAATCGAGATCCGTAGAACACCATAGCGGCTGAGTAGACTTACGATCAGCCATTGACTACTTCGAAATCGCGTCTGGTCCGACGGTCCGGAGTTATGCGGTGGTGTATGAAGTCTACAGAGAGGAGGAGAACGATGACCGACGGTGTGGTAGACGAAGAGTCTGATGGGTTAGGGTTCACTGTTTCCTTTTTTTTTTTTTGTTTATATACTATGAGTAATGGGCTCGGGTTTGGGTCAAAGATTTGGGCTGGTCGTTTGGGCTAAGTAAGCAGGCTGCAAATTACAACATTTGGACTCAATTTTTTTTAATATTGTTTGCCAGATTTATAAATAGCATATGTATGATTACAATTGATTTTAGACATATTAATGTATATATATTTTACAAGTATCATACTTATTATTGAAGATTTGTGAATTACGTATATATTTGTAATTATGGTGTATTCGAAACATGAATATTATGTGTTTATAGATGAGAAGATGGAACTGGACCAGGTCCAATCAAGCAATAATAATAAATCGAAACGAATATTGTCTACATCAGAGACGTATTTAATGCATACACCAATTAGTTGCGTAACTCAAGGTAGTGTACCAAATATTTGAGCTTTGTAACAAGGGGTTAAAAGTCTTGATTTGTGGTGAAAATGGAGAGTCTCTTAGTACGACAAAAAATGATGTATATAAAGAAATTTTTAACAATTTGTATCAATGAAATTTTTTATTTTTAAATTACCTACTTTGTATCTTTTTTTTTTTTTTTTTTTTACTATTGAATCTATAACGTTTTATTTTTTTTGAGGTGCAATATACTCAAATTTTGAAATATTCAAATGCCAAATATAATGACCGTGCATCGCACGGGTCGAATACTAGTATATATAAAAACAAAATCCTCCAAAACGAAATCTTCCTTCCCGCCCAAAATATTGTACATTAAAACAATTAAAATAATAGAATAATATTAAAACAATACAATTCCTATACTACAATTCCAATACAATTCATATAAACAATACAATTCCTATACTACAATTCCAATACAATTTGTATAAAATAAATCTGCTATTAAAACACGAAATCCAATACTACAAAATGAAGTCTACTATTAATCTTTATATATATAAAAACAAAATCCTCCAAATGTATTTCAGCTGCAAGTGAATTGTACAGTGACCATCAATACTAAGTGCACCTAATGTTATAACTAAGTGCACCTAATGTTATAACTAGGTGCAACCTATGTTATAACTAGGTGCACCTAGGTTGCACCCAGGTGCATGAATATTAACAAGGTAAATTACTTGCATTTGTAAGTGAAAGTATTTGCGAAAATAGGTGCATGAATATTAATAAGGTAAATTACTTGCACTTATAAGTGAAAATATGTGCGAAAATAGGTGCACTTGTAAGTGAAACTAGGTGCACTTTTAAGTGACACTAGGTGCAATTGTAAGTGAAACTAGGTGCACCAAAGTTCCAGTTATTTACGAAAATGCCGCCGCGTCATTTTTTTAAAATTGCATCTGATTCGTTGATCTGGACACGTGGACGACTGTGGAGCGTTCTCATTTCCTACCTGGGCGAGAGTTCGCTCGAGAGTGCACCCCTATATATATATATATATATATATATATATATATATATATATATATATATATATATATATATATATATATATATATATATAAATATATATATATTTATTTATTTATTTATTTATTTATTTATATTCAAATGTGGTTGCGCTTTCCCGTGCATTCAGTGCGGTTTACACCACTCAATGTTAAGAAATGCACCACAATGAAAATGCATAAAATTAAAACACCTTACAACTCTCCTGTTTCTAATTGTGCATTTCTGAATACTGTGTGGTGTATTTTTTTATACCTAGTGGTGTGTACCTAATAGTGCATATTTGTGTGTGCATTTCTTAACATTGAATGATGTAAATCGCACCGACCGCACGGGAAGGCGCGACCACACATGAACTCTACTATATATATATATATATATATATATATATATATATATATATATATATATATATATTAGATAGTAAATACGTGTACAATTATACATACAACATGTTTCCTTTTATTTATATAACCCGTGAGTCGTGACTTTTTAAGTATGAAAACTTGGTCACTCCTTTCAGGAAAAAACATTACTAGAATTCTCACAAAAATTATGATCTTAACAAGTAGCATAAAAGCCAAGCACCTTGTGCTCAGATGGCATGTAGTGACTCACTCATATGAGAGGTCATGAGATTGAGTCTTAGTGGAGGCGAGGTTGACTCTTTGTACTCTTTGTACTTTAATAGGTTGTGAATGTATGTATAAGCAGACACTACAAGTAGCACAACAAAACGAATATAAAGTAACTTAAATGCTTAATACATATCAGACTATAATTTATGCTTTATCATTCATTATCTACATTCTGTGTAAACATCAAAATAAATGAGAGGTCCATTTAACCATAAACTATACTTTGTATTATAATGACATTAAGATTGGGAATACGATGGACATCAATCAACTACCTATCTTTTCAGGGTGAGGGGAAGGTTGCTGATAACTAAAAAATTGTATAAAATTTTTCACTGATATGAATGCATGCTCTAACTTTAGTGCTAAAAAATATACTCTTGCATCACTCAAACTTTCATTTTTTTTTTTTTCCTTAAATCAGTCTAAAATTAAGGTCCTCAAAAATTACTAAATCATACGACTGGAAAAAGAAAAGTTAAGAAAAGAAAAAAGAAAGATAATTGAGATTGTAACAACTTAGAATTATACGGAGTATATAGCTTATAGTTGTTTTAATTTTCAATGATATGCAATGAAATAATTTTGTGAGTCCAGCTTAGCTTAAGAAATACCGGAGACCTGTTCTTCCGGTTGATAAATTAATCGACTTAGCCGAGACTTAAATTTTACAATCCACACATCCTGTCCAGATTCCTCCATAGTCTGCTTTCTCTTAACATCCACCACTACCAGTTTCTCCGTTAGCCGGTTGGTTTCCACAACCAATGTGAAATCCCCATTCTGCCCCTCGACCCTTACCCACCCCTTCTTCCTTGTCACTCTCATCCCCTCCCTTCTGCCAATCTCCTCAACCGTGTCGCCGATTCTCTCCACCGGCTCGGCCGATAAAAACCGGTTAGCCACGACTGAGCCGCCGCCGGGGATATCGAACATTGGGGATAAGTTTAGACCGGAGGAATTTGAGATGAGATCGAATGCGTTGAAGCAGTTATTTTCTCCGTAGAAATCGGGGTGGGGTTTGAATTCGGGTTCGGAATCGGAATGGGTTTTAACCTCTTTGTACCCTTTTCTAAACCAGGGGTCATTCTTTATTCCTTCGATTGTGATTCGGGTCAGCGGGTTTGCGTCGAGGATCCGGGTCAAGAGATGTTTAAGTTCCGGCGAGGTCCACTTGGGGACCCGGAATTCGGCCCTGTAGATTTTCCGGTACATAGCCATTAAATTGGCGTCTCGGAAGGGCAAATAGCTGGCGTTGAGCACGAAAAGGATGACCCCACACGACCACAAATCAACCTTCGCGCCGTCGTAGCCTTTCCGCGTGAGAATCTCCGGCGCCACGTAAGCCGGGGTGCCGCACAGGGTATGGAGCCTGCCGTCGGGTCGGGTCTGATCCTTCACCGCACCCAACCCGAAATCCGTCACCTTCAGGTCCCACTTCTCGTCCAGCAACAGATTCTCGGGCTTGAGGTCGCGGTGGTAAACGCCGCGGGCGTGACAGTAATCAACGGCGGAGATCAACTGCTGGAAATACTTACGGCTGAGATCTTCGCTGAAACGGCCCTTCGCGACCTTCCCGAAAAGCTCCCCTCCCTTGGCGTACTCCATGACAGTGTACACCTTAGTCCTGGTAGCGAGGACTTCGTGGAGGCGCACGATATGAGGGTGGCGCAGGCGGCGCATGATAGAAATCTCCCGCATGACGTTACCGGTGAGACCTCCTTTCACAATGCGCTGTTTGCTGATGGCTTTAACCGCCACGTTCTGGCCGGTTGGGATGACCCGGGCGTGGTACACCTTGGCGGAGGCCCCACAGCCGAGGATCTTGCCCATCTCGTACTTGTCGAACAGCGTGAGTTTGGAATCCGACAGGGTTGAACCCACTTCGCCATCTGGGATTTCTGGCATCAATATCGGACCCAAAGATCACTTCAATTCTTGCGGCGAATTTATAGCCGGAATTAAGAAACGTATGGGATCATGAGGAGGACCGTAGAATGAATATTCCCTCTCAACGATTCATCTAGATTTTGATTTTGATTTGAATTTTGATTGCGTGGAGATGCAGGGGAATTTGTGATATTTAAAACGGTGCCAAGAGGGACTTCAATTTTACTATTATTATTATTAATTATTTATTATTATTATTATTATTGTATAAAATGCAAATTTGGATTATAGCAATTGATTTTTTTTTTTTTTTAATATCCATGCCACTATAAAGAAATAACTTCAATTTCTCAAACCCATTAAAATTTAAATATTGAATAATGTTAAATATTTTTTCACTTCCAAATTTTATTTTTAATAGTTTACAAAAAGACACCCTACCGGTCTATACTCATTTTTATTAAAACTTTAAGTCCTCTCCATTCTAACTACAATATTTTCCCCAAGCCAACTGGTCTAATCATTATTTCATGGATCATGGTCCACACATTTGTGTGAACCATAAATAAAAAGTACATTTTTAATAGGGATAAGGGTCAAATAGACCCTCAAACTATACCCAAATGTGCAATTAGGCCCTTGAACTTCCAAAAGTTCCAATTAGGCCCTCAAACTTGTTATTTTTGAGCAAATAGACCCTTTAACCTAATTGTGACCTATAATTGCAGGTTAACAAAAATTCCGGCCAACTCCGACGATCCTCCGGCGAAGTTCCGGCCAACAAAACAAACCATCAACCACCGGCGACCGTAACGGTCGCCGGTGGTGTCCGGCAGTCGATATGCCATCACTGGGGATGGCGACTTGTTGGTCGCCATCTCCGGTAAACTGGAGATGGCGACCAACTGGTCGCCGTCTCCAGTTTACCGCTGGGGATGGCGACCGGTTGGTCGCCATCCCCAGTATCAAAGAAATAGAGAAATTGTTAATTTCTACCTTTATTCAAGTGAAATTTGACTTAACGTATCTAATAAAAATTTATAACTTTACCGCTTCTATTTCAATTGCTTTAATCCTTGTGCTCCATTTCTACTTCTTCCTTTACATTTACGATATAACCTATATCAATGGTGAATAGTTTATTATGGACTCGTATAAATTCTCCATATAAGTGTGATTTCTCTCATCGACGATTGTGACATTGATGATTGATTTAGTCATATTATTTTATGAAATTTGACCAAAAATAATTTATTAAAGACCATCATATGAATTTTCCAGATGAGTGTGATTTCCCTCATAAGACATTGATTTACTTTTTTTTTTTTTGTGAAATTTGACCAAAAATAGTAAATAATTAAATATATTCACTTTCCATAAACAATGGTATCATGTTTACCTATTACTTTAATTAAAAATGACATAAAACTAAATTAATGATTATTGGTGGGCTCTAGTGATGTTAATGATAGAGGGGTTACCCGGAAAGCTTGGGATCGTGCTTTCAATTTGACAATAATGTTAGGAAAACAGGTTTTGCGTTTTCTAACAAAATCTCATTCTTTGGTAGCTCGTGTTTATAAAGCTAGGTATTTTTCTAAGTCTACCTTTATTGATGCATGTAATTGCCCGAGCTTATGTTTGTTAAATTAGTGCAGTATTATGGTTGCCCATGAGTTTTGTAATGGTATACGGCCTAGGATTAGCAATGGTAAGTCATCTTTGATCTGGGGTCATCCCTAGCTTCCTGATGACCCAAGTCCAATAGTTCAGACTACTATGCCCCATGAGTTATATGGTTCCTGGTTTGATTGATCAGGATACTAATACTTGGGACTTGGCTATCTTTGATCTGGGGCCATTCTTGGCTTCTTGGCGCCAGTTTGTTGGCTGCGCTTTAGATGGTGGCTTCATCGCGGCAATGAACGGAAATTTATTATGTTGTTTTTCGCCTATTATGGTAGCGACTTTGGCGTGTAAAGAGGCATTATCTTGACTTAAGGATCGTGGAGTGTCTTTGGTAGTTGCTCACACTCTTGCTTCTGTGGCATGTTCTCAAGCTAGCACTATGAACGGGAACCTTGTTTATGCCGCTTGACCACAAGATTTTTAGTGTAATAATTATATTTAAAAAGTCCACAATATATAATACCAAGCCAGTGATGACGTTTCAAAATTTTTTAATTAGATTTTATTTGAAACAAAAAGTGATGATCGAATAATTGTCTTTCGAATATGTGTATTATGTGCAATTAACACTTTGGTTAGTAATCTTTGTTCGTAATTATTGTAAAACTTTGGTTTGTTATTTTGAATTGGAAGACTCTGGTTAAATATTTTGATATCTTATTAGTTGTTTTTTATTATATTTAAAATTGTTATTATATGTTATTATTATTATTATAAATTTTATATTCTAAACAAAAAAAATTTAAATATTTAATTATACAATTCTACTCATTTTTTTTTAAAAAAAAATGAACCGTCAAGACAATTTTAAAAAATGTAACTAAACACTGGAAATGAAAATATTTTCTAGAAAATGATTCATCGACAATTACTTGCTTTTAAAATCAATAATATTATTATATAAACACTTAAAATGCAGGAATAGAATTTAAAAAAAAAAAAAAAAGGTTGATTTCGGGAGACGATGAAAATGAAATGATAAGTGAGGTGTGGGACAAATTGTGTTTCCATTAAGGGTAGGGTATAATCAATAGTGACAGGAGATTTTTTTGGTTGAGAAAAAATGGGGAATGAAATTGAAAATGTGAATGATGTTACAACTCAGAAACTAGGAAGATAATGAAGTAGTAAAAGCAAGAGATTTCTGGATTTTGAAGCATTGGCAGTGAAGCACGCATGGGATCATTGGGGCCATATAGTGCGGTGCTGCGCGGCTGCTTGTAAGCACAACCACAACCAAGCTAAAGTAATGTTTGTTTGTGTCCATATTAATAATTTCATCTTTAATGTGCACCATGTTTTAATTTGATTCACCATGTAATGTAATTATAATTTTTCTCAACATAACTTTATTAGTGTATAATATCAAGCTTTAAGCCAATTAAACTTTTGTCGAGTCATCAGAAAGAGTTTGAGATCTGAATTTATATTTAGGCCCTGTTTGGTAAATGGTTGTTGGCTGATTGGGTTGGCTGTTTGGGTTAGAAGGGTCCTGTTTGGTAAATGGCCGTTGGCTGTTTGGGTTAGAATGTATGATTTGTTAATAACATTAGCTAATTGTAAAAAGTTGGCTGATTGGGTTGGCTGTTAACTGTTAGCTGTTTGGTATAATTTTTTTTTTCTCAAAAAAGCTAATTGAAAATGCTACTTTTAGTAGCCTTTTAAATTTTAGTATTTTAGAATTACAAAAAGCTTATTAACCAAACAATTAATAGTGATCAAATAAGTCAAAATTAGCTGATAGGTTGATTATTTACCAAACAGAGCCAAGGTATGATTTGTTAATAACATTAGCTGATTGTAAAAAGTTATTTGATAGATTAGCTGTTAACTGATAGTTGTTTGGTATAATTTTTTTTCTCAAAAAGCTAATTGAAAATGCTGCTTTGAGTAGCCTTTTGAATTTTAGTATTTTAGAGTTACAAAAAGTTTATTAACCAAACAACTAATAGTGATCAAATAAGCCAAAATTGACTGATAGGCTGATTATTTACCAAACAGGGCCTTAATCTAATCTTAAAAAATATTTTAGAACTCCGGAGTTGGATCTTATAATCACCTATTTGAAATGATAACAGGTGTGCCATCACATTACATAGTAGTTAACAAATACATAAAATATGAATGCCATATAGATAAACCAAAAAGCATGAAGATCTAGGATAATATAAAAAGTTTGAACGACAAATTTACTTCAATTCTATAAATTCGACCTGAATTCATCATTTTACTCATTTGTTAATTAATTTTACTTTTCAATACATAACTTACTTATTATCATACATAATATACTTTGGCCAATTAAGTATCTTGTGATTTGACGACATTACTGTGGTTATTTCAAACGGAAGGTCACAGCTTTGAATTTCGTCCCAATTAAGGATGTTGGAACAATCATGTTAAACAAATACTACAAAAAATATGTACATACTACGAAAAATATGTACCAAGGTCCACAATATAAAATAAATATTGACATACGATATAATTTGCCCAAGACTCACCATGAAATGTAAATATAATTTTATCTCACAATAACATAATTAGTGTGTTTTCAAATAAAAAAAACATAATTAGTGTATAATATCTAAACCTCTGATGAATGGATTAAACAAGACCTCAAACCTTTCTAAAAATATCAATATCCATTGGACCAATCCCGAAAAAGATATTTTAAAATCTTGGTGGCCTAGATTTTTCAATACATTAAACTTAGGGTCCGTTTGAACTCCAGATTTTTCAGTATTTAGTACTGAAGAAAAGTGAAGTCCAGGAAAATAATTATTCTGGTTAACAAAAAAAAAGAAGACTCAATTTAGTGAAAAATGTCCTAATTTTCTAGTCGAAAGATTTTTTTATTTTTTATTTTTCATCTCTCTTCCCTCTCTTCTTTTTTTAGTTAGTTTTCGGATTATTATTATTACCACGTACGGTTACCAACACCACTACACTACAACACAACCACAACATCACCACCACCATGACACCAACACCACCACCACTACCACACCACCCCACCACCGCCACCAATACCACCACCACAAAAAAACACTAAGACCACCACCGCTACCACAACACCACAACCACCAACACCAACACCACCACAACCACCACCACTATCACCACATATTATTTTTATTATTATTGTTGTTGTTGTTGTTGTTGTTATCAAAAATAATATGTTCATTTTAAAATGAACCAAACAAAAAAATGTAATTTGTGTCAAACATAAAAAGATAATTTTCTGACATTCAGCCAAACACCGAAAAAATAAAATATTTTCTTGAAAATGAGTAATTTTTTGAAAATTATTTTCCGGAAAACATTTTCCAAGTTTTCAAACGGACCCTTAATTTTAGTTGTTTTAATTCTAATAAAATTTTTTAGCATTATATGCAAAAATAAATAAATAAATAAATGAATGTCACAAATAAATAAAAAAGTATGGACACCAAGGATAATATAAAAAGTTTGAAGGACAAGGTTACCCAAATTTCATAGGTCTGACTAGACTCAAAACCTAATTACTCATTCTGTTAATTAAATATAATACATATCAAATATAAAAACTTAAAATATAAAGTTTTCATATTTCATTTTTAATTTTTCTTATTATTCGACCAAACAAATTAAAGTAAAAAAATAAAGTGGTGAAGCGAAGATATATAGAAAGCGAAAGGGGCATGTTTATGTGGTAACTAAATAATGATCCCATGGTGTAGTGGTCATTACTTTTTTGAAGCTAAAAAAAAAAAAGTAATGGCCATTCTACACCACGGGATAGTTATTAAGTTATCATATAAACATGCCCCTTTCGCTTTCCATATATCTTCAATTTACCACTTTGTTCTTTACTTTAATTTGTTTGGTTACAACATAAGCAATCCATGTGGATGGATGACATTACATATTAAATTTTAAAAAATCCTATTTTAGAAAGCAACTCCTATTTTCATAAAATAATAATAAAACGAAATTCTTCACAAAAGATGCAAGAATCTAACATGCGACATGAGATACAAGTCTATAAATCCGTACGAGCTACTCAATTAATTTTTAGATAATAAATTGTAAGTACAGATACAAGATCGAGCTATGATAAATACAGTATATGAGTTGTATTTAATATGATAAGTTATTTGTGGACATTAAACATCGATTTTTTTACTTTATAGGCTGTGAAGCGTGAAATCCTAAGACGAGAAACTTTCAATTTCTGTGGGGAAAGATACAAATCTAAAAGAGTGTGGCGTGAGATGATGAACGTAGGATTCAATTGATTGAACGTAACTGATTACAGAGTCCTATCACATGTATAATAGAGGTAGCTATAACTTCCCTATTCTATAGGATCAATAACACTTGACTAGTAACAAATATTCAGACTATACAAAGTAATAAATATAAATGTAATATAGCTGACACGCCCCCTCAAGCACAAGGTTGGAGGGACACAACATTGAGCTTGTTACGGAGAGTCTGAAAACGCGGAGCGGGTAGAGGTTTGGTGAAGATATCCGCAAGCTGATCTTGAGTGTGGATATTATGCACCGTACAGCTGGGCACATGACCCATAGCCCTTTTGAAATATTCAAACAACCATATGTATGAATTCACATTTTCCTTCGCAAGCAAGCCAATCAACCCTGGTGAAAGGAAAAAACATTAGATCGTACCTGTAAACTGTTAAAAGAAAACATAACAACACCGAAGTGCATAGAAACGATGCCCACATCTACACAACATAAATGACAAATTACATCCACACAAAATAAATGACAAATTCACAAACCTGGTTGTCCTGTATGCCGCATCAAACAAAATCACATCTAGGGTGTAAATGAGTAGAGCGGCTCGCGAACTGCTCAGTCAAAGCTCGATCGGCTCGAGCTCGGTCAAATTCGAGCTCGAGCAGCTCGTTTAACAATCAAGCTGAGCTCGAGCTCTAATATCTTAGACTCGTGGCTCGTCGTCGAGCCCCACACACACAATATACATAAAATACTACAAAGCTGGTCATGATCATTCATATCATAATAATAAAAAAAAGAATGCCAAACAAATCTCCTGCTTCTTAAAGAATTTGTTAATTAATAACCAATTTTGCATCACAATAAAGAAAGAACGCTCATCCACATAAAATGCTTGGCACCGCCATGGCCCATGGCTGCAAACCCTAGCTTGAGTGTGAAAATATTCACAAACAAGTTTAGGTTACCCTGCCAATTCAAGATACAAGGCAATCATTGTCATACCATTTTTACTTTTCTAAAAGTTTCTTATTAATTCTTATCTATAATAACATGATACTTGATAAGAACTTTTGGAATACAGTAAATGTGTACAGTAACAATTGAATTTTGATTGTTTGACAAATTCAATCACAATAGTGATAACAATAAAATAGCTTGTCTAAATGTTAAAAAAAAAAAAACATTACAGACACTATCTTATCGAATATGGCAAATAGAAAATAAGAAAAACTAGAAGAATTTTTCTTATGTTTTGGTGTGTTTACAACATACGAATAGCAACCTATCTATTTATATATAGGCATAATACAACAGTTAACACATGTCAGTTAACAAAGGATTCAAAAATTGAAATTTGAGATTTCAATTTCATGTTTGCATGGATAATGCTTATCCCTTGTTCCGATCGTTATACCGTGGACCATGGTCCACAATGGTCACAAAAATCATGGTCACAAAACGACGTCGTTTCAATAAGTGTGAGAAACGACTGTCGTAAATCTCCGTAACTGATACTATAGTTCATCTCAAATGATACTGCTTCACATTTGTTTCTATATTATCGAATGAAATTGTCGTTATATCGAAATGTAACTGCAGTTGTGTTGAAATGTAACTGCAGTGTATATAAACTGATATTGAAGCCAAGGACCTTGTAGTCCAGTGGCATCAAACCCTTCCCTTACATGGGAGGTGGTGGGTTCGAGCCAAACTGAATAACAGTTTCACATTTTTGGATGTATATTGCCCAATGAAACTGTAGTTGTGTTGAAATGAAACTGCAGGTTCACGTTTTTTCTTTTATATCGAAAAGAAACGCGAATGAAACTGCGGTTATATCGAAAAGAAACTGGAATTGTGTTGAAATGTAACTGCAGTGTATATAAATTGAAAGTGAATGGCGCGGAACAAGGGCCGTTTCATCCGATCTATTTTGATGTGCGATCCACATTAAAATTTGCATCCTTATTCCCCTCTAATTATTCAATGACATCCAAAAGTTAAGTTTTGATTTTCAAGCTTCATGTCCAAATGGACATATTAAGATTGCTACATATTTTGTCCAAATTGAACATAATACCATTATGACACACTTTGTCACAGTTTTCAGCCCAAATATGAGATAAATCTTGGACTTAGCAAACCTTAAATTAACTACAACTCCAGTCCGAATTAATTGGATTGCCTTACTACGACTACGAGTTGATATATATATAAAAAGGAAATATATCTCTTAGATCTGTCCTGATTTGGGTTAGGGTCGTGTGGTCGGGTCAAAGTCAATATTCAAAGTCAAATATTTTAAGCCAATACAAAGACTATTAGACTCTTACAGCCCGTTTGGTTCGCTGGAAAATATTTGAAGCTAAGGAAACGGAATTCAAATTCCATGGAAAACAAATTACCAGGAAAATAGATTCCATTGTTTGGTTGGTGGAAAATAAATTACTGAGAATATAAATTCCATTGTTTGGTTGGATTTGGAATTGTAAGGAATAATGGGTATAAAGACAATCATACCCCTATACAATAATAACAACAATAATAATCGTGGTAATTAAAGAATGTTAATGAGGGCATAATTGTCCTCCTTGTTTTCCATGGAAAACATTTTCCATGGAAAACAAAATACCAAGGGGTGGCCAAGGAATTTGTTTTCCTTGTTCTTAAGGAAAATGTTTTCCAATGGAAAATGTTTTCCATCCAACCAAACAAAAGAAAATCTAGTTTTCCTTAAATTCAAGGAAAACATTTTCCTTGGAAAACATTTTCCATCCAACCAAACACCTCCTTAAGGTGGGAGCTTTTTGGCTTCTAGAGTTCTAGTCTCTCTCTAAGATGGAGACCTTTTCCTCTCTTCCCCTGAACTCTCTCTCTCAAGGGTAGGATGCTCTCTACTCTCTCTATAACATGCAAAATGAATAACAAAGCCTATTGAGCTAAATTCTCCATTCTACTCTCGAGTCTTCATACATTTCTATATAAGCCAAATACATTCAAACTATTTTTACCGTCAAAATGGCGCCGTCTACGGGGATTGCAACATAAAGCCGTGTCCCTGATCCTGGAAAACATCTCACACATGCCTCTTTTGTGTTAAGTAATCTGGGAATTTTAATTTGAAGATTCATGTTAATCTGATTGCATGGTCACGCACGTGCAATTATTTTTAACGGAGGATGACAAATATCAAGAAGCTAAAACAGAGAAAGGGACATCGAAGTAATTTGATCAGTTGTAACCGTCTTTATCTGTGATTCTGGTCACTCCGCCGTTGATAGGAATTGCGAACTATGGTTCGTGGTCGATATCCATAATTGTTTGACCATGGTCCATCTTATATTATAGACCCTGGTTCACGATATAATAATTAACATCACATTTGAGTATCGGTTGTGTGAGTAATACTCTCAAAGAGTCAAAGTAAGTCTACGAAAATGCTAGCCTTTTTCGCCTTGTTAAGACTTGTATGTTTGACGAGTTCGATTGCTAAATTTTAAAAAGAGTTAATACCCAAAATTGTCCTCGACTATAGTGGTTTTTCTCAATTTTGTCCTAAACGACTTTGGCCTCTTAAAATAGTCCCAGACTTTTGGGTTATCGCTCAAAATTGTCCTCCATTAGTTAAGGTGTCAAATGTGTGTTAAGTACATGGGCAATAAAGTGGTGAACTGAAGATATATAGAAAGCGAAAGGGGCATGTTTATGTGGTAACTAAATAACGATCCCATGGTGTAGTGGTCATTACTTTTTTGAAGCTAAAAAAAAAAAAGTAATGGCCATTCTACACCACGGGATAGTTATTAGGTTATCATATAAACATGCCCCTTTCGCTTTCCATATATCTTCAATTTACCACTTTGTTCTTTACTTTAACTAGTGTTTTACCCGCGCGATGCACGGAAATAATTTTGTTATTATGAATTCAAATAATAAAAAAGTTTTAAAATGAAAATATATTAAAATGTACAATATAATAATATAGTTGAATTTTCATATATTTGGTCAAGTATTTATTATCGTAGCATACAAAATTAAAATTCTGTATGATTAATATAACCTCTAATCATGTACATATTTAGATAAATTTACATAATTAAATTGAATTATTCCTAATCGTATTTCATATACTTCGTATATTATAATTCTAACAATATGAATAATAACAAAGAAAAGTTGTTATTATGGGAGTGGGTTCGAGCCTCAGTGGAGGCAACTGTTGACTCGTTGTGCTTCAGTAGGTTGAAAAAATAGCTATGAACAGATACTACATTGTAACAGAGTCAGTAGTACTCAAAAAAAAAGAAATTTTACTTAGAAATTTAAAAAATGTAAATTTAAAATTTTGTAGATATGATTTTAAACTCTGATCGGAAACATGATTGTGTAATATAGTGTACATACAAATAATATTTATTAATATGTATATATGCAAGTTCTATAATATAATTTCGGTAATTATAATTTATATTGATATATTATAATTAAAATAATTAAATTTAGAAATTAAAAAATAGTATTTTAAAATATAAATATTTATGAACACACTGATAATTTTATAATTAATTTTTCATTATATTTTATATTTTATTAATTATAATTAAGAAAATTACATTTACAAATTAAAAGAATTTAATTTTTAAATTTATTTGGATTAATGTAGTGCCTAACTATATTACATATTTAGACAAATTTTTAAATATTTTTGAATTTTTAATTAAGAGTATGAGTTGTACTAAAAAAAGAAAAAGTAAAAGTATGAGTTTGGACATATTTTAAAATAATTTGTTTTAATAAGTAACTATTGTAGTAATTAACGTGTATAATTATGCCAGTAATCACAATTCTATAAAAAAAATGTGTATATATTTTCATATTATACAAAATAATATAAATATAATATATGTCTACATAAATGGATAAAAAGAGAAATTTATAATTTTTTTATTATATAGATATTGATAAATACGGAGTATTATATATGTTTTTTGCTTGCATGAAAAAATATTCTTATTTTAAATTTTACATTGATATCTGAGTTTTGTTTTAGAATCTACTTTGATGATATTTTAAACTTTGAGTAACACTTAGTATGAGACCGTTTCATGGGTTTCAATCTGTAAGACGGGTCAGATCTTTTGATTAATGGACCGGACATTTGACCTCGTTAATTAAATATCAGACGCGTCTTACGGATTGAGACACATGAGACGATTTTACACAAGTTTTTGCCTTAAACTTTTGTTTGTTATCATAAATAGTAAATAGATGTTTGGAAACCATTTAGTTTTGTTTCTAAATATTTTCCAACCAATAAATGTAGCACAATCAAAACCTCTCTATATCATCATTTAAATAATAGGTCCATAATAGGATTTGTGGTTCAATATTTATAGATCTATGATATGTTTTTAACTAATTTATTGAAAGTTTTCTTTCAAAAAAAAATTTATTGAAAGTTTCTTTCTTTTAGTTCTATTATCTCTTATTCTTCTTCATTTTAAATTGATAGATCTCGAGATGATGCATCATTTTTAAATATGTGAATTTCAATTAATTTAATAACATTATATTTAAATGTGAGACATTTACCCAATAACATTAATGCAATAATACTTATATTTGTCATGATAATGATATATTTACCTTTCACATTTTTTAAACAATGAAAATCAATATCATTTATGTAGGGAGGAATTTATATATAGTAGTAATAATATCGTAGTTATTTTTAGAAGTTAAATGAAGTAAACAAATTGACATGCAACAATTTTTTTTCCGCGAACTTTCGACATGCAACAATGATTCAATATGTATATATGTATTATATTTATTATTTTCTCTTTTTAGCTATATATATATATATATATATATATATATATATATATATATATATATATATAATCCTATTACCATTAAATTACCATATTATTATTTAAATACTTTAAAAAGGATAGAGATCTATATTTATAGCAATATAATGATAGAAAATAGAATTAAAAATAAAAATGAGATTGCATTTGATTTATTTTTGGTTCATTTTGCAGCAAAGTTTACTTTTATTCGCATGGAATGTTTAAAAATGAATTATTTCAATCGTCATACGTAATTTAACTATAGTAATATTTAAAAATGCATTTAATTACGTACATTAACATAATATAGTAATATTTTTTTAATACTATAATATACATCACATAGTAATTTGATTGTTGGATTTTTTTTAAATATTATCATGAGCGGAATTTAATTACGTCATTAACATAATATAGTAATATTTTTTTTGAATACTATGATATACATCATATAGTAATTTGATTGTTGAAATTTTATTTTCTTTTGAATATTATCATGAGGGGGAATTTAATTACGTACATTAGCATAATACAATAATATTTTTTTAATACTATAATATACATCACATAGTAATTTGATTGTTGAAATTTTATTTTGTTTTGAATATTATCATGAGAGTAATTTAATTACGTACATTAACATAATATAGTAATATTTTTTTGGAATACTATAATATACATCATATAGTAATTTGATTGTTGGAATTTTTTTTGAATATCATCATGAGAGGAATTTAATTATGATATACATCACATAATAATATGATTGTTGGAATTTTATTTTCTTTTGAATATTATCATGAGAGGAATTTAATTACATATATTAACATAATATAGTAATATTTTTTTGAAATACTATAATATACATCATATAGTAACTTGATTATTGATTTTTTTTTTAAAAAAAATATCATCATGAGAGGAATTTAATTACGTACATGAACATAATATAGTAATATTTTTTGGAATATTATAATATATATCATATAGTAATTTGAATAAAATATTTCATACCGTTTATTTCAGCATTATAATATTTTTTTGGAATACTATAATATACATCATATAGTAACTTGATTGTTGAATTTTTTTTTAAAATAATCATCATGAGAGGAATTTAATTACGTACATTAATATAATATTAGTAATATTTTTTTGGAATATTATAATATACATCATATAGTAATTTGAAGAAAATATTTCATACCGTTTAATTCAGCATCATTTTTTAATATAAATAAAATATAATTAAAGTAATTAAAATACTAAATAGTAAAATGATAGCAATAGCATTCAAATTACTTTAATTATATTCAAAAATGACTGGCGGTGCACAAAATTAAGTAGTTTAATTATATATAGATTATAGTTCAATTTGAATTGTATGGCGGTGCACGGAATTAACTACTTTAATTTATTAATTATATTAATTATAGTTCTATTTGAATGCTATCATTTTTGGAATATTTTGTCAATTTTAGCCATAAATAAGGAATGATAAGGAAGGGTAGAATTTCTGATAAGGAATTATTATATATTATTATGTTGACTGATTTCAAAATTTTTGGACTAAAATGAGCGGGAAAGCTAGCACTTCTGTTTTAATATATATATAGATATAGATTTGTTTGGTTACAACATAAGCAATCCATGTGGATGGATGACATTACATATTAAATTTAAAAAAATCCTATTTTAGAAAGCAACTCCTATTTTCATAAAATAATAATAAAAATAAATTCTTCACAAAAGATGCAAGAATCTAACATGCGAATGCGATATGAGATACACGTCTATAAACCCGTACGAGCAACTCAATTAATTTTTAGATAATAAATTATAAGTACAGATACAAGATCGAGCATAAATACAGTATATGAGTTGCATTTAATACGATAAGTTTTTTGTGGACATTAAACATCGATTTTTTATTTTTATGTTTTTACTTTATGGGTTGTGCAGCGTGAAATCCTAAGACGAGAAACTTTCAATTTCTGTGGGGAAAGATACAAATCTAAAAGAGTGTGGCGTGAGATGGAAGACTGCTTTCTTTCTATTCCCTTCTACACTCCGGCAAGCTTCAAATCCGTCAATTCCCTTGAACACGTATCACTTTGGCGTGTGTTGGTGTTAATTTATTTCAGGGTAAAACACATACATTTTTTCTTTAGAGATTTAAGGTTGTTCAATCCCCAAAGTTAAAAATCAAATCCTTGACCTTTTGTTAATTAAGGATGGATAAATTTTTTCCACTCAACCACTTTTCCAGAGATTATTTTTTAGAGTCATTTATAAGTATTAGATAAACTTGATCTTGGATTGAAAATTTGAAAAGAAAAGTTATTCATCTTTTTTTTTTTTTTTTTTTTTTTAAATCCTTTGAGTACATGTAGTCTTACCTAAACTTAAATATGAGACTTTTCTTATGGAAAGCAACAATGATATCATCAAATTAACTACAATATATTTGTCTTTATCTTTTTTTTTTTTTTTTTTTTTTTTTTTTTTTTTAAAATAAAATTTAAGACAAGCAAGGGATTTATTGATGTAACATGACATTTTTAGCTTAAATTGGTTAGAGTTAATTCCATTTTTGGTCCTAGATTTATAGGTGGCATTCCACTTTTAGTCCTTTTTTTTAAAAAAACATCCACTTTTGGTCCTAGTATTATTGTGGCATGACCATTTTTGGTCCTTCGTCAAGAAAACAATTTAAATTTCGTCTAAAACAAGAGCATTTCAGTCTTCAATTTTGATTTTGTTTCAAAAAATAAACATAAAAAATATAGCGGGTCAACCTACTTTGTATAAAAAGGATCAAAATGTCATTGTATTTAACGACATTTCAATGATTTTCTTGATGAAGGACCAAAAATGGTCATGCCACAATAATACTAGGACCAAAAGTGGATGTTTTTTAAAAAAAGGACTAAAAGTGGAATGCCACCTATAAATCTAGGACCAAAAATGGAATTAACTCAATTGGTTAATTATGAAAAACTTAACCTGGTTTAAAATCTTATGGTCCTTGTCAACTTATAACTATTTTCTCACCCTATTGAAACACAAGAGTCAGTATTGACTCCACTGAGACTCGAACCCACCACCTCCCGTATAAAGAGAAGGGTTTGATGCCACTGGACTACAAGGTCCTTGGCTTCACAAAATGATATATTGAAACACAAGAGTCAGTATTGACTCCACTGAGACTTGAACCCACCACCTCCGAATCCCGTATAAAGGGAAGGGTTTGATGCCACTGGACTACAAGGTCCTTGACTTCACAAAATGATATATTCACTAAAAGTGTATATTCAAGTATTAACTGCAGAATTTTCTTTAAAACAAAATATTACATGTACATTAGTGATGACAAGTGGGTCATGCCTTACTAATATAATCCACAGTAGAATGTGTGGTGTGCAAGTCCAACTAACATTTTAAAATGTTATTATGGTCCAATCCACTTTAATTTATTAAAATATTTAAACTAATAATTTTTATAAATTTTCAAGTCTATAACTATAATTTATACTTTTTAAAAATTTTAATTATAATTATAAATTTTTAAATTTATTACATATTTGTATAATTGTTAACCTATAAATTATTTGTACATTGTTAAAATTTATACTTTAATTTACAAGCTAGAAACTTGTAATTTTAAGAATTAAATTAATACAAATTACAAGTTTAATTACTAGTTAGGTTACAACAAATAAATATAAACTAATACATAAAGATTCTTGTAATTCATCGCGAGTATGAGTGTGATCTCTTTATAAGAGGAGTTGGGATTTACCTTGTATGTAACTGAAATTTTAATTATCATATTTGAATAATATAGAGATAAAAAAGAGAGAATTTATATCTTTGTTTAATAATAATGTATGTAGTCAATTTTCAAAAAGAAATATAATATTTATTTATTTTTAAAAATAATCAATTATACTAAGCTAACAACCACATATATATTGGTACATAAATAATATATGTACGCATCATATACAATATGATTTAAAATTAATTGATGTTATAATTATTATTTAGTGTGGATATTATGAATGGATTATATAACGGTTGTAACCGTCTTCGTATTTATGTCTCCATTATTCATTTATGTTACTATTGTAATTATATATATCTATCCTTTGCATTGTGTACACTGATGATGTTGGAATAAAATTTCTTGTGCAATTGATTTTGCCTCTCTCTATAAATGCTTTCCTATTCCAACTTACCTAGAGCTCCGGTAGATCTGATCAAGCACCGTACAGCTGGGCACATGACCCATAGCCCTTTTGAAATATTCAAACAACCATATGTATGAATTCACATTTTCCTTGGCAAGCAAGCCAATCAACCCTGGTGAAAGGAAAAAACATTAGATCGTATCTGTAAACTGTTAAAGAAAACATAACAACACTGAAGTGCATAGAAACGATTTTCAACAGTTATATATAGGCATAATACAACAGTTAACACATGTCAGTTATCAAAGGATTCAAAAATTGAAATTTGAGATTTCAATTTCATGTTTGCATGGATAATGCTTATCCCTTGTTCCGGTCGTTATACCGTGGACCATGGTCCACAATGGTCACAAAACGACGTTGTTTCAATAAGTGTGAGAAACGACTGTCGTAAATCTCCGTAACTGATACTATAGTTCATCTCAAATGATACTGCCTCACATTTGTTTTTATATTATCGAATGAAACTGTCGTTATATCGAAATGTAACTGCAGTTGTGTTGAAATGTAACTGCAGTGTATATAAACTGATACTGAATAACAGTTTCACATTTTTGGGTGTATATTGTCCAATGAAACTGTAGTTATATCGAAATGATATTGTAGTTGTGTTGAAATGAAACTGCAGTGTATTATAAAAGAAACTGTAGTTGTGTTGAAAGGAAACTAAATAACAGGTTCACGTATTTGAGTGTATAATATCAAATGAAACTGCAGTTATATCGAAAAGAAACTGGAATTGTGTTGAAATGTAACTGCAGTGTATATAAATTGAAAGTGAATGGCGCGGAACGGGCCGGGGCCGTTTCATCCGGTCTATTTTGATGTGCGGTCCACATTAAAATTTGCACCCTTATTCCCCTCTAATTATTCAATGACATCCAAAAGTTAAGTTTTGATTTTCAAGCTTCATGTCCAAATGGACATATTAAGATTGCTACATATTTTGTCCAAATTGAACATAATACCATTATGACACACTTTGTCACAGTTTTCAGCCCAAATATGAGATAAATCTTGGACTTAGCAAACCTTAAATTGACTACAACTCCAGTCCGAATTAATTGGATTGCCTTACTACGACTACGAGTTGATATATATATATATATAAAGGAAATATATCTCTTAGATCTGTCCTGATTTGGGTTAGGGTCGTGTGGTCGGGTCAAAGTCAATATTCAAAGTCAAATATTTTAAGCCAATACAAAGACTATTAGACTCTTAAGGTGGGAGCTTTTTGGCTTCTAGTCTCTCTCTAAGATGGAGACCTTTTCCTCTCTTCCCCTGAACTCTCTGTCAAGGGTAGGATGCTCTCTACTCTCTCTATAACATGCAAAATGAATAACAAAGCCTTTTGAGCTAAATTCTCCATTCTACTCTCGAGTCTTCATACATTTCTATATAAGCCAAATACATTCAAACTATTTTTACCGTTAAAATGGCCCCGTCTATGCGGATTGCAACATAAAGCCGTGTCCCTGATTCTGGAAAACATCTCACACATGTAAGTAATCTGGGAATTTTAATTTGAAGATTCATGTTAATCTGATTGCATGGTCACGTGCAATTGTTTTTAACGGAGGATGACAAATATCAAGAAGCTAAAACAGAGAAAGGGACATCGAAGTAATTTGCTTAAGCTTGGATCAGTTGTAACCGTCTTTATCTGTGATTCTGGTCACTCCGCCGTTGATATATAGGAATTGCGAACTATGGTTCGTGGTCGATATCCATAATTGTTTGACCATGGTCCATCGACCCTGGTTCACGATATAACAATTAACATCACATTTGAGTATCGATTGTGTGAGTAATACTTTCAAAGTAAGTCAACGAAAATGCTAGCCTTTTTCGCCTTGTTAAGACTTGTATGTTTGACGAGTTCGATTGCTAAATTTTAAAAAATACGTATTCAATGAAAATTTAATAATAGAACAATAAAATAGGTTAAATAATTGAAATAATTATTAATATAAAGTTTTAACATATTAATAGTAGTCAAAATAATTCAAAAAAAAAAATAGTGCAAATTAAAGTTTAAAAACTAAAAACAATAAATTATAAATAAAAATTAATTAATTTATACTATTATAAATATTGATGGGTCATTGGGGCACCCTACCAAAGCCAAAGCCCGCCATTTGTGGGGGACGGGACAAACCGGTGAGCTAAGCCATTTTTAATAGTTTTATGAATGAGTTTATAAATAAAGCCTCGAACATCTTAACAGATACAACTGAAATTGTATTTTTATCGTTTTTGGATTCTAGAAATCGATTTTGATTTGCACAATAATTTTTTATTCAAATAACCTTTTTATTTTATTTTATATATGAAATAGAAACTTAGAAAGCAACATACATAAATAACATATTCATATTGTATCGCATAAAGGAGAGTGAAGGAGTACACTCTCAAACTTATTGAAGCCAAAAATGGCACACAAACTATAGTGATGGATAATACACTAAGCTTGGACTACATAGACCGGCCCAAGAAAGCAATTGGATCAAGAAAGCCCAAGAAGGACCCTCAACACAAAGCTACAGAAGAGTTCGATAAGGATTAGACTTAGCACTTGTAATATTAACAAGATTAGGGCTTATTAGTTATAATATAACAGGGACTCCTAATATGGGACGATCCAGGATTCTTATTCCTTGTAGGGCTCTAGGCCCAAAATATGTATAAATAGACCCTCCACACATGGAGAGTGGGGGGAAACAATTCTGAGCAATACAATACCTATATTCTCTCCATATATTTTTCCTACATATTTCCTATATTCTCGCTATTCTAACAGGTAGTGTTGGCCTGCCTTTGACTACCCAAAAGTCATAAAACCAACATTGGCGCCGTCTGTGGGGACCGATACAAATAGTCTCGTCATCCCTACCAAAAGGAAAAAAAAAAAAATCTCCTCAAACGATCAACTTATGCAACAATATTAACCACTAGTCACCCATTCGGATGTGCATGGATTCGGACCTGCATTGAGTCCTCGGAATCGAATTGAACTTGTACTTACGATCAAAGAGTTACGTCATGGTTGCCAAGATGAAGTGGACATTATCCATGCAAACATGCCGCTTCTCCAAATTTCCATGCAAGGAGCTCATTGTCACATAAGAATTTGACATCCAAAGTATGACAATGCAAACTCAGGTAATCCTTGACTTCAATTTGCATGCATTTATCACGTGGTAGAGTTCTATGTCTATTTTTTGTGTTATCACTTTAACATACATTATCATGTTTTGGGCTTATTAGCGGTAATACCATTCTGATATAATCTGCACATTAATATGCATAACTACTATATTTTTGTATGATTTTTAAAATTAAAATTTAATTTCATAAATGTATGCGTTGTTTATATATATTTATATTTATTGATTTGCATGTTTCTATGAATCAATATATGTACATTGTACATACTGTTTATACATATAATACATAACTACATATATGTTAGTTATTGGCGTAGGGTTCTTGTACGTATTGTGTATAATTTGTATCATGTATATGATTTGTGCTATATGATTTCACACTATCAATCATGTATTATATGTTATAAGAGAACGGCATATCAATTAAGGCTTGTTCACATACATAAATATGTTCGTGGAATCAAAATCAATTGAAACCAACAAATATATGCATGTACTGTTTGATTATATATAAGCTGATTTAGTTGGTTTCTTGAATCGAATATTACGTATGTGTACTCCTATTGCTGGATTATTTGTATGAATGTTAGAATCAACTACTGCAATGGAATCAAACTTGGAGTCACGAATGGCTATGGTGGCGTAGTTGGGTTCGTAATTCCCACGGCGGAGGGCAATAGGCAATTAAAAAAAAAAAAAAAAAAAAAGTGAAAGACGCATGGAAGACGCCCACCACGAGTGGAAGACGTACCCACCACCGAGTGGAAGACGCCCACCACCGAGTGGAAGACGTACACCACCCGAGTGGAAGACGCCCACCACCGAGTGGAAGACGACCACCACCGAGTGGAAGACGCCCACCACCGAGTGGAAGCACACGAGTGGAAGACGTAACCCACCACCGAGTGGAAGACGCCCACCACCGAGTGGAAGACGTATACCCACCACCGAGTGGAAGACGTATACCCACCACCGAGTGGAAGACACCCACCACCGAGTGGAAGACTACCCACCACCGAGTGGAAGACGTATACCCACCACGAGTGGAAGAGTACACCCACCACCGAGTGAAGACGT
>CP025655.1:8551667-8562740 GCA_003576665.1 Ipomoea trifida
GAGGAGGCTTGGACCAGACATCAATGGTGGGAGACCTGTCATTAATATTTAGAAGAGTAATATGAACAGATGACCATTCTAACAAATAAGTTTCAGCAAAATGGCAGATATATGAGGCTGGGAGGATGGTATTATTCCATATCTTTTCAGTTCTTGCATCCCACAACTTCCAGCATACAGAAATAATAGCACAGATCTCAGATTCAGATTTAGTGAAAATGTGCTCAAGCCATTCAGAGAAACAGTTGAAAGGGAGATGGTTGATTCCACCAAGAGTATTCCAACATTCCTTTGCAAGGGGACATTTCACAAAAAGATGGAAAGAAGTTTCTGCTTCAGAAGTACAAATTTGACAGACATCAGGCACTTGGACATGTCTGATACGCAGTCTGTCATGAGTTGGTAGGGAATTCGAACACAACTGCCAGAAAAAGGTCTTGATTTTAGGAGGCAGCATTAATTTCCAAGCCTTAGTCCAGAATAGAGCTTGTGCTGAGTGGTCATTGCCCGCAAGAGATTTATAGCAACTTTTGACAGTGAAGATACCTTTGTCATCCTCTACCCAAATAATTTTATCACATGTTTTTGACTCCGGGATAGGGATATTCATAATCTTAGTCAGGTCATCCTGGTCAAACAGAGAGATAATAAGAGATTCATTCCATCTAGGCCCATTTGGATCAATAAGAGATGAGACTTTGATGTCATTCAATGAAGGAGGGGTAATTGTTTGGACATAAGGGCAGTTATTGTTTGGAAGCCATGGATCACCCCAAACATTAATGGATTCACCGTCACCAACTCTCCACCTGCTTCGTCTTTTGATAACGGTTTGTGTTTCAAGAATGCTACGCCAAATGAATGATGGATTGCTACCAAGTTGAGCTTCAAGAAAGTTGTTGTTTGCATAGTACTTTGCCTTATAGGTTCTTGCAAGGAGGGAGTTAGGTTGGTTGATGAGACGCCAAGCTTTCTTACCCAACATAGCAACGTTGAATTCTCTTATTTTCCTGAAGCCCATACCACCCAAATGTTTCGGTACACATAATCTCTCCCAACTCTTCCATCTAATGCCTCGTATTCTATCACCTTCACAACCCCACCAGAAGCTGTTCATGACCTTTTCAATATCTTTGCATAGCTCAATAGGAAGAAGAAAAACACTCATCGCAAATGTAGGGATGGCTTGAATGACATTCTTTAGAAGCACCTCACGCCCAGCTCTTGAAAGGAATTTATGAGTCCAGCTTTTAATTCGGCCTATCACTTTGTCTTTGATAAAGCCTAAGATTTCACGTTTATTCCTCCCAATCAACGATGGTAGACTAAGGTAGTTTCCACTTAGATTCCCTTCCCTCATATCCATGATGTTGCAAAAGATATTCCAGGAGATCCCATCGGTGTTCTTGCTAAAAGTAAGGGTGGACTTGGTATGATTAATTGTTTGGCCCGAGGCGATTGCAAAAGATTCAATGGTATCCTTTAAGATGTTGGCTTCATGCGGTGTAGCTTTGCAGAAGATATAGCAATCATCAGCAAAGAAAAGGTTGGAAATTTGTGGAGCGCCTCTTGCAATTGAAATACCATGGATGGATCCCTCTCGTTGCTTTCTCTGGATCATAAGGTGGAAAACCTCAAGTATTAGGATGAAAAGGTAGGGTGACATAAGATCCCCTTGTCTTAAACCTCTCCCTGGCAAGATAGTACCAATAACTCTACCCTCAAGAAGGATTGTGTAAGTAACAGAAGTGATCATCTCTCGGATCAGGTTGACAATGTGAGTGGAAAAGCCTAGTTTTGAGATAACCATTAATAGAAAGTCCCAGTTCACTCTATCGAAGGCTTTACTCATGTCCAGTTTGACTCCCACATAGCCCACTTTGCCCTGGTTTTTCCTTTTTAGGTAGTGGTTAATTTCGTAGGCTAACATGATGTTGTCTGAGATGAGACGTCCGGGGACAAAAGCAGATTGAGATTCAGATATTAGGGTGGAGAGGAATGGCTTGATTCGGTTGGCAAGAATCTTTAAGAGGAGTTTATAGAGCGTGTTGCATAAGGCAATTGGCCTAAAATCTCCCATACACTCTGGTTTACTTTTCTTGGGAATAAGCACAATATTGGTGGAGTTAATGTTGGTTGGTAATTGACCAGTACGAAAGAATTCGGCACAGAAATTGAGTAATTCACTGCCTAAAATGTCCCAAAAATGTTGGAAAAATCCGGGATTCAAACCATCGGGCCCTGGGGATTTCTCAGATTTCATATCAAATAAGGCTTCTTTAACTTCAAGAATGGAAACTCTTCTACCCATAGACATATTGTGAGCAGTAGTAATTAAAGGTTGAATACAACTAAGCACAGAATCATAGTTTCCCAAGACAGGATTGAAAAGGTCATGAAAATAAGAGGTGATTAGAGTATCCAGATGAGTACCTCTTTCAACCCAGGTGCCGTTGCTATTGCGGAGTTTTGATATACGGTTGACTTGTTGTCTGCGCTTCACAGCTTTGTGAAAGAAATTGGAATTCGAATCCCCATCTTTGAGCCAGAATTGTTTAGCTCGTTGGCGCCAGTAGATTGTTTGCTGCTGCAGAACTCTAAGATATTCTGATTGAGCTTCCTTATATAGAGAAATTCCATCTGGGTCACGTCTGTACTTGGAAGCCTCCATACGCCGGCGCCAGTAATCAAGACGGCGTTGAAAATTCCGGGCGAAATGTTTTCCCCAAATCCATATAGCTTTGCCACAGCTGCCAACCCTCTCCATTAGACTTTGACCATGGGTTCTAGACCAGCTTTCAAGCATAATGTTCCTGCAGTGTGCTTCACGGAGCCAAAGGTTTTCAAAACGGAATCCTGATTTTGGGTTGGGGGTGACAGGGGGTAGAATTTGCAGGTGCAATGGCATATGGTCACTTTTTGCTGTTGTAATAGAATCGGCTCTTGCATTCGGGAATAAATCACACCAGGAATCCGTAGTAAGGATTCTGTCAAGCTTTGCTTCTACCCAATGAGGTGTGCCTTTGGAGCGTTCCCAGGTGAATTGGTAGCCATTGAAGCTGAAATCACTTAGACCACTTGATTCTACTACCTCACGAAATCCAGAAATCAGCCGTTGGGGTTGAGGGTTGCCTCCTCGCTTCTCATTCTAATCAAGAATGTCATTAAAATCGCCCATTACAGTCCATGGTAGAGTACTAGTGGAAGATAATTGTTTGAGTAGGGACCAAGATTCTGGTCGTCTATGTCGTTCCGGTGCGCCGTAGAAGCCTGTGAATCTCCATTCCGTGTCAGGATGGCTGAGGGAGATGATTGCATCAATATGATGTTTTGAGTAGGATGTAATTGTGACTGAGGTATCTTCCTTCCATAGTAGGGCCAATCCCCCACTGTGACCGTCATTCCTAACGCAAAAGAGACCGTGGAAGCCCAATTTAGATTTTATTGGACTAAGTTTGTTTTGTCCTGCAAAAGTTTCAACCAAGAAAATAATGCTGGGTTTCATACTGTGGACTAGGTCCACTAAGACCTGAATCGTCGCCGGGTTCCCAAGCCCACGACAATTCCAAGATAATATACTCATTGTTCCGGGCTGGCCTGTACACCAGTCCAGCCCTTAGCAAGTTTTTTGGACAATAGTCCGGCCCATTAAGATCAAAAAGCATGGGAGAAGGTTCAACTAATGGCCCATTTGGGTCAGTTCTGCGGCGTTTAGGGTCAGTTATGACCAGCCCATCTGGTGAAATAGGATTACCAATCTACTCCATAGACACGTCTTTGTAGGGGCTGCTGTTAGACGTGGGGTGTACACCAGGATCCAGAGCCACGTGTTGCTCAGCAGGTTTGGACGTATTCTGGGTATTCTGACTGTCCTTGTGTACCAGGCTGGGATTTGCACTCGTACTGTCCACCATGTCCTGATTCCGTTGAGGGGAAAGAGGAACCGTATTGCGGTCAGAGTACTCCACCACCCATCGGTTGCCAGTGACCGGCGACGGACGGCGATTGGCCGCTCGGAGCCACGGGCCAAATTGCTTCTCCGCCGGCAGTGTGAGATCATCAAACGGTTTGGGGCAGAAATTCTCAGAGTGGCCAATAAGGCCGCATGTGAAACAGAACATCGGTAGTCTCTCGTAGCGGAAGTTGATCCAGCTCCAGTCTCCGCCATTTTTCCTGATTCTCATTTTGCTTACTAGTGGTTTTTTTATGTCGATTCGGACTCTGATGCGGATAAAGGAATTCCTCCCGCCACTAAAAGCATCCTCATGGATGCGGATGTAGTCACCGATGAAGTTACCTATAGCTTTAGCTGCTTTTTCTGAGAAGAAACCAAGAGGTAAATCGTGTAGCTGGACCCAGAATTCGGCATTGTCAAGGGGGAGGGCAAGAGGCGGTATCTCCGGCTGAACTTTGGCTAGGATTATGAGGTTTTGCTCGAAAGACCAAGGCCCACCTTCGAAGACTCGTTGAACATCAAGTTCGTGGAAGAACTGGAATAGATAGGTATTATTTGACAGCTCTTTGGCGGCAACACCCCGAACTGGTCGCCAGACCGTGGCCATAGTGTCTCTCATAAAAGGGAATTTGATGATTTTCTCTGTTATGATTCTTCCAACTAAGGTGTAGCGGAAGTCCTCT
The DNA here is from genome assembly GCA_003576665.1 of Ipomoea trifida. Lineage (NCBI taxonomy): Eukaryota > Viridiplantae > Streptophyta > Magnoliopsida > Solanales > Convolvulaceae > Ipomoea > Ipomoea trifida. Next base: position 8,556,306 of record CP025655.1, read on the forward strand.
GTGATGTCATTTTCATCGTCGAATCCGAGATCTAGACTGCTCAAGTCAATGTCGTTGATGTTATCAGGAATGTCACTGGGTGAGGCAAAAGGTTGTTCTGGAATATGGTGGGGTTGCTTTGTTGTTTTGGATGTGGAAGGCATATCAGTGGTGGGGGATGGTTGTTGGGTGTTGCTTTGGGATTGTGAGGCCATGGTGCGGAGAAAACAAGAGGTGAGAAAAGTTAGAAGAAGGAAAATAAGAAACTTGCTACAGTGAGCAAGAGAGAAAACTAGCCATCAGAGAAGCTAGAGAGAGAAAACTATAGGTTTAAATAAATATCTAATTTATAAAAATATTTTACATTATTATTATTATTATTATTATTTACTATATTAAAATTTAAATAAATTTAAAATTTTTAATATAAAATACTAATATTGGGCACCTATTTTTTGCGCATCGCGCATAAGAAAAACTAGTCTTACAATACAAGTTAATAATTACTTTATGGGTGTGTTTGGTTCGCATGAATCGAAATCAGAATAGCAGTCAAATATTTGGTAATAATAATGAGTTGTGGTGAAAATATTTTGCATGTGATAGTAGGATGAAATTTGAATGATTACCAATATTGATAATGAGAATAAATGTTTCAAAAATACAAAAATTACAAATATTGATATTTGGTTATGTTTGACCCTATAATGGGAATAAATGTTTTAAAAATATAAAAATAAAAATTAAGGCAATTGATCCTAATGTAATGACATCTAAAGTATCAATATGAACAAAAAAAATCAAATCAAAAATCAAAAATCACTACTCGAAACATAAAAATCATATTACTAATGTGATGAAATGATATCATTTTTTAATTAGGTAATGAGATTTTTAATTAAAAGGGTAATCAAATCTCATAATTGTGTTTTAAATAGTTCTCAACTAAACACTAACTATGAAATTAATTTTCATTCCTAGTGTGTAAACCCATAAGCCAACAAACATACCCTACTTGTTCATCAATAAACTTAAAAGAAGATAAACTTGTAGTTTATCTGAATACTAATTACTAATTAAATTATCTTTTTATTGGTAATTAAATTAAATTTATTTACTAATAAATGTAAGGCATGACTAAACAACAGTATAACTGAAACCCTAATGCTGCCTCCCTTTTCTCTCTAAAACCAAACGCTTTTCTCTTCTACTCAACTTCGGCTTCCACTGTCGGCCTCCGGTTGGAGCTCTAATAGAGCTTTGAGCCGGCGGTTTTGGTCACCTTCTATGTTTGCTCTCGCTCTTCTTCCGCCCCAACCACCGCCGCAGCTTCGTCTGCCTCCGACCACCGCCATAGATCATCTTCTTCCATTTTCTCTCCCTTTGAATAAAATAATAGTAGGTAGGTATTGGGGTTTGTGTTGGCAGTCTTGAACTCCCAACCCTACTTTGACTTTACCTACTTTTTATTTTCTCTATTATTGTGTTTTCCTCTCGTTAGTTTCACAAGCATTTTTCCTCTCGTTACTTTCACGAGCTTCTCATTTTTATTAGCATAAATTGTTTAGTTTGGTTTCGACAAGTGTTCATTTTCATATTAGCATAAATTGTTTAGTTTGGTTTCGACAAGTGTTGATCTTATCCTGGGCGAGCAAAAAAGAATGATGACGAAGACCCATATCTTTGATGAAGCTTTAAGCTCCCTGAAGAAACATAGCTTCATAGGTATGAAACAGTCTGCGGTTCAAGTTTTCTATAGCATAATTAGAAAAGTTGTTTCTATATCTGACTGTAAGGAATGATTTACCATTTCATTGATCATTGATGTAAGCGTTTTATGTTATGAATTAATGGAATAGCTACGTTTACCTTAAAAAAAATTAAATTATCTTTTATTGGTGATGTGGGAACGATGAGGTTTTCAATACCATATCATTTCGACACCTAGAACATTGAAGTCATCTATTTCGTAATGATAAAATCTGAAAATATAATCTAGTAAAAGAGATAATAAGAATACATTTTTTTAAGAGAGAGTTTTACCTTTGACTTCTATAAATTTTTAATTTTCATTAAAGTCACACTTATGTTAAATTATTTTACGGATCTTAATTCATGAGAGAATTGGTTATGCCCGTTAGTTGGCCATTAGCTCCTAACTGATGATCATTACAGATAAAGAAAAAAGAGATAGAGAGACAACAAAGAATATGGAAAAGAGTATTTTTCATTACATTCAACCTTAACAGTACAATCATATATCTTAGCTTCTATATAATAATATACATAATAATGTCACTAATGATGCTAACCGTTACAAATTGAATAGCCATAATGTCCACAATAATAACATATTTATAACACTCCCCCTTGGACATTGTTTGACAATGATCTTGCCTCATTAAAAACTTAATAGGAAAACCTTATAGGAAAGACCTATACAAGAAAATAGTACAAGATATATGGGTAATATATTTTAATATATTCATGCCTCGTTAAAAACTTCACTAGGAAAACCACGTGGGAAAAATCTAGTTTAAAGAAAAGAGTACATGATTATATATATATTGTATTGGTTGCCTTATTAATAACCTTACACTAAGAAAAACCTCATGGGAAAAAATTTAGTTAAGGAAAAAGAGCACAACCATAATCTTCTGGATTTAATCTTCCGGATTATAAGAGTTGTTGGTCTTCTGGACTAATAATTTATATGTATCGAGATGCTGTTGCTCTCCATGAAGACAACAACCTTCTTGATTATCTCGTTAAAAACCCTAACTTAAGAAAATTCGGTGGGAAAAACTTAGTTAAGAGAAAAAGAGTTAACCATAAGCATTCGGGGCATAATCTTCAAGATTAGGGATTTGTCTATTTTATTTGCAACTTTTCCCATTAATATTATTATATCATACTCATGCCTCGTTAAAACCACACCATAAAATCCAATGGGAAACACCTGGTGAGGAAAGAATACATGATATGTATATGTTGCAAAAGTACAACTGTTAGTCTTTTAATACCCAATCTTCAAGATTGATTAAGACTCAATCTTCAGGATTGATTTAATTAAATGTATTTCTTATCTCCCCCTGAAGATAACAATCTTCAAGAAGTACATTTCTTAAAGTAGAACAATTATTTCAAAAGGCCAGGAGTGTAGAGGAAATGATATGACAATCTTCAGGATTGTCACTATAAGTTAACATTTTATACAACAATTCTCGTGAATCTTCTGGAGCTTATGTGGGTTGAATATAGCCAATATTCCTTAACCATACCACTTAAAAACACACTTTTATTGTCCTCCCATAAGTGAGTGGAGGTAGAGCACATATAACTAGTTTGGAATTTAGTATCATGGAGATCAAAAGGAGTCAATATCAAGTGATCTATGAGAAACACATATTGGTTTATCGAATAAATTTTAAATTTGAAGATACTAGAGGATATTTGGAGCATTAGGAGTTATAGTAGATTTCATTGTAAGGACAATGTCAACCCAAATACGATCATAGAACTTATGGTTCTATAGTAGTGCTCCAATAGTAATGAAGTAATGGACTTCAAATCTCAAAATATCCTCATTATCATTTTTTAGTCTAAATGATCTTTTATCTACTTCAAGAAATTATTGGACAATCATTGGTGTGATAAGTCAATGGTACTTATCAATATACAAAATGTGTCAAACTGGTGTATAAAATTCCTTTCAAGGAAATACTCGATCTGCAGGTCAAGGTAATACTTGGTTTTCCAAGTCTTTTATTTATAAAATTCATCTTTAGAACATGAGCTAATAGCATTAAGCTCTTTATGATGTTTACAACACCAACATAAGTTGAGATAGTAAATAATATGATTTGTAGCCCCTCAATTAGTACTAACGGTATATTTGCATTTTCCTACATCAAGAGGAAATTGCTTTACTATTTCAAGTTAAGTAAAACCTTTGTATTTCAAGAACAAATATGTTGTAATGTTATTTTGATAATTATAAATCCACCAAGGATCAAATTTAGCAATTTCACGCTCATTTATAATTCAATAAAGAATACTTATGGTACATATTATCCCTTCTAAATGAGGGTAATAACTCCATTCATAATCCTGTAACGAATTCATAATGACACGCAATTCTTTTTTCAAAAAGAGAATTACTCACTCAACTATTATCTATGTTAGGTCATAAAAAGGATCATAATACTTTTGTGATTTTTTATATCGTCCAATGACCCATTATCATGTGGTCATGACATTTATTAGCTGCATATCTAAGTTTATTTTGCCAATAATGTAGCGGAACTTAATTGTCATTTTACCTGGGAGATTGATTAAAATCAATCAAGGGTTTCAGCGTGAACCCATGTGCTACAAAAGCTCGCTATTATACCACCTCATCATTTTCATTTCTCTTTCGTTCAAACACTTATTTGTAACCAACAGAGTTGACATACATGTTATAAAGAGAATATATTTTTAGCGAGTCGAGTTATGCTTTAATTGCTCCTTTAAATATTAAATAATGAGGATGCTTCTGACACATCACCTAGATTCAGTTTATTTAAGCGGCATGAGCTTAGCATTCTTGGTAGATAGTGTAGGGAATTTCACCTTTTCTATTTTCAGTGGCACCCGCAAATCGCTTGGTCAATCGATCAATAAGAGTACTTAACTATTCTTGGCACTGAAGTGATTAGAGTTTAGATAGTATACTTGCTTGAGGACAAGCAAGGTTTAAGTGTGGAAACTTTGATAAGCGCCAAGAATAGTCGAATACAAGGTCAATTTTAGGGCATTAATATACAGTTTTGACACCCATTTGTAATCATTTTCATGCATAAAAGACGCTGATAAGACCAAATCAACAAATTCGATTTTAATGTTGTGTTTTAAGTCATTCCCGTAGGATATATCAGGATCCAAGTCCAAAAGGAAGCATCAAACGAAGAAACAAACCTTGTAGGATCAGCCCACGAGGGCCTCACGCGTGAAGGAGGCGTGGACCAATTCCAGTACGCGTCCACGCCCCCATTCACGCGTGAATGCCACGTGGATCGGCCATTAAGAGCAAACTCGAGATTTCGACTTTATGTTGGCTATTTAAACCCTTCCTTTGCATTTTAGGAGGGAGCCCTAAAAATTTCCAGATCTGATTTCCATTTTGTTTCTTCCCTTTGGGGAAATCCCCATTTCTCCTTTGTTTAGATTAGTTTTCTATGATAGAATCAAGGAGAGGAATGAGAGTGAAGGTGTAATAGTTCTATTGGATTCCTAGGTATATTACTCTACTCTTGTTCTTGCTATTTTATGATTTTAATTTATTTGCTTTGATTACTTTTCCATTGTCTGATCTTTAATGTTGATGATGTTAGAGTAGATTAGTTGAGGGGTATGTGTGCCCCATGTTAGATCTTACGATTGATGTTTGAATTTTGCCATATGAATGTGAAAATGATGGAGTAGGGTTTAGTCTTGTGAGGTTGAAGTTCTTTGTGCTTTGTTTCTATTTTCAGTCGGGATAGATAGTAGACTCTGTGAAAGTGAGTGTGCGCGCGATAGCGGCCTCTCACGAGTCCAACTCATCCACATCCCCGCCCTCTATCCGGAAGGATGAGGCCCGGAAGGAGTGGTAGGCAAGGTGTTCGATTAAATGTCACCTCAACCGAATGAGGATTGAGAGTCCAAGTGTGACGCCATTTGGTATTGATACCATGGACTCCGAGTTAATCCCCGAACCTCGTTCTTACAATCCTGTAGAGTGATCAATCGCCTAGGCTAACTATGTCACACGCCCCCTTGTTAATTTCAATTAGTTTCATACTTTTCAAACCAATGCTCGTTTTCTTCTTGTCCTTAGTTAGTTCTTGTAACTCTTATTTCTTAAAATCCTAAATGCCAATCCTAGTTCAATTTCAATCTGCCATCCTTGAGAAACCGACACTCGGGGAGTCTTGACTATTCGTTTTATCACCCTTCATTCACCTCACCGCAAAATACTACCTTCACTATGCTGCAGTTCTAACACAATCTTGTTGGATTGCATCTAGCGTTGTGTCCATAAGCATATGAAGCACCCCTGAACATAGGGCACATAATTTTATTGTCATTGTTATCATATTCAACAATTTTGTTCATTAGTAGAAATTCAAACTTTGAGATGCATAACATTAAACCTTCAGGTGTATATTATTGTGTCTTTGAGTGCACATTGTTGTGTCTTCGATTGCATAATCAATTGGTAAGTTAAGAATAATAAATAGCTAACGAAATATTCCGTTACTAAAGTTTATACTAATGGAGTGTGGGTTATTTAATGGAAGAAACATAATATAATAAAGGGTAAAGTAAAAAAAATAAAAAAAAAATACTAAAATCAAAATAATCTAAATCATTCATTTTATCAAATAATTGAATGGACATTTTATAATTGTCATTATAGGTCTAACTTTATTG
>CP025655.1:8573655-8705199 GCA_003576665.1 Ipomoea trifida
TGGCGCTGCTCCAGAGTACGTGCTGGCGCTGCTCCAGAGTACGTGAGGAAAAAAACTGCCTTAAACCACTATGACGGACCAAACTACCTAATAACATAACATAAGTTTTTGACTAATAATTAAGCCAATAAAAAAAAGGTAGTTTAAGGTGTATAACTTGTACACTAACAAACTCCCCCTTTGGCAATTATTTGTCAAAAACCTACACAAATACAAAATTGGGGCATGCAAACGAAAAACCTCATTTTTATTAAAGTGCCACCAATTTATATTTGTTTACAAAGACACCCTGCGAAGATAGATAAAAAAAAGGTCAAACTAGGGACAACTGCCAGCAACTTAGCTTATAACTCATTATGGACTGGATTGACAGCACAACACACAACACATGATCAACCAAGGAAACATATAGCCATAGAACACACGTAACACAGCAAACACAAAACACATTAAGCACATAACACATATAAAGCCAAAACACTTATCAGAGAAGCAAAGTAACAACTTGATTATTAACACGAAACTAGCAAAAAGAGGCAACCGGGCCATAATGAGTCATACAAAAACAAAGTTGCTCCCCCTAACACCCAACCTTATTCTCCCCCTTTGTTGACAAAAAAATGTCAAAGTGATCATCTAGTAGTGGACTGGGGAACCTGACGGAGTGCCCTCATCATCCTGTGAAGGGCCTTCAACATCTGGATCTTGTGAAGCAAGCTGTTCTTGAATCGAAGAAACCGCAGATTTAAGATTATCCAGAGTAGACTGATAAAAAGCAGCCTAACTTTTTAGCTGGACCAGAACTGAAGTAGAGGATCAGAGGCAGTAGGAGCTGTAGATGAATCCGCATGAGTATCCTGAGGAGAAGGCACTGGACCAGAAACTGGGGCAGAAAGAAGGGATGCACCATCATCATAATGAGTGCCTAAATAGAGTCTTGAATCCGTAGAGAACTTTGCAGTGGCAGTTTTGATAGGCTTATTGGGATAAGGCTTAAACCCTTGAGATTTCAGAATACCAAGCAATGACACGGATATGGCAAGTGAACTTTCGACTCTTTCGGGGGAGTAAAAGACATAACATGATCGAATTGGCCATCTTAGGTGTAACAACATGTCGTGAAGCATTTGGCAGCCAATTGTGTGATGCAAATCGAAATAGCACGGAATAAACTATCGTCAGGAGATTAGATTGGATATCACCTTGCGGCCATTTAGTAAGCTGAGCATGAGTCAGGGCAGATGCCAAGAAATCCAGGGCAGGTTCATAGGGCTCCTCAATCTCAGACTTCTGGACAGTTTGAAGCAAATCTTGATCTTTCAACAAAGGAATGATATTGCAGTTGCGCATAATATCATCTACATCAATCTCCTTCTGAAGCAAAACACCACGAGAGCTGTGAGTAGTCCACTCTCTAAACAAGGATGAAACACGCAAAATGGGTTTGAATTTCTCAATCTTGATGCTTGTGCATGGGTGGTGAGGCAGGGTCGATAATCGGGCTAACAGAGGCAGCAGCATCAACAGATCCAGAGGCAGACTTGGACCGAGTCATTCTTGGAGTGGGAGTGGTCATAGGCTTTTTCCCTTTCCTCTTTTCACCAACAATGACCACATCACTTGTATCATCTAGCTTCCTTTTTCCAGAAACCTTCTTTTTAGCTTTTTGAGGAGATTGTTCAATAGGTACCTGTATAAGCTACACAGACACAAGCATAGCAGAGCAAGGTACATGCAATTTTGATATTAAAACAGATAGTAATTCGGTAGTGCTGGCAGACAATGGAACTGAACCAGATGAAGTTGGAACAGTGACTGACTCAGACACAGGCAAGGGACATGTAGTAATAGTGACCGGAACTGAAACATCAGATTTTGAGACAGGAAATGCAGCAGGCAAGTCAACATATAATGCAATTTCACGTATATTAAATGTAGAAGCATCAGGAATTGTGACTTGTTCGGGCCTAGACCTTCCTAAAACAGAGTCAGAAGTAGAGCCAAAAACAGAGCATACTGGAACAGAGACAGAAACAGAGCCAGTAACCACTACCGAATCAGCAGATAGCACAGAAGCAGGTAAAACATAGTGTAAAGTAGCAAGCAAATGCACAAAATCAGAGAAAAAAAACTTTTTCTAAAAAAGAGGATATCGAAAGTTGAAGTCTTTTGATGTGAATCTGGACTAAAAGCTGTAGTATGTCTGGACCTGAGACAGTGGCAGATTTATTAGTACACAAAAAAATTAATTCACACATACCTGGCGTATATTTTCGGCGATGATCCTTCAATGTAGATTTTCTAATCCAATCTCTTTATCTTCTCGAGAACCATTTTTCCCTTGACCTGCGTGAGGTATAAACTGTGATACAAAATCTTCTTTCCTGACCCAAACTTGTCTTACAAATGGTGCAATGCGCTTGTGAGTGTATTTCTCAGTCCTTTGATCCTTGTAAAAATAGTAACACTCCGATCTGGTGTGTCCTCGAATCCTGCAATAATGACAAATAGGATTATAAGACTTAGATGTACGTTTATACTTCATTACCATGTTGTGACGGTACCTTGCTGAACTCATTTGTCTAGTTGTACTTGTTTCTGAAGTATCTCCTGGATCAGGTCTAGTTGCTTTGACAAAAGCAGTTTGCCCATTGTTTTTGTCTCCAGTGAAGCCAAGACCATACTTGGTAGTTGATTGCCGACCTGTGTCCAGAATTTTATCAAGTGTTGATGTGTTGTCCATCATCTGGATTTGCTTTTTGAGAGAACCCAATTCCTGTGTAAGCTTGACCACATCCTGGTTCAGCGTGGCTTCTCGTTCAGAAGCTGCTTTGAGTTGTAGATCTCTTTCACTTATTTGATCTTTGTATACATTGATAGCTTTTTCTGATATCCCTACTTGACTACACAAGTTACGATTTACCTTAAGTAAACATTCCCATTTTGAATACAGCTTTTTATACTCGGTTTCATAAGAAAAAGCAGGGGCTTCAAGATCTTCTGCCGAGTTGTAGTCACAACCTTCCGAGTCAGCTGGATCTTCATCTTCATCTTCTGGATCAGTTGTAATCCTGGCCGTGAAAGCAACAAAATTGCCAGTAATCTCTTCTGTATCAGTTGCAACTTCTGAGTCAGCTTCATCATCGCTTCATGTTAGTGCTGCCATTGATTTTTTTCTTCGCAAGTAGGTGGGACATTCAGCCTGAACATGTCCGTAGCCTTCGCACTCATAGCACCGTATGTTTTTGCCACTTGTTCTTTCTCGAGATTGGGTTGTTCGTGATGCAGACGGTTGTGTTGTACGAGATGCATTGGGCTTGTAATTTGATCCACTCGTTGTTGAATTAGATTTTGATCCGTTGGAGTTTTGAGGTCTATTACCGCGGAAGCTATTCTTTTGTTTGACCTGTTTCAAGATTTTATTGAAATGCTTGGTTAACAAAACAACTGGATCATCATCCTCGATTTCGTCTGGATCTGGTACAGTACCCTGTTCGTCAGTTGTGAAGGCAACATTCTTTTGTTTTCTAGAATGGTCAGTCAATATTTCCATCTCATAAGTTTTGAGGTTACCCATAAGTTGAGCCAAGCTCTGGTCTTCCCACCCGGAATGTTCTTGTATAGCAGTTACCTTCATCCTGAACCGAGGCGGGAGAAAACGGAGAACCTTTTTGATCAGTTTTTGTTGTGAAAATGGTTCACCCAGAGTGACAGCACGGTTAGCAATCTCTTGAACTCGTTCGTTGAAGCTTACTATGTTTTCATCCTCATTCATACGTAAGTCTTCAATATCACTCTGGACTAGTTGAAGTTTGGACTGCTTGACCGACTTTGTGCCTTCATAAGTGGTCTCTAAAATTTTCCAAGCTTCTTTAGCAGTGTCACAACCTGTAATCAAGTTAAATTGACTTTCATGTATTAAAGAAAATATAATATCTAAGGCTTTAGCATTGAAGCTTGCTGTAATAGTCTCTGTAGCATCCCATTCAACTTCTGGCTTTAACACTTTTAGATCTCCTTCTTTTTCACCGTTTTTGGTAGGATGATCCCATCCGAATAGCACTGTTTTCCATAAACCTTGGGCCCTCAGATGTGTTCTGGTGCGAGCTTTCCAGTACGCATAGTTTTCTCCGGTTAGTTCTGGACTAGGTCGGTGCTTATCCATCCTGGAGTACTTAACACACAGTGAGATGAATAAAAAGGCGTATAACCAAAAAAATAAAGCACTGTGAAATTGTAAGTTCAAGAAACACAATTTCGAAGCCAGATCGGTTAGACTAATAACTTAAGTCCCCGGGCTTTGATACCAATTGAAATTGTAATTGTGGGTCTTGAATGTACAATTTAGCTAAAGGTTCCAACTTTGTTTTAAAGTAAATATTTATCTGAAAGAATTAAACATAAAAACAAATAAATAAACAACAAGAAAAATAAAGCGATAAAAAGGAACCAGACACCAGAATTGATCACGCAGTTCGGAGCTCCACTCCTACATCTGCGGGGCACTTCACGTCATCCCAATCCACTAGATGATCACAAGGGTTACAAGGAGTCTAACAACAACCATCCTACACTAATGGTTACAAAAGAAAACTCCTAGCTAAGCCTTCCTCATCTTGGAGCTGACACTGTGCAGAACATCACGATTCACCAACACGGCTGAATCTTCAAGCAACCAGAACAAGAACACACGAAGAACTGTAGAAAAACAAGTATGAAAATCCTCTTATAGCATCTGATTTGGAAGAATAATGTAAGTGGGATTTAGAATAATAATTGGTGTGATGAATCCCAAGTGATAGAGCTATATTTATAGCCAAGCCATTAACCAACCTTCCCTTAAAGTTTGCAGCTGAAAACCACTCCAAATAAGGATCAGCCATAAGATAAGATCTGAGCAAAAAGAGGATCATGATGGCTAAATTCTGATTTGAATAAATCCCGTCCACTGGATTACTCGCTGGCGCTGCTCCAGAGTACGTGCTGGCGCTGCTCCAGAGTACGTGAGGAAAAAAACTGCCTTAAACCACTATGACGGACCAAACTACCTAATAACATAACATAAGTTTTTGACTAATAATTAAGCCAACAAAAAAAGGTAGTTTAAGGTGTATAACTTGTACACTAACAACGTCGTTTCAATAAGTGTGAGAAACAACTGTCGTAAATCTCTGTAACTGATACTATAGTTCATCTCAAATGATACTGCTTCACATTTGTTTTTATATTATCGAATGAAACTGTCGTTATATCGAAATGTAACTGCAGTTGTGTTGAAATGTAACTGCAGTGTATATAAACTGATACTGAAGCCAAGGACCTTGTAGTCCAGTGGCATCAAACCCTTCCCTTATATGGGAGGTGGTGGGTTCGAGCCAAACTGAATAACAGTTTCACATTTTTGGATGTATATTGCCCAATGAAACTGTAGTTGTGTTGAAATGAAACTGCAGGTTCACGCTTTTTCTTTTATATCGAAAAGAAACTCGAATGAAACTGCAGTTATATCGAAAAGAAACTGGAATTGTGTTGAAATGTAACTGCAGTGTATATAAATTGAAAGTGAATGGCGCGGAACAAGGGCCGTTTTATCCAATCTATTTTGATGTGCGGTCCACATTAAAATTTGCACCCTTATTCCCCTCTAATTATTCAATGACATCCAAAAGTTAAGTTTTGATTTTCAAGCTTCATGTCCAAATGGACATATTAAGATTGCTACATATTATGACACACTTTGTCACAGTTTTCAGCCCAAATATGAGATAAATCTTGGACTTAGCAAACCTTAAATTGACTACAACTCCAGTCCGAATTAATTGGATTGCCTTACTACGACTACGAGCTGGTATTTTTTTTTTTTTTTTGAATACTACTGACTCTATTACAATGCAGTATCTGTTCGTAACTACTTTCTCAAAAGCACACGAGTCAATATTGACTCCACTGAGACTCGAACCCACCACCTCCCGAATAAAGGGAAGGGTTTGATGCCACTGGACTACAAGGTCCTTGGCCTACGAGTTGATATCTACTATACTAATAAGAGCCAAAGAGAGTTAGGCCTAAATCTACTATACTAATAAGAGCCAAAGAGAGTTAGGCCTAAAATGGGTAGAAAAAATGGCGGTCAAATTATTTAATCAAAGAGATGGTTTAGATGAATTATTTAATCAAATAGATGATTAAGATAATTCGGATTAAAATTATTAATAGAGATTACCTAATTTAACCTTACTTTTATGATTATCCGTTAAGTTTTCCGTTAAATATTCTTTTCTCCGTTAATATTCCCGTTAACTTTTAACTTACCCATTAATTTCTATAAGAAAGGTCTTAGGTTCGAACCTATCTCAATCAAATTTGACATAATTAAGTTTCTCGCTCTATTTTACTCTTATTAAATTAAATAAATTAGTAGCTACAACAAAAAATGATACATATGTATTTCTTTAATTTAGAATTATGTGTCTACAATATCTTTATTTGAAAAAATATTCATTATCAAAAAAATTAAATTAAATAAGAGAAATAATTTTATTAGTTATATTGTCTTTATTTTATCTCATGCAAAGATTCTTTACATTCAAATTTATCTGATGATATTCATTACATTGTCCATTATCTTATTTTTACAATATCTTGTAATTAAATATCAAAGTTATAGTACAAAATAATGTTATATATTTAATTATTTACCAAGTATTTTATTAATACTATGAAAAAAATTTAAATAATTTAAAGCTAATTATATTAACTACTTGGGGATTGGTTGACAAAGAGAGTACTCAAATAATAACCCAGCAAAATGAAGCGAGGAACTACCTTATAATATCTTTAGAATACATAATATTTTAAATTTTCAAATTTTTATTAATTTATTTAATCTTTTTTCTTAAACAAGGAATTTCTTTATCCACAGTAACTCATTCAACAATAATGGTTGGACCAAGTGAACCCCAAGCAGAACACCTAAAAGAAAGTCCATAGCTCCTATATCATAATCTCATTGCATGACGTTGTCATCTGATCTATGCTACCAACAATATCCGAATTGCAAATAACACACTACCAACAAAAAGGAAGAGAACAAATAGTAAAGATGAAGACAATGACAATGTTACTCAAAAGAGAATTAAGAACACTTAAAAAAATTCAAATTAAAAGTAGTATTTATTTAGACTATCATTTTTAGACCAAATATTTAGACTATCGATTTTACAAGGTTGCAAACATTTATTTTAGTAATAATTATAATGAATTTTCTATATTATCTTGGATTCATATACTTTGAGTTAGATACTTAAATAAAAAAATTCGACATTCAATTACCCATGTATAAATGTCTACTATATAATCTTGCATTGATATACTTTCAAATATTTATTTAAATATAAACATTGGGCATTAACCTATTCGCGCAATACGCGTATAAAACTAGTATATATATAAAGGAAATATATCTCTTAGATCTGTCCTGATTTGGGTTAGGGTCGTGTGGTCGGGTCAAAGTCAATATTCAAAGTCAAATATTTTAAGCCAATACAAACACTATTAGACTCTCAAGGTGGGAGCTTTTTGGCTTCTAGTCTCTCTCTAAGATGGAGACCTTTTCCTCTCTTCCCCTGAACTCTCTCTCAAGGGTAGGATGCTCTCTACTCTCTCTATAACATGCAAAATGAATAACAAAGCCTTTTGAGCTAAATTCTCCATTCTACTCTCGAGTCTTCATACATTTCTATATAAGCCAAATACATTCAAACTATTTTTACCGTTAAAATGGCGCCGCCTACGGGGATTGCAACATAAAGCCATGTCCCTGATCCTGGAAAACATCTCACACATGCCTCTTTTGTGTTAAGTAATCTGGGAATTTTAATTTGAAGATTCATGTTAATCTGATTGCATGGTCACGTGCAATTGTTTTTAACGGAGGATGACAAATATCAAGAAGCTAAAACAGAGAAAGGGACATCCAAGTAATTTGATCAGTTGTAACCGTCTTTATCTGTGATTCTGGTCACTCCGCCGTTGATAGGAATTGCGAACTATGGTCCGTGGTCGATATCCATAATTGTTTGACCATGGTCCATCTTACATTATAGACCCTGGTTCACGATATAACAATTAACATCACATTTGAGTATCGGTTGTGTGAGTAATACTCTCAAAGTAAGTCAACGAAAATGCTAGCCTTTTTCGCCCTTGTTAAGACTTGTATGTTTGACGAGTTCGATTGCTAAATTTTAAAAAATACGTTTCAATGAAAATTTAATAATAGAACAATAAAATAGGTTAAATAATTGAAATAATTATTAATATAAAGTTTTAACATATTAATAGTCAAAATAATTCAAAAAAAAAATAGTGCAAATTAAAGTTTAAAAACTAAAAACAATAAATTATAAATAAAATTAATTAATTTATACTATTATAAATATTGATGGGTCATTGGGCAGTTCTTATATCGTGGACCGCGGTCCACAATGCATTGTGGACCGCGGATCCCCAAAACGACGTCGTTTTGATTAATGAAACATACGGATGAATTCGCGCCACTCACTTTCTTTTCAAATATACTGCAGTTTCTTTTCATATATACTGCAGTTTCTTTTCTATATATACCACTCACTTTCTTTCAAATATACATGCATTAAATATACTGCAGTTTCTTTTCATATATACTGCAGTTTCTTTTCAACATAACTGCAGTTCCTTTCAACACAACTGCAGTTACTTTTGGATATAACTATAGTTTCTATTCGATAATATACAACTGTAGTTTTATATGAAAAGAAACTGCAGTATATATGAAAAACTGCAGTATAGAAAAAACTGCAGTATATATGAAAAGAAAGTGAGTGCGCGAATTCATCCGTCTATTTCATTAATCACAAACGACGTCGTTTTGGGACCGCGGTCCACAATGCATTGTGGACACGGTCCACGGGATATAATTTGCGGTCATTGGGGCCGGTTCTTATATCGTGGACCGCGGTCCACAATGCATTGTGGACCGCGGATCCCAAAACGACGTCGTTTTGATTAATGAAACATACAGATGAATTCGCGCACTCAGTTTCTTTTCAAATATACTGCAGTTTCTTTTCATATATACTGCAGTTTCTTTTCATATACTGCAGTTTCTTCTATATATACCTACTACTTTTCTTTTAATATACTGCAGTTTCTTTTCAAATATACTGCAGTTTCTTTTCAAATATACTGCAGTTTCTTTTCAAAACTGCAGTTTCTTTTCTGTTTTCAACTGTAGTTTTATATGAAAGAACTGCAGTATATTTGAAAAAACGAAATTGAACTGCAGTATATTGAAAAGAAACTGCAGTATATATGAAAAGAAAGTGAGTTGCGCGAATTCATCCGTCTATTTCATTAATCAAAACGACGTCGTTTTGGGACCGCGGTCCACAATGCATTGTGGACCACGGTCCATGATATAATTTGGCGCATTGGGGCACCCTACCAAAGCCAAAGCCTGCCATTTGTGGAGGACGGGACAAACCGGTGAGCTAAGCCATTTTTAATAGTTTTATGAATGAGTTTATAAAATAAAGCCTCGAAATCTTAACAAATACAACTGAAATTGTATTTTTATCGTTTTTGGATTCTAGAAATCGATTTTGATTTGCACAATAATTTTTTTATTCAAATAACCTTTTTATTTTATTTTATATATGAAATAGAAACTTAGAAAGCAACATACATAAATAACATATTCATATTGTATCGCATAAAGGAGAGTGAAGGAGTACACTCTCAAACTTATTGAAGCCAAAAATGGCACACAAACTATAGCACACCCACGAGACAGTAATAAGGAAAATTAAAATTAAAAACCATGCAAGTTGATTAGGCATAGACACTTGGGTTTGCAAGCAAGTATTGTTCGACAACCTTGAAAAGTTCCATGGCTTTGTCGACGCCTTCCTTAATTTCCTCTTCTTTGAGAGCATAGTCACCCTTGGTGTGAAACTTGCATGTGGTCTTGCAAACACACCCACCATTGCCACTAACTTCAAACTTCGCCTCATAATAAACGATTTCAACTTTCTCAACCATCACGTCTCCCTCGATCAATGAGTACTTGCACACCAACTTATCAATGTCCACCACTTCAAACTTGTGTTTCCCGTACTTTAAGGTACCATCTGTTAGTTGTTCCAAAATCAAAAGAATGAGCATACATTATCACATTTCTAAACACTAACTCCTGTTTGGTAAATAATCAACCTATCAGCCAATTTTGGCTTATTTAACCACTATTAATTGGTAAATAATAAGCTTTTTGTAACTTCAAAATGCTAAAATTCAAAAGGCTACTCAAAACAGCCTTTTCAATTAGTTTTTTGACAAAAGAAATTATACCAAACAGCTAACAGTTAATTTATCAAACAACTTTCTCCAATCAGCCAATGTTATCAACAAATCATACATTCTAACCCAAACAGCCAACCCAATCAGCTAACAACCATTTACCAAACAGGGCATAAAAAAATGCATACTTAATTATTAGCTTCAAATATGGATCAGATATTACTCGCACTACCAAAAAAGATGGTCATCGAACCCTTAACGTTTGGTTAAGGATGGATGAGTCCATTCCACTTAACCACGCCTCCCAGGTTATATTTCTATGTAGTGTTGATTATAGCGTAATTGATACTAAACACCTGTAAAACCCATGCTAGACATCAATTTTTTTTTCTGTAAGCTAAGATTTTTTACAAACCTTCAAGGTAGTTGGTCTTCTTGATGCACCCATCACCACCATCACCCTGAACAATTTCAATGCTCTTGATGGTCTGTGGGATCACCTTTGGGAGGAGGTTGTGTGAGTCCACAAACAAAGCCTTGAACATCCTAGGAGCTGCAACTGAAGTTGCCACTTCATGGGTATAGGTAGTCACACCCATAATGTTTTTTTTTTTTGCTTAGTTTAGTAAAACTAAAAATTTGAAGAGATTAAGGTTAGCTAGAATGCTTAGTACTGAGCTGTGGGGATAATTATGGAAGCTGTGACTCTATTTATAGGCATGGTGCAAGGTTATTGAGTGAAACTGAGGATACATATATACATTCAAGGCACTCCATTATAGACTTTCATGTAAATTATATTCTAGATGTTATGTGCATTCTTCTTTTATTTATTTATATCTTTATTTAAAGGAAAGAGTTTATTTCACTTTTGGTTTAGATTAAGGGTGTGTTTAGGAAACCAGGCAGTCGACGCCCCCCCCCCCTTTTTTTTTAATTTTTTTTATTTTAAATTAGTTATATTATAATAAATATTATTATGTTATATATTTTTATATTTTAAATAAAAGAATAAAATTATATAATTATATATTTCTATTCATTTTCCACTCATTTTCCGGAAAATGAACCAAACACCTAAAGACAGTTTTCCAAAGTACATCCAAACACGGAAAATGAACTCATTTTCCGGAAAATAACTCATTTTCCAGAAAACATTTTCCAGAAGTCATTTTCCTGCGTTCCAAACACACCCTTAATCTAAAATATTCTTATATGTGATATAGAGTAAATATGTTCAAAATGGGGTATTTTGGTCATTTTAGGTTATCAGTGAAATTTTTGAAAAACTCAAACACCATAAATTCACTTACCGTCAAAATTTGGTTGAATTAGCTTCATCGGACAAGATATGTATATCAATGCAGTATGAAAAAGTTTATTGTATTTGAAAAGAAAAAAAAAAAAGAACAAACTTTTTGATTCATGAGAAAGCGAGCAACCGTTACTCGAATATGCATTTTGCGTGAAACTCGCATTGTGACCTTAACCAGTTGTAAATCATCTTAGGCTGTCTATAATTGACTTACTCAAATCTAGAAGGCCAATAGATAGCTCTCACATGGAGTCGAACTTGAAATTTTGTGGTTATCTAGTCAACTGTTCCACTAACTCAGCTAAAGTTGTTCAAAATGGAGTAAACTTTTAAATGAATTTAATCGTGACAATTACTATGAAGTTTGACTGTAAAGTAACAATATTACTATTATTATTATGACTCCATTTTTGACATTTTGTTGGTATTATATTCCATTTTGAAATAGTCTAGTCTAGTTAAAAGTTAAAACATACATAAAAGTTCTGTGGTTTCATCTAGCAACTTTAGTATTCTGTGGATAATGACATCAAAAGTCTAGAAGAGCACCTCGGATTTGCGGCAATTCTGTTGATTTTTGGCCATCGGATCCACAGTTTGTTCCAGGATTAGATTATTTTGGCATGCCGATTGCTGCAGTCAAATGTTTGGTACACTTTTGAGTCTCGGATACATGGTTCCCGCTTGTCCAGTCAATTGATTTTGTCTTTCACATGGATCCATGAATTGAATTTTTGTACTCCAACATTTTTATTTTTATCATTAATTTGGATTGGGTCACACTTGCGTGAAACCGTCTCACAAATCCTTATCCGTGAGACGAGTCGAGTCGGGTCAAATCACCATGCAAATGTCATACTTATATGTGCAAATATCATACTTATATGCTCAAATATAACACTTATCAATAATATAATTTTTGTTACTTATAAGAGAAAAAGTAATACATTTTTCATAATAAATAATGTTGACAAGTGCCCCTTACTTATAAGGGCAAATATAATACTTTTGAAGAAAAAAGTATACTTTTAAATTGAAATGTAAAAGTATTATATGTTCTCTTAAAAGTATTACATTTACCCAAGTAACAAAAATTTTATTCCTGATTAGTATAACATTTGAGCATATAACTATGACATCTGTGCATATAAGTGTTACAATTGCATATTGACCCGACCACCCGACCCGACACGTCTCATGGTGAGACCGGCTCACACAAGTTTTTGCCATTTGGATTTGTTTTAATTTATTTTATATTTTCCATTAAAAATATTTCTTTCAAATTAAAATATTCTTAATTTGTACGTAGTATAATTTTCATTATAGGGTATTTTGAACATTTAAAATTAAAAATAAAATATTTTTTTAAAAGTTGAAGATAAAAAGTAGAAAAAGTCAGTGACTAAAGAAGATGTCATTATAATCGATGAACTGAAAGTGAAAGTCAAGACCTAGTCCACCATAAACCGAGTATAAGGATACAAGACGGGATAATAAAATAGTAGTATTATTATCCGAGACACTTTACCTAAAATAGTAGGTACAAAGTAGGGACTCCTTTTAAAGGGAGGGAATGATGCCTATTTATATTGTTGTAAGATTCACATATCGTTGACAAATGTACGACATCTGGCAACCATTATTCTTAGTTACACACATGTCATCCACTACTTTGCTTTCAATGCACTCTCGTGCATAAGTGGAGTTTCCTATCCTTTAATATACAAGATCGTGCGTGGCTTGGTAATTAAGAACTTTTGTAGTCTTGAATTTGAACCTTCGCTCTAAACTTGTAACCTTGTGATTATCTGTTAACAACCCAACCAACTTGGCTTGGCGATCACATTAATATCTGTACAATGCGAGTCTTCCTCTTCTTTATATGTTGATCTAAACAATTTGCAAGTATTGTCCACCAGAATCATTTGCACAAAACCAGGTGAGAAAGAATAATATAATGAAGCATGTTTTTTTTTTTTTTTTTTGAAAACATATAATGAAGCATGTTAAAGAATAAAAGTCACATCAATATTCTTATTTAAAAAAAAAAGTTACAATTGAATCATAATCTTATTTATTTAACTAATTAGGTTGTTTTGGTGCTAATTATATTTTCATATCTATATTTATTCACTAGCATTAATATATGTGTTCCATAAATAATCATTATCAAACACATAACTAATCTAATCTAAAAACATAACAAGTGTGAATGAAGGTTATATCCTTCATTTATGTCTGTTTTTCCGTTAAATTTTTTATACGTTGTGCTATAAAAGTTGTACTTTAAGATATTTTGGACAAACATATCCCTACCGTTATAACTTCCGTTACTGTTACCATGCACATGTATCCATCATATATTTTCTTATCTTCTTCAATAATAAGAATATATACACATTATATATTGGAGTTATATGTTAGTTATTTTCTAAAATATAAATATTTATAAAAAATATTTTACATTATTATTATTATTTACAATAATTTAAATATTTAAAATATAAATATAAATAAATTTAAAATTTTAATATAAAATATTAATATTTGGAACATATTTTTTGCGCATCGTGCATAAAAAAAAAATACTAGAGAAGGTGCTGCGTCGTATCATCTTGAATGCATGCCAAAGAATGTCTTGGGAAACCGTCACTGTCTAATACCATATCTTACATCGTGGACCGCGGTCCACAATGCATTGTGGACCGTGAACGACGTCGTTTCAGTAACTAGGAGACGGAGTCCGTAATTGACACTACAGTTCATCTCAAAAGATACTGCCTTACATTTGTTTTGATATTATCGAATGAAACTGTAGTTATATCGAAATGTAATTGTAGTTGTGTTGAAATGTAACTGCAGTGTATATGAACTGATACTGAATATATAACAGTTTCACATTTGTGTTTTATATTATCGAATGAAACTGTAGTTATATCGAAATGTAACTGTAGTTGTGTTGAAATGTAACTGCAGTGTACATGAACTGATACTGAATAACAATTTCACATTTGTGTTTTTATATTATCGAATGAAACTGTAGTTATATCAAAATGTAACTGCAGTTGTGCTGAAATGTAACTGCAGTTGTGTTAAAATGTAACTGAAGTTGTGTTGAAATGTAACTGCAGTGTATATGAATTGAAAGTGAGTGGCGCGAATTCATCCGTCTGTTTTCATTAATCAAAACGACGTCGTTTTGATGCGCGGTCCACAATGCATTGTGGACCACGGTCCACGATATAATTTGCGTATTTCCCTTAGTAGATTATTTAAATAATCAAAACTAATAGAGGTTTTCTTTTTTTTTTTTTTCTATATAAATCTAGTGCAAAAACAAGAATATACTTGATTATTTATCCTATATCAAAGGAATCTGTGTTATATTTGTCAATCATATATATTGATATGTCATTGAATATGATGATATTATATGTAGAATAAGACGTTAATATATAAAATCACTCCCCAATTTCATCTATTATATTACATCAAATCAGTTTTTTTTTTTTTTTTTTTTTTTTTTTTTTTTTTTTTATAGAAAAAGTGATCAATCTTTCCAACAAATTTAAGACATTGAAACGTACTTACTTTGAAATATAAAAATGATCAGATTTTATAAAAATCATACCAATAAATGTACATAATAAGGACTCTAACAAAAAACATATATTAACCTCATAATAAAATTAATTGCTTTCAAAATATTATTTTTAGACCTCATAATAAAATGAGCTCAAGAATATCAGTTGTTATATCATGGAACATGGTCCACATACATAAGCTTAAGAAACGGCGTTCTTTTTGGATAAGGTCGACAAAGCCTTGTGAACCATGGTCCAAAAACGGCATCGTTTCTTTAATTAAAGAAACGGTTGCAGTTATATGATAACGCAACCCGTATTTTTAGTGTATTAATTACAAAATAAAACTACAGTGTATCTAAAATGAAATTGTTTCACATATTCACTAAAAAAACGCAAAAATAGCGATGGACAATTTCGTCGCTAAAAAGGAAAAATTGGGTCACTGCAATTAGCGACGGAATCGTTCCGTCGCTAAAATTTACGACACAATTTTTTTCGTAGCAAAATTTAGCAACGGACTTTTTTGTCGCTAAACTTAAAAATATCCATCGCTAATTTCCTCCCCACGACGATTGAATGAAAAAGTTTGTAAGAAAATAGCGACGAAAAATTCTGTTGCTATAAATTTAGCGACAAATATTCCATCGCTAAAGTTTGTCGCTATATTTAGCGGCTAAAATTTCCGTCGCAAATTAAATTTGTTTCTATAGGTGCCATTTAGTTTCACCTTAGAGACCAAAATATCCGTTGCTAAATTTAGCGACAAAAATTTTCAGGTATTTAGCTACGGATTTACTACGATTTTTGTGTATCGCTAAATTTTAAATTTTTTCTTTTAAGAATCTACCAATTAATTAATATCAAACCTATAATATAATAGGTCAATAATATAATTACAAAATATATTATATTAAGAAATTCAATGTCAATACTCAATAACAATAACAAAAGTATAGTATTCTAAAGTGTTACATCATTAAAAACGGTACCAAATATATTAATACACATAATCTAATCATCTCCTAGATTTTTGATATTTGAATTAGCACAATGTTCAACTTGAGTAGTTGGAGGTCATGGCATAAAAGTGGGAAGAATGCAGTTTCGACGCAATTCGTCCATGGTTCGCCGTCAATCCTCATGAATGTATGGTTAGCAGCACCCTTGTGGAACTCAAACCGAACTCTTTATGCCTACACATATATAAAATTACCAAATCACATCACGTCACATTGGCTTGTACTAATAATAAGTTTTGCAGCTTTGAAATTATCAAAGTAAAGTTTCTTGAAAATCATGGAATGTTAGTTTTACATCTTTAATTGCAACCCAAGTAACCTAAATGCATAAAATATTGCTTAGTGCAACCACTTTCGGTCCCAATCCCATCCATTTATGTTCATGAAGAGAATTTTATTTAGATCAAAGCAAAGCTTTGCAATAGGTAATCTAATTGAAATAGAGGTAGAACAATCAGTACAAAAGGAAATTCAGAAGAAACTCAAATACATAAGTAATATAAGCTTTAATTATCATTATAAAACTTGAACCATATTTAAAACTTGAAACAATTTTTTAAATATATATTTTTATTATCAAATGAAATTATAATTGAATTAAATAAAACTGTAGTTGTGTAGAAATAAAATCGCAGTGTACATAAAATAAAATTGAATAACAGTTTCACATATTTGAGTGTATATTGTCCAATGAAACTGTAGTTATATCGAAATGATACTATAGTTGTGTTGTAATGAAACTATAGTGTATATATATAAAATGAAACTGAATACCAATTTCACATATTTTTGGAGAATCAGTGGATTATTTCTTGGGTTGTTATGCCGTGGACCCAGGTCCACCTTGCAAGGTGGACCTGGGCCTACATTCACATACACTATACTCTACATTCACAATTTGTAAACTCCACATTCATACATTAGTACATTACAGGATTATATGTTTAGTAACTATTCACATACACTATACTCTACATTCACAATTTGTAAACTCTACATTCACACATTCAAAACTCTATATTCACAGGTCCTATACTCCACATTCACAACTTGAGAACTCCACATTCACACATTACAGGGCTACAAGTTGCTAGAACTTCTTAACTTTATTACAGATTCACACATGCATAACTCTACATTCACGATTTCTATACTCCATATTCACAATTTGAAACCTCCACATTCACACATTTATGTGCAACTCTACATTCACACAATCATAAATCTACATTCACGATTTCTATACTCTACATTCACACTTTGAAACCTCTACATTCACACATTTTTGGACAACTCTATATTCAGCAATATGTTTAGTAATTAAAAAAAAAAAAAGAAGAAGACAAAAACGACGTAGTTTTGGACCCAGGTCTACTTTGCAAGGTGGACCTGGGTCCACAACATAATTTGCCTTATTTCTTGCATTGGGTTCCGTAACGGGCCCTTCGTCTACTTGGACTGCGATGTTGTCTTGCCAAGTTTCATTGGCCCATTTATATATTTGACCAAGTTGTATGTTACATTATGCACCAAGATACATATATAAATAATACAGCGTATTCTTTAAAAAATGATATTAATTGATCAATTATTAATTAAATATATTTTTCTATTTTTTTATAAATAAAATTAATATATAAAAATATGTCAACTAAATTACATATGTTTTAATAATTTGTTATGAATTTTCACTAGTGATTTTATATACCTATAGTAGTGACTTTATGAACCTGCATTAATAACTTAATAAACTTATAATAGTGACTTTATGAACTTATAATGGTATCTTTATGAATTTGTAATAGTGATTTTATGGACATGAAGTGATAACTTCATGAATATGCAATATTGATTTTTTTGAATTTATAGTAGTGAATTTATGTACTTAATGTAGTAAATTTATGTATTTATAGTTGTAACTTTATCAAATAACAATAATATAACGACTTATATGTCTAAAATAATAACTTTATGTACGTGTAAATTTATTTAAAAAATTGAAAAGAAAATATCAATATGAATGTCATTTAAAAGATATGAATGAACTTTTTAATGATATAGTTTTTATACATTAATTTTACTTTCATTTTTAGTATTACTGACTCTATAACATTAATTTTACTTGTTCAAAACGAAAAGGAAAAAGGTAACTTCAGGAAAAAAAGTAGAGATGCATTAAGTACATACACCTGATTCATGATATAACTAATTGAGTCACGGCAAATTATTGCATGGACCATGGTCCACACAGCTGTGTGGACAAAAAATAAAAAGTACATTATTTTTGTACTGAAGGTACATTATTTTTGTACTGTAGATACATTATTTTATGATACATTATTTTTGTATTGTAATGTACTTTTTATTTTTGGTCCACACAGCTGTGTGGACCATGGTCCATGCAATAATGATTGTTGAGTCACAATGATGATGACTTTGGTTATTTTGGGCAACTTCTTTGATGGACTCTATTCTAACTTTCTATTAATTTGGGCTTGCTTATATTATATGGGGTTGGTGTGACCCAACATTATTGCGTGGACTGTGGTTCACACAGTTATGTTGATCACGATCCAAAAATATATAAATTATCGAAACCTTTAAATTTAGGCACTTAAAGCTATAATCTTATTACGCACCTTAAACTTTCTGAATATGTTGTGGTGCACGTTTTAGGGTGTAACACCACTTTTCCAAAAACCAAAGACAGAGTACAAGACTACAGTTTTTTTCGTATTTTAAAAGTTTACCAATAAAGTAGTGAGCGAAAAACAAACCAAAAAGAAACGGTGTGTTACCATCAGGTTCATATATCTACCTATACCCAAATGCAAGGCTTAAAAAAAAAAACCTTTTAAAATCAACCCCGAACTAGCGCTAATACAACAAGTGGAAAACAACCGTCTAATACAACTTCTAAGCCATTAAATTAACTGTCGTGTGCAAGATTAAAAGTTCATAGTACAACTAAGATCCCAGTCACATACACTAAAGGCAACTCCAAAACTTCCTACACCATAATCTCATTCCACGACGCTGCCATCTATGCTACCACCAGTAATCCAATTGCAAATGACACACTACCAACAAAATAGAAGAGGACAAATAGTAAAACTGAAGACAACGACAATGCTACCCAAAAGAGAATTAAAAAAATTTAGAGAAATTCAAACCAAAAGTAGTATTTATTTAGACTATCGTTTTTAGACTAAATGTTTAAACTCTAGATTTTACAAAGTACAGTTGCAAACATTTGTTTTTGCGACAATTATAATGAGTCTCCCACATTATCTTGCATTCATATACTTTGAATTACCTATTTAAATATAAACAAATTCGACATTCAGTTACCTATGTATGAACTTCTCATATATAATCTTGCATTGACATACATTAAAATACTTATTTAAATATAAACATTAGGCATTAACCCCCCATTCGCGCAATGTACATGTAAGATTAGTATACCTGTGTGTGTGTGTGTTTTTAGTCGACAATACTATAAAACAAAGACAAATCATGCATGTCCAAGTTTTATGTTTTTAGGGTAGAAAACAGAAGAGCATTATTCTTGAGTTGACGTGCATATATTTGGACTTTGGTCCCCATGGGAGACGTAAATGTAAATGTAAATGCATGCAGCGAATATATAATGCAGGGTTGAACGCAAGACAGGTCTTCAATTCTTGAAGCTTCATACGTAGTAGGGGACCAACAATGTGCTGCCATTATTTAAGCCCCTTCCCTTCAAGACATCACGCACGACAACTTGTATTAAAACATCTCATGGAATAGTTAGAACATAATTATCTTATTAGATAGTCACAAATTTTATTTTTATTAATATTTTTTGCATCGAACGTTGGTATATGATTTTCTTACTTTGATTTACCTTTTCTATGTAGATTATGAACTATTATATAATAATAAAATTTACTTGAACATATTTTAAAAATAATAATTAGAGTTTCTCGATCTCCTCACTCAAAAAACATCATCATCAAATCTCACAGAACATTTTATCCTCTTTTGTTATTTTCTCCATGCAAACGCATTGGATGGCTATAACTCTCTCGACGCCCAATTATAATCATTTGCCCTAGCTGCGCAATATATAAAAGCTAATGTTATACTGACTACTGAGACAACATCTTCCCGTGAGACAGTGAGACACAACATGAAATACACACAATATATTATGTGCATTCATGTTAGGCAAATTGCACACACTCTAGTCTGTGTGCATTCGTATAGTAGACTGTGTGCTTCATGTTGTGTCTCACAATCTCACGGGAGGATGTTGTCTCATTTGATTATATATATATATATATATATATATATATATATATATGGGAGGTTTCAAGTAAGAGCACCTTCCCTTGAAACGTGTGGATACATCCACACCCTCCATCTTGAAAAATTAAAAGCTAGCATCTCACCATTACTAAACTTTTAAGTTTACAATAAGTATAAAACGAACCCAGCCACTCTTAAAATTTTTTAATAATTATAAAGTTGACCTGTATTTTTTTCTAAAACCTTGAGTTTAAAGGGGGTTTAATTGCTCCTTTATTTAAGGGAAAACAATGTGCACTGGAAGCTAGGGAGACAATGTGCACTGGAATAGGAAACTATGCACTCAAAAGGAGGAAAATTATGCACTCGAAGAAGGAAAAATGTGCACTCAAAACAGGGGAAATTATGCACTCAAAAAAGGGAAAATGTGCACTCGAAGGTGTTAAACCGTAGGATGTGCGGTCATTTACCATTAGGCATGCACAAATGCACCAAAAAAATGCACCACACCCTGGTGCACTTTTGAATACGTTGTGGTATATTTTTGCATACCTAATGGTGCTTGATCGTACCTAATGGTGCTTGATCGTATGACTGCACGGGAATTGAAGGTCTGTTCGCATAAGAACTAGACCATATATATATATATATATATATATAGATTTTTGTTCAAATGCGGCCATGCTCTCCCGTGTGGCCGTGCGGTCACACACCACTCAATGTTACGAAATACACCACTCAATATTAAGAAACACACCACAATGTTAAGAAACACACCACAATGTTAAGAAACACACCACAGTACATATTTGTGTGGTGTGTTTCTTAACATTGAGTGGTGTATTTCGTAACATTGAGTGGTGTGAACCGCACGGCCGCACGGCCACACCTGAACATGACCCTATATATATATATATATGTATATATATAGATATGTATATATGTGTATATGTATATATATATATATATATGTATATGTATATATGTGATGGTTTTAACGGATCGGGTCCACCATAAACCGAATATAGGATGCGCCAAGTAATTTGGGCTTGCTTATATTATATGGGGTTGGTGTGACCCAACATTATTGCGTGGACTGTGGTTCACACAGTTATGTTGATCACGATCCAAAAATATATAAATTATTGAAACCTTTAAATTTAGGCACTTAAAGCTATAATCTTATTACGCACCTTAAACTTTCTGAATATGTTTGTGGTGCACGTTTTAGGGTGTAACACCACTTTTCCAAAAACCAAAGACAGAGTACAAGACTACAGTTTTTTTCGTATTTTAAAAGTTTACCAATAAAGTAGTGAGCGAAAAACAAACCAAAAAAGAAACGGTGTGTTACCATCAGGTTCATATATCTACCTATACCAAATGCAAGGCTAAAAAAAAAAACCTTTTAAAATCAACCCC
The DNA here is from genome assembly GCA_003576665.1 of Ipomoea trifida. Lineage (NCBI taxonomy): Eukaryota > Viridiplantae > Streptophyta > Magnoliopsida > Solanales > Convolvulaceae > Ipomoea > Ipomoea trifida. Next base: position 8,595,630 of record CP025655.1, read on the forward strand.
GAACTAGCGCTAATACAACAAGTGGAAAACAACCGTCTAATACAACTTCTAAGCCATTAAATTAACTGTCGTGTGCAAGATTAAAAGTTCATAGTACAACTAAGATCCCAGTCACATACACTAAAGGCAACTCCAAAACTTCCTACACCATAATCTCATTCACGACGCTGCCATCTATGCTACCACCAGTAATCCAATTGCAAATGACACACTACCAACAAAAAGAAGAGGACAAATAGTAAAACTGAAGACAACGACAATGCTACCCAAAAGAGAATTAAAAAAATTTAGAGAAGAAATTCAAACCAAAAGTAGTATTTATTTAGACTATCGTTTTGACTAAATATTTAAACTCTAGATTTTACAAAGTACAGTTGCAAACATTTGTTTTTGTGACAATTATAATGAGTCTCCCACATTATCTTGCATTCATATACTTTGAATTATCTATTTAAATATAAACAAATTCGACATTCAGTTATCTATGTATAACTTCTCTATATAATCTTACATTGATATACATATACATTAAAATACTTATTTAAATATAAACATTAGGCATTAACCCATTCGCGCAATATACGTGTAACACTACTATACATGTGTGTGTGTTTTTTAGTCGACAATACTATAAAAACAAGACAAATCATGCATGTCCAAGTTTTTATGTTTTTAGGGTAGAAAAACAGAAGAGCATTATTCTTGAGTTGACGTGCATATATTTGGTCCCATGGGAGACGTAAATGTAAATGTAAATGCATGCAGCGAATATATAATGCAGGGTTGAACGCAAGACAGGTCTTCAATTCTTGAAGCTTCATACGTAGTAGGGGACCAACAATGTGCTGCCATTATTTAAGCCCTTCCCTTCAAGACATCACGCACGACAACTTGTATTAAAACATCTAATGGAATAGTTAGAGCATAATTCCCTATAGTCACGAATTTTATTTTTATCAATATTTTTTTCATCCAACTTTTGGTATATGATTTTCTTACTTTGATTTACCTTTTCTATGTAGATTATGAACTATAATAATAAAATTTACTTGAACATATTTTAAAAATAATAATTGCGAGTTTCTCGATCTCCTCACTTGAAAAACATCATCATCAAATCTCACAGAACATTTTATCCTCTTTTGTTATTTTCTCCATGCAAACGCATTGGATGGCTATAACTCTCTCGACGCCCAATTATAATCATTTGCCCTAGCTGCGCCATATATAAAAGCTAATGTTCTACTGAGCAGGCCGATTTTTTTATTTGGGGGCCATGTGCTGAAGGCTTATCAAAGTATAAATAAACTGAGAATGAAGAAAAATTGCAAAGAGAAAAATACAAAAAACTTATTTTTGAGTCAATATAATCACAAAAACATATACTAACTATTAGGTCAGGGCTCGACTAGACACCCCAAAATTTAGGGCCCTGTGCAGTTGCACATCTTGCACGCCCTAACATCCGACCCTGCTACTGAGACAACATCTTCCCGTGAGACAGTGAGACACAACATGAAGCACACACAATATATTATGTGCATTCATGTTAGGCAAATTGCACACACTCTAGTCTGTGTGCATTCGTGTAGTAGACTGTGTGCTTCATGTTGTGTCTCACAGTCTCACGGGAAGATGTTGTCTCATTTGATTATATATATATATATATATATATATATATATATATATATATGGGAGGTTTCAAGTAAGAGGGTTCAAGTAAGAGCACCTTCCTTAAAACGTGTGGATACATCCACACCCTCCATCTTGAAAAATTAAAAACTAGCATCTCACCAATACTAAACTTTAAACTTTACAATAATTATAAAATGAACCCAGCCACTCTTAAATTTTTTTAATAATTATAAAGTGTATTTTTTTCTAAAACCTTCAACCATGGATGAACCTTGGTTGACGGCTGAGATTAGTACTCACTTTTTACAGGTTAACTTTATAATTATTAAAAAATTATATATATACATACATATATATATATATATATATATATATATATATATATATATATATATATATATATATATACATACATAGCACTGCTCTCTTATGCAGTCGCGTGGACTCATATGAACCATTGGATTCGCTTAGATCAACGATTGAATATCAATGAAGATTGAAAAAACGCAGTGACATGCATTTCGTTAATTTCCTACATCATTATATTTCGGTGGTGCACTAAGTGATGGGTGTGGTGGACTTGTGTGAGTGTTGGTCTATTGTGCACCAATAGAAAAAATGTGGTCCTAGACCATGTATATTTCGGTGGTGCACTAAGTACGTGCTGGCGTATGGTGCACTTATGAGTTTGTTAAGGTGCACTTTTGAGTGAACTTTGTTGGATTATAAAGTCCTGGTCTGTGGTGCATTGTACTAGCTAATGAAAAAAATACGGTTGCATTGTGGTGCACTAGGAGTGGATGCACCACCAAGATATGTAAAAACACCAGGCTGCACGACTACACGGGAATGGTTGAGCACATATGAACCATGCTCTATATATTGAAATTTGTTCAAACGTGGTCGCGCCTTCCCGTGAGGTCGGTGCGGTTCACACCACTCAATGTTAGAAAATGCATCAGTCAGTGTTAGAAACCGCACCACAATAAAAATACACAAAAACACCAAAAAACACACCACACACCCAAATAATGCACATCAACTCCCTTGCCCCTAATGGTGCATTTGCTAACACTGTGTGGTGTATATTTGCATACCTAGTGGTGTATATTTTGGTGATGCTTACCTAATGATGCATATTTGTTTGGTGCATTTTCTAACATTGAGCGGTGTATATTTACATACATAGTTGTGCGGCCGCAGTGATCGCACGTTAAGGGGCGGCCAGACCTAATTATGACTACACACACACATGTCCAAGATCAAGTGCAAATTAAAAGACTTCCGAGGTAAAAACTAGGGTAAGATCTAAGTCATCGATTTGGACATCTAAAATAAAAATTCTATGTAAACTTCAATCTATGCGTGATCATTCTCAGCCAATTCTCCTTCAATTTTGTTGTTGTGAGATCATTCCCAGCCCATTCACTTTCAATTCTGTTGTGAATTTCATCATATTCTAAAATTAATTCAATTCAATGGTCTCGTGCACGTAAAAACTATTTTGTATGTATGGGTCTGATGCTTATGGTGTTCATTAGGGATCTTGAGTTTAAAGGGGTTTAATTGCTCCTTTATTTAAGGGAGAACAATGGGCACTGGAAGCTAGGGAGACAATAATGTGCACTGGAATAGGAAACTATGCACTCAAAAGGAGGAAAATTATGCACTCGAAGAGGAAAAATGTGCACTCAATACAGGGGAAACTATGCACTCAAAAAAGGGAAAATGTGCACTCGAATGTGTTAAACCCTCGGATGTGCAGTCATTCACCATTAGGTATACACAAATGCACCAAAAAAATGCACCACACCCTGGTGCACTTATGAATACGTTGTGGTATATTTTTGCATACCTAATGGTGCTTGACCGTATGATCGCACATGAATTGAAGGTCTGTTCGCATAAGAACTAGACCATATATATATATATGTGTGTGTGTGTGTGTGTGTGTGTGTTGTGGTCATAATCAGGTGTAGTCGCGCTTTAACATGCGGTCAGTGCGACCGCACCACTATGTATAACACCACTCAATGTTAGAAAATGCACAACACAAATATGCACCATTAGGTACGCATCACCAAAAAACAAACCACTAGGTACGCAAATATACACCACACAGTGTTAGAAAATGCACCATTGGGGGCAGGGTAGTTGCATTGTGGTACATTATTTTGGGTGTGTAGTGTGTTTATTGGCGTTTTTGTTGTGGTGCATTTTCTGACATTGAGTGGTGTTTATTTGTATACATAGTGGTGTATACCGCACTGACCGCATGGGAAGGCGCAATCACATTTGAACAGATATATATATATATATATATATATATATATATATATATGAAGGATCATGTGAAACAATTTCTTTAGGTGAGAAATAGGATGTAATTATATCCATAGATTGAGTCCAGATCAAGGGTCAAAATTCGAGACTTAAAAAAAACGTGTGGCCCTATATTAGATTTAATTTGACCACGGTGGAGATTTTTCGTAGGTGCCACAACATTTTTTTTATATACTTCGATTGCATAATTTTCCATTTTCGAGTGCACATTTTTCCTTCGCATAACTTTTTTTCTTCAAGTGCAAATATTCCTTCTTTCAGTACACATTGAAATGTGTTCCCCCAACACACCCACACACACATATTTTTTTTTTTTGAAAACACACACACATATATATATAATTAAGGACTAAAGAACTAGTAAGCAACAATTGAGAAACTAAATGTTTGTGTTTTCCCGCTTACATACACACCGTTGCTGCATTGAAGAGGGTTCACGTCACTTATATAATAATGTTTGTTTCACAGTTTTATGCAGTGGGAAATTTATGGTGAAGTTAAGCCCCTCCATATTTTTCTGTTTTGTATGTAGTAACTTGATTTCTGTGCTGTGCTCTGGTTATGCCTCTAGCTGCAATGGTAATAAATTCTGATTAGTTGTTCAATGCGTCAGCCACGTTTGGAAGAATCGGGACAATGGAAGTGACACAGGTCAAACACATACTCCTGATATATGTTTTCATTTAATTGTAAATTAATTATGTGATCTTAACAAAGTTCGCTTGTCAAGTGGCACCAAGTTGCACTTCCATATGAGAGGTTGTGGGAAAGGGTGTAAATGAGCCGAGTGGTTTGCGAGCTGCTCGGTCAAAGCTTCGCTCGAACTCGGTCAAATTCGAGCTCGAGTCAAGTTCGAACGGCTTGTTTAATAATCGAGCCGAGCTCGAGCTCTAATGTCTTAAGTTCGTGGCTCGTCGAGCCGCTCGCGAGCCATATATATATAAAATATTATAGTTTATTTTTATTTGAAACAAGAATTTAAAACCAAACAGGTTAAATTCGAGCTCAAAATCAAACTCGAACTCGAGCTCAAGGTCGAGCTCGAACAATCAAGCTGCTCGAAAATTTCCGAGTTCGAACTCGAGCCGAGCCTTCCTTAACAAGCTCGAGCTCGAGCCACCCTAGGCTTGAGCTCCGTTCGGATCGTTTACACCCCTAGTTGTGGGTTTGAGCTTTAATGAAGATCATATTAACTCTTTGTGCTCTAGTAGGTTGAGATTGTAGTTATGAAGATATAACCGAGTCAAGAATACTATATATATATATACATATATATATATATACCCCCACCTCACACGCCACACACCCAACCTCACCCCCCCAAGTCCCCTCCGCCCCGCGACGGGGCGCGATGGGGCCGCCTGGCGCGTGCGGCCCCGCCAGGCGCCTGGCGCGCTGGCCGCGCGTGGCCGGGCGCCACGAGCGCGCCCCCCGGCGCACCCGACGCCCCGCCGGCGCCCCGCCGGTGCCACCCACGCCCGGTGGGTGCATGTGGGCCTCTAGTCCTGCCTTGGCCTGGCCCATCGACCCCAGGCCCAATTTCATACAGCCCGCACCCAATATCCCCATCAATACACATATATATATAATCATAATCAGGTGTAGTCGCGCCTTAACATGCGGTCAGTGCGACCGCACTACTATGTATACAAATATACCCCACTCAATGTTGGAAAATGCACAACACAAATATGCACCATTAGGTACGCATCACCAAAAAACAAACCACCAGGTATGAAAATATACATCACACAGTGTTAGAAAATGCACCATTGGGAGCAGAGTAGTTATGGTACATTATTTTGGGTGTGTGGTGTATCTTTTGGTGTTTTTGTTGTGGTGCATTTTCTAACATTGAGTGGTGTTTATTTGTATACATATTGGTATATACCGCACTGACCGCACGGGAAGACGCGGCCACATTTGAACAGATTTCTATATATATATGTGTGTGTGTGACAGATCATGTGAAACAATTTCTTTAGGTGAGAAATAGGATGTAATTATATTCGTAGATTGAGTCCAGATCAAGGGTCAAAATTGCAGACTTAAAAAAAAACGTGTGGTCCTATATTTGATTTAATTTGACCGTGGTGGAGATTTTTCGTAGGTGCTACTACATTTTTTTTATATGCTTCGATTGCATAATTTTTCTTTTTTCGAGTGCACATTTTTCCTTCTTCAACTGCATAACTTTTCTTCTTCAAGTGCAAATATTCCTTCTTCCAGTACACACAATTAAGGACTAAAGAACTAGTAAGCAACAATTGAGAAACTAAATGTTTGTGTTTTCCCGCTTACATACACACCGTTGCTGCATTGAAGAGGTTTCACGTCACTTATATAATAATGTTTGCTTCACAGTTTTATGCAGTGGGAAATTTATGGTGAAGTTAAACCCCTCCATATTTTTCTGTTTTGTATGTAGTAACTTGATTTCTGTGCTGTGCTCTGGTTATGCCTCTAGCTGCAATGGTAATAAATTCTGATTAGTTGTTCAATGCGTCAGCCACGTTTGGAGGAATCGGGACAATGGAAGTGACACAGGTCAAACACATACTCCTGATATATGTTTTCATTTAATTGTAAATTAATTATGTGATCTTAACAAAGTTCGCCAAAAAATTGTTCTCTAGTGGCACCAAATTGCACTTTCATATGAGAGGTTGTGGAAAGGGGTGTAAATGAGCCGAGCTGTTCGCAAGCTGCTCGGTCAAAGCTTCACTTGAATTCGGTCAAATTTGAGCTCGAGTCAAGCTCAAACGGCTTGTTTAATAATCGAGCCGAGCTCGAGCTCTAATGTCTTAGGCTCGTGCCTCGTCAAGCCGCTCGCGAGCTATATATATATATATATATATAAAATATTATAGTTTATTTTTATTTGAAATAAAAATTTAAAACCAAACAGGTTAAATTCAAGCTCAAAATCAAACTCGAACTCGAGCTCAAGGTCGAGCTCGAACAATCGAGTTGCTCGAAAATTGTCGAGCTCAAACTCGAGCCGAGCCTTCCTTAACAAGCTCGAGCTCTAGCCACCCTAGGCTTGAGCTCGACTTGAGCTCGGCTTGGATCGTTTACACCCCTAGTTGTGGGTTTGAGTTTCAGTGGAGATCATATTGACTCTTTGTGCTTTAGTAGGTTGAAATTGTAGTTATGAACATATACTACATTGTAACAGAGTCAATAGTACTAAAAGAAAAAAAAAGAAAAAAAACAAAGTTACAAAAAAAGAAAAATATAACACACAGCCATTTATACTAATTGGCCCAAAAATGAGCGGTTTTGGGATTTTTATAATTATTTAGAATTTTAATAAATTAATACTTTTGTCGTTAATTTTTTAAAAGTTATATTTATTTTATTATTTTTTATTTTGTACAAATAAAATTAATGGATGAAAAATATATTATTAAAAAGCTTTACGCAAGATCTTATAAATAGAGTTAATTCCATTTTTTGTCTTAGATTTACAATTGTCAGTCCACTTTTTGTTATTATTATTATTATTTTCAAAACACCCTCATTTGGTCTTGTATTATTGTGAAATGATCATTTTTTGTCCTTCGTCAACAAAACCGTTTAAATGGTGTTAAATACAAGGTCATTTGGTCTATTCACTTTTAAGTGTTAAGTCCTCTTTCTTTTGTGGTCCTATGTGTCATTCCATTTTTGTCTTAAAAAAATATTGTTGGTCCTAACATGATTGTGGTTGCCTGACTATTTTTGGTCCTCCGCCAACAAATATGTTTAAATGACATTAAAATGATGTTATTAACCACTCAAAATTCACATTTTTTCTTCTTAACTGGTAATATAACCACAAGTCTTTTGAATCTTTATGAAGTAGAATTATGCACTAGTCTTGAGGTTTACCATGAATTAGACTTGTGATTTTTTCAATTTCACTTTTTTTTTTTTTTTATTTTGCAATAAACTTATGTATTGATAATATTACCAAAGAGAAAAAAGTGGATTTTAGGTGATAAATAATGTCATATTTAATGTCATTTAAACATTTTTGTTGACGGAGAACAAAAAACGGTTATGCCATAAAAATGATAGGAACAACGGGGATGTTTAAATAAAAGTGACTAATAGTGGAATAACACATATAAATGCTAGGACCAAAAAAAGGAAAAGGACTAGACACATATAACTGACCAAAACGACATTGTATTTAACGCCATTTACACGATTGTTAACAAATAACCAAAAACGGTCATGCCACAATAATACTTTGACCAAAGGGGATACTTCGAAAACAAAGAGCTAAAAGTGGACCGACACCTATAAATTTAGGACAAGAAATGGAATTAACCCTTCTCTTTTTTTTTTTTTTTGAAAAACCATAACAAACTTCATTAACGCATAATAATAGTGTTCGAAATACAACGGGGTATACAATCAAAAAACTCAACAAGATCAAACCCCGAAAGACATAAAGCTTTATGCGCAAGCACATGGGCCGTCTCATTTGCATGACGTTTAACAAATTTAAAAAGGACTTCCTCAGAATCGGCTAAAGCGGTACGAATATCATCAATGATTGCGCCGAAGGGTGTAATATTGCAACCACCGCGGACCGCATTTGTGACTAGCTGAGCATCTGGAATTAACCCTTCTAAATAACACCTATACTGATAGAGTTTTTCAACTTTTTAATTTACCTATAATTAAATTATATCAATAATGCAATTTTTTCTACTGCAAGATTATTAAATTACTACTAGATTCATTGTTGTATGTTCATTATGGTATTGATATGGTAAATACGTTGTGGTGTTGTACACGGTGTATGTATATGAGCTCAGGTAGTTAGATAGTGAGTCAGACGTTCTCGAGATGGAGACTCCTTTGAGTCAAGATCCCAAAGTCCCCCTCCCATCATTAAATGGGTTATTTATAGAGATCTGGAGGGAGCATATGCCGAGTGTTCGGCATGCCCATCACGTGTCTCTTATGCACGGGTGCGGTCAGAGTTGCTTCTGATAGGTCAACATGCACGGAGATTCCTAACATTTCTTACTCCAATGTGATCGGGCAAGCGATGTGGTTAGCAGTATTCATCTTTTAGTATAATTGGCTTTATGTCCAGGATAATCGATTAGAGTATTCTAGTCGAGAATCCTAGCTAACCCGAATGTAGGGCACACAGTAAAACGAAAGGGAGAATTCATACTTAAACTCATGTTGGGTCGAAACCTAGTGAGGTCTAATCCACTCGGGAAGTGGCCCAAGAAGCCTACGGAGTACAAACCGAGTAGGTTTACAGTTATATGAGTGATGGATATTCACTATCAAGTAGCTCCCTAGTCCGTGTCCCGAGGATCGCCTGGTCTTACGGGGCTCAGGCTAGGTGGTCCGACTATTGTTCTCGATTAAAAGTCTTTCATCATACAGCGATCGTGTGAAACACAAGCCCATGGTGGACCGCAAATTAAAGGGTATCGCCCATGTCATATGGGTTAACATGTGTCACGTGTTTGCTGGTCGCCAAGGGATTCATTTAGAAATTTGAAATTTTCTCGCTTCATCATTCTATAAATATGTCGTGGTGGTGGGTGACAAAGGATTTGTTTGTATTGGGTAGATAGAAGGTAGAATGGGAATAAGATTCCCGGGATGTCGTTCTTAAAGAATGACAACTTGGAAGTGTCGAGATGCAGGTGAGTTAAAGAAGTAATGTAAGTTTTTCATACACCCCAAAGAGCATATTGCAAATGTTTCAAGAGTAAAGAGAGCAAAGGAGTAACACAAATTGAAAATCAAATTATAAAAGAACTGGAATAGAATTGCTCATTCATTGCAACATGCTTCTAGTGCCTTAGGTAGGATTTGTGGATAGTAATTATTGGACTTAAAAGTGAGGTTCAAATCAATGTCGTCGCCATTTTAGGTCTTAAAAGCCTGCTATCATATGTCAAATAAGCACCTGAGTGACAACATTTACCTATGAGACAATTTATCAAATACCTTATCTACACCTCAACCCAAACTATATCCTCTCTAATACATGGCGGGAAAAACAACTGGAAATGAGGCTACATCACCCTAGCAATCTCTTGCTTAGGATAAAGGCCAGGATCGTAGATCATCTATGGAGTTGGGCCCTAACTCACAAGACACAATACATGCTTCCACTTTCAACATGAAATCAAACAATAATCACAATTCACAAATCCAAATCAATAATTCAATACCACACTAGCATATTGTAATGAAATCACAATTCAATCCCTAAGATTGCCTAGCTACTCAGGATAGCAAATTGAATACACATGGAATTGAAGCAAAGCATGAAATTGAAAAGAGAAAAGGGAAAGATTACCAACTTCAATCCAAAATTGAATCCAATCTACATAAGTAATCCAAAAGCTTCAAAGTTTGGGAGTGTTGTCAAGACTCCTTCAACCTAGATTCTTCTTCAATGCAAAGTGTTCTTGAGTTGGCTAGAGAGCTACAAGTGAAATGTAAAAGATACACAAATGATCCAACCCACCTCACACTCTAATTTTCTCCTATTTATATCAAGATTTCATGGGCTTTTTCAAGGAGATGTCTCGCCACCCCTGCCACGAACGCCTCACGATCGTGACCGGGTCATTTAAAGTGCCCAGGGCCCTGGCCACGATCGTGAGTGAGTCGTGGTCGGGTCTGAAGTCTCCTCACAAACTCGACACGATCTTGAGCGAGGTTCTACTACATTCATCTATTTGAACTCTTCCTTGGTTCCTCCAATTCAAGCCCATATGCCATCCTTTAAGCTCAAGAATCCTTAAAAAAACACTAAAGTGTACATATTATAGGGCTTTGCAACACATTAATACATTTCAAAGCATTTTCCGCATAAATCAACCACAAAGGACTCCACATAAGCATAAAACAACCCCGAAATGACCCTTAAAATAAGCATCTTTGGCACTTATCAGTGGGGCAAACTCACACTTCTCTAAGCGTGAATTAGAGAGCTTCCTATCTTGAAAGCTAAAGTTTTCATTCAAGTTTAGATTTTGTGGTTTCTTCAAGTTTATGATAAATTCCTCTCGGGTAGTTTTTTGTGCTAAACGTCTGACGGTAATAATGTGTTACCGGGTATGTAATCTGAGTATTATTGAAGTAAGATGGTACAATGTTTGAGTACTTGAGTACAATATTGAGTGCACTAGTTCTTGGCATTGGATTAGCTAATCGGTACAAACTCTTACATACTTCAAACAAGCGATAAAAACTTCATACTCATCCTCATTATTTGTTGGATAGAAACCATAAATAAAGCATAGTAAAGCTTGAAGCCCTCTAGATTTGTGACTACCACTCTTCCTTCCGACCCTTTCTTGCTACTCGAACTGTCTATTACAATCTCCCACCATAGGCTTTTGAGGTCGGGCTAAGTGGTCGTCATTTGATTACCAAATCGACCACTATTTGGCCTTTAATGACATATCTTAGCTTGTACTCTATGGCGAATTGTGTCAACATCATTACCCATTTGATGAGTTGGCTGGAAGATGATGAAATCCGGAGTATTGCCTACATCGGCTAATTAGTCAACACATGAATCCGCTGACCTTGGAAATAAGGAATCAACTTCTTTGCCACTATGTGCAAAACAAAAACCATTTTCTCATGCCTGGAGTATCGGAGCTTGGGACCTTGCAAAGCATGGCTGGCATAATAGATGGGGCGTTAGACTCCCTAATCATCGATTCTACACAATACCGCGCTCACCACCCGATCCATAATAGCTAAATAAAAATCTAAAGTCTCTCTGTGTTCTGATTTTGAGAGTACAATCGGTGACATCAAATACTCTTTCAACCCATCAAACGCTGCGTGATACTCGGCATCCCACATGAATGAGTTAGTGATAAGTTCCAAAAGATAATACTTTATAGGGTCAATTTGGGGCTATTCTAGGCTTACATTGAGTCACTTGTGTTTGATTTATGAGGAAAAAGCCATGAAATGTTGTTAATGTGCTACAAAAGAAGTGGCATAGGGGCTTCACTTGAAGCGATCTCGAAAGAGTGAAGAAAGAGGAAGCAGGAAAGCGTGCACCATGATCGTTGTGGGGGCTCGTGGCCAAACATCAAGGCCTTGTCACGCTTCCCACCACAATCGTGGTCCAGTCCTTGGATGAATAAGTGGCACCGATCATGATCGTGGCAGCGTGCGCGGCCGGGGGTGCGAAGTTCTTGGCGCAATTTCTCCCTTTAAATTGGGAATTTCTAGATATAGTCAGGGAGTTAGATCATTGTCTAGAATTTTTTTCTCTCTCTAGGTATTTTAGGTGTCAATAACACTCTTAGATCAAGAAGGAGTAAGATTTAGCTTGGAGATCTTGACAACACCTTTAATCTAGAGGTAATTTCTTCTCAATTGTTGGTTGTAATCCACTTTGATTTGAAGATTGGTAACTCTTTTCCATTTCAATTTCTATTTTCTATTGCAATGCTTATCTTCAATATCTTGTGTTTACAATCAAGAACATGAGTAGCCAAATCTCTAGGGTTAGGATTGTGAATTTGTTGCAATTGTGCTAAGTGTGATGTTGAATTAATTGTTTGGAGTTGTGATTGTGGAGATTGTGTATTTTCATGTTGGAGATGGATGATTTGTATTGTATTCTTGGAGTGAGGCCCAACTTCATGAGTATCTTAGGATTCATCACTCTAGACAAGAGATTGTTAGTTTGAGATAGTCTTGATCCGAGAGGGCGTAGCTCGGGAAGATGTGTAGACGAAGTGTTTGTGAAAATGACTCATAGAGGCATGTTGACAATTTAGTGCTACATAGCCCTATGATAGGCCGTAGAGACTGAAATGACTATAGCATTGCTAAACACTTCTCTTGAAATGCAAGATCCACACTCTCACAACTACTCTAGACACTATGATGCACATTGCAATGAAGAAACAATCCTGCACCAGTTTTCTCTCTATTTGATTTCTATTTTGCTTACTTTCATTTACTTTTACACTCTTGCTGTCATATACTTTGCTACACAATGTTTCCTTTGAAATCCGTAAGTAATAAACTTGAAGGTTCTTGTTAATTCACATGCAACTTGAGCTTTCAAATTTGCCATCCTCCGAGACCAACACTTGGGGGTTCTATTCCCGTTTTACCTTTCCATACACCACTATGCACAAAGCAAAACATACACGTCAGTTGGCCTTTTTCATGGTTTTGAAAAATGGTAGTGCATTCTCGGCTAACTTAGAGAAATATTGACTTAAAACAGCTAATAGCCATGTCAACTGTTGCACTTCCCAAACTGATATGGTGTGTTGCATGTCAAGTATTGCCTAAAATTTAGCTAGGTTTGGGTTGATCCCTCGTTTTGTCATCATGAACCTAATGAATTTCCTGGTTTGGATTGCAAATGTAACTTGGTCTGGTTTATCCTTAATCGGAATCGGTGAATAATCTCAAAGCATGCTCGCAGATCTTGGGGATGAGATCCCCGAGCTTCACTCTTAACCAGCATGTCATCTATGTACGCCTCCATGGAGTGACCGAGCAAATCAGCGAACAACATGTTCACCATTCGTTGGTAAGTCATCCTAGCATTACGTAACCCGAATGGCATTACTATATAGTAGAATAGTCCGCCTAGAGTAATGAATGAAGTCTTGCTCTCATCTTCTTCAACCATCATTATCTTGTGGTAACCCTTAAACACATCCATAAAGCTCATGAGCTCGACACTAGCAGTTTTGTCCACCATCTGGTGTATGCTCAGCAACGAATACTTTAACACCTCGTTCTTAGGCGTTGTAGCCTAGAGTTGTAGACCTTAAGTTTTTTTACCTTTGTTCTTAAGGTGGGAGTGCTTTGGGGACGAAGCATTCTTTAAGGAGGGTAGATTGTGATACCCGAGATTTTTCCTCCCAATATTATTTATTTTTCACTCCCAATGTTACTTCTTTTGGACCTACTACCATTTTCTCCTATTATTCATTTAGTCTTTGAACCTCATATTTCTAAGTATTATTATGGGAAAATTGTAATTTGTGCCCCTCCATAATATGCCAATTATCAATTTGAACCGTATTCGCAATTATAAAGCGTGAAAATGGTATTATTATGATCAGTTGTTGTCTACCCCACTCATGTAATGTTTCTAAAGTGTGGAAACTGTTGGACGTCGGCAAGGTTGGCCGAGTTCAGCCCATGCTCGATTCGAGACGTGGCGCTGTGCCTTACCATGGAGGGATGTGGTTAAATGGTATTAGTCCACCTACCTATACCAATTGGTTTTAGGAAGGATATGGCAACCAGTTAGCCAAAGAACTCTGTGGTTAAGCGTGCTTGACTTCCGGCCATCACGGGATGGGTGACCCCCTGGGAAGTAAGCATAGTGCAGCGCTGAGATCCATCAGAAACTTCGAGTCCCATACCCACTTCTAAAGTGTAGAAAGGGATACTCTTGATTTTTACCTAACATTTTCACCCCGACATTCATGGTGAACATCGAGGACGATTCAATCTAAAGTGTGGAAAGGGTGCACTATGTGCATCATTTGAAAATTTGACTTTTTAATGATGATTTAGTGAGGTTGTGCATATGATTAAGGTCTATGATATTGTTCATTTTATCTTGCAAATGTACTCAAATGGTGTGTGACAAATTCAACTCTTGGAAAGTTTTTTGGAATTGCCTCTTTACACATTGTGAGGATTGCATAGAATCCAAGTAGGTTTATATTTCATTGTATGCTTGCATGGATTCCTTCTTATTTCTCTTGGACCTCGGTATCTTGGATCCTTCAAAGTGGGAGTGTGCAAGAGATCGAGTTGTTAAAGATAAAGTGGCAACACTCGGAATTGAACAACTTTTTGTATGGAACAAGGCAAAAGGTGAGATTTTCTTATGTGAGCTTGTGTGATTCCCTACTCCAAATGAAAAAGGCATGAGGGGATGAAAGAAAGAGTCAATAAAAAAAAACTAAAAAAAGACATTGAGCTATCCAAAATGCGAGGAGTGTCTTGTGTCATACCCTACAAGGTGAGCCATCTTGTTGGGTCTTTGGGGCCGAATGTGGTGAAGTTTGGTGAGCTTGTGCACATCGTTCCGACTAATCAGCTCAACTTGGTAGGCCCGAGAGAAATAGGAGTTGAATCACCCCATTTTCTTACTTGATTGGTGTGAGAGAGGTGTCCCTTGTGAGATTTATTGTTGACCCTTTAAGGTTTTTGGTTCCCTAAATATTCTATAAATTGAGGTTGTCACACTTTGTTCGCAATATTTGCTTGATAAAATGAGAGATACCACCCACTTGACTCTTGTGCATGGCTTGATTGATTGACCATTTGACTGAATGATTGACTTGCTTGAAGACAAGTAAGGGTAAAGTGTGGAAACATTTGATTGAGATGTTTATTGATGCAAAATGATATGATTGAGGCATATGGGCTAACAGTGTGTGCATTTTGGTGTTTTGCAGGACTTTGGGTTGAATTGGAAGCATTTGGACAAGAGTTGAGGCTTAAGTGGAAGAATTCTTACAAGTGCAGGATTTACTACAGAGATCACGATCATGGATCTTGATGCTGGCAGAATTCAAGAATAATGCACTATATAGATCACGATTGTGGGTCTTGATGCTTGCAGAATTTCATAAAGATGTACTATAAAAATTACGATTGTGGATCTTGATGCTGGCATAATTCCATATTTGATCACGATTGTAAATATGGATGGTTTTCCTTTTTGGTTGTAAGATGGATTGATGGATGGTTGTAGGATGGATGGATGGTCGAATTTGAATCACTGATGCTTTTAATATTTTATTTTAAAAAAATTAGGAGTATCCGCAATCCTTCTTATTAGAAAGGGTCACCAAAAGCTCAAAGTTTTCCATGACCCCAGCATACGCGACCCTTGTACAAGGGTCGTAGAAAGTCTTGTACAAGGGTCACGGATGATCTATTTTTTACTTAGTGGCCATATATTAATTTATTTAAAGTTATATTCTATTTATGTTTGAAACTAATAGTTTAAATGTTATAGGGTTAGGGTGCCGATGTGGAAGCATACCAATGCAATAATTCACAAATCAATCTTTTGTGTTGAGAATCTTATTGAGTAAGAATTGAATAGTTGAGAAATTTATTGAGTAAGAATTGAATAGTTGATGATTTTATTGAATAAATATCGAATAGTTAAGTACTTAATTTACTAAACTTAATATTCGATGACCAATTTATATATTTCGCTATAGTTAAAAGATCATTTTGAATATTAATTCCAATTTATATTCCTACTTCTTCTCCCGAGAAGAAGTAGGCCACTCTAACATACCATTGACGTTATGTCAGTGTTAAATGGTATATCATATTTTGAATTTATTTCACCTTTAACCCTTCATTTATAATGACATCAATTTTCTCTAAATAAAATTTGGGCACTTCTTTAAAAAAAAAAATAAAGAAAAATCCAAGTTTGGTCTGGCAGGTAGTGTATCCGTCAAATCTAGATAGGCAACAAAGGCTTCATAATTTATTTTAACAACTTTTTAGGAGCTATTGAGGAAATTTATGTACATTCAACAAAAACAAAGAAAAATCTCTGTTGTACTAGCTTTGTGAAAACCATAAAATCCACCACGAAAATTGATGAATCCAAGACCTAACGTTCTAATTTTGAATTTCCTAAATAGACACTTAATAATTTTGGTTTCCTAAATAAACACTTAATAATTGAATACCTAATCTAGTAATTCCATCACTGTTTAGAGATCAAAATTAGAGCATTTAAATAATAATGCAACTGTTTCAATAATGCCCTGGCTGTTCGTTCCAATCTACCAGACCTGTTACGCAACCAAATTTATTTAATAATCAAATATTAACTTAGGCAAATATTTATGTGAGACAGATCGGGTAATGAAATGTAATACTCATACTGTAATATTAAATCAATAATAAAGGATTGAGTTTATTACCGAAATGGTCCCTTGACTATTGCGAAATTACTAATTTGGTCATCGACAATTTTTCTTACCCAATTAAGTTCTCAACATTGAAAATTTTAATTAATTTGGTCCTCCGTTTATTTTGGTGTTAAACATCCATTAAATCGGGACCAAATTTATAATTTTGCTATAGCCAAGGGACCGTTTCGATAATTAATTTTTGAATGAAATGCATGGTCCCTTGACTATAGTGAAATTACCAATTTGATCTCGATTTAACGGATATCAAACGGCAAAATAAATGGAGGTCCAAAATGGTTAAAATTTTCAAAGTTGGGGACTTAATTGGGCAAAAAAAAATTGACTCGGACTAAATTGGTAATTTCGCAATATTCGATTGACCATTTCGGTAATAAACTCTAAAAGATTTATTATTTAATTTTTAATTGGGCAATCGACGTTGAAGGGTTTTTATTTATTTTTAATTAATTAATGAACCTTTAACTTCGGGTATTTATTTAGCCGACGTTAAATACCCGACGTTGTATGTGATTTCTGTAGTAGTGTATGTTTTTCCTTATAAGTAACAAATATTTTATTCTTAATTAGTATTACATTTTTCAGCATAAGCATTACATTTTTATGTTATGCACACACAAAAAAAAAGTACATTTTTATATTGACCTTACCCGACTTGTCTCACGGTAAAGATCCATGAGACTGTGTTACACAAGTGTGACCCTTTAACTGTTTTACTATAATTTGATAAAGAATGGATAAAAAGTTGGGAATAGAATAAAGAGAAAATTACATTTCTGGTCCTTCAATTATACTCGTGGTATAAACTTAGTTCTTGAGTTATATGTGTGACCATCTTTAACCCTTAAATTATATGCGAAATCACGATTTTAGTCCATCGTGAACTATTTCTACGACCAATTTATCACTTAATAAAGAGTCTAATTTGGTCTTTCAAAGACTAAAATCGTCATTCCACGCATAACTTAAGGATTAAAGGTGATTTCACATATAATTCATAGACTAAATTTGTACTATGAGTATAATTGAAAGACAAAAATACAATTTAATCATGTTATTTATGAGTCTGGGAGGTGAATTGACACCTCTAAAGTCTAAACCAAAACACAACGAATCTACAATCTACTATTAGAAAGTCGAATTTACTTAATACACACTCTCAAGTGCCCTCGTCACCCCAAAACACAATGAATCACCTATTTTACGGACCGACGGCATAAACAATGTAAAGAGGAAATTAAAGCAAATGGCGAGCCATTCACCCAATCACCCTTAGGCCTCTGCTCTATCCACATTGGCCTTATTCTATTCGCTTTTCTGGACCCCATCCCTCTCCCTTCTATATTTATTTATATTTACCTTCCCCACATTCTCACCTCCAGAGAGAGAGAGAGATGGGGAATTACAAGTTCAGATTCTCTGAAATCATCCCAAATGCCTGGTTTTACAAGCTCAAGGAAATGGGCAACAAAACCAGAAACAAAAAACACCTAACCCAAACTCCATCATCACCCGCATCTTCTTCTTCATCATCATCAACACATCTCCCCACAACCCACCGGAAATCCTACTACATCTCTAGACACCTCAACGCCGCCCCTCCAAAGCCCCGCGTCGCCTCGCCGCGAAAATCCGCCAAGAAACGCCGCAGCGATACCGATACAATTCCGCCGCCGCAACTCCCTCCCATCATCACCAAGGCTTCACCCAAAACAGGGGAAAAAGAACAGAGGACAAGACCCGTTCGGAGGCATTCAGGTTTGAAACTCAGGACGAAAAGTCCGAGGATGGGGAAGACAATTCATCATCAGGACAGGAAAAGCGTGTCGTCGTCGACGAAGAACTTTGCGGTTGTGAAGACATCTCGGGACCCACGCCGAGACTTCCGGGAATCAATGGTGGAGATGATAGTGGAGAACAACATCAGGGCATCGAAGGACTTGGAAGATCTTCTTGCTTGCTATCTGTCTTTGAACTCCGACGAGTACCATGATTTGATCATCAAGGTTTTCAAGCAAATCTGGTTTGATATGATGTTATTATGAATAATTTTAGCTAGGTAATCTCCCCATCCATGTAAGCATTATACTCTGGCCGGAGTAGTACACTAGTTATGATAAATAAATGTTCAGTTATCTCAGAATTTAATTTACTGGCACATGCCTATAATTATTAATTGCTAAAACTATAATTATCAAATCCAATCCAAATACAAAAGTTGAACACTTGTATGACCACACTATTGTCAACGTTCATTGCTTAAATTAGGGAGATTAGTTGATTATTTGGTAAATATTCAGCATTAACAGCTCATCTTCATTGAAACTGCTGTGTTATATATATATATATATATATATATATATATATATATATATATATATATATATATATATATATATATATATAGGGAGTAGTTCTGGTGCTAAAATTTGCTCAGGCGGTTTAATCTGAGTCATTGATCAAATATAAATCAACTGTTCAAATCAGCATCTGGAAACAACCAAGCAATTTAACCTTAAAGCATCAAATTGACACACCTTAAGTACACAAATCACGAACCTTAAGTACACAAACAAAGCACCTTAAGAACACAAACCATGCACCTAAAATTTTAAAATGGGGTACCTAAATATTATATATATATATATATATATATATATATATATATATATATGCTAATATTCAAGTGCATCACTTGTTCCCATGAGACCCTTCGTAAATGCATACAGGCTAGTACACGAATGGAAATAGGGTAGCTTGTCTAAATTTATGTTGGGTCAATTGCACAGAATCTAGTGTGTGTGGATTCGCCTAGTAGTTTGTGTATATATTTATTAAGGGTCTCACAGGGAGAGGTGATATAATTTAATTTATATATATATCTTTTGATTTGTACCATGATGTCCATGACATGGGTTACAGTAGAATCTTGATTCATGAACCCAAAAAATATATATAGAATTTTTATTTGATTCTGATTTTTCACTCATTTTTGACATTTGGTATGTCACTTCATCAAAATTGCAACTCCTGTGAAAGTTTGAATCCCTTTACATGCAACTATGTAAGGAATCAACTGTTTTTAATTCTTATAATCAAATTAAGGTAAATAATGATTAATATGTTGAAAAAAAAAAATCATTTTTGATCTTTATTGCTTAGCTTTCGAATCTTTAATTTCATTTCCGTACGATCTTACATAAAGGATATTGTTTTGTCATGTTGAAGGAATTGAATGTTATCAATTTAGGCTATAATTAGTTTGATGAATTATTAATTATTAATACTTATTATCAATTTAAGGGACTTAACTGGTTAAAAAATAATCAAAGATCAAATTGATAATTTCGTTATAGTTAATGGAATATTTTGGTAATCAACTCCTATTATTATTTCAAAGATGTAGGTATTCAAAATTTAAACTTGGAATAAACAAATGCTTTTAAATTCATTTACCAATGCAAGGTGTTTTGGGATCACCAGGCTAATGTAGTGACTTTTTTTCATACTTCAAAGATATGATCCGGCTTGTTCAAAAAAAAAAAAAAAAGGGAAAAGTGTCAAATTGGCCCCCTAAGTGGGGTGGATAGTACAATTAGACACACTAACTGAAAAAAGTTCCATTCACTTGGGGACGAATTCTACAAATTAATTTGACAGTAGGACCAAATTATTAAACGGCCGGTGGTTGTTTTTTAAAATTTTAAATTTTTTTATTTATAATAAATAATATTTTTAATAAATAAAAATATTTTTTTTTGAACTGAAATAAATACAAATATTTGTTTTGAAAAATAAAATAAAAAATGAAAAGTGTCAAATTAGCCCCCTAAACTGGGTGGATAGTGCAATTTGGCCCCCTAACTGAATTTGACCTGATAAACAAGTCATTTAGGACTCAATTGCACTTTTTTGCCGGTTTAGGAAGCTTAAATGGAACTTTTTTCAGTTAGGGGGCCTAATTGCACTATCCATCCGACTTAGGGAGCCAATTTGACACTTTTCTAAGAAAAAAAAAAAAGATATGATCTGGTCAAACGTCACAATTGCATGGTGACAGAATAAAGGAAAACTGCATCGTCTACCAAACTATTATTGTTGAAACTTAGTTGTTTTACCATACTCATCAACACAAATTTGAACAAGATGGTGCATATACCATGTGTGATTAACTAATTAAATTCTCTGAAAATTTGCATTTTCTTCCATTTCTAGTTTTTTTTTAATTTAATCTCTATTTTTTATTTTAAAATTTAAAAATGTGCGAGTAATAAATGCATTTATGCATTCCTTTTTTTAGCTTTCCATTTCGATCTCTAGAAAAACATATGACCATCCATGTTTGCTAACATAGTTAGCTTATTAGTCAATTTTAGTTTGTTTGATCAGTATTAGTTATTTGACTTGGTTAATCAGCCTATATGGGTGTTTGGTTAATTAGTTTTTTGTAATAACATATTGCTCCAAAATGCTAAAATTTAAAAAGTTGCTCAAAGCAGTTTTTTCGACCAGCTTTTTGAGAATATAAATTATACCGTTAAAGTTCATTTTGCATGTAATCAACTATCAACTAATAACTAATTTACTAAACATTTTTTTATAACAAGATAATGTTATCATCTAGTCAAACCCGCTAACCCAATTCGCTAACAGTTATTTGCCAAACACCCTATAATCTTTCTTATCAGTAAATGCACTACTATACGTATGAGTATGTTGTATTAACCGTATATTATTACCACACAAATACAAGCCTTATAATATTGTATGAGTATATATATATACATATAAAGCCAAAGTTTTAGCTTTTTGTTGAAAATGGGGTCGGCCTTAGCTTCTACGGACAGGCTTTTCAGTATTTATCTTTCTTCAATGCCATGCAGAATGTGTACGAAGTAAAGAAGAAACAATATATATTAATTAGGAGGCAGAGGGAGGATTCAGTTGAAAAAATGTTAAATTAGCCTTTAAGTTAAACCAATAATGGAATTGAGTCTTATAAGTAAAAAAAATTCTATTTAAATTCTTTAAATTGGTTAAAATGTTCAATTAAGTAAAAAATTAGCAGGTTAGTGCTTTCTAATGCTAATACATGTCTCTCTCTCTTTTCTTTTCTTTTCTTTTTTTAAATTTCTATTTTTTAAAATACTTTTACATTTTGCTTTTCTATTTTTTCTCTAGGAAATACTAGTAATAATAAAAAAAGAGGAAAACCTAGAAAAGCAAAAAGAAAAAAGTCTTTAAAATATAAATTTAAAAAGAGCCACGTGTAAGCATTAGAAAGCACCAACCGGCCAAATAGGTAATTTTGGACTTAATTGAACTTTTTAACCGAGGATTTAAATGGAGCTTTACTTAGTGGGCTCAATTGCATTGTCTGTTTAACTTAGGGGGTTAATTTAACACTTTTTCCGGTTAGAAATATATCATCTTAAGAAGATAAAAACCACCCACCAATTTTCAAATCATTATACAGAGTAATTTATAAAGTTAATATAATGGTATAAGCAATCCAAACGGAGTGATAAATAGGTGAAACATAATTGGTTTGGAGTTTAATTTTTGTCAAATATACATTTAGTTGAATTTAATACACATTCTCAAATAGTGGTCATGAGTTTTCTCATCATAAATGCACACAGTCTATTACAGGAATGCACACACGCTAGATTGTGTGTATTCATGTTGGGAAATTAAAAATGCACACACTCTAGTCTGTGTGCATTTCTATAGTATACTGTGTGCATTCATGTTGTGTGTCTTAGAGTCTCACGGGAATATGTTGTCTCATTTGATTATATATATATATATATAGTAGAGTTCAGGTGCGGCCGCACCTTAACGTGCGGTCGCACCATTATGTTAAAAAATGAACAACAAAAATATACACCATTAGGAATGCATCATAAAAAAATGCACCATTAGTTTTGCATAAAAACACCACACAGTGTTCGGAAATGCACAATTAGGTGTGGGAGTTATGGTGTATTATTTTAGGTGTGTTGTGTGTTTTTTGGTATATTTATGTATTTTCATTGTTGTGCATTTTCCTAATACTATTAGTGCATTTTGTTAACACTAGTGGTTTGTATTTTCAAGCGGCCGCACGGGAAGGCGCGGCCGCATTTGAGTAGACTTCTATATATATACATATGTATGTATGTACATATGTGTGTATTGGATCAAATAAGAACACACCCCTAGAAAAAATTTAAAACAAATTTCAATTTTACATTTGAAAAATCGAACAAATCAATTTTTTTTAAAAAAAAAAAACATGATGACATTTTCGTAATTATCACCAACTTTACTATGCAATTTAGAACATTATAATCAACACTTCTCAAGATTTTTAAAGAATGTTCATTATGTTGTTACAAAGTGCACGATTAAGTATTAAAATTACAATTTGTAGAATGCGAAAACTCAGTGCACTTAGAATTTAGATTTTAGAATTCATACAAATTTTTATCCTTAATTTAGAATTTTGATTTATTATAAAAAAAAGAATGTGCTGATTTTATCTTTGGGGTCATTATATTATGAACGTGACACAAAAGTTTAATAGAAGTATGGTAGACATTGTCGCATCTTGTGGTCTAGCGTCAGATGCATATCAATTATACGAACAGCATATGATCCATATTAAGTAAAAATATTTGAGAATACCTTTTCTTATATTATGCCAATTCAATTACATATTGTTTCGTTCATTCCTTATACTGGAGCAGTGAATGAATATGGCATGCGATGCACAGGTGAGCTTGACATGTCCAAGTGCCCAGGTTAGTAGTGGAATAGGAAATATAGTACCATTTATCTGCAATCTGCATCCAAATAGAAGAAAACAAACAAAAAAACACTCACAATTCAATCAGACTATATATTTTTAATATCAAAACTTTTACTGAGCCTCTGATAGTTTTATCTCGTAAAATGCAAATATCAGTACAATATTATTTGGAAATCATGTACTTTGATTTTCATAATATTTCAATATCATTTTTTTTTAGTACTATTGACTCTGTTAGAGTGCAGTAATATGTTTATAACTACTTTTCAACCTACTGAAGAACAAAGAGTCAATATCACTTCACTGAGGCTCGAACGCACCCCTGCATCATTTTAATTACACTTCAGTTTCATTTGACAATATTGCTTTGTTTTCAGTTTCATTTCCACATACACTAGTTTTATTATAGCAATGCCAAAGTATCATATCATTTTAATTCTATTACAGTTTCATTTGACAATATATACATTATTGCATGAGTTCTATTTTGTAGTTTCATTTTTTCACACCCACTAGTTTAATTATATTAATACTAAAGTATTACTTTGATTACACTCCAGGTTCATTTGACAATATATGTTATTGTATGACTTTGAATTTTAGTTTTATTTTCCACACACTAGTTTCATTATAGCAACACTAAAGTATCATTTTAACTGTACTACATTTCATTTGACAACCATGATTTATACCGCACTGTGAACCAGGGCCGGCCCTGGGCATGTTTTCCCAGGGCCGGCGCACAGGGCCCCCAATTTTTGGGGGCCCCATGCTTTAAAAAAAAAGTATATTATATATATATTTCATTACTTCCTAATTCATTATCAGTTTTGGTGCTGGCGGTTTCAAATATCAATTCGCAAGTAAATTAATATTGTTAATTAAGAATGGCAACTTCCAAAGTTTCCCAATTCCAAGTAAATTCATATTGTTAATTAAGAATCGCAGCTTTAAAGTTTCAATTTTAAAATTTCAATTATAGCGATTTTTTTTTATGTTCATATGACTATATATAATTTACATGGCAAGGGAGAAAAGGCCACACCACCCACACTATTTTTTCAATTCTAAGCATGCGTAATTGACACAAACAGACGCAGTTCAGCAATCGACAGACGACATTCTTCAATTCTTCTAATCTTGATGACACAAACTCTCAAATTCTTCAATTCTCTTAACAGATAATTAAAATTATGTATTATTTTATTGTTTTATTTACATGACTTAATAATTCTGATTTCAGAATAATATATTCAAGAATTTGTTTCTTGATTAATTATTTATTCGTAGCGTTTCTAAATAATTCTTATTTTTTCTTAGGGTTTTATAATTATGTCTTATAAAAAATATTCATCTGGTTTCAGAAGAGCAACTAACTTAATCTCAGAAGGGAGGTCTTAAAAAATTCATTACAAGAGAAACTCAAAGAGATGAGCAAAAAGATGATGCCAATGAAAAATTGTTAGATGCTAATCTTCATATAGAAGATCAAGATGATTGTGAGATTGGAAAAAGTTTAAAAGATTGTGTACACAATGATGATAGGTATCACTGTGACAATGAAAATAATAAGAATGTTGATATATAGTATAGACTTTTAAAAAAAGTATAGAAAGTAGTTTTTCAAAGTTGAAATTGTTGAAATCTTACTTACGATCAAGTATGTTGCAAGAGAGACTCAATGGAATAGCTTTAATCTCCATTGAAAATGAGATTTTGGAAGAAGTTGATATCAAAAGTTTGGTGGATGATTTTGCGTCTAAACGTGCACGACGCATGTTACTTTTTAAATGAAATTTTATATGCATTTTTTATATAATATTTATATTTTGACACAAATTTTTGAACAACTATTATTTATATATAAAAATTACTTGAAAAGGGGGCCCAAGTTAAGATATTGCACAGGACCCCAATTTTTATTGGAACGGCCCTGCTGTGAACCAGGGTCCACTATATAACAACTTATGCTTCCGGTTAATGTTGTAGGGGCGTGTTAGTCTATATTTTTAGTCTTCTCTTCTTATAGTGTAAAAAATAGAGATTGAAGAATGAAAACTTAAAGAAATAAAAATTAAAGGAGACGGAGCTTTATTGTCCAGTTGAACAACGGACCCAACTAAAATTCTAAGCTAATAGTTGGACTATGCACATTTATGTTTATATTATATTTATGCTCACAGGAAGCACTAGATGCGTTCATCAGTTAAAACTCTTATAGATTACACTAAGGGTGTGTTTGGTTCGCACGTGAGAATCTGAATCGGTATGAGTATCAAATACTTGGTAAGGGTAATGAGTTTTGGTGAAAGTATTTTGAATGTTTGGTAGTAGGGTGGAATGAGAATAATTATTAATAGTTAGAGAAGAAATGAGGAAGGAAAATGAAACCCTTATTTCATTAGGTATGAGTTTTCCAATTAATGAGGTATTGTAAAAATGGTCCAATTGCACAAATTTTGCTTGTTTGATGGTTGAATTGCACACTTTTTAAGTTCAATAGCCCAATTGCACAAAAACGATAAGTTCAGTGGCCTATTTGACACTTTTTCCTAAACAAAATAATAACAATCACTTTAACATTCATACCTTATGCCTAAACCTACCAACCTAACACACTCTAAATTTTTTTATTGTATTTTGAAATACACCTCAACTAGTTGATGAATTTAAGAGGTTAATTAATAACCGAGTTAAAATAAAAGAGTTAGAAGTAAAAACCAAGTAGTGTAAGACACGCCTGGTTACAGTGCATTTAGGTTTTCAGTGCATATTACTATTTCCAGCTTTATAGTACACCTCTCCTATTCTGTATCAAAAGCTGAGATATTAATAAATAAATAAAAAAAAATGCAAAGGGGACACCAAACACTAATAATGCAGTGGAAGCAAAAAGTAATATTTCGTCAATGGTCAACCTGAATGTTAAAATTTCCTATGCTTGAGGGTAACACAACACATACATTATAATTAATGAATTATTTAACTACAAAACTTTGTGATATGACACTCAATTAATTATAACACGTGACATTAAATAAAATCTTTATTGTTTTTTTTTTGAAAACAAAATCTTTATTGTTGATTGTAACTCTATCAAAGTTCAGTAGCAAGGATTAATTAAAGTCAAGGTGATTTTGACAATTAACAGTCTATTTCTTTGGATGTAGTTGTAATTATTTTACAACATAATTCCATGGCATTTTATGATTTTAAATTACAGTGTTTGGTTGGATAAAATTGAAATTTCATCGAATTGCAATTCTCTGCATTTGATGAATTGCAATAAAATTCATACATTCTCCCATGGGAATTCTAATTCGGTGCCATCTTGCAAAGGGAAAAACTTAAAAATGACGAAATTATCCCTGATTGTGATATTATTATTGTTGTTGTTGTTATTACATAAGGGCATTTTACACTTTATATCACTTCTTCTCTTCGATCTCATTTCAAATAATTTTATTCATCACAACCAAACAATGTAATTTGAATTTCTACTTTATTCCAACCTTATTCTTTTTCCAACGGATTATAATTCACTTTCTTTCTAATTCTCTCCTCCCAACCAAACGCGCTGTAAATTCTTGCAACTCTTCATTATTTTCTGAATGACTTATATTATATTATATTATATATATATATATATATATATATATTTTAATTTATCATATAACGTACATGCATGACTTGTGACAAAATGAAAAAGGACTGATGGGCCAAAAGAAGCTTTTGAAAATTTGTATCCTTTCCCTAGTGTTGCAGTGTTGGGTGTAAATGCAAAAGTAAAATTCTGCATGCATGTAGGATTGCAAAAGTTTGCTTTAGGTTTCAAACATATGAATACATACATGTATTTTTGTACGATAATATAATCATGTTGTCTACTTCCTTACACAGCATTCAAATTTCAAATTAAGCTATATATATTCATACGTACCCACAATACTTCCCCACCACACATTGGTGAGTTAAGTTTTCAGAAATGAAACCCTTTTTTTTTTTTTTTTTTTTTTTTTTTTTTTTTTTGCATTTTCATTGATCTTCAGCCTTTGATCAATGAAATTAAAATCGGAGAAAATGCGGTATCATTTTTCTACTTTTCTATAATGCTTGCGCATTTAGAAATGCATGATAGTGCATTTGCAGATAGCTGAAAGTACGTTTAAATGCATGATGGTGAATTTAAAAATGCCTGATGACAGTACATCTAGAAATGCTTTAACTGCACTGAAGGCACTACTTGATTCCCATCGCCTTCCATCTGTGTCATTACGATTGTGCATTAGGCTATCTGCATCCATAAAATTTCTCACTTTCAAAATGTTATATCACTAAATTTGTAATTAATCACTATTCACTCTCCATCCGTGCAATTCTCTCTCATCTTTTAAAAATGGTCTCACTTTCACATCACCTAATAAAAAAATTATTTTTTATCAATAAAATAATAATAATAATACAAATAATATTAATAATATAATTTAAAAAAGTACAAGACTTGTGTCGACACAAGAATTTTGTCAGACTTGGAATACATAATTTAAAAAAATATAAAAGAAAAGAAAATGCATGTTGAATTTGCAAGTGGTGTAATTGCATGGATGCAGATGGCCTTAAGATATATAAATTACATACAAAATCTTAATTTAGTTTTGATCTTTAATTTTCAAATAGGGCTTTTCATAGTATGAAACTGAGGTCACTAGATTGATTGAGTTTCTACAGCCTAGAGTGTTAGCTTGTTCACTATATTACTCAAAGTAAATTAGATTCAATGCTTACTATATTACCAATAATTCCTCTTGGTAGTGATGTCCATATGAAATTTCATCGTAATAAATCCTCTCGAAATGCTTTGAAATTGGATGGGATAGTTTTTTCCTCAATCAAATCATTTATGACCTAAAAAAAGTGGTTAATAATTAATATAATAATAGTCGTCAAACATGCTTATTTTCAGTCTAGCGAGTGACGACTATACAGTTTTTCTGGTTTCAAGTTCAAAAAGTGTGGAAATTGAAAAGAGTATTAATACATCTACTCCTTAAAGTGTCATGTTATGATTGATTGATCTAATTAAAAAAGTACTGAACCATTATTTTTATTCTTTTACCTAACAAAATTTGTATATGTGTATGTGATGAAAAGAATTATACTCCCATGAGGTCATCTTCAATGATTTTTATTTCTGGCAGACACTACAGTTTTTCTAGTTCCAGGTTCAAAAAGTGTGAAAATTGAAATGAGTATTAATACATTTACTCTAATTTTCTACTACGTAATAAGGTGTCATGTTCTAATTGATTTTAAAAAAGTAGTGAACTACTGCTTTTATTTACTCACTTTTTATACCCAATAAAATTTGTATATGTGATAGAAGTTATACTTCCATTGAGTATTTTTTTTTTTTTTCAATAGAAAAACAGATACTGAAAGATGTACAGAGTTTGAGAAAGGTTATGAGGTTGTCATTAAAAAGTTAAAAGTGTCGGCAGTAGCACAGAATTGAGATGATGATAGTATAATGGTGCTGAAAAGTGATCAGTCACCAACCATTAGGGTAGGCGATGACTAATGACATGATCTGATATGATTTGATATGATGAAGCCAAACCCTGCATGCTAACTTTCAAGCTTTGTCGGACGCCCAATGACGTAAATCACTTTGCCAACACGGTTACACAGCCACCAATGTACGGACTATTTCTCTTTGCCACCTCTCATTGCATTTAACTCGCGTTAGTTTATGGTAGGGGTAGGCATTTCGGGCTTCAGTTCGATTTTTTCGATTTTGGTATCCCTTTCAATTTTTCGGTTTTAAAAAATTTAGACTATTCGGTTTAATATTAGAGGTCAGTTTGATTTCGGTTCAATTTGAAACAGTTCGGTTTCGGTTTGGATTTAATTCAGTTTGATTTAAGTGTCCAAATTTTAGCGTTTTTTTAATTTTTTGAACATACTATCACATAATCCATATTCAAAATCTAAATATTGTATAACAAAATAGCAATTCAAAGTCCAAACATACTACTATGTACTAATTGTGAGGTAAAGAACAATTGCATCAAACAACAAAAGCCCAAAGTAGAGAACAAGCTATAAAGAAATCAAATAAAAAATTTAAGAGAGATACTAGTGATGAGAATAGGAATTAAACGCTGAAACAGACATTAAGTGACTTAGATTTACTTCTTTATTATTATTATTTTTTTTATTATTTCTATTGTTATTATTATTATTATTATTAAAATCTAACAAAGTTCGGTTTGGTTCGATTTTATAAAATTTACCATAGAGTACAACAACATAAAGTATACCTGAGCAACAATATTAAGTGCACCTAGCATTATCATTAAATGCATTGTAAATTACTTAAGACTCTATAGTGTAAATAGTTGTACTTTATAGTGAATTAGTGATATTACTTACACACTTGGACATATCATTAGGCGTCGGCCATGTTGGCTGAGTTCAACCCCTGCTTGATTCAAGATGTGGTGTTGTGGCTTAACATGGAGGTATGCGATTATATTGTTAATGTCCACCTACTTATCACCAATTAATTTTAAGTGGGATATGAAAATCAGATAGCCAAAGAACTCTATGATTAAGCGTGCTTGTCTTACAACAATCACATGATGGGTGACATAGTATAGCTATCATACGTGTACTTTATAGATGGACAACTCGAATTATATCCTAGTTCTCACCAGACGACGAACCACTACATTAAGCGAGAATTGATTTTAAACTTTTATTATTATTATTATTGTTGTTGTTGTTATATTATTATTATTATTATTTTTTTTGAGGAAATTATTTTTTTTTGAGGAAATTATTATTATTATTATTATTATTATTATTATTATTATTATTATTATTATTATTATTATTATTATTATTATTATTATTATTATTATTATTATTATTAACCTTTGTTTTGCAATTAGCTATTAGTGATAAGCTATTATATAATTGTTAGCTAATTTAGCAAAGTGTTAGTATTAGTTATTTGTGGAAAAGTGTTCAATAAAATTAGTTGTTAACATTAAATTAAAGATGTAAATGATTTTGAGGGCATACATTTATTTAGAACAAAAATTTATCAATATTTAAATAATTACATATAAATAAAAATATATCTTTTAACGTTTTGCATATTTAGTGTAATAAAAGTTTATACTTGCAAATATGTGAAAGTACATTGCAATTAGGGTTTCGATTTTAGAGTTTTGTGATGAAGTTTTTGATTTTATTTGATCTAGTGGTTCACTTTTTACTGCTTAAGGTCGTTTACGATTTAAATTTAAAATTTAGTTTTTTTTTGTTGATTTTTGGTTGTAGCTTTTAGGTACACGCAAATACCCGGAGTATTCCGGGGTTATCGATCCACAGGGAAGCGGGGTATCAAGCACTAGTTACTAATTAATTCACGAGAAGCTATTCCTACATTAACAATGGTATTTATCTATAATTATGAAAACAAAATAAATGAAGCAAGGCAAACGGACTTTTATATACAAGAGATTAAAGAGCGGGATTTTTGGGTGTCAAAGTGTTTAATCACCTAGTGCCAATCTAAAGTGAAATAATCATTCGGGTTCAACAAGTGTGGATGATTGCAATCTAAAAGGGAAAGATTACTCTCGTAATTCAATCCCAAATAAGGTAATTGGAATACTCACTCTCGTGAGCTATTCACAACATATAATCAAGAACAAGCAATAAATGGAATACCCACTCTCGTGGGCTATTCACAATTGGAATACTCACTCTCGTGAGCTATTCACATAAATCCCTTAATCAACATGTCCTCTCTCGAGGTACAAGAATCAAGTGCAATTGTGGGTGCTCTAATTCATAGACAAATTTAGCAATGAAACAAGTAATTAGGATCCTTAACTACAAGCATCAAGAAATTAAGCCACAATTACAACACAAGTAATAAACCCAAATAGATATTTCATTCAAGCAATTAAGAACTAGGCACATAGGTTCATAAACACTTATCAATCCAAAAATCCCAAAGGAAAGCTTAGCCTATCATGGCTAAAATAGATTCAACAACAAACAATTCAAAGGAAGATTTACTAAAGCTTAAAATAGAGAAGAGATGAAGAAATTCTCCCGAATATGTCTTCCAAGCTCTTCTCCTCTCTTGTTGTGGCTTCAAATCTTCTTCCTTGCTCTCCTTTTTGTCCAAATCCGCAGCCAAGCTTAGGGTTTGAAGAGAAAATGATGTTTTATAGTGGTGGAGAATGAGGGGCAAAAATGACAATTTCAGAAGTGCAGATTGCAGATCTGGACTTTCGACGCGGGGAAGTGGATTCGACGCGAATTTACAGCGCATAAACGAGGCTTTCTGCCTCATTTTGGATTTCGACGCGGGATGATCGACGCGGAAAATTCCTGGGACGCAGTTTCAGCTTG
This sequence comes from Ipomoea trifida, assembly GCA_003576665.1. NCBI lineage: Eukaryota > Viridiplantae > Streptophyta > Magnoliopsida > Solanales > Convolvulaceae > Ipomoea > Ipomoea trifida. The sequence goes on from CP025655.1 coordinate 8,627,793, forward strand.
CAGCCTGATTTTGACCCTTTTCCCTTTCGAATCACACTTGATGTCTTCATAAGAGTTGTAGCCCTTGAAGTCTTCTTTCCAATGGTCAAGAATCACCTCATTTGGATATTCCTAGCTGAGAATATGCGTAAGAGTTGTCGCTCCGGAGACTCGTCTGAGGGGTGGCGGCGGGAATTACAACTCTTTGGCTCCTTTGGATTGGCTTTTGCTCCCAAATGGTTTCACTCTAAACACATCAAAAACATCTAAACCAAGCATTATACCATTTTAAATAAAAAACAAGGAAATAACATTGGAGACAACATTTTATCACACAATTTACTATAAACCTACATAAAAACACAAGTAAAAACGGTACAAATGGGAGTGTATCAAACTCCCCCACACTTAAGATTTTGCTTGTCCTCAAGCAAACACAAAGAATAAATTGCAAATCAAAATTGAAGTTGTTCATACTCCTCTTTGTACAACCAATCATACCACAAACTAAACTTGTCACAACTCAACTTGTTTCAAGAATCACATTAGATTGACACACAAGATCCATTCTCAAGCCAATAACCAAGCACCTTTGCCATTTAAGTGTGTGTGAATCTAGTGTGCACATTCTAAGTTGAGTTTATGCAAAAGTGGTGTGTCCTTCATACTCTTACTAATTCAACTCCAAGATTGCATACAAAGATCAAGTAGGACTTTTATTGAGCTTATAATGGGGCTAGGGGTTAAGGTTTAAACAAAGAAGGGTAAGGAAATCAAAAAGAGAGAAAATTCACAATTATTCACAAAAAGGATTTAGAAGAGATGAACTTTTTAGGAGCATTTTACAAATGAGAAATAAGGCAACATTTCTACAAAAGAGGATGAAAAAGTAAAAATACAAATTTTGATTTTTTTTTTATCTCTTTTTTTTTTTTTTTTTCATTTTCTTTTTTTTTCTTTTCTCAATTTTTGACAAGAATAGCTCATGGGAGTAATAAGCATTCTAGTTTATTGAATAGCTCATGGAGTAATAAGCTATTCCAAATGTCATGACAACCCCAAACATAAATATTTACAAAATGTTGCAAATAAAATTCAATGCTCCATATTAAATCTCTTCAACAAAAATTATGAATAAATGATAAATTCTCTCAAGGGTGAAGGGAAAACATTTTTGGTTATGGCTAAGGGTTAAATGACAAGGTTAGGACTTAATTACCTCAATCTTCCTTTTAATGCATATGAGGAAAGATAGGATAATTAAGAACACAAGAAAATAAATACAACGGGGTTTAACAAAAATTCAAAAGGCTCAACGGGGGTAACAAGGGTAACATATATAACGGGTAGGTTTGAAGGCTCGGGGCTAACAAAAATGGCCTAAATCACTTCTAAGCATGCAATCATTAGACTTCACAAAGAGAGTATTATGACAAGGTATAGCAATTAGACCAACACCGGTATCTCACATAAACCTTCACTAGCAATGCACAACACACTAGATTAAGAAAATATCCAATTGATTAGTGGTTAACAAGGGTATTGGCAAGAGAATAGCTCAATCATATGTTTCACCTTAATTCATCTATCACAAGTCAAATTGTAACAAGTTCCACCAAAGCGAACCACCAACCATCAAAGAGGAAATAATCACAACTTCAAGCCTAGATAGCAATTTATTCACACAATAAGCATATGAGTCATCCAAGCAAAACTTTACCTCAATACTTGTCCTCTCCCCCACACTTAAAAATTTACATCGTCCTCGATGTAAAAAGAAAATAAAGCACAAAAGATAAAACATTAAGCACAAGAGGGGGTAGGGTGAGGTTGGATCGACTTGAGAAAGATAATGCAATAAAGCACAAGGAGCAAGAGAAAGATAATGAGACTCCCTTAATGAGTAGCTTGTGCACATCAAGAAGCCTCTTCAAATCAAGATCTACTCCTCATCGATCCTATGAGCCAAGGGATATACACATCTAAACAACAACGTAAGCATAGCATAACAAAATAAGGAGAGAAAATTATTAACCAAAATAAACTAAAGGTAAACAAAAACATAAAGAAAAAAAAAAAAAATTGCAATAAGGGAAAATGCATGAAAATGTAAGATAACATGGGGTGCCTCCCATGAAGCGCTAAGTTTAACGTCGCTAGCTCGACTCAACCTTTCAAGGAACATTCCATGCATGTTTGGACAAAGATGAGTCCATTTTCTCCATCAACTTTTTCTTCAAAATATTTCCTTAAATGCCGGGCATTAAGGAACTCTTTTAAGCTCACAAGTAGCATATTCTCCTCAAAGAAATTGCAACAATCCACTTCTAAGAATATGCCATCTTCATCAACCCTCATCTCTTTTTCCTCTTCTTTCTCTCGAACAAGTAACGAGAGTCTTGGATCCTTCTCATGCACCAATAAGAGATGAGAGTCATTGGATATGAATATTGGCCAATGGGGGCCTATACTTTCAAGAACATTGACACCTCCCGGTTCCCAAATTATTCTAAAATTTTCCTCAAAGAGGGTGTCGTCCAACGAGGAGTGTTCCTTGTTTGTGTCACATGTTTCATCTTCTTTTAGCACTTTTTCCATTGAGCCATTTTCAAGTAGCTCATTGTCACCATTTTCTTGCGTCTTCACTTCTCCTTCTTTTCCCAAGATTTCCATCTCAATGCATTCATCACATATTTCTTCATCTTCCTCTCCAAGGTTCTCACACTCCCTTTTATTTTTATCAACCTCATGACCTTCCTTTGGCAAGCACAATTGTTGGTACGGAGACACTAGAGGATCTAGAGTTCGCCCATCATATCGGTACTTGGGATCAAAGATGAAACAATTTGCACCCTCATGAGGTCCTCCACATAATATACAACATAAGGGTTGTGGAGTACTTTCTTGATCAACTATTTCTTCATCCTCATCGTCAAGCTCCTCAAACTTCTTTTGAATTTCCCAATTAGCAATATTGTTATCCACTTGAGCTTGTAGCTTTTTTAGTTGAGACATCAAGTGCAAAAGCTTGTTACTCTTTGTGGATTCCACCTCAAATGTTGGGTCAAGTGGTTGGCATTCTTGTTGAAACTCTTGGTATGGAAGCACTTGAGATCGCCCACCATATTGGTAATTAGGATCAAATGTGAAGCAATTTTCCGCCTCATGAGGTCCTCCACAATATGTACACCACAAGGCTTGTGAATTTGGTGGTGTGTCTCCTTGATAAGTGGCTTGACTCATGTTGGCACAAAATCCTTGAGTATGTTGTTGAGGAACATGATTGGAGGGGTAGAATGTATAGCAATATTCTTCAAAGTGATCCCCTCCACAAAAAGAACACCATTGTTGTTGTGATGTGAATGCTTGAGAGGAGCCTTCATTGAAATGGTCTTGGCTTGAGTTGGCATAATTTGAGAAATGTTCTTGTTGTTCCATTCCTCCATAGTCTTGGTACCTATTCCAACTCATCTCATAATCATGGGAAGAAGAGTAAAATGGTGGCAAAGCTCCTTGAAATTCATATCCATCCATAAAAAAAAATTGTTAACAAAAACAAAAATAAATAAAAGAATAATGGAATAGACTCCTAGAAAAATTTTCACTAATGTCAATACAAAACACCGCATTCCCCGGCAACGGCGCCAATTTGGTTGTAGCTTTTAGGTACACGCAAATACCCGGAGTATTCCGGGGTTATCGATCCACAGGGAAGCGGGGTATCAAGCACTAGTTACTAATTAATTCACGAGAAGCTATTCCTACATTAACAATGTGTATTTATCTATAATTATGAAAACAAAATAAATGAAGCAAGGCAAACGGACTTTTATATACAAGAGATTAAGCGCGGGATTTTTGGGTGTCAAAGTGTTTAATCACCTAGTGCCAATCTAAAGTGAAATAATCATTCGGGTTCAACAAGTGTGGATGATTGCAATCTAAAAGGGAAAGATTACTCTCATAATTCAATCCCGAAATAAGGTAATTGGAATACTCACTCTCGTGAGCTATTCACAACATATAATCAAGAACAAGCAATAGATGGAATACCCACTCTCGTGGGCTATTCACAATTGGAATACTCACTCTCGTGAGCTATTCACAGTAAATCCCTTAATCAACATGTCCTCTCTCGAGGTACAAGAATCAAGTGCAATTGTGGGTGCTCTAATTCATAGACAAATTTAGCAATGAAACAAGTAATTAGGATCCTTAACTACAAGCATCAAGAAATTAATCCACAATACAACACAAGTAATAAACCCAAATAGATATTTCATTCAAGCAATTGAAGAACTAGGCACATAGGTTCATAAACACTTATCAATCCAAAAATCCCAAAGGAAAGCTTAGCCTATCATGGCTAAAATAGATTCAACAACAAACAATTCAAAGGAAGATTTACTAAAGCTTAAAATAGAGAAGAGATGAAGAAATTCTCCCGAATATGTCTTCCAAGCTCTTCTCCTCTCTTGTTGTGGCTTCAAATCTTCTTCCTTGCTCTCCTTTTTGGTCCAAATCCGCCGCCAAGCTTAGGGTTTGAAGAGAAAATGATGTTTTTATAATGAGTGGAGAAAGAGGGGCAAAAATGACAATTTTCAGAAGTGCAGATTCGCAGATCTGTGACTTTCGACGCGGGGAATGTTGGATTCGACGCGGGGAATGTTACAGCGCATAAACGAGGCTGTTCTGCCTCATTTTTGGGATTTTCGACGCGGGGAATGTTGAGTTCGACGCGGGGAAAATTCCTGGGACGCAGTTTCAGCTTGCAGCATGATTTTGACCCTTTTCCCTTTCGAATCAAGCCTTGATGTCTTCATAAGAGTTGTAGCCCTTGAAGTCTTCTTTCCAATGATCCAAGAATCACCTCATTTGGATATTCCTACGCTGAGATATGGCTCAATTACCGAGGTGTCGCCATATTTAGCAGAAATTACAACTCTTTGATCTTTTGACCATTTTCCCTTTCAATCTACACTTTCATGTCTTCAAAAGAGTTGTAGCCCTTGAAGTCTTCTTTCCAATGGCTCAAGAATCATCTCATTTGGATATTCATAGGAAGAGATATGGTCCGATTACCAAGATGTCGCCATGGTAACGGGAATTACAACTCTTTGGCTCCTTTGGATTGGCTTTTGCTCACAAATGGTTATAATGCACCACTAAACACATCAAAGACACTCAAACCAAGCATTATACCACTTTAAATAAAATAACAAGGAAATAAACATTGGAGACAACATTTTATCACACAATTTACTATAAACCCTACATAAAAACACAAGTAAAAACGGTACAAATGGGAGTGTATCAATTTTATAAAATTTACCAGGTCTACATATTTAGTTGTTAAAGATTGCATATTTAAGTGTTAAAGTTTGCACAATAGAGTTGATGCTAATTACAAAACTACCACAATGTGAGACTGAGATTGGGTATTATTTCTGTCCTTTGGAAGTGTTACCACAAGATCTATAGCACGCGCGCGCACGCACATACACACACGCATATCCTTCATAAATGCACACAATCCACTACATAAATACACATAAATTAGATTGTGTACACTTTGTCCAAAATGAATGCACACAATCTACTACCCTGTATTAGTTTGTGCGCATCCATGTAGTAGATTCGGTGCATTATTCATGAAAGGTCTCATGAACTTTCGGGCAGAAGTGGTGTCACTAGAACATTAGTATATACATACATATAAATGGTTTTTCGTGCAGTTGGCTGCCTCAAGTGCGTTTGTGCGGTTAAATTTGAGCCATTGACCTTTCCTAAGTTAATGTTTAGGATTAATAGTGAATTAGTGATTAAAGAAACACGCGGTGGCAATTTGGTCCTTTTGTATCTAGGTCAAATTTAAGGTGCATGATTTTCTTTCTTAAGCTTCGTGGTTTTCCTTCTTAAGGTGTGTGTGCTTTGTGCTTAAGGTGTGTGATTTTTGTACTGTGGGGCTTAAGGTGTGTCAAGTGTAGAAAACTTAAGTGCGTCGATCTAAAGCTTTAGGTGCGTGATTTTCATTCTTAAGGGTGTGAGTTTCCTTCTTAAGGTGTGCGGGTTTCCTTCTTAAGGTGTGTGGTTTAATTTGTGTGCTTAAGGTGCGTTAGTTGTAAAAATTTAAGGTGCGTCCGGCTAAAACTTTAGGTGCATGATTTTCCTTCTTAAGATGCATTGTTTTCCTTCTTAATGTGCGTGATTTGTATGTTTAATGTGCGTCAATTGTTGAAACTTAAGGTGAGCCATTTTAAAGCTTTAGGTGCATGGCTTGTGTTCTTAAGGTGCTTTGTTTGTGTGCTTTAGATGCGTGGTTTGTGTAGTTAAGGTGCGCAATTTTAAACATTAGTTGCGTGATTTGTGCTCTTAAGTTGCTTTGTTTGTGTGCTTAAGGTGCGTCTTTTTGTGTTAACCTCACAACCGCACAAGAAGATATATTTACACTTGATCCACTCCATACATACATACATACATACATACATACATATATATATATATATATACATATATATATATATACACACACACACACACATATATATATATATATATATATATATATATATATATATATATATATATATATATATATATGCCCTTATTCACATGACGACATATATTAATAGAGGACTATGATGATAAATTATATCCATCCAACACAATACCACAAACGGCTGAGATTATGTATCCATAATTTGGTAGATCATGCCTAAAAATAATTATGGAAGGCAAATAATTATGGAGGATTTTAATTAACAAACATAGAATTGGAGTTCAACTATAATTATCGTATAGTCTCCATTCTTCCCGGGAAACGTGAAATGCATATTTTAGAGAGGAAAAATATAGAATTCATATTTTTTATTTACAATTCGAAAATGAAAACACAGTACGTGTTTACGAAATATAAAAGTGTGTTCTGTTATTACAATTTTTTAATAAAGTGTGTGCCAATCTGTGATAAAGTGTGTGCGAACGTTTTATATATTGTATGCTATCTATGCTTTAGGCGGGGGTTAAAAAAACCTATGTACAAAACTATGCACAATTTGAACAGAATATTAATAGGTTTTTAATTACTATAGTTATAATTAAAATAAAATGGTCGTGGACAAATAAAATAGGACTTTGGCACACAAGAAAATCCCAACACACATCCCCAAAGAATAAGCAGGCAAATGCGCGAATAACATACACAAATTTATTTTTTTTTTAAAATTTGAATTACATTTAGACATGAATTAATAAGATCATTTCAATACTATTTAAACCTTAACATGATTTATGAACGGAATTTAGATATTAAACATAAATTAGAAACTTGGCATGCAGAGGTGAGTAAAAAGACACACACCATACCCAAGAGGGTAAACAAGGCAGATCGAAAGGGCACAATAGATTATGTTAACGGGAGTGTGTGCCGTACTCGTTTATAACGTGTGCCACACAGGACAAAATCGTGTATACGAAATTAAAGCGAACTATGCATTGATTTTGAGAGATAAAAAATGGACACACAACAGCAAATGAATTTCATTCAACTGTACGTAAAATTGGATACATAAAATATGCTAACACAAGCCTAATAAAATGTAAGATTAGTTTACTGTAAGTTGGGATACCTAATGTATCATAATATTAATAATAATAATAATAATAATAAAAATAATAATAATAATAATTTTTATGTATATCTTTGTTGAGATGTTAAGAATTAAGATGGTGTATTGATAGATGTACGAAAAACAAGCCTTCCAAATTAAAACACACGATTAAATTGACAACAATACCCCATCATCTATTTTTTTTTTTTAGTACTACTGACTCGGTTACAATACCCAATCATCTTAATTCAACTACAGACATGCCTTTTTTAAACAATACCTAATTTAATATTACAATTAATCTACACCATTAATTCTTACTATCCAATGCACAATATTTATCCTCATCATCCTCTATATATATAGTCATGATCAGGTTTGGCCTGGTCATTAGGTGTAGCTGTGTAGCCTATTTTCAGCCATTAGATCATATCAACGCGCAATATATATATGTTAAAGAACACACAATTCTACGTACTAAAACGCACCAGAGGACCGATAAAACACACCATTCCACACAATATACCAAATGCGTCTATTCACTTAAAATTCATCAATATACTTAATAAAACACATCATTCTAGGTATTAAAATGTACCACAACGTGCCTCATGTCAGATTATAAGCATACACTATTTACACATATTAGAAAACATGTGCTAGTCTTCAAAAAAAAAAAATACATGTGCTAAAATATGCACCATTATACGTATTAAAATGCACCACACTTATTAAAAACACATGTGTTAAAATACACACCATTCAATGTATTAAAATGCACCAGACGACGTATTAAAACACACCATTCCACAACACAGTTACACATCATTCTACGTATGAAAATGCACCAACGGATAGATTAAAACACACCATTCCATAACACAGTTAATGCACCAACATACGTAATAAAACGCACCACAGCACGTATTCAAACGCACCACACTATGCACTAAAATGCACCATTCCAATTCACGTAATATAAATACTAAAATTACCATAATAACCCCACTTAAACATACTCGAATTTCAGTAAGATTAATGAAATTGGACGGTGTAAATTAGGCCGCATGACTGCACCGGAGCTCGCTGCTGCATTTGAACCAATATATATATATATATATACATACACACACATATATATATATATATATATATATATATATATATATAATGAGAACAAAATCCTCTTATAAATATTGATGATTGATCTCAACCACCCATCAGGGATCATCATAATTATATTTTTACTAAAAATTAATCTTTTAGTCCTATTACTATTAACTTATTAAGTTATTGTTAATTGGGATTCACTTGTTTAAAAACTATCAATTTGATTTCATAATTATTTAATTTTTCTGAATTTCAGTCTCTCTTATCAAATTGTTGACGAGAAGTAGCCCTAAAATTTTATTAGGTAAAATAATGAGGGCAATTTAATTTTTACTTCTTCTCTTTTCTGTCTTCTGCATTTTTCTTGCTCTGAAACTGCAAGTTCAGAAGTATCCGGTGTCATATATGTGTCTGCTAGCCTTTGCAAACACAGCCATGCAGCACCCTGGTTTGGAGTACCAGCCTAGTATCCATTAGAATAGAGGACCCTTTCTGCCACGCCATTGATCCAAAAGAATTAAACAGCCCTCTTTCATGGAATTTAAATATGGATAATGCTACGTACATAACCATCAAATCTCAGGGTTTAGCCATCAGATTACGTGGTTCTGAAGCAGACGCGCGCTCTCATTCTTTCTTAGCTTCTTTATAATTTCCTCAATTTCCCCTGAAACAACAATAATAATATCCTTTTTGTTTTGATAATCCTGATTATATTCATGAGGCTGTGATGATGATGTTTTCTTTCTTTCTCAGCAAATTTATTGGGCATGGGTCAATCTAACCTGTATCTTGTGTTGGAAAAATAGCATAAAATGACATTTTTAGTGGCTATTTTGTGGTACAAATATATGTGGGGTCCACTTTCGATTTGGGTCGGGTCAAAGTGGATTCGGGTTCTTCGTAGTTAGATGATGAAGAGATTGATATATAGGTGAATGAGAAATTGGTTCTCAAAGTTGACCCATTTGAAGTAAGCTTTTGTCCCACATTGGTTTGGGAAGTGGGTTTACACCACTATTTATACAAGAGCCTTTCTATAGCTTAGTGAATTGTATAGCATAGAGGTTTTCTCTTGCGCGTAGGGGGTGCAAATCAAATCCAGAAAAGGCTTGAACTCGTGTGTGCCGACACCTACGGGCACGATTATTGTCCGAAAAATTAATTCCAATTTTTAAATTTTGAATTAAATCTTCAACCCCTATATATTCGTTGGTGGAAGCAGCAGATTTACAACAGAATAGAGACACAAGACAGCACACACAACGATCGTTGGTGGAAGCAGCAGATTTACAACAGAATAGAGACACAAGACAGCACACACAACGAATTGTTTTCTCTCTCGAATCTCTCTCGAAACTCTGCTTCTACTCCTTTCTTCACACTGTGTTCATACCATTGCTCTAGTTCACTGGGTTCATTAGTTTGGGTGCTCAAAATGTGAATTGTAACACGTTTTATCCTGGGAAACCTAGGCTACAATGCTCCTAGCACTTTTGGGAGCTAGCAAATAAGGTTTTAAGGAAATGGTGCTTCGCTTGACTCGTGTTAACCCTTTCCAAATTATCCCTTTCGTTCTTATCATTGTTTTATCCCAGAAATATTATTTTCGTAGTAATATTTTCCAACTAGTTTCCCAACATCTTGGCAGGGCAAACATGCTACCCGGCTTTTGCTGTCATGGTTGCGTGGTCATATTCTGTAGTTCAGATCTGGATATTTTCAGAGCAAGAAATGGGGATGAAATAATAGAGAAGAAGTAAACGACTAAATTGTCTTTATTATTTTACCCATTAGAATTTTCTGGCTACTTCTTGTCGGCAATTTGAGAAGGACTAAAATTGAATAAAATTGAATAATTATGTAGTCAATTTGACCCTTTTTAAACTCTCTTTTAGTCCTCTTTGTGAGATTATTGAAGAAGTCAAAGAGTGGCAGGGAAGATTTAGGAGGATCAACTTCAAAATTATCTTCTGCGAGCAAAACATGGTGGCAAATTGCCTTGCGAGCATTGGTGCTCTCCAGGAGCAATATTGGAGCGAGCATAATCTTTCCCCTCTAGAGTTGGCGGATATGATGGGAGAGTCCACATCGTGAGGAGGGGTTCCTACTAAGTTGTTCAGCCTGGGGTCTCCCCTTGCCTTTTGATAAAAAAAAAAAAAAAAAAGACCGGTTTTAAACTCGTGGACCCTAATTAACAATATCTTAATAGTCACCAAAAGTGGAATTTTCTCTTATATTTTATTTATAATTTAATGTGTAGAAAAGATGTACGAAATATAAAGGTATTTCTACAAGTATCAAAGAAGATTATTTTTATCGAACAAAATATAAAACATGATATTTATAGTATTAAACGTTTTAGGCTAAAGTGTCATTTCGCACCATGAACTATATTGGATTATTCATGCCGCACCTTGAACTTTCATAACGTCCATTTCGATACACAAACCATTAATTTTTTTTTCATCTAGCATTTTTCACAGGTTACCAGGTTACTAAGATGACATGACACAAGTAATTAGTTTATGTAGATCTTCTTTTTAAGTCAACCCAAAATTTTTAAGTAAACCCCAAAAATCAACACCTCACTCTGCCCCTCCCCCGTGCCTTCAGCCGGACCAGTGCTCACTAGACCAAATCATCACAACCCCTCCACAACAAATCATCACAGCCCCTCCACAATCCACTCTCCTCCCCTCCCTTGCGGCAGCGTGCGCCGAGCCCACCGACGACCTACCTATGGGTGACCACGCTTCGTTCTTCACGGTTCCAAAGTTATACAAACCGTACCAGAACTGGAACCTTTTATTCCGATTCCAATTCAACCGGAATTTTTTTTTAGTATATATAATTATATATAATATGTTTTGTTATTACAAAAACCATATTATATATTTATTATTATAAAATTTTTTATATATATATTTAGCTACTTCTAGTAGCTAAATGCCTAAATATAAGATTTTTTTTTTATTATTATTTTACTGTTTCGGTACCCGTTGTTGGGCTGGAAAAGGTTTAGAAGAAAATTAAAAAAAATCAAAAAAAAAAAGAAGAAGGAAACAAAAAAAAAAATAAAATAGTCAAAAGTCAGCATAGATTACCTATAACTTGTAGGTAACCTGTAAAAAATGTTAGATGAGAAAAAATTAATGATTTGTATATCTAAATGGTTTGTGTAAAAAATCAATATAGTTCATGGTGCGGGATGAAACTTTAGCCAATGTTTTAATATCATACTTGGGTACATATGGCTTCCCATCGTTATATCATGGTCCATCATGCATGCACATTGTGGATCCTATTTAAATTATTTATCTGTAATTAATTGGCCCTATTTGGTAAATAATTGGTCTATCAGCCAATTTTGACCTATTTGACCATTATTAGTTGTTTGACTTGGTTAAAAAATTAATATAAGTGTTTGGTTAATAAGCTTTTTGTAACTCCAAAATACTAAATTTCAAAAGGCTACTCAAAGCAGCCTTTTGAGAAAAGAAATTATGCTAAACAGCTATCAGCTAACAGTTAATTTACCAAATACTTTTTTACAATTAGCTAATATTATCAATTAATTATACATTCTAACCCAATCAGCTAACAACCATTTACCAAACATGGCCATTATGTATGTTTAGTTAATAAAATATATATGTATATGTTGTAATTAATATATTATTATGTGCTTTCACTTTATTTATAAGTACATAATTTATTAATGGAATAAGGTTCAAATTGGCAATTGAACGAAACCTGAAAGTGCAATTCAGCCACTAAACGAAAAAAAGTGCAATTAGACCACTCAGCACTCCAAATGTATGCAATATCACCTGATAGCAGGTTAACACTCCATCTAGCAGGTTGCATGTTGACATGGACGTTGACTTGACATATTTTTAAATTTTCTTTTCATTTCTTTTTTATTTTATTTTTGAAAACCCTTTTCTAGCATAAAATTTGGTGCAGTATATATTCAGTTTTTTTTAAAGATATATATTTAGTTTATAATTTATATAATAATTAAGATGTTAATAAATAGAATGAAACATGATCCCCTTGACATTGCACTATTTTGGAGCTAAATTAAGGAAAACGGTGGACCAAACACTACTTTGGTGCTAAAACCTCTCTTCACAGTGCACTTCATATCATTACAATTTGCAAAAAATATGTTGCAGTACCTAGTTCTTTTGTATGAACATATACACCCTTCAAATATTTTTTCAGCGAACCAAATGAGCTGTAAGAAATTGAAACTGCAAATTGATGAAGCTACGAACTGATAAACATCAATCTGATGAAACCCCAAAGCAACAACGAACCAAATAGGAATTTCAGACGTGATTTGAGAATTTTACAGTTGATTTGGGGATTTATGATTGAAGCTTTTTTTTTTTTTTTTAACAAATGATTGAAGCTTAGTTTGCCTAATTAGCCTAGTACATGGTAGAAGAAAGAGTAAAGAAAGAAAGGAAAGGTCCATGTGTGTACTGCAACAAATTTTATGCAAGAAAATAGTTTAATTGCACTTTTTTTTTTTTTTCGTTCAATGGCCAAATTGCACTTTTACATTTCGTTCAATGACCAATTTAAACATTATTCTTTTATTAATTAAAGATACATAATACGTTAAATACAAGTATATAATTGGGATTAGGATCGACCACGCGTTTGGTGAACCCGGGTACATGATATAATTTGTGTATGACATTATTGTAATTAAATTGTGAATTTATGTCTACATATTTGGCTTTCTTGCAGAAAATTTATTAGTAAATTGAAGGGAAAATTGCATCTTTGGTCCCTGAGCTTTAAGCAAGTTCCGACTCAGTCCCTGAGTTATGGCCGTATCCGAGTTTAGTCCCTCAGTTATGAACGAAGTGGCGCATTTGGTCCCTGGCCGTTAAAACTAACGGAAAAATTAAAAAATAGTTAAAATTTGAAGGGTAAAATAGGAAATTCACATTTTATTATCCTTCTTATATCAAAATCACTTTTATAACATTATTTTTCACTTCTTAGCCTCTTATTTTCAATATTTTTCAATTCTAAAAGCATTTCAATAACTTTAGTATGACTTGTTAGGAGTCTAGCTCTCGTATAACAAACTTAAGACCTAGTACAATCAAAGAAACACTTGATCATTGTTTTTAAGCATCTGAAAACACTATCCTAATAATTTTTGGTTTCCTTTACTAAGCAACAAAGGTATCAAACTAGAACTTCTGAGATACAAAATAATTTCAAATTTCTCAGGTTGCTTTTATGAGAATTTCACCAAAAGAATAACTTGAGATTTTTAGTATGTAAAAAATATTTTGTATGCAATAGTTTAGTCAATTGTCATTTTTTGAAGTTACAAAAGTTTTAAAAAATTTTATAATTGATTCTTAGGTTCCTCTTTCATTACTCTGGTTTTAAGAAAACAGGGTTTTGTATCTCAAAAAGTTCTAGTTTGATTACCTTTGTTGCTTAGTAAAGAAAATCGAAAATTATTAGGATAGTGTTTTCAGATGCCTAAACACAATGATCAAGTGTTTCTTTGTTTGTACTAGGTTTTAAGTTTGTTATACGAGAGTCAGGCTCCTAACAAGTCATACTAAAATTATTGAAATGCTTTTAGAATTGAAAAATATTGAAAATAAGAGGCTAAGAAGTGAAAAATAATGTTATAAAAGTGATTTTGATATAAGAAGAAGAATAAAATGTGAATTTCCTATTTTACCCCTCAAATTTTAATTATTTTTAAATTTTTCCGTTAGTTTTAACGGCCAGGGACCAAATGCGCCACTTTGTTCATAACTGGGGGACTAAACTCGGATACGATCATAACTCAGGGACTGAGTCGGAACTTGGTTAAAGTTCAGGGACTAAAGATGCAATTTTTCCTAAATTGAATTAATAAATAACAAATGGCAATTCCGAGCAACCGAAGCGAAGATGACAGAATTCATTGTCCAAACTCAGAAAGCTGAAAAAACCACAAACACAATGAATGATGCAATAAACACCGCATAAGACAAAGGTGATATTAGAATGGACCACTCAACCTCCAAATAGTATATGACAAAACAATCGATTTTTTTTTATTTTTTTTTTTTGAATGCACAAAACAATCGATTTTGTTGTCCCATCAATCAATCATATATGTCTGTTCTATATATGTATATAATGAAAGAAAAGAAGCATTTTAGATATTACGTGATTGAAAAAAAAAAAACAAAATCTTTCTCTATAATCTATACATAATAATCAGTGTTTTATCCGTATGACAAATAAAATAAATTATGTTATTATAAATTTAAATAAAAAATTTAATAAATGAAAAGATGTTAAAATGTACAGTATAATAATATAATTGAAATTTCATATATTTGATAAATTATCTATTTTCATAGTATATAAAATTAAAATTAAATCCTGTATGGTTAATATAGTCCTTAATAATGTATATGTTTAAATAAATTTATAGAGAAAATTTACACATTTAAATTGATTTATCCTAATTATATGTGTGTGTGTGTCTATATATATATATATAATAAAAATAAAAAATCCAACAATATAAAAAAAATTAAGGGGTGTATTCAATCGTAACTTTTGTAAATTTTTAAAAACTTTTAGAATGATAGATTTTAATAAACTTTTATTGACTTTCATAGAGTCATGAATACACCCCCCAAAGAGAATTATATTTAAAATAAAAAAATAGTAAATTTTAAGTTTTTATGAGTAAATTTAAACTCTAATAGGACGCATTTCTTTATATAATTGTATAATATACTCCGTATTGTTTTGCGTACAATTTTTATTAATATGTATTTAGGCAAATTTCATAATATAATTTTTCTATTTATAATTTATATTGTTAGATTTATAATTAAGATAATTATATTTAGAAATTAATAAAATTAGTATTTTATTTTTGTACGATTAATACAGTTCATAAGTATATGTATGTATTTAAGCTAATTTCTAATTGTTTTGAATAGACATATAGTTAATTTTTATAATTTTATTTCTTTAATTATATTTCATATTTTATTAATTATAATTAATAGAATTGCATTTACAAATTAAAAGAATTTAACTTATAAATTTGTATGGATTAAAGTAGTGCTACCTATATTACGTAGGCAGTTTTTTAAATATTTATGAATTTTTTAAATTATGAGTATTAGTTTAGGCTGATTTAAAAATAAATTTTCTTAATGAGTAACCACGGTAATAATTAATGTGTATAATTATAGCAGTAATTACAATTCTATAAAAAAAAGCGTACATATTTTCATATTTGATGAAGAGCATTTTTGAGTGAGTACAGTTTTGTGTGAGATGGTACCTTCACACTGGATATCACTAAATACCATTCTCAAAGGATTAGCGATAGGAGTCAAGCTTTTATCTCTTAAGCACAAGGTATTAAATCCTATATTGGAAATCTAGTCCAAAGCAAAGGATTTATGAGATCAAGAAAGAAAACAACTAGCAAATGGATTGGATAACAATAAAAGGGAAGACGAAGAGAAGTACGAACTTTGATTGGGACAAGCTAAGAAACATAACTGAATCGGGAAAAGGAAAATAGTCAATTCAATAAATAATGGATGTCATATAAAAAGTAGAAAGTTTTTCTCAAGGTCATTCCACACTCTTAGAACAATTAAGGATATTCTCATAACTCAAGAGTGTCTAAGAGACATTTCATCAAACACTTGGTGTCCTAGACATCATAAACTCCCCTTTTCTCAAAGGTGAAGCATGGTTGACCAACCCCTTGAGCCTAGATTAGGTAATCACTTCTTAATCGGGACTCAATCGTGTTGATCAACCTCATCCAAATCAAGTCTCATCTCCCCTACTCAACCAATCCAAGATCACATCTCAAAAATCCTAATCTACATCTGATGTGGGCACGGGAATCAATAAAATTGGTTGTTGAAATATTTTAGAATTAATTTTATTATTTACTTAGAATAATTAAATTAATTAGGATAACTAGTTAAGAATTATTGTAGATTTAGTTTGTTAGGCTTATTTTAATTTTCATATTTATCTTAGTTTGTTGGTTAGGATTAGTTTATCCTATATTTAATAATTATCTCATTTATGTGGTTGTAATCAGCTTGTTAATGGCTATTTAAGGCCATTGCAAGCCTAATGAAATATAGATTGAGATGAATTTTTGAATTAGAAAACTGAATGTTTTCTGGAACTCGGTATGAGTTCGGCCATTGAGTTAATCATGGCAAACCTGACTTATCAAGGAAGTTACCAACCTTGTGACTTCATCTTGGTTTTTATCGCTCTATAGCCGAGCGTGGCAAACCACTATAATCAAAACCCAAAAACAACCATTTACTCGACCTAATTAAACCTACAAATTGATCACACCAAGCCTAATAAATCATTATAAAAAATTCCCTTTTAAGGGTGTGTTTGGAAAGCAGGAAAATGACTTCTGGAAAATGTTTTCTGGAAAATGAGTCATTTTCCGAAAAATGAGTTCATTTTCGGTGTTTGGATGTACTCTGAAAAACTGTCCGTGTGTGTTTGGTTCATTTTCCGGAAAATGAGTGGAAAATGAGTAGAAATGTATAATTATATATTTTTATTATTCTATTTAAAATATAAAAATATATAAACTAATAATATTTATTAGAAATAATTTTTTTTTTTTTACAAAAAAAGGTTCCATGAAGCCATTTTCCGTTTCCGGAAAATGACTTCCGGATTTTTTGTCCGGAAGTCATTTTCCGGAAAAATGAGCTCATTTTCCATGGTCAACGGAAAATGTTTTCCGTTGACCACATTTTCCGGATGTTGCCAAACACCAAAAGCCCGGAAAATGATTTCCGGAAATCATTTTCCGGGTTACCAAACACACCCTAAATTAGAGTGTGAAGAACAGATCGGGCCAACTAGATTCGCATCAACATCCCTAACCCCCTCCTAAGGGATCTACTCATACATGCTTAAGATAGAGATTACGATAGATTCAATATCAAAAACACAATCCATAGCAATCACAAGTAATAGATCAAGATATTCAAAGTAATAAGTAAAGTTTCAAAGAAATGATATAGGAATGAACTTATCTATATTGAGATTTGAGACGAAATTGGAAATCAAACTCTTCAATCTTTGATCAAATGTAGTAGTTTAAATTGAATCTAAGTAATTCTTATAATTGAAAATGGAATTGATACGAAATTTGTATCTATAAAGGTTGGGAAATATAAAAGGAAAAAGGTCTCAAAAAGTAGTATAGGAAGTCTCTAAAAGAAAACTAAAAGATCCTCTTAAAATTTGGTCTCCTCCCTTTTATACTAATTCGGGTGGAAAGTGAATTAAAAATTTAGTTTTTCTTTTTCTTTTTTTCGTCCTCTAGGGATGGACTCTATGGCATGATCTTTGAAGGAGCAAGACTAGGCACAGGTTAAAGAAACTAGCGAAAGCTGCGCAATGATCAATTTCAGGGGACCAAACAACAACCACAAATAAGTATTCAAAATGGAAATGAAGGATTTGGGGTAGGAAACACGTGATTCTAATGCCATGCCTAAGGATTAAGGGGAGACAAAACACAACTTCATGTTTCAAGATCACCAACACCAATTCGAAGATTACAAGCCAGTTTTGTGGCCAGAGTAAGCCCGAATTACAGACATGAATTGCCAAAGAAATCTAAATACCTAAATTCCATACTTTCATAGAAGAACGAATGGGGTGTAAGAATAATACCCATAACTGTACTAACCTCCAGCCATAATTGTCCTTTAGATTGCCTGTGTATGCTGTCGATTGTGTGTAGTGGTAGATTCCTGCAGAGTGTCTCCCACTTGTTCTCAGGTTCAAAATAGATGGTGTATGTGTTGTAGTCTGTAACCTGAGCAGTTGGGGACCTATCCCTTTTATACCTATAGAATCATCAATATAGGTCATGTAACCGTTTCCGTTACATGGCACCACATAATGGCTATTGAAAGCCATCATTACTTGCACCATTCAAAATTTCATTTATAGAAATGTTACATTCTCCCACTTGGTGCAAGTACAAACTCAAAGAAAACAAAGAAACATGAATTATAGAGATACATCCTCTTAATGTGAGTAGCATCTATTATAATCACAATGTAACTTGTTCTCTAAGCATTTTTTGTGGTAAACAAAACTTAATGGATAAACCTTATGTTTATTCCAGGTCCAAATATATATTTTCTCAACAAAATGTGTGCACAATACGATAACGAGAAAATATCTGAATGCTTTAAGAATTTCATATAACAATAACTGTATGTATACAAATTTTACAACGTGGGCGCAAGTCCCATTTTCTCAACAAAATCCCTAAACTTGAATGGTGGCATGCCTTTAGTCAGGGGATCAGCAATCATCAACTCAGTGCTTATGTGCTCAGATCAATGACCACTTTCTTATCTTTAACACGCTCCCTTATGGCTAAGTACTTGGTGTCGATATGCTTGCTTCGACTCCCACTCTTATTGTTCTTAGTCAGGAAAACCGCAGCTGAGTTGTCACAATAAACCTTTAACGGCTTAGAAATAGAATCCATAATTCTAAGCCCTGAAATGAAATTCTTAAGCCATACACCTTGAGATGTAGCCTCAAAACAAGAAACGAACTCGGCTTCCATGGTTGAAGTGGTGACAAGAGTTTGTTTAACACTTCTCCATGAAATAGCTCCACCGGCCATAATGAAAATGTTTCCCGAAGTTGATTTCCGAGAATCAACGCAACCGGCAAAGTCCGCGTCAGAGTACCCAACAATGTCCAAAGTGTTCATCTTCCTGAACACAAGCTTATAATCCATGGTACCTTTGAGATACCTCAAAACCTTCTTTGCAGCTCTCCAGTGGTCTAAACCCGAATCACATTGATATCGTCCCAGCATTCCAACAGCAAAGGCGATGTCCGGCCTAGTACGGACTTGAACATACCCTAGACAGCCGACAACCGAAGCATAGGGAATATTCTTCATGGATTCTCTTTCAAAATTATTTTTTGGACACTGGTCCAAACTGAATTTATCACCACTCACGATAGGAGCTGGACTAGGTGAACAATCCTTCATCCGAAATCTTTCTAAGACTTTGTTGATAAAGGTTTCTTGCGATAGTCCCAGAATGCCCCGAGATCTATCCCTATGGATCTTTATGCCAATGACATAAGATGTCTCGCCCATATCTTTCATATCAAAGTTCTTATAAAGGAATTGCTTAACCTCGTGCAGCATTCCCTTATCATTTGATGCAAGCAAAATATCATCCACATATAAAACAAGAAAACAAATTTTACTCCCACTTGTCTTCTGGTATATACAATGATCTAGGATACTTTCAACAAAATCATATGATGAAATGACTCCGTCAAACTTGATATACCATTGGCGGGAGCCGGGAGGCTTGTTTTAAACCATAAATGGACTTTTTGAGCTTGCAAACCAAATGATTGCCTTCACTAGAAGAAAATCCTTTAGGTTGTTTCATATAAACCACCTCTTCTAGATCACCATTTAGGAATGCCATTTTCACATCCATTTGTTGGAAGAAGTTGATATCAAAAGTTTGGTGGATGATTTTGCATCTAAATGTGCACGACGCATGTCACTTTTTAAATGAAATTTAGATGTATTTTTTATACAATATTTATATTTTGAATTTTTTACATAACTTTTTGAACAACTATTATTTATATATAAAAATAATTAAAGCATGTGCTCCATCTCAACTAAAAGCCTAAGCTGATAGTTGGACTGCACATATTATATTTATGTTCACAAAAATTACTTGAAAAAATAGACCCAATTTAAGATATTGCACAGGATCCCAATTTTTATTGGAACAACCCTAGTCAAATGTAGGACAAAACAACTATCTCTCTCATTGTAGTTATGTCTTCCCGAAAGGCTACACACACAAGAAGATATCAACTATGATTGGAAGTTCTTGATCCTTTCTATTGTTTCTGCAACTATGATGTTAGGTTATTTGTAATTTATGTATGGTTAAGTTTATGCTAAATTATATTTATATCTAAAATATACTAATCAATTTTTTTCTTCGCAATGCTACTATTATCTGATTTACCTTTACTATGTTTATAATTAATGAGTCTCAATAATCTACTGTGACTTATATAATTGATTATTAGTTGGAAATATTTAATTTGGACCTTTCAAGTCTACATCAATATAATTCTGCAACGTATACGCAATTGGGATTCTTTTGTCGATGGTCACCCTTCACCAAATCTGCACATGTGCACACATCTTGTATAGATTCTGTTTTGACTAATATGTTTTGTATTTATTACATTACACCGAACCTTCCATCACAAAATAAGAACACATTTTAATTAGAAAGTATATTAATAAAAAATTATTTCAAATAATATTTAAAACTTATTCCTCCCTATAATACGTAATACTTTTAAATCAAATTATAAAATTATGGGTTGAAGAGTTACTTGTGAGAAAAACTATAATACCTATAACGTTTTGCCTAATGTGCTCAGCATGTAAATGCAAATGCTGGTGTGCACAATGGATCTATCTAATTCAAGCATAATTCGCACACTATCGCTGTCGAGTTTTGAACTTTAGTGTTTTTCTTTCAAATACTATTTACTGAACCAGTAAGATAAGCTAGCTTGTACAGACATAATTTTTCTTTCTAATGAATGTAGATGGTGGGTTAATATATGTATTAAATTTTGAGATTATAATAGTTTTACGCAGGGCCGGTTTTTAGATTTTGGTGGCCCTGTTCTTGTAAATAAATGGGGCCCTTTTAAAAAGGAAAAATATGTGCAAAGGGCAAGATTCGAACTCCTGACCTCAAATATAAAAAACTATAAACATGTCTTTTTACCACTCCTCCATTGGAGTCTTTTAAAATTAATTTTTTTTAAAAAATTTTTAACTAGTTAGCATAGGTAAAAATTAAATATTGGGCCCTCTAAAATTTGAGGCCCTGTGCTGTTGGGCTGCTTGCACAGCCCAAAATCCGACCCTGGTTTTACGTTAAGGCTCTTATCTCTTGCATGTTAATTGTATGTGCAATACTTTAACGTTAGTATTAAAATATTAAAATAGGAATGAGTCAAAATTATGATATTATATTTTTAGTGTTGTTCAATTACATGTACGTCTTATGTATAGTTACGAGCCCTATATTCAAGGGTAACATGTGACTTTGTCTTCGGGACCTTTTTTGTCTTGTCTTTTTTATTTTATTTTATTTATTTATTTATTTATTTATTAGATGTGACGACATTTTCAAATTTCAATAGTTGACTCTCCCAATAGTTGATTGGGAACTTTTTGTGTTTCATTGATTGAGTACAGTACAGTACAATACGTCATTTTTGAAGTAAAAGGAGGTGAATTTATATATGCAGTCATGCTGGTTATTTGTTGCATTTATAATATACACTACAGTTGTTCGAAAAAAAAAAAAAAAAAAAAGAAGACACTACAAAAAATGTATTGAAATATTTACAATTTATCAACCGATTAAATATCCCAACATAAATAATTACAAATTTTATTGAATTATTTACAAAAATTTGTTGATAAGATACATAAATACACACACATTTATATATATATATATATATATATATATATATATATATATATATATATATATATATATATATATATATATATATATCGATTAAATGTGAGGCATCGCTTAAGTAAAAACTATGGCTTAATCCCATTCATTGATCAAATTCAAATCGATAGTCCAGAATGAAGATAATCTTTTTTTTAAAACACGCATCTATACTATTAATAAAAATAAATTTTTCAATTTTAAATTCACAACCAAAACACTCATATATTATTAAAGGTTTGCGTAATATTGTAAAATATGATAATACAATTACTATCGGTATTACAATTGCACATTAAAATATGGTAATACAACTACTAATACAATATATTCTTTCCTACTTTTCTTTTCGTAATACAATTCTAGATTAAAAAAAATATATATGTTAATTGATATCTATAATCTATCTACAATTTCAATAAGAGCCAATAAATTAAAGTTAGGGTTCTAGCTGGAAGAAAAAAATGTTTGTGGTAATTATTTACTTAAATAAATGGTCCATATTATTTTGATTTTAGTAATTTTTTATGACTTTCCTTTTTTACCCTCTATTATATTATTTTCTTCCCTTAAATAACCCCACATTTCGTTTGAGCTGGAGTCACTTCAAAACTATCAAATTTCTTTAATAGTTTCTCTATGTAGTGACTCTGAGTCAGCTTGTAATCGTGATCTCCTTTTATGACATTTACTCCAAGAATCACATCGGCTTCCCCCATGGCCTTCATGTTAGAGATTTTTTAGTTTCTTCAATTGCATTGAGGTTAGAACTAAAGATAAGCATATCATCTACATAGATACATATGAGTGCAATGCTATACTCAATCTCCTTCGAGTACAGACATGCATCCGACCTATTGATCGAGTAGCCTAAGTTTAACAGTGTTTTATGAAATTTTTCATACCACTGTTTCGGAGCTTGTTTAAGTTCATACAGAGATTTAATGAGTCTGCATACCTTTTTCTCTTGCCCTAGATCAATGCATCCAAGTGGTTGTTCCATGTAGATTTCTTCTTCCAGATCACTATTTAGGAAAGTTGTTTTCACGTCCATTTGATGGACTATCCACTTGTGAGATGAGGCTAAGGCAAACAGGGCGTATTGTGGCTATTTTGGTCATCGGTGAGTATGTACAGAAGTAGTCTTCACTAAACTTCTGTTTGTAACCCTTTGCCACTAGCGTTGCCTTGAATCTTTCGATTGACCCGTCTGGTCTCAGCTTTCTTTTGAAGATCCACTTGCACCCAATTGGTTTAGCCCCTGTGGGCGAATCAACTATCTCCCATGTGTGATTGGACTTTATAGAGTCTAATTCACTTTATATGGCTTCTTTCCAGAAGACATCATCAATTGAGCACATTTTTGCTCGACGGACTTGGGTTCCTCTTCTAAGATTAGCTGACATACAAACTGATCAGAAACTTCATTGACGTCATTCAAATCAGTCAAGAATATTATGAAATCTAACCCAAAGGTAGTTTCAGTTCCTTGCCTCTTACTCCACCTCGGTTGATCAGGAGCATTTTCAATCTGAGAGGTAAGAGGCAATGATAGCTCACGCCATTGAATACTATCGCATGTTTGCTTTAGTGGGAAAATGTGTTCGAAGAACTCTGCTTCCCGAGTTTCGCACATAGACATGGATTCTAGGTACATGAACCCGTATGCACCACTATTTTCTGCGTATCCAACAAATACTGCTTCTAAGGTTTTTGACCCAAGGTTGGGTCGTTTATAGGAGGGAAATCCTACCTTTGCTAAGCACCCCTACACTTTAAAGTATTGCAGGTTTGGGACATATCCTTTCCACATCTCATAAGGAGTTTTCTCATACCCTTTGTGAGGTACTCTACTTAG
The DNA here is from genome assembly GCA_003576665.1 of Ipomoea trifida. Taxonomy (NCBI): domain Eukaryota; kingdom Viridiplantae; phylum Streptophyta; class Magnoliopsida; order Solanales; family Convolvulaceae; genus Ipomoea; species Ipomoea trifida. The sequence goes on from CP025655.1 coordinate 8,651,993, forward strand.
AATATGATTAGCTGTAAGAGCAGCTTCTCCTCATAGGGAGATTGGAGCACCTGAGCTAATAAGAAGAGCGTCAATCATTTCTTTGAGAGTTCTATTGTTCCTCTCTGCTATGCCATTTTGCTGCGGGGAGTAAGGCACAGTAACTTCATGAATAATTCCAGATTTTTCACAAAACGATTTAAAAGACATAGATTCATATTCACCACCTCTGTCAGATTGAAGTCTTTTTATTTTCTAATTAAGCTGATTCTCTACTTCAGTTTTAAAAATCCCAAACTTTCTGCTTTAATCTTAGTTCTTAGCAGATAGATTTTGCAAAACCGAGTAAAATCATCTATAAAGAAAATGTAATAACTCGCCTCTAGTTTCAGTGTTTTTGAAATCAGCTATATCAGTATGAATTAATTCTAGAGTATATGTAGTGTGATGTTTAGTATTGGAAGAAGGTTTTCTAGCAAACTTTGCTTCAACACATATTTCACATTGAGAAAGAGAATCACCTTGCAAGTGTAACAACATATTAATGTTCTTTAACCTGTTCATGCATTTGGTATTCACATGTCCTAATCTACTATGCCATACATTAAAAGACACAACAATATAAGCAGAAGCGCCAGAACCACTAGCAAGGATATTCATAAATGTCTCAATGTTTTTCGAAGTGTACGGAATGAGAGGCAACACAAACAGCCCCCCACGCAGATAACCCTTCCCCAGATACTCCCCTCTGCGAGTCATAATCATACGCTCAGACTCAAACACTAATTTGATCCCAGCCCTAACCAGCAAGGGCCCTGAGACCAAATTCCTCCACAGAGAGGGAACATACATCACATTACTCAAAAGCAAATACTTTCCAGAGTAAAGTTTGATCTCTACAGTACCTACACCTCTTACCTCAGACATACTGTCATTCCCCATGAACATTTTCTCTCCTTGGCCTTCAGCAATTGCTTGGAAAGTCTTGAAGCACATCTTGTTTGAGCAGAAATGTCGGGAAGCTCAAGTGTCCACTATCCACTCTTCATAGCCTTGCACGACATTTGCTTCCAGGGTCACCACCGTAGCCACCACCTCAGCATCTTCTAGTAGGTTGGCATGGTTTCTGGTCTCTTATTAAGAGTCTTTCTCATCACTTACTCCTTTCCGGTGGTAACATTGAGCTGAACGGTGTCCATGCTTCTAACAGACGAGCATCCGCCAGCTTTGCCTTGCTTCTGGCCTTTGTTGTTCTTGAATCGACCATTGTTGTTGTTCACTTTGAACCCTTTCTTCCAGTGCTTGCTATGGCCTCCACTTTCAGACTTTGACCTATGACCTTTCACACTAGTTTCAATCACATTAGTCTTTAAGTTTTCAGGGAAAGAAACAGACCTTTGCCTGAGGCGACAAGCCTCCTCTATGTTCAAGTAATTGACCAACTGCTCCCAGGTATAATGTTTGGACTCATGTTTCATCTTGTTTTGAAAGTCTACCCACGACTCAGGTAGCTTTCCAATCAACGCATAGGTCTGTAACACGGTACTTACCGGAATACCTTCTGACACCATATCAGCAACCAAGTTCTCATACTCATGAACCTGTTCAATGATTGGTTTCGTTTCCACCATCTTGAAGTTGAGTCCTCGACCAATTGCATACTTCCTGCGACCTGCATCATCCGCACCATACTTCTTTCGTAGCAAGTCCCAGATCTCCTTTGCGGACTTGTAACCAGCATACAGTTCTAGCAGAACATTACACATGAAGTGTAGGAAAATACCTCTAACCGTCTTGTTATCTTGTTCATGTTTAGAACGATCAGTCTGAGTTTTCTCGGGCGATGACGTCTTTGGATCCCGAGTCTTTGGATCCAGAGTTGCATCCAGGACCGTGATCTGAGCAGATGTTTAAGCTTGACCATCAGACTTTGATGGTGTTGTGTTGTACAAATTCATGTCATTGGAGGGATCAACAGTGAGGATGTAGTCAAGCTCAACGGCTTCAAAGTAAATGAGCATTTTTACAACCCACTTTCGATAATTGAGAGTTTAGACCATTGAGCGGTTCAATTTTCGACATATCAGTAGCAGACTTCGTCAGATAAGCCGACATTTTCTATTGGGAAATCGCTTTTAATTGTTAGGTTTCAGGTGTAGAAAATGTCGTAGATTAGAGTACGTTTGCTGTACGCTGGCTATGAAAGAAAGTAGGAAGAAATTACTGTGACGTGTGCGAGACACTGCCTTAAAAGGGATTTGCCGGGGACCAGTCGCTTTCGACTTGCTAACACAGGACAGCTACTAATTAATTCTCAATTAATTCGTACTCAAGGCGCTCAGACTAAGAGAGAATTGAAAGAGAAGAGAAGAGGAGAAGAATTGAATTGGATGCTCTGAATGCTCTGGGAAGGCAGGTATTTATAGCTTATGAAATAACAATCTTCCCAATTCCAGCCACAAGTTTGCGCAAAAAAACGCGGAGGTGGAGTTAGCTAGTGTAGGCCACAAACTGAAGAGTTTAATTCGGACTCCACAAATAATAATTCTGGTTGGGAAAAAACGTTGAAATCTCGAAAAAAAATAAAGGAACGGGGCACAAAAATTTTCACACCACACCTCGTATGCGTGCCGCGTGCGAACCGAGTGGGCGATTCCCCCTTCCTTTTCCCTCCATAATAATTCAAATGCTCCAATCAAGTTGATGTTAAAAAGGAGGGAAAAGTTTTCCTATAGAAGCAATGTGGGACAAGGCTTTTGCACTTTCTATTCCTTCTTGAATTGGAAAACTCCAACAAATATATATATTTGTTCCCAACAATTACAAGCGGATCAATTTTAAAACACGTAGTGATTTGAATCCATTTACTCTTCTTTTTTTTTTAAATACAACTGATTCTATTACATTGTAGTATCTATTCATACATACTTTCTCAACCTGTTGAAGCACAAAGAGTCAATACTCCCTCCACCGAGGTTCGATCTCATGACCTCCCATATGGGGGAGTCACTAAATAAAATAAAAAGAAATAATATAATAAATTAGAGTGGTCATCATTGGTGACCACTCCAATTGCCCCAAGAAGTGCGTGCGAGTGCGTACACGGCAAATTATTGTGTGGACCATGGTCCACATAGTGTTGTGCGGACCATAACAAAAGGTACATATTTAATAAATTAAATATACATTATTTGTGTACTGAATGTACATTATACAATATAATGTACATTCAGTACACAAATAATGTACATCCCCTGAATATAATGTACATTATTTTTATACTGAATGTACATTATTTGATAGTATAGTCCACACAACTGGTTGGACCATGATCCACGCAATAATGATTGGTGCATACATTTGGTGGGCTTCTTCTATGCAGAGCACACTGGTTTATTTTTTTTATTTTTTTATTTTAATTTCTTTCCTAAAAAAATCAAATGAGTAGTCCCCATTCTCTTTTCTTTGCCACATAATCATCTCTTTCTTACACATATGAGAAACCCCACTAAATTAAAGGTGCTCTAATAAAATTGATTATAATAAAAGTAATAAACGGTGCCTAATGCGTCCAAATAATAAAGTAGGGTTGTATGTGCACGTGCATGCATGGAATTGAATATCATTGAGACAAGAAATCTTACACGAATCTAATAATATGACAATATAATCCAACAATATATATATGCTAGCTACCAAATCCTTTTGACATAAACTACGTAATCAACATACCCACCACACGTAGACAAAATTGTACGTAATACACGACTCTAGTTAATTTTATTTGACTTTGTCTTTCTTCTTACCACTGATTGATCAATTTAACCTATTTAACAGGCAGGCTAGATTTGTATGGAAAATTAGACCATGATCCACTATTATTATAGCACTGTAAATTAATTAAAAAGTATCATTAATTGATGGGGTATGCAATCACGGAATTATTTTATTGCAATGGTCTTGGTCAAATATGGGGATTCATCTTTTTTTATGAGGTTTTGGCCCAAGAATAATAGGAGTCTTGTTGAGCAAGGAAAGCATGGTGGCCCAAAAAGGTAGAGGAGAAAGGAGGTATGGTGGCCCATTGGAAGAGGGGGCATGGCTAGTAGGGATGGCAATGTGCCTCGTCCCCGACGAGGACAGAGACGGGGATGGAAAAATTTTGATGGGGATCGGGGACATGGACGGGAAATTTTTGGAATTTTTCGCCCGGGATGGGGATACCCCTCCCCGCCCCGCCCCATCCCCGAATAATTAATATATATATTTACAATCAAATGAGACAGTACCGTCCCGTGAGACGGTGAGACACAACGTGAGTGCACACAGTTTACTACGCGGATGCACACAACTAAGAGTGTGTGCACTTAGCCCAACATGAGTGCACACAGTTTAGGGTGTGTGCATTCGTAAAGTAGACTGCGTGCACTCACGTTGTGTCTCACCGTTTCACGGGAAGGTGTTGTCTCATATGAAATCAACCTTTTATATATATATATATATATATATATATATATATATATATATATATATATATATTATTTTAGTTATTATATAGAATATAGAATATAGATTTAGTATGTTTTTGTGTATTACAGATTTAGGGATAAGTATGTAGTTGTGTGCATATATCCACAGTATACAGTATGCTGGATTAATATATTATACAGTATGTTTTTGTGTATTATAGATTTATAGTATACATTATGCTAGATTATACAGTATGTATTTGTGTATGCTAAATGAAAGGGAAGGGGAAATGTTAATAATCATATCACTAATACCTTTATAGGAGTTGACCTAATAGTATACAGTATGCTAGATTAATTTTTTATAGTATGCTAGATTAATTGTTTTTTTAAAAGAAATTGTACTAAAATAACACTTTGACTATTCCCCGTCCCCGCCAAATTCCCCGCGAGGACGGAAACGGGGACGAGGGTGGGTCGGGGTGGCGGGGACCGGGACTGGGAGTATACTCCCCGCCCCGCCCCGTTGCCATTCCTAATGGGTAGCCACTATGGGGGGCAAACCTGGGGCCAGCCGGCCGTGACCTAACTAGGGTGGGCAACCCAGCAGATTCCCAGCAAGGCAAGTGAGTAGCTTGGGTAAGGAAGGAAACAAAATATCAAGGCTTGCAAGGCAAGAATCAATCCCGAGACCTCTATCATGGAGTCACAAACCCCAACCCACCAAGTTACTCTATGTCTTGTGTAGGATAGTGTGACAACCTATACTTATTCAGATTTTGGTACGTACTAGCAATATAGTAGCGGGACCATGCTCATTGGCCTCCTCGGCTCACGGCATGGGCAGCTAGGGCTGAGCGCACCCCTTGAGGGTTGGCGGCGCCCCTTCTAGCGAGAGGGCGTGATGGTGAATGCATACATCTTCGTCCATACGCAGGCAACATCGATAGGGTAGTGATTTACCAATGTAGGCCGGCAAGGTTAGTCCACCAAATTCCCTAGGCCACAGCATGGGAGACGTGGGTGGAGACATTGAAACATAGCATGGGAGTATGTATGTGGATGGTATAGGCATGAAGGGAAAATAATCATCGGACACTTAGCAGCCAATGAAGGGGTCTTCCATGCTATAAATAAATAAGCAGCCATGCCTCCCTGGCTCCCTCTTAGGGACATCATTGTCTGAGCTCTACAAACCTCAAGGTTAGTGGTATCTTGTTTGAAATTTCAACCCATTCACCTCGTTTCGACTCCTTGTAACATATTATTATATTTCTTGTCCACCACTTGGGCTTTAATATTTATTGCTTATTTGTTTAATCTTTAATGAAAGTTTTTGTGTGATTTTCAAAAAAAAAAAAAATTAATGTGGTAGAGTCTCTTTATTAGTAACATTACCATGCTAACGGTGTAATAAGCTAAAGAAAGTTAATAATTACTGTGCACTTTTCTATTTTGGAATCCCACACCGTGCCTGTACATCAAAATTTTCCAATACAATATTCATTTAATTATTACTATTATTAACGTGATCGAGTCTATGACATGGTTGAGAGGCCCGTGTGTGTGTTTTTTTTTAACTGTTTAAGTATTTTTAATTTTTTTTATTACTAATTATAAATTATTAAATACTTTAATAATTAATATTAAAAAATTAAATATTAAATATTAACCTAAAAACATCTGGAGTTTGAACAATTTAAAGTTTATTTCGCTCAAAACGATGTCTTTTTTGGTGAAATAACTCTTTTTTTAAAAACAACAGCTAATCTGCCAACTAGACTATCTAGTCGGTGCCAAAAAGACCTAGTCAGCCACCTAGACCACCGATTATGGTGATACGCTAAGTGGCCTGCCAGCGCTTAGCCAGAATTTTTGCAACAATGGTCTTATTATAAACCAACATTAATAGCTACGTACTTTATTATGCTTTGGTAGGGGAGTTGAAACCAAAATATAGTAATGTTAACATGCTAAACAGGTCTAAGCCAAACAGAGTTAATAATTTTTTTCAAAAAAAAAAAAAACAGTTAATAATTAATGGGGGCTTTTCTATTTGGGATACTGCACGTTGCCTAAACATCAGAATTTCCCAACATAATATTCATTTCATTATCTAACATTAAACATAAAGGCATTGCATTTGAGCTGGTAAGTGCCTTACTAAATTTTACAGGAAACTTGAGTTCAAATTACAAAATACTGAAGGAGCCATTGAGAATTGCAGCAGGCTCAGACTTCTTTGTTAGCAGAAGACCTATAAACCCTACTTATATAGCAACAAGATTGATTGTTTCTTTGAGATGGTAATTGGAGGCCATGATTTCCAAACCAAGAAATACTTACAAGCCTCCACCCAAATTTCTTCCTAAAAAAAAGAAGTCGAGTCTCATAGAAAAGGGAGCGTCTCATACATTACTACCACGATCCCGACTGAAAACTGGCTTTGACAGCTGCGACCCTAAAGTTGGCGAAGCTGGACTGGAATGCTGAGGTGGAGGTGTTAGGGCATGCTTTTGTTGCCGGGTTCGTTCTAACAAGGGTGCCCTAGCTGGAACGTCCTCGCCTGACCCAAACTCGGTAGCTCCCTCGGGGTGAGACACTAGATCGGTCTTGTTAGGATGGTTCTTAGGATGCCCCCTGCCACAAGGGGAAGATGACGGGTTCACGACACTTTGATCAACAGCAGATTGGGATTCTGGTGGCTCGTGGCAGCTTCTCTCGAGTGTGTTTGTCTCTGTGAATGATGCATTACGTCCATTTGTTCGAGGAGACCTCATTGGAGCTTGACTCCTTCCCTTCCAAGCTGATGACCTATAACCTTTCGGCGGTTGATTCTGCAAAAGTTAACGCAGAAATCTAATATCAAACAACCGCCTTGCACAAGAAAAGAGTCAGTTTTGTTATAATTGTCTGCATTGGTATAATTGTCTGCATTGGAATGAAGGCCCGCATATTAGAGAACTACTTGGCTCATCATTATAAAAGAGTTTATTACCGAAATGGTCCCTCGACTATTGCTATAGTTAAGGGACCATTTCAGTAATTAATTTTTGACTGAAATGGTCCCCTGACTATAATGAAATTACCAATTTGGTCCTGATTTAACAGTTACCAAACGGTAAAATAAACGGAGGACCAAAATGGTTAAATTTTTCAAAGTCGAGGACTTAATTGGGCAAGAAAAATTATCGAGGACCAAATTGGTAATTTCGTAATAGTCAAGGGACCATTTCGGTAATAAACTCATTATAAAATTTTCGCATGGCCACTTCATCAAACTGTATAGCACAAGTATATACCATGTTTGGAAAGTAGGTTCCAGTTCCCCGTGGTTTGGGAATATCTTCTAAGCCGAAAGCCATACTGGGAATTGACAGAGGGTTTATTGCATAGAATGCTTGACTTGGAATGATACTGTTAGCACCCCCATGGAGAAAACCGTTCCTTTTAACCTGTAATGGCTGCTGAACTGCATCCCATGAATATGTTAAGTAAACTGAAGCGGGCGATGCAGGTATAGGGAAAGTGAGCATGTGCGAAGCATATTCATGGCACCATCGGCCATATTGCAGACAGCTGAAGTGATAGTTGAAGTCACCGCTAAGATCCAACAAAGAATTCAAAGGCTGCATACTTCTACCACCAGTAGCAAAAGGCCAGTCCGGTTTCGCGTGATGTGAGCCATTAGAGGAAGCAGGTGTTTTCGGGGACAAAGGGGCATCCTTTGTTACAGCAGGAATTGAAACCTGATGTTTATCGATCGAAAGATTCTTCTCCAGGCCCTTTCTTTCGTTAGCTCTTTGTTTTAACCCAGAAAAATGTTTCCTGTTGCAGCTGGCCTGCTCTGAGTTTCCCATTTTCGCCTCCCCGTTGCATGTGGGGCTAGAGAAGTGGTTGTGAGGTGGCATATCAACTACATAGGCGCCCCTATCATTACCCAAATGGGCAAAGCTGTGGAGATGACTGGGAAACTTAAGGTCTTGATTTATTGAACTAGCGAGTTCCATTGCATCTCCAAGAAGACGATAGTCCAATGCATTCCCCGCTCCATGCCAACCAGTCTCCAATGGCAGCTTCGATTGATATGCATCCATGGTGCTTTCTTGATCTCTATCTCCAATGTTGCATGATCCATTCGGGAAAACCTTGCAATCTCCACTCGTGCTCGTGAGATCACAGGATTTAAGCCTAGAATTGAGCTTCTCAACTTGAAATGAATTGATCTCTGAAACAGCATATGCAGAGCAGAAACTATTGTAGCCAGTTAGTGGGTTAAAATCTCGAACATCAGGCCTCTGCCCACTCCCATGCCGAACCAAAGTGTTTGAAAAGAATTTACGAAGTTCATCAACAGCATTTTTATCCTCGGACTGCAGAAGTATTCTCCCAAGCTTCCTAGCACCAAATGCAAAAGCACTCCGTATTCGATAGAAATTTCCTGTAAAATAAAGAATAGATGGAAATCGTTATGTGAACTTAAACACATAAATTCACAAACACTTACAATAATCGCGTGAAACACTTTGGACCTTTAACAACTATGATAGGATAGTTTGCAAAATAACTTGTTTTAGTATAGGAGTATGGGTTCTCTAGTCACACTGGATGTTCAATCTATGCTACCTTTATATGCCCTTAATATATACATATATATATATATATAGACAGAGACAAAGAGAGAGAGGGGGGGAGAGTAGCATTCAAATGAGAACTATGTCTCAGGTGAGAACATGAGAACTGCATGAGTGAACACAATCTACTACACGAATGCACCGCAACTACTCCAGGATCTCCACCGTTGGCATGTCTGGGAGTAGTTGTGGTGCATTCATATAGTAGTTTGCACGTCCTCACCTAAGGGTGGTTCTCAGGGGGGTGCACAAGCCTATATATATATATATTAGATTGACTATAGAGGAAAAGGAGAATGTCACTTCACAAACAGTTCCTAAAAACTCAATCAATCTTCTTGCACAAACAAAAACAGAAAATAAGATCAGAGAAATGAATTTGCTCACACCTCTGCTGACACTGCGTCCTAGATTATTATTTTCTTTGAGAGGATCAACTATGTTAAGATGCTTTGATGAAAATGTTCGAGAATTCAAGTCCATCCCTCTTGAAACTGAAAACATAACAGCACAATATCTGAGGAAATCATTGCTGAGCAGTAAACCACCACCATCACTTTCGGGCGCTTCAGCTGCAAAAGGTACAAGAAAATCATCTCGATTAAATCAAAAGAAGCGCAAATGAACCACTGCACTGCCCGTAGAAGTTACTTACCAACAATATTGGGTAAAGATGATACGCGAACCGGACCACTTAAACTAATACAATACTTTTCCCAATCAAACTTGCTAAAGTACTCCAGAAATCTGTATAGAACCTTAAAATTACAGTATCCTCAGTCATTAGGGGCACTGAAAGCGAAAACAACGTTGGATCTGAAAGTCCAAGGAAACTTACTGCTAAAGGACCATCTAATTTGGAGTGAAACAGATGAAAGATGTACAGAACCAGAGTCTCCAAAGCATAAGTTGATATCAAACCATGATACGCGCCAAGTATACGGCTTTCGTAATAACACCAGGCCTTGATCAATATAATGCTGCGCTTAAACAGATGATCTTTGCCAATGAGACGATCAACCTGTACCAACATGAACTGTGAGCATGAATTTCTAACATTACACGCATAAAGGAAATTCAATCACTTGTTAGTAGTTTACATAATAAAAAATTTCAATTTCAAAAAATTGATTTACCTGTTCGAGAAAGCACAAGGTACAAAGGCCACCTATTTGATTGAAGGAAATGTCAACAATAATATTTTGTACAATACATTTCACAAGCTTAACCTTCCATGACAAAGCAAAAGCATCAGTTAGCATTATCAGAATTTGAATATTTAACGTAAAAAGGCTACTCTAGTAGCTAAAAAGTATTGATTCAAAGACTAAACAATAAGAAAATAATTTACATCAATAAATGATTTCTTTCCATTAAAATAATTTGTTAAACTAACTAGCTAACTTTAATTACAACACTTATTTTGCATTAGTTGTAATTATATCAGGTAACACTAACACTCATATCAGGAAGTATTTAGTTTACGAAAAATAGCATCACACATAAATGACAATAAAAATGTTTCATTAAAGACTCAACTTTTATCGCTAATATTTAGAGAAAGATCACTACCTCAGCACGAATGAGTTGGACATCTGTTACTATGAACTCTGCACCCTTATTGTGTTCTTCTTCTTCAAGAAGAGATACCAAATCATTAGCCAAGGCATCCTCCATCATTGGACCACCAAAGATAGTCAAGTCGATGTCACCATCCGGAAGATAGGTCTTTAGGGGTACAGATCCATACGGGAATACCTGTTATTGATTCAAAAAGTGCATTCATAATGAATGATAATTTCAGTCTTCAGATAGCATGTATATTTTCAGTTTTCAACACTGTATATAATTTTTAAAAAAAATAGTTAAGGTAGTATTTCAGTTTTTTCAATTCTCCAACGGGAATGGTGTGTGCAAGATCTGAGCAAATGTGGTGCATGACATAGATTTTTGCCTTTTTGGATCCTACCTTTACACAATTACACTTTGATGAATAGGAAGAATGGTATCATTTCCGCTTGCCTAAAACAAAATTATTGATCATCTAGTCTTACATCTTTTTGAACACTATAAAAATTAAATGTTCTACACTGTCAACTTCTAGATATCCCGACTTACTTCTATACTCTTCAACACCAGTAAACTTCTAGAATAGTAGAATCCCTCAATTCTCATAGAAATAAAAATTTAAGGTATGATTATATGAACCAATCAGTCATGACAATTTTTACACTCAAAAGAATTTTGTAATGCCAAACTTTTCCAAAGGAAAGACAAAGGAAATAACAAACATCTATAGACGGTAAGAATCTGTTCTTATATTTCTTTCTTTTTTTGGAAAATAAACCCAAACTCCAATAATGACGAAGATCATGAAACAAAGCATCAAGAATGAAAGAAGGGAGTGCGAAACACCACTCCCTACACTCAGACCAATAGATGACTTCCCTTGAAATCAAATAGGTGACACAATTTGCTGAATGTTTAATAAAACAGAAATGAATATCGGGAAAACCCCTTGCAATCACTTTCACATCATCAACTATAATACCAAAAGCCGAAGCAGTAGAACTAGAGAATGGCATTAACAACATTCAAAGAATCTGTTCTTATATAGGAACTCATAATTGCTTTTAATGAATATCAATCTCCACTAAAACATACACTTCAAATTCAGTAATACAAGCCTTCCACATACTTGAGCTTTACTCTTTGGCCACATGATAATACAAATCTTTTGGTGACAAAGAAAATCCCAACATAGAATCAGGAATAGAAGCAAAGTAATAGAAATGTAAAATGTCTCAATGAGACCCCAACTAAAACAACCATCGCTGATTTCATCAAAAACATACAAGAAATCAAAGTTTTGCAACCTTCAACACTTTTTTGGTAATCTTTTCGCATAAAACCGCAAATTCCCAACTAAATGTGACTCAAAGCAACCAAACAAGCGGTACCAACTACACAAAATCGAATCATTTTTCCATTGCAAATCCAATTAAACATTTAATCACCGGAAAAGGTAAATAAATGAAAAGGGAACAACGGAAACATTGCAGAAAAAGGAAAGAAAAACACATGCAGAAATATTGAGTTGTTGAAGTCTAACCTCACAGCCAAGAGATCCTCGGACCAACCTCTGAACATAGTCGATGACCGCCCTTCTACGCTCCTCAGACACAGCAGTCGGTTGGACCTTCTGAAGAATGCATTGGGACACTTCCTCCGCCGTGGCCCACCGCTCCGCCCCGATACAAAACGGGTTCGGGCTCGCCGTCAACGTCAGTGACGGTACCAGCGTCACCGCTCTCCCTTCCACTGCAGGCTCGTCGAGAGGCTCTCTAAGATCACCCATGAAAGCCCCAAAAATTTTTTCACCTTAAACCACCGTCAAAAGATGAATTTAAAACAAACCAAAAAATAAATTTTAAAAAATTCACCCAGTCTGCGATTTCGATCAGATACAATTGAAAAAGGAAATGGTCAGAGAAAGGGTTTTGTTGGTGAAAATGTCGGATTAAAAATTCTTCAATTATATGTTTTCTCTGCGAAAAGGATTCGTCTTTTCTCTTTTGTTGTCAGTATTAATTTTTTTTTTCTTCGTCACTGTGAAAAAGAAAATGATAAGCAAAGGAACAATTTTTGGTGTTCTTCGAGTGTTTGGGGAGAGAAAATTTTAAGTGTTGTTTGGACGAGATGGGACTTTCTATTTATTTTTTATTTTTTAAATTTAAAAATGTATATTTAATGAGGGTTGAGACTTGAGACTGCCTTTCATTTCTTTTCTCGTTTTCAAACAATATTAATTACAGTATAATATTAAATATTCTTTCTTGGAACATTAGTATTAATTATAATACTATATATATTCTTTCATGGATTTTGATGTGCACTATGTAGAATGTAATTATGTTTTTGAATTTTGAATAACTTCTAGGAAGAACATTTATTAATTTCCATTTTTGACTCAAAGAACTAATTTCACTTTATGTTGTTACTTGAACTAGTATTTTCGCACGTGCGTTGCACGGAATGGATTTGTTATAACATTTTAAGAATATTTAGATCGATATACAATTATATAAATTATAACATCGAATATTATATAGCGTAATTGAGGAAATTAGTTTGATCGATTATGTTTCTGATATTTTTCTTGGTTGAATTAGAGTAATAATTGTCCAATTACTCGTGTGATACATGGATAAATTTTTTTATTATATATTTAAACAATAAAAATAAAGATGAAATTATAAAAAAAAATTCTAATATTGAATGTGTACATTTATTTTATTATAAGATTGTTAACCAAAATGGTCCTAATCAGGACTATTTTGGTTTGGACAATGAACTATTTTTTGGTAAAAATTGCATAGTTCGAGATGAAATTGAGCAAGTTTAGAAGTCGAGAACTAAAGTGGTGAAATCCTAATAGTCGAAGGATCAAACACCCATAAATTCTTAATTCTTTCTTGGAATTTGATGTATACTATATATGTTATATGTACTCCGCACTTACCTTCTCGAATTTTGAATGATTAATAGATTTTTTTTTTTCTTCTCAAAAAATAATAGATTTTTTTTTTTCCATTTTTTACTCAAGAACTAATTTCTTTTTTTGAAAACACTCCAGAACTAATTTCACTTTGAACCTAAATTAAAATTTCTATATTTACTTTATAGTTATTAATATGACTAAATTGTTATTTGACTTTTCAGATTAATCACTTTTAATATAAAATATATAAATCTATTTTGCTTTTACCAATTCAATATATCTTTCTACATGTGAAAGCATTTCAAATATTTCAAATTCAACGTGATAACTTTGAAAAAGTTAAGTATTTTTTTTAATCGAAAAAGTTAAGTATTAATTTTGATTAAATTTATAATAAAAAAATAAGTATTAGTATTCAAAAAAATAAGTATTAAGTGTGGTTAAATTAATAATTAAAAACTAAATGTAAAGTTTCAATGTAGAGTGCATTTATTTGATCCGCCAACGACTCTCTAAAATATTGTTGACTGAATTATGATCGAAATAATTAAAGTCATTTAATGGCCTAGTAAAAAATTTAAAAGTTGAACTTATTTTGCGCATACTTACCACTATTCACCCACATTATTGGTTTACATATGTTTTTAATCATTAGTCACATTAATAAGTTTTGTGTGATTAAAAAAATATTCGGCAAAAAAAAAATTAATGTAAATAAAAAGTTGGCATTATATAGCAAAAAGTAAAATAAAATAGTCTTATAGCAATGCTATGAACCATTTCTAGATGGTTTAAAGAGAATATAAACACATGACAAGTGTTGTTTAAAATAATTTTTAATTGGATTTTTAAAAAATAATTGTATTAACAATTTGAAAGAGAAAAGAAAAAGGAGGAATAGTAAAATTAGAAAAAAAAATTACATGAAAGTAATAATAATGTACAGGTTAGCGTTGTAGATAGTCGCACTAACATATTTAATGGGGCGTATTTAATTAATTAAGATTTTGTAGATTCTTTTTTTTGAAATAAGATTTTGTAGATTAAAAAAAAAAAAAAAAACTTGAAAAGTTTAACGGCATGCAATAATACCTAAAAAGAAAAGTCCACAAAATTTCAACACAATTAATTTTACCGTGAATCACGGCTTACCAAATTGTAAATACAAATAATCCAAAATTTCATTGGAAGTACAAGTATAACGTTTGCTCACAATTTACCAATTTATCCAACATATCATATGAATTATTCATCATTTATAAAATAACTAGTTCCTTTCAAAAAAAAAAAAAAAAAACTAGTTAAATGAAGCATGTTGCGCAACTAAATAAATGTCTAATGTTAAAAAGAAATTGTATAATTACATTATTAAAATGAATAAATAAATTAAAAACTAGTATAGTTTGACATACAATTGATAATTAAATTGTTCATTTTTTTTATATTATATATATATATATATATATATATATATATATATATATATATATATTTATATATATATTATATTCTAACAAAAATATTCGTATAATATATTAATTAAGAAAATTGAAATCATAATCAATAATAGTGAGCATTAAACAATTCAGATTGTCAAATATATGTAATTGCGTAATAAATTGTTCCATTTTGTTAAAACTCAAATAAATAGAAAAAAAAATATTATATTTGCTTTTAACCATCACAAGATTTTAGCTAAAAATTTTATATACACTAACACTATAAAAAATAATGCAATTAAAAGTACAATTAGAAAATAAATTTCTTAAAACACAAATATATATTTTTAAACTAACAACTCTCCTTACTGAAATGGCATAGGCAAAACTTAAAAAAAAAAAAAAAAAAAAAAAAAAAAAAAAAAAGAGGACAAAGATGAACATAATTTTAATTCCAATTAATTATAAATTATCAATGCAACCAATTAAATGAACATAGTTTTAATTCTAACTAATTATAACTTAACGGTGTTAAAAAAAAGTTTAATGATGAGGGATAACATTGAAAATTATTTGTATTAGTATAAGAAAGAGAGTATAAGGAACAAGTTACACTAACACAATTCTATTTCAATTCAGTTATAACTTTAATATTATTGACTTTTATTATATTTATATTATTATATATTTATATTTAGTAGATCTCTACTAAGAATGACGGGAAAGCACATGAATTGAGGGGAAGGCACATGAATTTAAGGCAGTCTAATTAATGTAATTGAGTAATTCTGAAAATTGAGAATTGTTAAGTGCTTCTGTTTTTATTTAATTTAATTTGTAAATAAGAGTATTGAATGTATATCTCATATTTATAAAATATCTTATGCATTGCAGTATAGTGCTTATATACTAGCGATTCACCAAATTTTATAAAGCAATGCATAAGATATTTTAACAAGCTAAAGCCAATCTTGACGGCAAATTATATTGTGTAACATGATCCACATTGCAATATGAATCTTAAATAAATATATATTTTTAATATATTATTGGAAGTACATTATTTGTGTACTGAAAATACATTATTTAGTTGTATACCAAATAATGTACATTCAACACTTAAATAATGTACCTTAAAAATGAGCATTTAGTGTATTAAAAACGTACCTTTAGTATAAAAAAAATGTACCTTATATCAATACTCCATATTATAAAGTGGACCAATGCATGATCTACGTTGTAAAGTGCACCATGATCCACATTAAAAGTTGGACTATAGTCCATGGTATAATGATTGAATCTAAATTGACTAAACCTATTGATGGTTTAGGTACAATGCCCAATAGCCCTAATGCTAATTATGGCCCAAAAGATAGATTAACCCAAATTATATCGTGGAACGAAGTTTATCTTGCCAATTGTTATACCATGAACTAGGGGTGTGCAGGATCTGACAAACTCGAACCACCCGACCGAACTGCGGTCCGAAAAGCCACATCTGAACCGAGCTTAACCTGAATCTTTAAAACCGAACCGATGCCTAAAACGACGTCGGTTAAGCGGTTTCGGGTAGGATGGTCCAAATACGCAACCGACCCGTCCGAATATCCGATTAAAATTAGGGTTAGGTTTTCTATGTGCTATACGACGTCGTTTAGGTATATATACATATATATATATATATATACATATATATATATATATACATACATATATATATACATACATATATATATACATACATATATATATACATACATATATATATATATACATATATATATATATATATATATATATATATATATATATATATATATATATATATATATATATATATATATACATATATATACATACATACATATATATATATATGTATACATATATATATATATATATATATATATATATATATAGATAGATAGATAAGGATTGATCCCTCATTTGCGTAGTCGCGATCCCTCATTCCCTCATTCTCTCTCAGTCTTCCTAGGGTTTTCTCAATTCTCTGAGACTTCTCTGAGTTCTCTCAATCGCGACCCCTCAGTCGCGAATCGCAATCCCTCATTCTCATTTTCTCAGTCTCTTACAGTGTTACTCTCTTCTCGTTCTCGACTTCTCTGAGAATCGGAGTTCTCTCGTTCTCTGATTCTGATTTCTAAAAGAATCTGAGACTCTAAGTTCTTGACTTCCACCCGGTGGCCGTTGGTGACTTGGTTCTGTTCAACTAGTGGAAGCCCGATGCCCTACTGGTGCCAGGTAGAGTGATGGACCGTTTGACTATTGGAGTGGTGATATCTGTGCTAGAAGCCCTTGTTCTCCGGGGTATTTGGGAGAAACGAAGTAGGTCTTCAAACCCTAGTTTAATAACTTTGATTTGTTAGCGATTATGTGATATTTTGTGATATTCTGGTGGGAGCACTGACTCATCGCATGTTTATTTCAAACCCTAGTTTAATAGAATTGATTTGTTAGCGATTTTGTGATATTCTGTGAATCTATGATATTCTGGTGGGAGCACTGACTCGTTGCATGTTTATTTCAAACCCTAGTTTAATATAATTGATTTTATGGTGGAAGCACTGACTATTTGCCTGTTTTATTTGGGAATTTTGCAATTTGCAAACCCTAGTTTGATAACTTAATCAGTCTCCCAATCTGAAATTGTAATCTCAATAATGATGGACTGGGAATGGAAAACAATAACTGTATATTAATATTACAGTCTCCGAATTTGAAATTGAAACCCTGAATCTGGATTTCCTTGTCTAGTACTCTAGTCAAGTACTCAAGTAATCAAGTTGATGGATGTATGCCCTTAAATGTAATCTCAATAAAAAAAATCTTAATAAATAAATTGTGTGTTCTTGGAAAATGATGACACAAAATGTGTATGATTCTGGGATATTATGTGTAATTGTAAGGATTATTCTGAATCTAGATTACTCAGTCTATTACTCTTGCAATTGAATCCTACTATGTGTACTAATACTATCCATGTTTTAGATGGACAATATCAGTATGCCTGGTAGTCAACCTCCCAATTCTTCAACTGAGGAACCTACAGTGGTGGAAGCCCAAACTGTTGAGGCTAATAATCAACAGAATGAGCAACCTCCTCCTGCAGTTTCTGAGAAGAAAAGGAAACAGGTTGATGCTAGATCTAGAGTATGGGATCATTTTGTGAGAATAAAAGACTGTAATGAAGTTACTATAAAAGGGAAGTGTGTTTTCTGTGCAAAAGTATATCAATGTGAGTCCAAGAAACATGGTACATCTTCCTTAAGAAACCATATGTTAAGCTGTTTTTAAAACCCTCACTCCAACGATACTAGGCAGTCTCTTTTAACCTTTCAAGCAGTTACTACCTCTGATTCATCTCAAACTAGTGTGGGAGAAATAGGGGCATGGGTATTTAACCAAGACTCAATTAGGAGGGCTCTTGTTGAAATGATAATCATAGATGAAATGCCTTTTAGATTTGTGGAGGGGATAGGTTTCAGGAGGTTCATTGCTATTGCATGCCCTAGGTTTATAGTTCCATCTAGATGGACTATAAGTAGGGACATCCTAGTGGTCTATGAAGATGAGAGACTGAAATTGAAGGCCTTTTAAGGGAAACCAGTCATAGGGTTAGTATTACTACTGATTCTTGGACATCAACCCAAAGGATTAACTACATGGTAGTGACTACCCATTTCATTGATTCAGAGTGGAAGCTTCATAAAAAAATCATAGCCTTTGTCCCTGTTACCTCTCACAAAGGGGAATATCTTGCAAAATCTCTAGAAACATGTTTGCTAAAATGGGGGCTTAGGAATGTTTTTAGTGTGATTGTGGATAATGCCTCATCTAATGACACTGCTATGGGGTTTCTTAAGAAAAAAATAGTGTCTTGGGGAACATCAATTGTGAAGGCTAAGTATATATTCACATGAGATGCATTGCCCATATCCTTAACTTGGTTGTTCAAGATGGCTTGAAGGAGTGTGATAGTTCTGTTAAAAAGTGAGGGAGGTTGTTAGATATGTTAGGAACTCACCTGCTAGGCTAAAGAAGTTCAGGGACTTGGCTGATTTGTTGGGAATTGAGCAAAGGTCTTCTTTGTGTATAGATGTTCCAACCAGATGGAACTCTACTTATTTGATGTTACAATCTTTTTTGACTTATCAAAAAGTCTTTGAATCTTGTGAAGAGTCTGATAGTTCTTTCAAATCTGACTTGGGTGATTTTGTGCCTGATTTTATGGACTGGGATTCTGTGGGCAGTTTGGTGCAGTTGTTGAAATGTTTTTATGATATGACAGTCTGAATTTTGAGATCTTTATATGTGGCAGCTAACACATTTTTCACTGAGATTTCTGATTTGTACTGTCTTTTAAATGGAATGGTAGAAGCTGGTGGAGTAGTGAGCTGTATGGGGAAAAATATGAAAGCAAAATTTGAAAAGTATTGGGGTGATATAGACAAGATGAATCTTATGATTTTCTTTGCAAACATTCTAGACCCCAGGGATAAATTAGAGTATTTGCCTACTCAAATTAATCATATGTATGGTGAGGAGAAAGGTAAACCATACTATGATAAAGTGCTTGCTGGTTTGAATGATTATTCTGTAAGTTGTAACCCTACTGGTCACTCTATTCCTGCTTCTTCTGTGTCTACTGCTATTGGTAGTGCTTCTTCTGTGAGTTCTGTGTCTGTTGGAAGGCCACAACATTTACTCAAGTCCCAAATTAAAAAACGGAGATTGGAATCTGGGGGTAAGAAAAAAACTGAACTAGATATCTACTTGAGTGAGGCAATAGTTAATGAGGAAAACTCCTTTGATATTCTGAGATGGTGGAAGATAAATGCTGAAAGGTTTCCCATTCTTTCTAAGCTTGATAGGGATGTCCTAGCTATTCCAATCTCAACTGTTGTCTCTGAGTCTGCCTTCAGTACATCTGGAGAGTATTGGATCCTTTTAGGAGTTCATTAACTCCAAAAATTGTGGAA
Organism: Ipomoea trifida; assembly: GCA_003576665.1. Lineage (NCBI taxonomy): Eukaryota > Viridiplantae > Streptophyta > Magnoliopsida > Solanales > Convolvulaceae > Ipomoea > Ipomoea trifida. Next base: position 8,672,015 of record CP025655.1, read on the forward strand.
ACTTTGGTGTGTACCTAGGATTGGCTTAGATTGCCCAATACTCCTCTATGTATTGAGGAAAATCTGGAAGAATTGGAGAGGTTTGAAAAAGGTAACTGTTTTACACTTCATTCCATTTAGTTGTTTTACAGTTTTCATATCCTTATTTTGCACTTAATAATTTACATTTCTTATTTTGCAGAGTTAAATGTTGATGGTGGAAGTGGAAGGAATTTTGGTTCTACACTGGCTACAATTCCTGTAATGTTATTTTTTAGCATTACTTGTGTCTCCAAATTAATTAATTGTCAATTTACTCAATTGCATTCTAAAATCTAATCTTAGTTGGTATTTTTTTAGGCCATGTTAACTATGTGTTATTAGTTGCTGGCTTGAATCCTTGATTGCACTGGTCCACTGTAAGTATGTAACTCTGTAACTGTAAGAGTGTAAGGCTTGGTAACTTTTTGTAAGTTGCTGCCTTATTTTAACTCTGTTACTTTATTCTGTTTGTCCCTTTTATTAGTTTATGTGGCAATGATGAAGCTTCCACCTATAATCTGAAAAGAAGGATTAAGTTGGCATGTTGCTCTATATTTATTGAAGCAATTTGCCCTTAATCCAAAATTGATAGGAAAAATGCTTACTGAGCCAAAATTCCAAGTATTAATTATACAATTGTGTTCTAATTCTTTTCAGTTTTCACTAACTTGTAAGTTGTAACAATTTACAGTAAGAAGAGTAGGGCTTTATGGATATAATTTAGGGTTGTGCACTTGTGCAGTAACTGTGGATATTTAGGGCTGTGCAATCAAGTATTCTGTATTCATCAAATATTCTAATCATCTATGATCTATTCATCTCTGTGATTCTGTGTGAATCTGGCAATCTGTTCTGTATTTAAATATTTTGTAACTATGTAACCCTTTTGCCAATTTCTCTTTTGGTCTGTAATAACTTGTAGTTAGAAACTTAGAATCAGTTAGTAACTTGGTACATAGTACTTAGGTCTTATTGTCTTAATGCTTAATCGTAAGACCTTGGTACTTAGTATTTACTATTTTGTATCTGTTTAGTGTTTACAAGTATAATAATTAGTATGATATTAATGTATATAATTACTTTGCCAGTAGTTTTGGTTAATTTTTAATTGTTTTTCACTTTTTTTTTGTTTGCATATATTTAATAACCGAACAAAGGTCGGATATCCTACCGAACCGAACCAACCCGAAATTAAAGAAAATCGATAGGGTATAGTAAAAAATATAATCGGATGGGATCTTAAAAAGGCCAATCCGATATCTGATCTGAGAAGGCAACCGTCCATCCGATCCCTCCGATGTTCAGCCCTATCATGAACTAGGATTTACCTTACATTGTGGACCCTAGTCCAAAGCAACATTCAAATTATGTACTTGTAGTTAACATATTATGCACCTTTAGTTAATAAATTATGTACATATTACAATTAAAATATTTTATACCTGCAATTAACATATTACAACTACTACAACTAACCTATACCATGCACCTATAGCTAATATATATATTATGTATCTTCAATTTATTTATATGTGCATAATTGGTTAACTAAAAGTATATAATATGTTAATGTAGGTACATAATTTGAATGCCATTTTGGACCAAGATAAAAAATGCAAGGTGAACCCTGGTCCAAAATGATGTCGGTTATTTTGAAAAGCAACTTTAGGTAGCTTTTCAAAAAGATATTAATTTAGATTAATTTTTAGGGAAAATGGTCAAATACACCCTCAAACTTTATTTGATGTGTCAATTAGGCCCTCAAACTTGTGAAAGTTGCAATTAGATACAAAAAAATATTAATTTAATGCAATAATACCCAAAAACCTAATAGTGACCAGCAATAGCAGGTGAATAATGTACCAAAACTTGAAGGCTTGAAACAGCCACCTTTATGAGTTTTATGTTAAGCTCAAGACAAAAACCTCCATTGTCGTCATCAATCCCACACTTGACAATGTTGTTTCTCAAGTTCTGCAACTCCTGGGTACACAAAGATTCAATTTTTACTTAGCCATGAAGAGTTTGAATTTCATTCCACCATTTCTCTCTCTTATCCCATTTATCTTCTTCTTCGTGGTATCTGTTCCTCTCTATTCTTCTCTCAGTTCGGATAGGCTCTCACTCTTAGTTTCGAAAGCCGCCATTACTTTCGACCCAGCTCAGGTGTTGGCAAGTTGGGCAGAGTCGGACTCAGTGGCTCTCACTCTTTTTTCGGTGAAGTTCACGCGTCGTACAACCGGTTCCTTGCAACACTGAGCTTGGATCTCCGGCATAACAGCCTGACCGGAAAAATACTTAGAGAGGGGTCTCTGCTGCTGAACCAGGGACCCACCGCATTTACCGGGAACACAGTACAAGGCAGATTGTTTGCCTTTTCCGGTGACCTGCTGGTCCTGATGACTTCGTCGGAATGTAGTCCAAATTCCGCAGATACATTATTGACCTGCTATTGTAGGTTACTATTAGGTTTTTGGGCCTTGTTGCACTAAATTAATATCTTTATGTGTCTAATTGCAATTTTAAAATGTTTGAGGGTCTAATTGACTTCTCATGTAAAGTTCGATGGTGTATTTGACACTTCTCCCTAATTTTTATAATAAATTAGTTTTATTTATTTAACATTATATTTATTTTTGAACTTTATTTTATGTTTTGCAATAATATAATAATTATTTAATAAGTAAGCTTAATGAGTATTATGGCTATTAAAATTGTATTATCATTATTAATAAGAGTTGGGCTAGGTGAAATTAAAATTGATTAATCCTTTTCTTTATTCTACATTGTTTAATTTGGCCCAAACTTAATTTTTTTAATTGTTTTAATAGTTCAGCAGCCCAAAGCTTACAATCATTATTGCATGGAGCATGGTCCACACAGACCAAAAATAAAAAGTACATTATTTTTGTACTGAAGGTACATTATTTTTATACTGTAGGTACATTATTTTAGGATACATTATTTTTGTGCTGAAGGTACATTATTTGATATATGCTGTCAAATAATGTACCTACAATACAAAAATAATGTACCTTCAATATAAAAATAATGTACTTTTTATTTTTGGTCCACACAGCTGTGTGGACCATGGTCCATGCAATAATTTGCCTAACTTTACTTAACCTTTATTTTCTTTTTGTTTCTAGTTTTATTTTCTTTTGTTTCTTTTACGTAGAATATAATACAGTAGCCCAACTTGTTTTTTTTTTTATTATTATTTTCGTTTGTTTTTTACTTATGTACGTAGAATGCAGCAGCTCAAGGACTCCGTGCGATGAACGGCGACTGCTTCAACGATTTTTGCGGCTATTCCACGGACTTCTGCGACCGATCCGGACTGCCACAACAGAAGGAGCTCCAACCGTGAATTGCGTCCATGAACGGACGAAAATAAATTGAAGCAGAGAAAAATTAGGGAATTTGAATTAGTATAAATAGGGATGATTTTTCTTTTTCAGTATGAATCAGAGTTTCACCGAAGAATTTTATTTATATGTAAGCATCCTTGGAATGTCTTGCTGAGTTCTTATTTTTCCAATTCAAGGATTATTGAAACTTGATTTTACAAGACCAGTGAAATTTATTTAGTTTAAATTATTCTTTGCACTTTAGTATCTATATATCTTATGTTATATGCATTTAAATTATTTCTTGGTTAATTGTTGCAAAAAGTCCAAGTTATTAAATTGCTAGTTAGAACCTTGAATCCGTAATTGTTTAAGTGTTCTGATGTTGATAACAAATAGTTCAATTTGTGTTATGAAGATATATAGTCTAGCTTAAATGAACCGAGCTTGTGAGTTTGTTGGTTAGGATTGGTAGTCTTTCTAATAACTTAAAGACTACCAATTTTAGCCAAAAACTCACAGGCTCGATTCATTTAAGCTAGACTATATATCTTCATAACACAAATTCAAAATCAATTATAATCAAATTGTGTTATTTGCTACCAACATCAGAACACTTAAACAATTACGGATTCAAGGTTCTAATTACCAATTTAATAATTTGATAATTGAACAATGAGTCATTTTGCAACAATTAATCAAGTAATCAAGTAATAATTTAAATAAATATAACAGAAGATATATAGATAATAAAGTGCAAAGAATAATTTAGGCTAAATAAAGTTCATTAGTCGTGTAGAATCAAACTTCAATAATATTTGAATTGGAAAAATAAGAACTCAGCAGGACATCGTAAGAAGTGTTTACAATGTAAATGAAATTCTTTAGTACCAACTGATGATTTTACTACTGAATTCCTTGCCTATTTATACTAATTTAGGCTTAGTACTGTCCATTCATGAGAGAAAAATGCGGGAAATCTTAAGACAACAACAAATTACGGATGAAATTGAGATTCCCTCTGAAGTCTACGCACAACACTCCAAATTAAAATGGCAAATTAATGTTAAATGGAATTGGTCTTATGAAATTATAAAACAATTAGTTTTAATTCGGCCAACTAATGAAAAGTAGTGTGTGTTAGCCCAATTCAACAACTAAGCTTAACTATTCAATATTAATATAAAATATAAATTAAAGTTTAAGATAAATATAATATTAAATAAATAAAACTAAAAATTTAATCTAAATTAAATATAAAAATAATGCTTATCACTCAAATCCCCTTTAAGTCATCCCTTGAGAACGATACTCTTAATTTTTAATTGCCACTAAAACCAACTTTTAATTGTGATACGAACTGGGTGAATGACAGTGAAGATGTGAACTCAACCAAACAATCATGTATTGCTAGAGCAACTATGGAGGCAGAGTTCATAACACTAGATCTAGCAAGCCAAAAGGCCGACTGGCTAAGAAACTTATTGGCAGACATGCCATTGTGGGGAGTCCACCTCCTTTTGTACCGATACATTGTGACTCACAGACTGCGATCTGTGTTGCACAAAATAGTATCTATAATGGGAAAAGAAGACACATAAGAGTCAGACATGAGTTTGTACGGTAGCTAATGCTGAACGGGGTAATCACAGTGGAAAGACTTACACATATACTATGAGTATACACTCTATAGCCTGAATGGGTGGTCCATGTCGAAATGGACTTGACAGAGTTAAAGTCTATAATGGACTTGACAGAGTTAAAGTCTATACTGAGATAGACTAGACATAGAACGTCAAGGTCAAAGCGTTTGACCGCTCAAAATTTGTGATTCTTGAGTTAACCCGCACATGTAAGTTCAAAATTTAGAAAATTTAGTTATCCAACGAGTTCAAGAGGCAACTCACTCCCGGGTAGTAAATTACTTAATGTGTTACATGTCAGTTCAAGTTTCACACCCTGACATAAAAGTTAACTCTTTGATTCAAGCTCATCAGATGTTGTCCAACCCAGCCTTATTTCTTTAAATGTATGGGGGATTGTTGGGCAAAGGCAATTAATGAGGTTTTGTCTTTAAGTGTTGTCCCACATTGCTTATATAACTCACCTTTACTCCACTTGTATATCACTCCCTCTTTTATGAACTTTGAAGTGTTATGAAGAGGGAATAAGAGGGAACCACGTGCGCTGCCGCCCGCTCGCTTAGCTTGCACACGTGCGAGGTGTAATTGCGGTTAATCTTTTGCTACCTAGCACATTTTCCCTATTCCCGTGGATCACCTCTCCCTCTTGTCCGCATTTCTTCTCAAAATGAACGTTGCTGTGTGTCTAGAAGGTGTCCACGACCGCACTTTTCTCTCCGATTTATGGCTGGCAAGGGAGGAAGCTGGTATAGCTACCAGTATATATATATAGCTGCCTTTAGTGCACTAAATGCACATTCAGAATACATTTTTTCCTACTCTGCAAAGCTTTCTTCCACATCGTCTGAGCTAGTAATATATATCACAGGTTGTGACCTGTGATTATTCTGTGGGTACCTGTCGAAAGCATATGATAGTCCTGGTCAAAATGTTTTTAAGATAGTGTTCCTAAACACGCCACATAACAACTTTTGTCCTTTCCTTATATTCATATTACTACGCCAGCCTATATTATCTTTGTAACAAGAGAACTGCATTGCTCCTTCTTCGTTACGTACATATTTATATACCTGCACAACACAATCCACCCCCACTCCATCGGTACTCGTTATATTAAATAACTATTATATTACATTTAATTTCCTTAATAAGATGTTAGATGAAGATTAATGGAGATTTGGAGCATATTCACACGGTAGAATGTTGGAAGATATTAAAAGGGTAGAATAGTCCTTCCTCTTTTATCCTTTCGGTTGTAACCGCTCATCTTCCTTTGTATATAAATCCCTTTCCCGCTCATGCTTCTGTAACAACTCATACAATCAATGAACAAATTCAGTTAGCTCTTCTTCTCTTGCGTTTATCACCCTTCACGTTTCCGTCATGGTATCAGAGCCTCCATGGCGTGGCTCTTATGCCGCCGCTCTCTCCGGCGATCAAAATCCAGAGAGAGTTGCGACCACTCCAGTTAATCGCTCTCCGGCGAGAAGCTCGTCCACAAACGTTCCGCATAGGAGCACGAACTTACAGCAACAGAGAGGTTATAATATGGAGGAACTAGACAATCCGTTCTTCTTCAATGCAAGTGATGGTCCAAACATCATACTCGTCAATCCTCCACTGTAAGGCAGTTCGAATTATGGATCCTGGTGCAATGCGATGAAAATCGCACTCGAAGTGAAGAACAAATGGTGTATCGTTGATGGCTCTATCAACGGACCGAACGCAGAGCATGCCGTCCAATTTGCCGCTTGGAGGCGATGTAACCTAATGGTATGTTCCTGGATCTATAGGTCTGTCATTCCTTCTATCGCACAGAGCATCATGCATATTCATGTAGCTAGAGATGTGTGGGATGATTTGAAGCGTAGATTCTCTCAATGCGATACACAGAAAATCTCTATTCTACAGAATGATATAAACAACTTGAAACAAGGAAACATGTCAGTGAATGATTACTACACAAAGTGTAGAACTCTTTGGGAAGAAATGAATTCCTTGAGGCCAATTCCAATCTGTAGATGCAATCCAAAGTGCGACTGCGAAGTCATTACTCAGATCTTAGAAGAACGAGAGACAGATCGTGTTATACGATTCTTGCAGGGTCTTAACGATGAGTATAACACTCTAAAATCGAATGTTTTAGTTCTCGATCCCTTACTTGAGGTCTATAAGATTTTTGTTATGGCAGAAAAGGTTGAAAGGCAGAATGTGTTCACCAATCTAAGTTTGAATAATCTTGAGATTAATCAGGCCAATGCAGTTCATCAAACTCAAGAAATTGGTGGTGATGTTATAGCGGCTGTCAACTCCTACAATGGGAGGAGGACTGGAAACTCAAACAGAAATGCAAAATGCACATTCTGCGGCATGAACGGACACACGGTGGATAAATGTTTCAAGAAACATGGATATCCACCAGGATGGATATCCGGTTATAAGTCAAAAGGGAAACAGACAGATGTAGTCAACACCTCTCTATCTAGCTCAGAAGGTTCTGGATCGAATGGAACTATTGGATCGAATGTAGCGAATGTTATCCCAACTTCAGAATCAGATTGGACAATCGTTAATTGATAGATCAAAAACCACAACAGCTGTGTCTCTAATTCCAAAGTTCACTGAGGAAGATCATACAGATGAAGGCAAGTCTTACATAAATTCTGTTTTTATATCTTCTTCCACTTGGATTCTTGATTCGGGGGCTACGGATCACATTACATGCTCAACTAATTTCCTTAGTGATTTTCATATTGTTCATAATGCTGAAGTTAGCCTACCTACTGGAAACTCCATTTCTGTTAAGCATATGGGCAGAGTTAAATTGAATGAGCAGATTTGGTTGAAAGATGTTCTTCACATCCCATCCTTCAAGTTTAATTTGATTTCTGTGAGCAAACATTTGCAAGACAATCATTATAAACTGATCTTTGAATCTGGACAGTGCTTGATTCAGGACAATCTTGGGATGACAGTTGGTTCAGCTAAGGAAATCAATGGCTTATATCTGAAGAAGGAGTCACCAAAAGAACAAAGTGTAGGCCGTAATGGCATATTAGCTCAATGTAATAGCTGTGAACTTTGGCACCAAAGACTTGGTCATTTTCCTATTAACAAATTGCATCTGTTGAACAATTTCAAAATTCTTGATAATAAAAGTTTTGCTTGTGATGCTTGCAATTTTGCCAAACATAAGAGAACTCCTTTTCCTTTAAGTATTACTACCTCCAAAGCTATTTTTTATCTGATCCATGCAGATATTTGGGGTCCCTTCTCTGTCTATTCTTTACAAGGGGAACTGTATTTTTTGACGTTAGTTGATGACCACTCCCGATTCACTTGGGTGCATTTATTGAAAAACAAAAGTGATGCTAGACAAGTTCTGAAAGGGTTCCATGCAATGGTTCTTACTCAGTTTGGAGTGCTGATCAACATGTCTGATTTCTTTACTGAGAAAGGGATCGTTCACCAGCGTTCTTGTGCCTACACACCGCAACAAAATGCAGTTGTTGAGAGGAAACACCAACACATACTCAATGTGGCAAGGTCCATTCGGTTTCAAGCATCCTTACCTCTTGAGTTGTGGAGCCAGTGTGTATTGCATGCTGTATATCTTATAAACAGACTACCATCACCAGTTATTGAACTTTCAACTCCATACTACAGACTATATGGACGACAACCGGATTTAACAAACCTCAGGGTTTTCGGGTGTTTGTGCTATGCTGCTAATTTGTCAAGTCACAAGCACAAAATGGAAAAACGCAGTAAGAAATGCATTTTTGTTGGTATTCCTGCTCATACCAAAGGATATCTAGTTTATGACATCAATGAGAAAGCCATCTCTATATCTAGGGATGTAAAATTCTATGAATCTTACTTCCCTTTTGCAGAATCCTCCACAGGTACTCTTAACACTGCATTAGATGGTCCCTCACTTCCTATTATTCCCATTGACAACCGTCTACACTATGAACCAGTGAGCACCAAAGTGAACATTCCTCCTGAAGTTAGTGATGAGAATGAGGAAAACACTCACAATAATTCTGCATCCAGAGAAGTTATGAACTCAGCAGACATTAATGGTTCATCATCCCGGTAGAATCATTCTGGTGAAATGCCCGATTCCCACAATGAATCCATATAGGGGATAGTTCAAAATGATTCATCACAAACAGCAAATGGTGACAATATTCATATAACACAACCAAGAAGGTTTGAGAGACCAAGACGGGCTCCTAGCAGACTTCAGGATTATCTTTGTGATGTAGTGATCAACAGAGGATCATCTCCACATCACTTATCTAATGTCATTTCCTTTGATTCCTTGTCTCCAGCACACAAAGTTTTTTCTATGGCTGTAACATCAATTAACGAGCCAAAAACTTACTCTCAGGCAGCAAAAGAAAAGCATTGGAAGGAGGCCATGGATAAGGAAATTCGAGCTCTGCAGGAGACAAAAACCTGGGATCTAACCACTCTTCCCGCCGGAAAAACACCAATCGGTTGTAAATGGGTGTACAAAGTCAAGTTAAAAGCCGATGGCTCTGTTGAAAGGTATAAGGCGCGGCTCGTCGCAAAAGGCTATACTCAACAATTGGGAATTGATTATGTTGAGACCTTCTCCCCGGTAGCCAGAATTACCACAATTCGAACATTCTTAGCAACTGCAGCTGCAAGAGGTTGGCACATCCACCAGTCGGATATCAACAACGCCTTCTTACATGGCGATTTAACGGAGGAAGTTTATATGTTGTTGCCTCCCGGATTCCAAACTGAGAAGCCAAACCAAGTGTGCAGGCTGCGTCATTCCCTTTATGGTCTAAAGCAGGCGAGCCGCCAATGGAATGCAAAATTGAGCAGTGCGCTGTCCAGCATGGGTTTCGTCCAATCGAAAGCTGATCCGTCATTGTTTACTAAAGGCCGGGAAAATAATTTCATTGGTGTTCTTGTCTATGTCGATGACATATTGGTCATGAGCCCCGACATGTGTTTGATCAAAGATCTTAAAGTTTTTTTGGACAATACGTTCAAAATTAAAGTCCTGGGAACCCTTGGATACTTCCTTGGAATCGAAGCACAGATGAATGATTCGGGCTTGAATATATGCCAGAGGAAATATGCACTCGATATATTGTCTGAAGCCGGCTTCCTTGAGTGTAAACCAGTAAACACTCCAATGGTTCCAGGTTACCATCTTGCCCATGGTGATGGTAATCATCTTGCAGACATTACTACCTATAGAAGGCTCATAGGCCGGCTGCTGTACCTCACAGCAACAAGCCCGGACATATCCTATGCTATCCAACAACTAAGCCAATTCGTCGATGCTCCCACTGACAAACACCTCACTATTGCTCATAGGGTGCTTCGATACATCAAAGGCATGCCTGGGCAAGGGCTGTTTTATCCCAAAGGCAACAACTTGCAGCTAAGTGTCTTCTCGGACTCTGATTGGGCAGCGTGCGTAGAATCACGACGTTCCATTACGGGTTATTGCATTTTTCTTGGATCCGCTCTCATTTCTTGGAAGTCCAAGAAACAGGCAACCGTATCCAGATCCTCGTCGGAAGTAGAGTACCGAGCCCTTGCATCTTCGGTCTGTGAAGTTCAATGGATTATGTATCTGTTAGCAGATTTGCAATTGTCTCTGCCCAAGCCAGCGACTGTTTTCTGCGACAATAAGTCAGCTGTAGCCATGGCTGAAAATCAAGTTTTCCACGAACGAACGAAACATATCGAGATCGATTGTCATCTCGTTCGGGAAAAGGTGGCACAAGAATTAATCAAGCTCATGTCAGTCTCATCATCTAACCAGATTGCAGATGGTCTTACAAAGCCTCTACCTGTTTCTCCTTTCAAAGTTTTTTCATCTAAGTTGGGCGTCCAAGACTTGCACGCGCCAACTTACCAGGGGGGGGGGTGTTGGAAGATATCAAAAGGGTAGAATAGTCCTTCCTCTTTTATCCTTTCGGTTGTAACCGCTCATCCTCCTTTGTATATAAATCCCTTTCCCGCTCATGCTTCTGTAACAACTCATACAATCAATGAACAGATTCAGTTAGCTCTTCTTCTCTTGCGTTTATCACCCTTCACGTTTCCGTCATCGAACCTTATTAATTCGTTTATATGACCTCAAACAGGTTTTCAAGGTAAATCTGTAGCACATAGATAATCTAGAAAGAAAAGGGGATCGGAAAACACAAAACCTAGTTAATAAATAAAACTGTTGTGTGGAGGTCGATTAAGAGTCAAATTTAAAAATTAATAGTCAGGGAGATTATTAGGTAGAGATCGGTGAAGGATTAAGCCTAACACCTATTTTTCGAAAATGTTTCAATACATACATAAAGAAATAAAATTATGCCTCCCCTATGACAAACTTGTAACTTGTAATTGTACAGTTTGCTTTCAACTCTTCATTCTCGCGCGTTATTCTACGGCCTCTGTCTTCTGATAATGATGATCGAGGAATTTCGACCATGTCAGTCTGCTCACACACCGCAACTCTACTCTTCTAGCACCATCCCCATTTCCAACTCCTCTTTATCCTTTCTCAATGCATGCACTCACCAATTCTACATTTTTTTTTACACTAATTGTCGATTTTTTTTTTATATCACTAATACTTAAACTTTTTGACATTTTATTTAAAGATGTTATTAATTAATCTATTTTACACTAATTGCCGACTGTACTGTAAGGCATTTGTTAACTAGGTAGAGACTTTCTTCAATTCTTCAGTTAGCCCGCTGCTCATGTGTGTCGATTTCCCATTGATTGTGCTAGACCTACTCCTCGAGTTGGTTTAATTAATTGGCACTGAAGTTTGGCAATAGTTATTGTGTAGACCGTGGTCCACACACCACACAGTTGTTGGAAAATAAATAGCATAAAATGGTAATTTTAGTGGCTATTTTGTTGTACAAATATATGTGGGGTTCATTTTTGATTTGGGTCGAGTCAAAGTGGATTCGGGTTTTTCGTAGTTAGACGAAGAAATTGATATATTGTACGCACAAAATCGACAATGGGTGAATGCGAAATTGGTTCTCAAAGTTGACTCATTTGAGTTAGAAAAAAAAAAGGGAAAAACTTTAAAGTACGGATCGGAGTAGCATTTTGTGCCACATTGATTTGGGAAGTGAGTTTGAAATACTATTTATACCAGAGTCTTTCTAAAGATTATTGAATTGTATAGCATAGAGACTTTCTCTCTCGTGAAATTGAGCCTCGAAACACTTGAATCGTGTGCTTCAAGGTTATTTCGCACAATTTTTTTTAAGCGATCCAGTGCAATATATATTTTTATAATTCATAATGTACATTATTCTAGCACATAATGTTGGGAAACTATTGGGAAAAAATAGAAATATTACCACGAAAATAATATTTCTGGGAAAATAACAATGAGAAGAACGAAAAGGATAAACGGAAAGGGTTAACACGAGTCGAGCGAATCAATCTTTCCTTAAAACCTTATTTGCTACCTCCCAAAAGTGATAGGAGCGTTGTAGCCTAGGTTTCCAAGGATAAAACGTGTTACGATTCACAGTTTGAGCACCCAAACTAGTGAACCCAGCGAACTAGAGCAATAGGTATGAACACAGTTTAAGAAAGGAGTAGAAGCAGAGTTTCGAGAGAGAAAACAATATGTTGTGTGTGTTGTCTTGTTGTTGTTGTAAATCTCCTGCTTCCACCAACGAAATATATAGGAGTTGAAGATTAAATAGCAATTAACCATGGCATTAATCTGATAATTAAATCAAATTTTTAACTCTTGTAACAGCTGACCATTACCTGAGATTTAATTCAAAAATTAAAAAATTGGAATTGTTAGGAAATTAATTCTGTAAATTAAGTCTCTGAACGGTCACAAACGAGAACCCGAGGAGTACCAGAGGGGCGAAGACTTAAGACCGAGTCCTCTACCCGAATCCTTAAGTCCTCTACTTGAGTCCTCTTGTTACCAAGTCTTAAGACCCGACTCCTCAAGTAAGTCCTCTACCCGAGTCCTTAAGACCGAAGACTTACCCCGAGTTCAGTAGCTACGTGTTGGTAAACTGTTACGAAAATTCGGCATAACTACGCCCCTAAGGCTAGCCAATTTTCCGGACGCCATTCGTGCCCGCGCACACGAGTTGCGCGTTCAAGCCTTTTCCGGCTCATGTTAGGATTTGATTTGCACCCCTCTGCACGCGAGAGAAAGCCTCTATGCTATACAATTCACTAAGCCATAGAAAGGTTCTTGTATAAATAGTGGTGCAAACCCACTTCCCAAACCAATGTGGGACAAAAGCTTACTTCAAAGCTTTCCCATCCACCATTTTTCCAACTCAAATGGGTCAACTTTGAGAACCAATTTCTCATTCACCCATTATCCGTTTTGTGCATTCTATATATCAATCTCTTCGTCTAACTACGAAGAACACGAATTCACTTTGACCCGACCCAAATCGGAAGCGGACCCCACATATATTTGTACCACAAAATAGCCACTAAAAATACCATTTTATGCTATTTTTTCCAACACATAATGTACATTATCTTACTACAGAAATTTCATTATTCTGACTCATAATATACATAATCTTCCATAGTCCAAAAACGACGTTATTTCACACAATTTTTTAAGCGATCCAGTGCAATATATATTTTTATAATTCATAAGATATATTATTCTAGCACATAATGTACATTATCTTACTACAGAAGTTTCATTATTCTGACTCATAATATATATAATCTTAACTCAGAAGTACACAATGTATATTATCTTATCTTAGAAGTTTTATTATTCTAACTCATAATGTATTAGTATATTATTTTAATTTATAAAATTCAATGACGTTGTTTTGGAACCACTATCCACATAATAATTATGTGCCGAAGTTTGGCAGGGCTAGATCAGCCCACCAAAGTCAGAAAACTTTAGGAATTGCAAAGATGATAACATAATGCATTACACATGCCATATTTTGATTAATTACACCACGTAGCTAGCTTAACTAGTAGCCCGCTTTGAATAAGAGATATAATAGGATTGTATTGTATAATTTTATAGTACTACATTACATTACATTAATTGGCAAAATGAATAGCTCGCTGTTTTTGCCCTGTGTTCACACTCCTCATGGCTCTATATATAAATTGCGCCTAATAGTTAGCATGCCCAAATGCAGCAAATTAAATCACTTCTATTCTCGAATAATCGAACTCAACCGAATTATTAATACCAACTATGGCCAAATATCATACTGTTGTACGGGCTGCTTGCATGGTAGTACTATTGTGCACGGTGGTGATTTCACCGCATGCAGAGGCCGCTATTACGTGCGACAAGGTGATGAACAGTATTAGGCCGTGCATATGGTATATCATGATGGGAGGGAGAGGGAGGGTTCCCCGAGATTGCTGCCGAGGCGTTGAGTCTCTGCACCGTCTTGCAAAAACCACCGCCGATCGTCGCGCTGCTTGCCAGTGCTTAAAGTCCGCTGCCCAACACGTCCCCGGCGGCGGTAACGTCATCGACAGAGCTTCCAAGATCCCGGCCAAGTGTGGGGTCCGCTTACCTTTCAAGATCAGCTCCTCCACCAACTGCTATAGGTTCAAATGTTCAATTCTCTCTCTCTCTCATATATCAATTATAATTCATTCTGGCATCACAGGGATTCACAGACCATAAATTTAAGGGTCATACTTGTGTGAGACCGTCTCACGGATCCTTATTCGTGAGACGGGTCGAGTCGGGTCAAAACACCATGCAAATGTCGTACTTATATGTGCAAATGTCATACTTATGTGCTCAAATATAACACTAATCAAGAATACAATTTTTGTTACTTATAAGAGAAAAAGTAATACATTTTTCATAATAAGTAATGTTAACAAGTGCTCCTTACTTATAAGGGCAAATATAATACTTTTGAGGAAAAATATAATACTTTTAAATCGAAATGTAAAAGTATTGTATTTTCCCTTAAAATTATTACATTTACCCTTATAAGTAACAAAAATTTTATTCATAATTAGTATTACATTTGAACATATAAGTATGACATTTGTTCATATAAGTGTTACACTTGCATCTTGACCCGACCCGACCCGACCCGTCTCATGGCTGGTGAGATGGCCTCACACAAGTTTTTGCCTAAATTTAATATATTTTGATGATTATGGAGTACTGCATGTGTTCAATTAATAATTTTCTGTTTTGGGAATTTATTTGGGTTGTTTTGTTTGCAGGATCCCATGAAATCTTGAGAGCAACCTAAGACGATGATCCAGGAATTTCCTCCAATTCAATCATATTATTATGATGTTACGCTTTATGTTTTTGCTTATAGTATTATAATAATAAAAGTAAAATAATCCAATTTCATTTTCTAGCTCAAACTTTTATAGTCAATTAATTAAATATTTTATTGATCAAATAACCTTAAAACTATATGATAAAAGAATGACTCAGATTAGGGATATTGCAATCTTGATGCTCTAACGTAACAATCTCAAAATTAGGGGAAAGATAATTAACCAAGGGATTTATTAGCAATGCACTCAAGAATTCAAGTTAGCTACTTTCGTAATCAATAACAAGAATTAGGCTAAGATTGCCCCACTTTCGTGATGCATCAATCATAACCTTAAAACACAAAAGTATTATAAGCCCCCAAATTACTCATATTCTCATAGTAGGAAATATTGGGTTGAAATTGGTTAGGCTGAGTCTTTCACCCAACTTTCGTTGTGATGATGAAATCTTCTCCAAAGCAAATCAATAAAAGTTGCGCATCAATTATCAATAAGAGGAAATTATAATCCAATTCAAGCATAAAAACCCTAGGTTAATAAATTATCCCTTTATGCAATAATTATAAACCTAGCATCAAGAATAACAATAGAACCCTAATCCAAACCCAAAAACTAACTACTCATGCATCATAAAAGTAAACAAAGCAAAACTATAATAAATCATCATAAATATTGCAAGGGATATAAAGGTAAGATAAAACTTTACTGATAATAAAGAACAATTCCAACTTTAATCCGTGATTCCAAGCTTGAGATTAAATAATCTAATATAAAACTAATCTAAACTATACTAGGGAAATATAAAGAGAAGGGGAAAAATAAACTAAAACTAACTAGGGTTGGAAACTACTCCTTAAATTGTAGAGAATATGTAGAATATATAGGAGATAGATGGACCTTCTGCCCATGAGACAACTTCCAATTATTTTCCAATTCGTATTCTTGTTTCCTTCCTTCCTTAGGTAATTTCCTTTTCTTCCAAAACTTGTCCAAAATGTTCCAAAATTCTTCCTTTGTATGTTGTTCCTTGTGGATAATTCAATCCTTGGACAATATATCACACAAACAATTCTCAATTCCATTAGGATAAAGAAAATAAGCATCAAAACAATTAAAATAAGGGGTGAATTATTGTACAAAATAGTAGATATCAGGTCCTCCGACAATATTGATTTTATAAAATTAGTCCTCCACTTTTAATTTGGACAATTTAGGTCATTTGACTTTCAAATTCTTTCAAATGTTGGTCCTTTTGTCAAATTTTGGTTAAGTTGAGGTCAAATGAAGGGGTAAATTGTTCGTTCATTACTCATATTTCTCATGTCCAATACGTTGTATATATGAATATAATCTCAGTCGAAGTCGATGGCACGTGATGACCGAAATGGTCCTGTTGACACTGAAAATTTGTTAATTTTGATTATTTATCAATATTAGTATATTTAAATGTATTTGGATAATATTGATATTATCTAATTTGTTAATTAGATAATATCAAAAGAGTTTGAACCTATCAAAACTCTTTATCCTACAGCTATAAATAGGACTTCTCGTTTCTATGTAATGATCCTAAGAAAAATCATAAAAATAGCTTTGAAGCTTATTTAGAAAATTAGAGATCATGATCATGAAAATAAAAGCCCCATGACCTTGAAAATAAAAGCCCCAAGCTCCTCAATGCCTATCATATTGATCCAAACCTGTTGAAGATCAAGCTAAGCCATTTGAAATCCGGAGGCCCTTCAGAAGAACAAGCATATAAGTTCTTCTCTGAAGATCAAGCCACTTGAAACCCGGAAGCACTTCAATGGAGCGTTCAAGACATCAATTGAAGAATCAAAGGACCATATATCCAAAGCTTGCACCCACACCACATACTGATATTCCGTGTAAACTAGAATTTTGAATTCTAATATATTATTCAAATTTCTTTGTTTACAGGTCCCTTGACTATAACAAAATTACCAATTTAGTCCTGAGTTAATAGAGGTCTAACGGCAAAGCAAACGAAGGACCAAATTGGTAAAGGTTTTAAAGTTAAGGGATTTAATTGGTCCAAAAACATAGTCGATGACCAAATCGGTAATTTCGTTATATAGTCAATGAACCATTTTGGTAATTAACATTAGGAATATAAACATGTACCACTGATATCCTGACACTCTTGACTCTTGGTACCCTTATAAATACATCTCTCCATCATGTACTTTATATCATAGTGAATTGATTAATAATAAGATTATTCGGAGAACTGTTTTCATCCAACTAGAACAAATATGAATATACAAATGAGCGCCTCGTAGTAGGCAAGGAAGTGTCATTGCATGGCATCGACGTGGGCTGAGAGAAACGCCGGAGACACGATGGCGGATGACATGACGCGACGAAGCTGGGGGAGGCACTGAAAGGCAGGTTTCCCATGCTTGCCTTGTTTGAGAAGAAAGGCTTCAGATCAACAATATTTTGGCATCACGAACCCGCAGCCGTTAGCGCAGAGAGTGTTCTGGTTCTGTGCGCGAGGTGCTTTCGGGAACTCCCAGTCTCCCATGAAGGAGTGGCAAGAGGCGCTGAACAAGAATTTTTTTTTTGTTTTTTTTTTTTTTTTGTTTTGTGTGGATATTATTTATTTGTGTTATAATTTGGCATCTGGATTCTGGGTTGAATTTGATGTTTAGATTTTCTTTGTCAAGCATCGTTTTTGGTGATTTTGAATTCGGTGGACAGCTTGTGAGTTTGAATTTGTTTGAAAGCTAGCTAGTTTAGATTTGGTAATTTTGATTTTGAATTTCTAAGCCAAGCATCGGTTCCTCTCGGAATAGTCTCACAATATATTATTTTCTTATGTGGAGCAATCGTTATACCCTGCACCACGCACCACGGTGCACATAGCAATGTGCACCACGTACGTAAAACGACGTCGTTTTGGTGTTAGTGGACACGGACGCGAATGACTCAGGGAATTCATTATCTATAATACACATAATCATTATCTATAATACACAGAACGTTTGCCTAGAATACACAGAATGTTTGCCCATAATACACAGAATATTGACACAAGATACACAGATGTTAGTGGATGCGAACGCCGACGCGAATGACTCCAGGGAATTCATTATCTATAATACACATAATCATTATATAGAATACACAGAACGTTTGCCTAGAATACACATAATGTTTGCCGAGAATACACAGAATATTGACACAAAATACACAGAGAACTCATCCTCCTAACATTCAAATGCACAAACACATCACAACTTGTGTTAATAACATGAATATATACACAGAATATTTACACAAAATACACATAACTCATCCTCCTAAATATTCAAATGCACAAACACATCACAACATGTGTTACTAACATGAAATCACAACATGTGTTACTAACATGAATATACATAACGGTTGCCTAAAATACACAGAACGGTTGTCTGGAATACACAAAATGATTGCCTGGAATACACAGAATATTAACATAAATACAGACCGGCCGAAACGGGAAACGTGATTTTCGAAAAAAAACGGATGATTAGTTTACAATGCTCAAAACGACGTCGTTTAGGTACGTGGTGCACATTGCTATGTGCACCATGGTGCACAGTATAATTTGCCTATGTGGAGTATCTGCAACCCTTTCAACTAAAAAGGATCACCGATACCAGTCGTTATACCCTGCACCACGGTGCACATAGCAATGTGCACCACGTACGTAAAACGACGTCGTTTTGGTGTTAGTGGACACGGAAGCGAATGACTCAGGGAATCATTATTTTATAATACACATAATCATTATCTATAATACACAGAACGTTTGCCTAGAATACACAGAATGTTTGTCCAGAATACACAGAATATTGACACAAAATACACAGATGTTAGTGGATGCGAACGCCGACGCGAATGACTCCAGGGAATTCATTATCTATAATACACATAATTATTATATAGAATACACAGAACATTTGCCTAGAATACACATAATGTTTGCCGAGAATACACAGAATATTGACACAAAATACACAGAGAACTCATCCTCCTAACATTCGAATGCACAAACACATCACAATTGTGTTAATAACATGAATATATACACAGAATATTTACACAAAATACACATAACTCATCCTCCTAAACATTCAAAGCACACACATCACAACATGTGTTCAACATGAAATCACAACATGTGTTACTAACATGAATACACATAACGGTTGCCTAGAATACACAGAACGGTTGCCTGAAATACACAGAATGATTGCCTAGAATACACAGAATATTAACATAAATACAGACCGGCCGAAACGGGAAACGTGATTTAAAAAAAAAAAAAACGGATGATTAGTTTACAATGCTCAAAACGACGTCGTTTAGGTAGGTGGTGCACATTGCTATGTGCACCATGGTGCACAGTATAATTTGCCCACCGATACTGTCAAAGCGGGCTGGCCCGCCCCGTTAGGCCCGCCCTACCGCGGGTCCATTTTTGGCGGGCTTTTGCGGGCCGACCCGTTAGGCCTGCGGGCCAAAATTTGTGTAACCTTAACCCGTCTCGCGCGGGTTGGCGGGCCCTACATCTTCCTTTTTTTTAAAAAAAATAATAGTATATATATTCACAGTGTGTGAATATATATATATTCACAGTACGTGAATATATATATATATATATATTCGCACTGTGAATATATATATATATATATATATATATATATATATATATATATATATATATATATATATATATATATATATATTTTAAATTTTCTTTACTTAGCCCGCGGGCCGTGGGTTAATTTTGGCCAGCATTTTTGCGAGCATATTTTTTCATGACCCTAACCCGCTCCACCGCGGGGCGGGTGCGGGCCAGCCTGCGAGCTTTGGCCCACTTTGACAGCCCTCCGATACCCTTGTTTAAAAAAAAAAATATTCACGAATGTTTTTATATGTATAAAGATTCTTAACGTTCTGCAATCTTACCATATGAGTCACAAAAAGTCTTTGTACAAAGGTCGCGGATGACCTATTTTGTATTAGTGATTCTAGAAAACATACTAAAAATAAAAGAAAATGAGGGTTCTAATTTCAAATTAGGGTTCCTGGCATTGTCAAAATCTTTTTCACAATTTATTCCTAACATTAATTGTAAGTTACAATAAGAGACCGTGTGTGTAGTTGCGTTGAAGGAAAAAAAAATTGGAATAAACTTTTATCTAACCAGCCAACCAGGTGGTGCCAGCATATATGCAATGTTGAATAGTAGATTACAACTACTGCGATGAACATTTATTTCAACAAACATTAAATACAAGCGTGAATAATGCACTCCAAATTTTCAACCAACTCAAGGATATGATATCATGGTGAAACATATATATAATTTAACCTACTGCTTGGCTATCTATTCCTGTAATCATCGTACGTATATATAATCTTCTTTTTTCCATTAATCATATCGTATTGCCTATCTAATGTCAAACCTATTCATTAGCTTGTGGTTGTAGCGCCGAACCTATTCCATTTCCATTATTCACTTTCATTCCGAAAAATGAGCAAAAATTATGCGAATGGTTGCAGTTGTTATACCGTGGACCATGGTCCACAATGCATTGTGAAACATGGTCATGAACTGATACTGCAGTTGTGTTGAAAGGGAACTGCATTTGCGCGAAACGGAGGCCGTTTCATCCATTTGGAACTGCAGTTCTGTTGAAAGGGAACTGCAATTGCGCGGAACAGAAGCCGTTTTATCCGTTTGTTTTCATTAATCAAAACGACGTCATTTTGATGCACGGTCCACAATCCATTGTGGACCATTGTGGACCGCGGTGCACAGTAAAATTTGCGCAATGGTTGGGGGACAAGTACTTTGGTAGTGCAATACCAAAGTAGTTGTCCCTCAACCATTCGCATAATTTTTGTATTTGAATATTATTACAATTTTGCAGTGAACTTGGGTGTAAAAGCAGAATTTGAGAAGAAGAAGGGAGAAATTAGGGTTGATAGGGAGAGGAGGAGAAGAGAGAAGAGAAGAAGACAATTCTTATTATCTGGCCTCCAACATTTCAGGGAATTTAAATACAAAGTTCAATAAGTATCAAAGCAATAAATGGCCTCCAACAATTCAGGAACGCAGCAGAAGAGGTTGCTGGGAAGGCTCAAAATGACGTCGTTTGACAGGGCTTCAACGGATCCCAACTGCCAGGCCAAAACGGTGTCGTCTGACCCTTTACTTGCTAGCTTCTAACTACTGTTCTTCCAACGACGTCGTTTCGTCTGTGGGTAATATTCTTCCTTTTCTGACTTCTTGTTTCCTCCCTTGCCTCTCACTTACCATATTACCCCAATTATCCAAATAGCCTTCCAAGCTCATTACACTGCCCTCCCTCCAACTCTCCAAGGGATCCTTGTCCCCAAGTATCAAATGAGGGGAATTGGTTCTTTAGGTGATAGTAATCCTCCCAAGTAGCACTTTCTTTGGGGAGGTTAGCCCACTGTACATGGATTTCAGTCACTGCTTTGTTACTTTTCTTTACCAATCATTTCCCTAACACAGCCACAGGTTCTGTTAGGATTTGGCCTTCATTCCCAATGGAAGGAGGGTTCAATTGTGCCACCACCTTATCACCAGTCTTCTTTATGAGCTGAGATACATGGAACACTGGATGTAGCAGTGTAGCAGGGGGTAACTACAGCTTGTAAGCTACTTCTCCAATCCTGGCTATCACCTGATATGGCCCATAAAACTTAGAAGACAGCTTCAGATTACTCCTTATAGCCAAAGTGACCTGCCTATAAGGTTGAATCTTAAGATAAACCCAATCTTCCACTGTTAGGGTTCTTTCACTTCTTCCCTTATATGCCTGAACCTTCATCTGATTTTGTGCTTGCTTTAGGTAGTTAGGTTCTCTTTAAGTGCTGCTAAGACAACATCTCTCTCTGTTAACCAAGTAAGGTCCCCATCTGCTGCTTGCAGATTAACAGCCATGAGGGGAGGAGGGTAACCATATAGAGCCCGGAATGGGGTACTTTTAAGGGAGGTGTAATACTTGGTGTTATACCACCATTCTAAGAAGGAAAAGGCGTATATTGTTGTTTTAAAAAAGTAATAATAAATACAATATGTGTCTGTTCTATTATACCTTTAGAATATACACCGACGGTCAGTATTTTGAAAAAAACATTACGTGTCTTTACCTGTTTAGGAACAAACGCATTTTGTTTAAAAAAATTTAAGCACTTTACGCATCTATCAACAATAGACTCGTAAATTTAACGCTTATGCATTTGGGCCATACACATCTGTTGTAGTACAAATGCTTATTATCTGCTAAACCATACGTGAATTACACTTTGTGTTACACAACTACTTAAGTCTTTTGACAACTTTACTGTATGTTAATAGCTCTACTAATTTGGAGCCGAGTAATTTTATATGGGCTCCCAAATTCTACTCTCATTTTATACTCCCTATAAGGCCATCCACACTAGAGCAACTTTCAGGATTTTAAAAAAAAATTATGCCATGTTGGAAGAGAGAGAGGCAAGTGAGAGAAGATAAAAATTACCTACTCCTGCGAATTTTTCACAGAAAGTATGGCCCACCAACAATAAATGCCAGTTGCTTGTCTTGACGTGAGAGTCACTGGTGCGCCCAGCAGGCGCATGCACGTGCAGAATCATGCCAGTGGGCGCGTTTCTGGCCATGTTTACAATTTTTTTTAAATCAAATTTTATTTTTTGTTTTAGATTTTTTTTCTCCTCTCTCATTTTCTCTTTCCTAAATACACTTGCAAAATCTCCTCAAAAACCTCACACTATTGAGGATGACCTAACATGACATGCCTTGATTGCTTAATTTAGTAGGGGTCATGATGTTTATCCATTCATCTTTTTCTTCCTCCAATCGAAATTAAACACATACAAGTGGGAGTAAAAGTTGGGAATACAAATTTGGAGTCCATGAAGTATTTTTCTTTGTAGCCTCTGCTAAATTTCCTTCTATACCGAATTTCCATTTGCTAAAAGACTTTGTCTATCGACTTGAGTCTATCACTTAAGAACTCAGCCAACTGACTAGTTAGTTGCTAAAAGTCAACTCTCCTATTATTTTTTTTATTAAACCTTTTTTTTATTAAACCACGATATGTCTAGGCACTCATTCTTCTGTTACTTAATACTTAGCTAATTGTAAGTTAGGTGATTCTTCCATATCCGTTGGGTTATATCTTTGTCATTTAATTTGTACCATTGTTGGCTGGACTTAGAGAAAACATTTTGAGTCATATTTTGATGGGGTTCTAATTTGCTTAATTAACTTTGCATTACTTATTAGCAATTCGCTAGCATCACCAAAGTATATCTAAATATAAATTTTAACAGGATTTTTGCAATATATTGACATAATAATACTATACTAGGTTGGCCCCTAGGGTTTAGCCTAGTTGGTTCATCTCCTGACTTAAAGGTCATGACTGGAAGCATGTATGAGCAAAAGGCTCAAAAGATGCTCGAAGGTCTAGATTAGGATCCCTTTGTGCGCACATGAAGACCGCGACTTACGATTTACCTCTGCAACGGCTCTAGGAGCAGGTCCTGTGAGCATGAAGATTATGATCTAATCGGTGAGCTGGTTACGCGACTCAGTGACTCACGATTTATCTTTGCAACGGCTCTAGGAGCGGGTCCTGTGAACATGAAGATTAAGATCTAACCGATGGGCTGATTGTGTGACTCGCGATTTACCTCTACAACGACTCTAGGTAGGGGTGAGCATCGGTCGGTTTTCGGTTAATAACCGAAATAACCGAAAATTTGACCGAACCTTCATAACCGACCGAAAACCGATCGACCAACCTTCATAACCGAAATAACCGAAACCGACGGTTTTCGGTCGGTTTCGGTCGGTTAAATATAACCGAATTTTTTTAGTAAAATAGCTATATTTATTTTATTTATTTGACTAATGTGTAAAAGAATTAAATATTTAAGGAAAAAAACAATATCTTAATATTTATAATCAATTAATATTAATGTTTTCAAGTATAATAGTAGTTTAGTGTGGTAAATATAAAATGTGTAAAATGTGAGGTATATTTATTTGTAAATATATTTTAGATGCATAAATAAAAATTATGTACTGGTTTATCTTCAAAAAAAAAAAATTATGTACTGGCTTCAATTTTATATACTCCAAACAATATATTGATATGTTTTAATTTGAAACAGTGAAAGTCTAGTAGTTAAGAAATAATAACTTATATTGCTTTTACATTTTTTAAGTTTTCAATTAGAACTAATAATAAAAGTGTCCTAAGATGTTTTTTAGGAAACATGTTATTTGTACATTATATGATTAACAAATGCCGTGCAATCTAATAAGTAATTAAAATCAATATAATAGACTATAGACTTGCAAAATGTAAATGAGATGAAGTTATAACTTACATATATATTTTTTTCTTTAGATTAACCTTCGGTTTTTCGGTCGGTTTTCGGTTTTCTCTTGAAAAACCGATAACCGACCGAAAAACCGAAATAACCGAACTTTTTTTGCCTTGATAACCGAAACCGAACCGAAAACCGAAATATTCGGGCGGTTCGGTTTTCGGTCGTCGGTTTTTCGGTCGGTCCGGTTTTTTTGCTCACCCCTAACTCTAGGAGCGTGATCCAAGTTTAGAATTAGTTCGGCGAAATTAAGAAATACTATAGCAGGTTGTCCTTATCCATCTATTTTTCTCAGCTCTTTCAAACCACGTAATAATATCATTAATACTCTATTACGTGTCAATCAGTTATCAAACACGTAGCTGGTTATATCGGCACAATAAAATTAAATCAAGAACAAAAATAAGTTAGCCGTCTGGCTAGTAAACCTAGATCCATGGAAGATGATATACAAATAGCAGTGAATAATTAAAACGGCGACAGCAAGTAGTTTAACAATAATTCAACAACCATGTGCCACCGCCATTAACTCCCTCACATTTTCACACCTCTTAGCTTTTTTCACAATATAATCACCTCCTCACTTCTGCCGCCTATAAATTAAGCATCATCTTTATCATCTCAAATCTCAACCATATCTGTAAACACTCACTGCTTAAGTATTATTACTACTGCACTAGCTTGTTTAATTTACTACCTGTGGTTATATATGGCGAAGCTTCAAAGTGTTGCACTTCTGGCTTGCATGGTAGTACTCTTGTACGTGCATGCAGGTGACGCTATTACGTGCTCCGAGGTGCAAAACGATCTGATGCCATGCATTACCTTTATCATGGGTGGGGCTAGCGGCGTTACCCCCAGCTGCTGCGACGGCGTTAGAAATCTGAAAAACGCTGCCGCCACCGCTGACGACCGTCGGACGGCTTGCCAGTGCTTGAAATCAGCTGCGGGATCCATCCCTGCCGGTGCTGACGTCGGCACCGCCGCCAAGAACCTGCTACGACAGTGTAATGTCAAGCTTCCTTACAGGATCAGCGTTTCCACCAACTGCGATAAGTACGTACTGCTTTCTCTGTGTCTCTTATTCCGGTTACCTTTTGTTTTTTTGGACATTCATCATTGTTTATAAGGTAATGGTGGTGTTTAGTAAATGGTTGTTAGCTGATTGGGTTAGAAGGTATAATTTATTGATAATATTAGCTGATTGTAGAAAAGTGTTTGATAAATTAGCCGTTAGTGATAGCTGTTTGGTATAATTTTTTTTTTTTTATCAAAAAGACTAATTGAAAATGTTACTTTGAGTAGCCTTTTGAAATTTAGTATTTTTGAGTTACAAAAAGTTTATTAACCAAACATTTATATTGATTTTTCAACCAAGTCAAACAACTACTAATATCAAATAGGCCAAAATTGACTGATAGGCCAATTATTTACCAAATAGGGGGCCAATATCTTTTCTATGTTTTCTCAATATTTTTAAACTTAAAAAAATAATGTCTCCACTGCATGGATTCGATCCTATGACCACATATTTATAATGGTAAAAGAGGTGTTATCACTACATTATCAGGGTTTGATGATCTGTGACCATCCATTTTGGTTATCTAATTATATATGTAATTGAAAGATTTATAATTTTTAAATTTAAAATTGTGTAGCTTAATTATAGTTGTATAAGTATGAAACTTTAATTTATATGAAAGGTTGGAGATCAATTTTGTTTATATATATATATTTTTTGAAAAATATTATCGTCGTTACTCTTTGTTAATGGCCAGTTTATGAAAAATACTGTATTGTTTAGCAAATTAATTTTAATAATCTTTTTTTTTTTAAAATGTTTTCTATTATTACA
Organism: Ipomoea trifida; assembly: GCA_003576665.1. NCBI lineage: Eukaryota > Viridiplantae > Streptophyta > Magnoliopsida > Solanales > Convolvulaceae > Ipomoea > Ipomoea trifida. The sequence continues at coordinate 8,698,645 of CP025655.1, forward strand.
TTTTGCAGGATCAATTGAGAGTTCATGAGCAGTTGAGAAGTTCCTCCGTTCAAACACCGTGCTAGGATATATGTGTGTGTGCGCTAAAGCCATGTTTTGCAATAATTGGAAGGGAACTTTCCCGGACAGTGTTTATATTTCATTTCACGATGAAACTTATGTTGTACGGAGGTGTTAAATTATATATCCTAATGAAGGTTATCGCGTGTTCATTTGTGTTTACTTTTTTTTTTTTTTTTTTTGAAAACAGTATGCAACTCCAAAAATATGTTGTTGGTTTTATGACTTTTGGGATAGTTAAAGGCAGGTCAACACTACCATTAGAATAGCCCGAATATAAGAAAAACTGTAGGAAAATATATGGAGAGAATATATGTATTGTATTGCCCAGAATTGTTTCCTCTCTCCCAGGTATGGAGGGTCCATTTATACATATTTTGAGCGTAAAGCCCTACAAGGAATAAGAATAATGGATGCCTCATATTGGGATCGGAGTCCTTGTTATATTACAAATAATAAGCCCTAATTCTATTTATTTTATAAATACTAAGTCCAATTGTTATCGAACTTTTCGGTAGCTCTGTACTGGGTCTCCTTCTTGGGCCTTCTTGATCCAGTTACTCTTTTGGGCCGGTAAATGTGGCCTAGGCCTAGTATATTATCCATCATCCAATCCCCACTTTCTTGAGATTTTGTGGTTACGAAGTGTCTAGAAAGTATACTAAGTCATCTTTTGGTGATCATCTTCAGTTGAGTCGACCTGCAAATAAGATTTTTTTTCCGACCGACCACGTAGCATTTCAACATCCTGCAAAATTTTAGGATACTAATTAATTAAAAAGCATCTTCGTGAGATGCACCCCACCAAGCTAAGTGGGTATGATCTGGACCAGTTAGTTTCCTATCCTAAGTTTAGTTGACCACTCCTAGCACGTGATAGTTCCTAAATGATAAACACTAATTTCATACAAATACAAAATATAGTATACACGCACATAGAATAATATTTAAAGAAATATTTATAAGATTACGTAAATATCAAGAATCAGGAATATACATAAGATACGAAAAGGTTTGAAAAAGCCTGGTTATCAAGCCTCGTTACGAGGAGTGCCTCGTTGCAGGGGTGACTTAAGCCAACCACTACGCTCCGAGTGGGGAACCCTTATGTCTCCAGTGTTAATATGAGTCTTCAATTCCACTGCCTAGTGGGTATACATTTCTTCCACACTGTGGTGGTATATGTTTCTCCCATACTGGCTAATGGGTATATGTCTTCCACCTTCCGACGGGTATATGTCATCCACCTTCCCGGTGGGAAGAATTCTTCCACTTTATGGCCGGTGGGAATTGACTTATTCCTATGCCTCGTTTTTTTAACTACCCGCGAATTCTTAGACTCTGCTTTAGACCCTTTTACTTACTAGACTATTCTCCTATGACCCCTATACTCTGCCCTAGACCTCTTACCCATAACTCCATATCGTACCTCATACCCTTCAACGTCTGAGCTTGTCATGTAATATAGTTCGTAGCGCGGAGCTTACCTAATGATAATGATGATAATTATAATAATAATAATAATAATAATAAGGGTATTCAAAAAAAAATAATAAGGGATTATTTGGGATAGGGCTGTCAAAGTGGGCCGAAACTCGCGGGCTGGCCCGCACCCGCCCCGCCCCGCGGTGGGGCGGGTTAGGGTCACAACAAATATGGCCCGCAAAATAGCAGCCTAACGGGCTTGGCCCGCGGGCCAAGCCCTATTAAAAAAATTTAAATAACCGACGTCGCCTACATCAACGCCGAAAAATAACCGACGTTGTATGTCTAAAAAAATTGACGTTAGAAGTGTTTTCTGTAATAGTGAAACAATCTTCTTAATTAGAGTTCAAAGATAACCCTTCTATTTCTAGACTTAACGTATTTTATTTTAAGTGTCACACTTGTGTGAGACCGTCTCACGGATCCTTATTCGTGCGATGGGTTGTATTAGATTGGGTCAATACGAAAATATAATACTTATACTGAAAAATGTAATACTTTTGAAAAAAAAATGTAATACTTTTAAATCAAAATGTAAAAGTACGTATTACATTTTTTTTTCAAAAGTATTACACTATGTTTATTCCTTAGTAGTATTGCATTTTCCAATATAAGTATTAGATTTGATCTTTAATATAAGGGAGAGTCTTTATACTAACTAGTATTTTCGCCCGTGCGTTGCACGGAATGGATTTGTTATAATATTTTAAGAATATTTGGATCGATATACAATTATGTAAATTAGAACAACGAATATTATATAGCGCAATTGATGAAATTGGTTATTTTCTGATGTTTTCCTTGCTTGAATTAGAGCAAATAATTGTCCAATTATCCGTATGAATAAATTCTTTATTATATATTTAGATAATAAAAATAAAGATGAAATTATAAAAAATTTTAATATTAAATGTGTACATTTATTTGATTATAAGATTAGTGCAAAAGTATTACTCAATTAATTGAATAATATATGACTTGAATGTCTACAGTTATCTTAAAAATATCGATATGTAATATGACTTATGTACTTATATTACTACTGAAATAAATATGGGAAAAATGAGAAATAATTTAATTATAATTATTATAAAAATAAATTCAACAACCAATGTTTAGCTTAATTACCATAATAATTATTATGCAATTATTATTAGTCAATTACACTAATATATGTGTAATTATACTTTTATACCTTAAGTATATTCATTTTCACTATACCGTATTTAGTTTTTTCTTCCTCTTTCATATTTGAATGAATTAATTGTAATTATTATAAAAAATCTAACAGTCCATGTTTAATTAATTTTTTTCAGTTTAAATAATTTAAAGTTTTCAAAAGGAAAGTGTAATTATTTTTTAAAAAAGTTTTTAAATAATTTTCAGTCAATTAGTAATATCATTTTCCTTTTACAATTTACCAATTTTCTGTTTCCTTTTCCATTAGAATTTTTTTTATATTTTCAATCAATTAGTAAAATCAGTTTTCTTTTCCATTTGATTTTTACTATTGTTTGGGCGGGAATTTCATAAAGGATGATTTTATTTTTATTAATAGTAGTATAGATACAGTAATATAGATAAGTATTCGAATGATTATTATTATTGGTGTAAATAATAATTAATAAATTATTTTTTCTTATAAAATTACGCAAAAGTTGTTTCCATTAGTCTCACAATTATAATGGTTTAATTATTCTCAGAATTTGGTAAATAAAATTTTGTTACTAATTAAGCTTTATTATTTTTTACCAATTAATTAATAATATTAGTTTGTGCGGGAAAAGTTGAAGGGGAGATTTTTCTTTTATTAATAGTATTGATATGTGAATATAGAAACAATATTACCAATTAATAGATATTAGTTAATTTCCATTTTAGATTTCCTTACCAAATAAGCTTTATTAATTATTTGACCAATAAAATATTTAATTAATTGACTACAAAAGTTTGGACGGGAAAATGAAATATGAGGATTTTACTTTTATATATAGTATAGATTATTTTAAAGTTTAAAAAAAAAAATTCAATTTGAGGTGACCTTTTAGAAACCTGCAAATTGGAGAAATTGCATGAAATGAGTTAGTTTAGATACTCAATTGTAGTTTTTTTTTTAAGGTTCAGTAGTCTAATTGCATTTTCGTGTACAGTTCGGTAGCCTATTTGACCCTTAGATTTGTGCATGGTAAGAAAAACCCTTTAAAAAAAATAAGGACATCAGTAACATTGTCATATTTGTTTCTTATTATATGTTTTCTTTTGTTTCCTATTACTCCGGATTTTGTGAGTTTCTTGATAGTACTTCCTGAATGTTTATAATATTCATTTGTTAGTTTAGGAGAAAATAATAGTGTTCTGATTTGGGAGGAGGATAATACTTTTATATATAGTATAGATAGATTATGACATCCACGTAATTTGAATAGTTATGGTAATTAAGGAGTATATATGAGTACTAATTAAGGAGTATATATATATTATTCTTAATAAAATAATATGTATGTTTAATTTCATTTAATTATGGACGTAATATGCATATGTAATTGATTAACGGATATACATTACCCTAATAAACGGATTAACATATGTATCTGTATTATAAAAAAGGGAGAAAGCCTTTTTGGTAAGATATATTAGGAAAGCTTCAATTAATTAAAATATAATAGGAAAATTTTATTAGGAAATTGATTAGCTAGAATTTTTATTTTCCAAATTCTATATCTGTAATTACCGTTATAAACAGATTTAATATGAAAATTTAAGTAGGAAGTTATGTTAAGAGTTTTGAAATATTATTATTATTATATTATTAATTAATAATATTAGAGAAATTATATTATTATTATTATTATTATTATTATTATTATTATTATTATACTCTTAACATAATAGGTAAGCAAAAAAACTTCATGCAAATTCCAAAATGCTTTTATTTTCACCCGTGCGTTGCACGGAATGGATTTGTTATAATATGTGAATAATATTTATATCGTAATATAATTGTGCAAACCGTAATATTTATGGAATAAACTTACGAAGTTTTCATTCTTGATTCACTGGAAATGTTTTATTCCATCATCAACATACTTAATAAGTTTTCTGAGATCCAACAATCCCTTTTCTCTCAATTTTATCTATGATGCATGAACTCTGTTGCTTTGAAAAAAAAAAGTTGTGATCTTCAAAGTTTATTATAATAACACGACAGAATTAATTAGAAGTGAATTTCACAAATTTAATAGGTTTACAGAATTCGAAGACTTAGTTAAGGAGGTGGAATGTTTTAATTTGTGGCCGTGTGCTCTACATAACTTCCTTCAGTAACATTTTTCTTATGATTTTTCTTGTTTGTTTTCCTTGACGTCTTCCATCCCAGAGGCTCTCTATGAAAAATTTCTTATTGCGAGATAATAATAATAATAAAACAAAAAAAAATAATAATAATAAAACAAAACATCACCATCATCTTTATCAACACCGGCTTTTGGATTTTTCGGCCCAGGAATAATACATGTTAAGAATGTGTATGGGGTAGTCATACACATTGAAGGCGGAAGATTATATGGAACAACCATAACAGGCCAACAAGAGTACGGCTTTGCGTTGAAACCAAAAGGAGAAAATCCATCAGAACATAAGCCTAGTCTCACATTTCGAGGATCTGCTGCAAAATCAGGAAACGTTCTATCAAAGTGCTTCCATGCTTCACCATCAGAAGGATGACACATAATACCAGGTTCACGGCGATTTTCATAATGCCACCGCATGTGTGAAGCAGAGCTCTGTGATGCATACAAACGTTGCAATCTAGGGATGAGAGGAAGGTAATGCATTCTTTTTTGGGGCACCTCTTTTGCATGAGTAGATCTAGGTGGGCAAGGTTTAAATCTTGGCTCACCACAAAACTTACAGTGCCTATCATTGATTTCAGACTTATAGTACAACATACAATTGTTTACACAACAATCAATCTTCTCATGTCCAAGACCAAGCTTTGTAAGTAATTTTTTTGCATCATAATACCTGGTCGGTACTCGATTATCGGGACCCATCATACGGTTATTATACTGAAAAATCTGATCCATTGCTACCTGCGGAATATTATAAGTTGTCTTGATATTCATCATCATCAATGTATATGCCAACTCTGTTTCTTCACCAACATTCATTGATAAAGGTTGTCTCGCAGCATTTAACAAATCATAGAAGTTTCTTGCACTACTATGTGGTTCTTCGTCTTGGTCATTTTCGGCATTCAATGGAAAAAATGATTGACCAGATACATCAAAAACCATTTGTTCATACCGATTGTTTTCACTAGGGCCCTCGTTCATATGTGGTTGTATTGGGGGGGGGTAAGCTCATCGTGGCATGTCCAAATCCAATAATTCGGTTCAAAACCCTTCTTATACAAATGAACACGAACATCATCTGCAGACAAGTGTACTCTATTCTTACACTTACTACATGGACACCTAATTTTCATTGAAGCCATGTATACAGGAAGTGTACTTGCATAATTTACAAATTCCTCAACACCCATTAAAAACTCATCAGTGTACCCCCTTCTTCCAGGTAATAAACGGTTATACATCCATTTTCGATGTTCAGGTATATTAGCCATATAAAACAACTGCAAAAGTATATACAATACAATTCAAACACAACACATATAAATATATTACAAATAATATTAATAATTATATATAAACATACTAATAAATATACAACATATAAAATTCAAGGTTAAAAAATCATAAATATACAAATAATTCTAAACACAAATATAAATACATAAATAAATTTTACACACACACTCACAAGAATATAAAAAAAAAAAAAATTAAAGCTAGATCTACACAAAAAAGTGGCATAAAAAGGAATTATAATAATTATATATAAACATACTAATAAATATACAACATATAAAATTCAAGGTTAAAAAATCATAAATATACAAATAATTCTAAACACAAATATAAATACATAAATAAATTTTACACACACACT
>CP025655.1:8714571-8851740 GCA_003576665.1 Ipomoea trifida
AAAAAAAAAAAAACATTGACCAGGTAGAGATCTGTGTTACGCGGTTGTATTTTGAAAAGCTCTTTAAAATATTTTGAAGAGTATAATACATTTGCCCTGAGTGTATTATTAAGAAAATATTTCTTTCTCCACATTTTTCACGCCTAGCATCAACGATGGAGCGAGAAAATCATTTGAGCGGGGCCAAGTTGTATAATATATTATAAATTACAATAAAATATTTTTGATAGATTACACGATAGTTAAAGTCGGAGCCAACTTGACTAACACTATATTTATAACAAAATATGAAACATAATCAATTAGATAAAATAATTTGAATAACACTATATTCATAAATATTTTTTAATTTTACTTTCTTAATTAGATCGATCAACTTTAAGTTTTTCTAAATTAACTTGAACACAATAAAGTATAATATAAATTTTAAACTTGTATACTACATTAATTAAATGATTCATAAAAACTAGACTAAAATAGAATTTAATTTGTTGGACTAAAAAATATTTAATTTATCTTGGATGGGAAGGAATGAAAGAGATAAAACAAATAAGTGAAGATAAGGAAAAATGTTGTTAATGAGATTTGAACCTATAACCATGCACTTTTTATTATCAAAATTAAAATTTAATCAACAAAACTACTCAAACTATTAGTTTTTTTTTTTTTTTTTTGAATGACTCAAACTATTAGTTCTTCATGCATAAATATAGATTTTATATAACATTATATATATATATATATATATATATATATATATATATATACACACACATATATATAAAGGGGTGGGGTGGGGTGGGGTGAGGGAGTGGGGGCAACTGCCCTGTTGCCGTCATAGTAACTCCATCCATGCTAGCATTCCCTCATTGATATACAAGTCTCAAATCATCCCCCTCAAATTTATGTCTTGATGTGACGGGTATTAATAGATTATTTTCTTTATGTAGGTCTCTATAAATCAGTCTACATCAAAATTTTAAATGTCGAGTAAAAGTTGGTTGTAAAGAATCATATAGTATTTTCTTGATATACTAAGTCTCCGTTTGGAAAGCAGGAAAATGACTTCTAAAAAATATTTTCTGAAAATGACCCACTTTCCACAAAACATTTTCTTTTCCGGTGTTTGGCTGCACAACAGAAAACTACCTGTTTGGTTCATTTTCCAGAAACTGAGCACGAAAATGAACAGAATTTTATACTTCAACATTTTAATGCTTGGATACTTTTGATAAAATCCTTCTGTGAATAGCACTCATTAAACTTTGTGGATAATACAGAGCTCTGTACCGGGGAGGTTGATGCATGTTTTGAGGGTGGGTGCCTGGGTATGATTGGTGCTAGCATTGCTTAGAGTGCGTGCATTTTGATTAGCTACTTAATTTGGATAAATTAAAATTGCATAGATCTGTACCAGGTATAGTAACAGGCGCTCTAAGGGTGCGTCTCATTGCTTAGGTTGTGAGTTGTGTGGCTTGCCCTGGTTGTACGGGGTGAGTTGACTTGCAGCTTAAGGGTGGGGGTACAGGGTGACAGGGAATGATGGGTGGTTTGGATTTGATGGGTGGAATTAAAGGGCATCGTTCCCACTACTTGTATGGGGCAATGTCCCTTGTATGTGCTTGGATTTGTTGCATGTGATTGGACTATGAGGGGGGAGGGAAATATATAGGATGATGAGGTTGGATAGATGGTGGGTTTGTGGTAGCTCAACTTTGACTCCTTAGATAGGATGTTGTTGGTTTTAGCTAGCCTTGATTTTAGTTACCCACTTTGGAGCTTTAGCTTTAGTTTGATGTACGCACATGTAATGGAATTTATGCCACAACTTGAGGGGTCACTTTGGGGCCATGTATGACGTTTTGTTTTGAGCAATAGAAAATATGATTTGTTAAAAAAAAAAAAAAAAAACTTGGATGATACACCTACCATATTATGGGCTGGTATAGTCCAATCCTTGCTCACCACCAGACTAGAAGGAGTTAATGTAATTACATAAATAATCTAGAAGACCCTTGGTGTGTAATTACATAAATAATCTAGAAGACCCTTTATAGACGTATAGTCCTGAAGGCTGCGTTCATGGTTGTACTCTTTTTCTTTTAACTAATTTTTTTTTTTTGGGGGGGCTCATCATGGACTATTAGGACCAAAATTGCCTGGGCCACATGGACCAGCCCAAGAAGGAATGAGCAACTTGGGCCTATTTATAGTTTAATAGGGTTAGACAGCTTTTTTTTTTTTTTTTTTTTTGAATAGTACTAACTCTATTAGAATGCAGTATCTGTTCATAACTACTTTAATGACTTAACTAAGACTCGAACCCACCACCTCCCGTATAAAGGGAAGTGCTTGATGCCACTGCACCACAAGATCCTTGGCCGATTAGACTTACTATCCATTTTAGGATATTATTATCATTATTATTTTTTTTTTGGTGAGGATATTATTATCATTATGATTTTAGATGTTGATGCCTAATCAATTTAGGCATCAACATCAACCAATTCAATTATTATTCATCAATTTCTTTAACTTCTTTATCTAAAGTGATAAAGAAGAGGTGTAATAATGAAGATGATGGTGGTGCAGTACACTGGTCTGAACTTCGGTCAGTGCTCAACTCTGTTCACTGTGTGGAATTACAACTTAAATTATAGGAAAAATGACACTTTTTCCCCCTATATTATGTAATAAGGGTTTAGTTTATTATTCATAATGTAGTAGGATTAGGGCTTATTATTCCCAATGTAATTAACTAACAATAATAACTCCCAATAGGAGGCTAGGATTTCTATTCCAATGTAACTAAAATATTTATTATCTCTAAATTTTCTCCATATATATATTCTCTCTATATTTTTGCCATATACTCATTATTTTAATAGTTGTGTTGACCAACCGTTGATTTCTATAAATTCGTAAAGTCAATAATAATCATTATTATACGTCAAACACTCAATTTATGACCTTTCATAACTTACATAAATAGTGTCTTTAGTGATTTTCTACATTCAAATGCAACGTATGTTAGTAATATAGGTGCATGCATAATAATGTACGTAGGTACATAATCTCTTATTTGATTATAAGTTTATAAAATTAATGGAAAAGAGTGTAATAAACTCCTAAACTTTACTCAAAAGGATAATTAGGTCCTTCAATTTTCAAAAGTTAAAATTATGCTCATAAACATCTTATTTTGAGGACATTGAAGCCTAGAAATTGGTTGGTAACCTGTAATTGTTACAGGTTACCTAGGGTTTTGACGACTGTCCCACCATTTTCCAGCCACAATCACTGGCGACCAGCTGGTTGCCTTCTTCGACGATGGAGAATGCAGACCAACTGGTCGCCTTCTCCTTCACTAGAGGAGGCGACTAGTTTGGTCGCCTCCTCCAAAGGCAACCAGCGACCGGATCGAACGGCTAGTCGCCGGTGATTTTGGCGAAAAAATGACGGAAAAGTTGTAGAAACCCTAAGTAATATGTAATTACAGGTTATCAATCGGTTTTTAAACTTCAATGATTCAAAATAATATGTTTATGGGTTTAATTGTAACTATCAATGGTTTAATATCACCATTCCTATCAAATCTACTATACTAATAAGAGCCAAAGAGAGTTAGGCCTAAAATAGGTAGAAAAAATGGCGGTCAAATTATTTAATCAAATAGATGGTTCAGATGAATTATTTAATCAAATAGATGGTTAAGATAATTCAGATTAATATTATTATTAGAGATTACCTAATTTAACCTTACTTTTATGATTATCCGTTAAGTTTTCCGTTAAATATTCTCTTCTCCGTTAATATTCCGTTAACTTTTAACTTACCCATTAATTTCTATAAGAAAGGTCTTAGGTTCGAACCTCATCTCAATCAAATTTGACATAGTTAAGTTTCTCACTCTATTTTTCTCTTATTAAATTAAATAAATTAGTAGCAACAACAAAAAATGATACATATGTATTTTTTTAATTTAGAATTATGTGTCTACAATACCTTTATTTGAAAAAATTATTTATTATCAAAAAATTAAATTAAATTAGAGAAATAATTTCATTAGTTATATTGTCTTTATTTTCTCTCATGCAAAGATTCTTTACATTCAAATTTATCAATTGATATTCATTACATTGTCCATTATCTTATTTTACAATATCTTGTAATTAAATATCAAAGTTATAGTACAAAATAATATTATATATTTATTTACCAAGTATTTTATTAATACTATGAAAATTTTTTTAAAATAATTTGAAGCTAATTATATTAACTACTTGGGGATTAGTTGACAAAGAAAGTACTCAAATAATAACCCAACAAATTGAAGCGGAATCACTCTATTTTACTCTTATTGAATTAAATAAATTAGTAGTTACACCAAAAAATGATACATCTGTATTTCTTTAATACTATGAAAAAAATAAAAAAGAATAGTTTGAAACCAATCATATTAACTACTTGGGGGATTTGTTGAGAATGAAAGTACTCAAATAACACATTACCACCTAGCAAATTGAAGCGAGAAACTACCTTTTAATATCTTTGGAATATTAAATTTTCAAATTTTTATTAATTAATTTAATCTTTTTTCTTAAACTAGGGATTTCTTTATCCACAATAACTCATTCAACAATAATGGTTGAACCAAATGAACCTCAAGCAGAACACCTAAAGGAAAGTCCATAGCTCCTATATCATAATCTCATTGCATGACGTTGTCATCTATGCTACCAACAATATCCGAATTGCAAATAACACACTGCCAACAAAAAGGAAGAGAACAAATAGTAAAGATGAAGACAATGACAATGTTACTCAAAAGAGAATTAAGAACACTTAGAAAAGTTCAAATTAAAAGTAGTATTTATTTAGACTATCATTTTTAGACCAAATATTTAGACTATCGATTTTACAATGTTGTATACATTTATTTTAGTAATAATTATAATTTTCTATATTATCTTGGATTCATATACTTTGAGTTAAATATTTAAATAAAAAAATTCGACATTCAATTACCCATGTAGGAACTTCTCTTATATAATCTTGCATTGATATACTTTCAAATATTTATTTAAATATAAACATTGGGCATTAACTCATTCGTGCAATGCGCGCATAAAACTAGTATACTAACAAAAAGTAAAAACCACTAGAATTGAAGAAAAAAAATGAACTTTACTTGGGATGCATGTGATCTGTTTTACATTTAATTTGTATATATTCACTGAAACAATTAAGCCTCAAAAAGGGTAAAAGGAAAAAAAAAATGAATTAACCAAGTACATACAAAAATAATTGTGTAATCTTTTAACAAGAAAAGAAAGAATTCTTCATCAGTAGTAGTTCACCCTTCTGCAGTTAACTCGAATTTGACCATTGTTCCCTGTCAATGGTTTAATATCCCCCATTTTAATCATGGAGTTAGCAAAGTCATTAGAGAAAGCACCATGATTTGTGCTATACAACTTAACAAGATCATCAGTTTGGCCACCAGAAAACAATGCTTGATCAGACACCAACAGCCCTTTGTTTTTCACCAAGTTCTTGAAATACTTGGCGTCGAAATAAGCAGGAGTTGGGTCAAGAGAAGCCAGGCTCGAGTTTCCCCCATTCATAGGACAATTCGCTTGGCGTTGCCTTGCAAACTTAGAATCAATGTCTTTATCCCCGTAGATGCGCTGCCGAAATGTAAAGCACTGAACAAATCCTAAGGTGTGACCGCCCGAAAGTGCAACCAAATCCTTAATATTCAAACCTTGATTCTTGAAATTTTCTGTCAATTTAGATAAGTCCATAAATGGATTTGGAAGATTTTTGTTTGCTGCGTCTTTGCTTGCTGTAGTTGAGTCCCTCCTTCCTAGTTTCACCTCCCATGTTGGTCCTCCTAACTGCACCGTACCCAAAAGTATATATAACTCGTGTTAAAGCTAGTTATTTGGGTATGTATATATATATATAATGATGCCTAAGTGCAAATATATATAGTTTTTAATATAATGGTAGTGAAATAGTAAAGAATATATACCGCAACTACTGAATCACGAGCAGCAGCCACAGCCAATATGTCAGCACAGGAGACTACTGGGCAACCACACACTCTATCAACTTCCATCTTGATTCTATCAATGACTTCGAACCCTCGAGCAGAATTATTGTTCGCACCTGCATTCTTTTCACTATCAATGGTGGGCGTAGAGTCTAGCAGAATTGAAGCATCACAACCCTGCATCCCAGCCAGTGAATTGAGTTAGGACAATTAATTAGAATGAGATTTAAATAATAAAGTAAAGAAGAGTTTAAATTTATGTAGATAGAAAACGATACGTAATGCATGAAATATTACATTAACGAAACAATCGTGAAAATGTAGGCGTAACAAAGAGCCACCCATTCGTCGTTCTTGCTTTATGGCATCCTCAACAATGCATCTAATCGTGGGCAAAGCTTGAGGACAAACATGATCGTAGAAGGAAGGAGAGAGAAGATGCGAGAGCGTTGCGGTTACGTTGCAAGAGAAAGCAAGAGCAGAGCGTGAAGATAGAAGAAGGTAAAAGATGCCATTTCGATCTGTGAATTGCTTAGCTTGCTTAGAATGTGTTTTGAGTTTTGGTGAGGAGAGTTAAAGAAAAGGGTGCATTTATAGGGCACAAATTAAAAATAAGACTTAGGCAACGAAGAATAGTTCGTTGTTTGAAAATATAATATATGGAAGTTAATTTACATAAGAAACATAATTCCTATGTATATTGAACTATTCTGGCCTTCTGGGAACAAACTACACAGTACTAGTTAATATGCATGATAAATGATTATTTGACATCCGGAGACCGGAATACTTTGTCAACAATTTCAATATTAATGAGTGATTTTTGTATGAAAACATATTATTAAACAAATAAATTAAAGAATGATGACATGACATGCTAATAATAATAATAATAATAATAATAATAATAATAATAATAATAATAATAATAATATTATTATTATTATTATTATTATTATTATTATTAAAGTTAACTTGAAATAGGCAAATGGGCATCATGTCATTGACCAACATTTTTTATTTAAAAAATAAAAGTTAAACATACTAATTAAGCATATATAGTGACCAGTTCAAGGCAATGCAGCTACGCTAGCTAGTACTCGCTTTTCATTTTATAGCGGAAGTAGTTAATAGTCAATATATTTCCGTGACAATCAAGTAGAAGCCAATAATTTGTACTCCGTAATAAATTATACGGCAAGTATAATTAAATAAAAGTTTGAGAAATGGAGACATCTACAGTCAAGAGTCAAGACAATCGAATATTTACTTTTGTAATCATAAGATTTTAAATTTGATCTCTCGTAAAAAATATATATTAACATTCTTGATTTGAGTCAGTCACTTATAGACAATTTATATTATTTTACTTTCTTATGGTCATTTGCTAATTAAAATGATAATGTGGGTTCTACCTAGAGTGCAACTTTGAATAGCACTTGAGAACTTTTCTGCAAATTAATCTCGTAAATTAAAGAAAAGCATGAAATCTCTTAAAGCAAGACAGCCAAATTAATCAACTCAAATATAATAATATAATTAAATTGAATGAAAATGAAGTGTTAGCAATCTAATAAGTAAATTAAAAGGTTCATTTAAAGTAAATATTTTTTTTGGTAAATTTACAGGGTCTTTCTCTCTGTCCGTTTAAAATACATTTACTAGGACGTGAATATATATATGGATAGTTTGAGTTTGAATGGTAATGCATCATCGTCAACACGTCATGACTAACAATTCTACAAAAACACCCTTAATGGCCGTATTACTACCTTTTATCGGGCCGTTGCGAACGAGAATTAGTTTGAATATGGTATAGATTTAAATGTGCCTCCTACAATTAAAATTTAAGCCTGTTCAAAACACATTGTGACCCCAAAAAAAAAAACATTTACTATGAGGTGAATATATGTATACTATGAGGAGTGACCTTACAAGAGGGAGTTCTGGCACACCAAAACGCCTATTACATGAAAGCTAAGCCTCCATCACCGAAGGGTAAGGGTTCAACTCCTAAGAAGACTAGTGGTGAAGAAAGTTCGTCAAGTATTCCGATCCCCCAATCATTATTGCATGGACCATGGTCCACACGGTTGTGTGGACCAAAAATAAAAAGTACATTATTTTTGTACTGTAGGTACATTATTTGAGGGTACATTATTTTTGTACTGAAGGTACATTATTTAATATATACTATCAAATAATGTACCTACAGTATAAAAATAATGTACCTTCAATACAAAAATAATGTACTTTTTATTTTTGGTCCACACAGCTGTGTAGACCATAGTTCATGCAATAATTTGCCCCGATCCCCTGGGTGAGCTGGTAAAGAAAGTCAAAACCAAGAGGAAATTCACGGTGGAGAACTAGCCCAGCCCAATAAGAAAGCAGCAAAAACCTCTAACTTGTTTTCTAGGATTCCAAATAAAACAACTTCCGCCAGGCCTGTTAATCTCACTACCAAACTATCTAAAGATACAACATCAAAGTTAGTGGATGCCAAGAATTATCGAAGTATGATTGGGAGTTTGTTATATATATTTGGCAACGAGTATACCATATATAATGTACAGTGTTGGTCTCTATGCTAGGTTTCAATCCGATCCTAAGGAATCACATGTGAATGCAGTCAAAAGGATAATCAAATATGTTAAAGGAACAAAAAACCATGGCCTTTGGTATGCCCATGACTCATGTTATGAAGTAATTGGATATATAAAGTGATGTAGACTGGGTTGGTAACGTGGAAGATCGCAATAATACTTCTAGAGGATGTTTCTTTATAGGCAAAATTCTTGTTTCATGGTTCAACAAAGAAATAGAATTTCAAATCATTGTCTACTGTAGAGGCTGAGTACGTATGTTGCTATTGGGAGCTGCTGCACACATTTACTATGGATGAAACAGATGTTGAACGATTATGGTTTCAAGTGCAGCACTATGGACTTACATTTTGACAACACAAGTGCAATAAATATTGTCAAAAATCTAGTTCAACATTCACGTACTAAAGCATATATGAAGTTTTTCACGGTTACAGTAACTCAATTTATAGTCAGTCAATAATCGCTAAGTACGGACTTGATACGACGTCTAGTGAACTAGTTCAAAGTGTAGTGCAGTAAAGCAAAGCAAAGTGCACAAGTAAAGAATGTAATAAAAACCCGTAAGGCACAAGAACGCAACAATTTTTGTAACCCATCCCAGTTCGGAACCTGGTTCACTAAAGCTCCTAGGTGTAACTTCTCACAATTAGATTGCAGATGGCTTCACTAAAGCCTTGCCTAAACCCTTGTTTGACATATTCGATGCAAAGCTGGGCCTTCGAGATCTTTATGCTCCGGCTTATGGGGCCGGGGTGATGAAATAAGTAGAAGCCTCATCATCATAGCAAAGCTTAGAAGGAATGCAGCTGCTGTTAAAGATTCATAAAGCCAAAAGGGATTTTGAAATTGTATTGTGGGTCTTGAATGTACAATTTAGCTAAAGGTTCCAACTTTATTTTAAAGGAAATATTTATCTGAAAGAATTAAACTATAAAGAACAGATAAATAAACAATAAGAAAATAAAGCGATAAAAAAAGGAACCAAACACCAGAATTGATCACGCAGTTCGGAGCTCCACTCCTACATCTGCGGGGCACTTCACGTCAGCCCAATCCACTAGATGATCACAAGGGTTACAAGGAGTCTAACAAACAACCATCCTACACAAATGGTTACAAAAAATACTCCTAGCTAAGCCTTCCTCATCAATTGGAGCTGACACTGTGCAGTACATCACGATTCACCAACACGACTGAATCTTCAAGCCACCAGAATAGGAACACGTGAAGAACTTGTGAAAAAACCAGTATGAAAAACCTCTTGTAGAGTCTGATTCGAAAGAATAATGGAAGAGGGATTTAGAATAGTAATTGGCGTAATGAATCCCATGTAATAGAGCTATATTTATAGCCATGCCATTCACCAACCTTCCCTTAATGTTTGCAGTTGAAAACCACTCCAAATAAGGATCAGCCATAGGATTAGATCAGAGTAAAGTGAGGATCATGATGACTGAATTCTGATTTGAATAAATCTCGTCCATTGGACTACTCGCTGGCGCTGCTCCAGAACTGTTCCAGCGAACTGACAAAACCACCTAATAAAATAACCTATGTTTTTGACTAATAATTAAGCCAATTAAAGGTGGTCCAAATGTGTATCATTTGTACACTTACAATCTCCCCCTTTGGCAATTATTTGTCAAAAACCTGAACTACAAATATACTTTTGAGGCAAAGGAATATGTAACCAAATTTCATTAAAATAGGCCTTCAAGTATATTTGTTTACAATGAATATATAGCCTATGAAGCAAAACTAGAAAAAGCATAGTGTATTAGATAAACCTGACATAGCGTATTAGATGAACCTATTCACTTAAAATTCATCAGCATACTTAATATAGCGCATCATTCAACGTATTAAAATGCACCACAACGTGCTTCATGTCAGATTATAAACATGCACTATTTACACATACTAGAAAACATGTGCTAAAATATGCACTATTCTACGTATTAAAATACATCACAATGTGTGTTAAAATGCACAATTCCACTTATTAAAAATCCACATCCTAGATTATAAACATGCACTATTACACTTATTAGAAAATATGTGTTAAAATACACACTATTCTACGTATTAAAATGCACTAGAAGACAGATTAAAATACACCATTCCACAACACAGTTACACACCATTCTACGTATGAAAATGCACCAGCGGATGGATTAAAACGCACCATTCCACAACACAGTTAATGTACCAACATACGTAATATAAACCGAATATAGGTGTTGGCATCATCAAAAAGGGGAAAATTGTTAGAGCCCCGAGCCATTGATTTTGATGATACCAAAGACTAGAGGAGACCCCCGCCCCCAAACTTTTTCCTTATCTTTTTGCTTTATAGGCCGAATATTGCTTAAGGACTCGTCTCAACGAGTTCATAACAGAACCAAAGGTAATCTTCAGCCGAAGATTTAGAAGCACTCAAGGACGAAGACAAGAAGACCGAAGACTTACTAAGGGCGAATACTGGAAGGGCCGAACTCTTGAAACTTGGAGAACACCGAATAATCAAGATGATTTATTCGAGGAGATGATGAGAGAATGATAAGGCCAATCATTCTCACGAGTACCCAAGGTATAAGCACTCAAAAGACATTCTCTGAAATATTTTCTTGTCTATAGCCTTGATATTGTGAATGATCAATGTCAAACGGAATCTAGGAAGCAATCTCAAAGAGCATTAAATGGCATGTCCTTTTGTGTAAGACAAAAGACAAATTGTCTTTACACTAAAGTAGACAAACAGCTAGAAAGTACTAACATTCACATGGGTCAACTATTACCCAGCGGATATTACACACTGGACATAGGTTTTGAATTTTGATTTCCCTCCAACGGAATCAAATTCACGCCTATAAATACCCAAGCTTCATACCATTTGAAGCTGCTTGTTCATACATGCAATAGGCGATTATAAGCTTTCAAAAGTGTGCAAAATATTTGAAAAAGCTCAAACTCACGATCTAGTTTCTAAGAGAAATCTTGTGCTATCTAAGTGTTGATTCAAGAAGCTCAAGCCAAGATTTCAAGTTGGAGAAAAGTTCAACCTTTCAACCAACCTCTACTTAAGAGAAGTAGAAAGAGGCGGAGTAAACTCGAAGAAGTTGAAAAGCCTACACAAGCGTGGTTTCCTGGCTTAGTGATCAAAGGAGCACGTTGTGGGAAGATATTGTACTATCAAAGGGGATAAGTGCAATCCTTCATAAGTTGTGAAGAAGAGTGAAGTAGGCTTCGTTAACAGCCGAACCACTATAAAACCCTCCCCCCTCTCTCTCTCTCTCTCTCTTTTACTTACTGCTTTATCTATTGCATTGCATACTCACGAATCAAGCCTAATATTTTCATAACTCTAAGATTAGTGCAAAGTGATACTAAAAACGATAACCTTTTATTTCCCGCTGTGTTTATCTTTGGTGAAGTTCTAACTCTCGTAAAGGGTTTCTACTTGCAAAAGTTTTCAAAACCTAGTGAGTCTATTCAACCCTCACCCTCCCCCCTTCTAGACTCACTCCTCTACCAACAGAACCTAAAACGAATTGAAATACATATGCTTGCATGACTTTGTTTTTATGAGCATTATGAATCTACTATGGAGAGGTTTCTCCATACGCAAAGCCAAGGGCCGAACCCTTGACCATTGGTTAAGGGTGAATGAGTCCCTTCCACTCAACCACACCTTCCAAGTTTTAGTTTAGTGTTTATGAACATTAATGTTTATGGTCCAATAATCGTGGAGAAAGCAATGTATGTACTTTACTCAGACTCGAGCGGGGCGGGGGGCTCATCATGGACTATTTAAGAGCTCATAACATGTTCAAACTTGATATTCGTTTTCTACTTTCTTGCGACATCGACTTCGTGAAATCTCAAGAAAGTGGGAGAGTGGATGATAGATGGTATACTGAGCTGACCGGACAGACCAATCAACCAAAATGACTTGGGCCACATGGACCAACGCAAGAAGGAATGAGTAACTTGGGCCTATTTATAGTTTAATACGATTAGACTTATTATTTACAATGTAATAAGGGTTGACTCATTATTCATAATGTAGTAGGATTAGACTTATTATTCCCAAAGACCTTGTGGTCTAGGGGCACCCGGTGTCCTCTTGTGCTTCAGTAGGTTGAAAAAGTAGCTATGAACATATACTACATTGTCCACTAAAATATTTATTCTCTCTATATTTTTCTCATATACTAATTATTTGAATGGTTGTATTTACCAATTCTTTTTCCATAAAATCATAAAGTCAACAATAATCATTATTATATTATGAACCTTTCATAACTTACATAAATAGTGCCTTTAGTGATTTTCTACGTTCAAAAGCAACGTTAGTAATATAGGTGCATAATGTACGTAGGTACAAACACTCTTATTTGATTATAATTTTATAAAATTAATGGAAAAGGGTGTAGTAAACTCTTCAACTTTACTCAAAAAATCAATTAGCCTCTTAAATTTTCAAAAGTTACAATTAAACCCATAAACATCTTATTTTGAGGGCATTGAAGCCTAGAAATTGGTTGGTAACCTGTAATTATTACAGGTTACCTAGAGTTCTGGCGACCTTCCCACCATTTTCCAGCAACAATCACTGGCGACCAGTTGGTTGTCTTTACGACAATGGAGAATGCAGACCAACTGGTCGTCTTCTCCTTCACTAGATGAGGCGACTAGTTTGGTTGCCTCCTCCAAATGTAACTAGTGACCGGACGGCCAGTCGCCGGTGATTGTGGCCGAAAAATGACAGCAAAGTTGTTGGAACCCTAGGTAATTTGTAATTACAGGTTATAAGATCAATCGGTTTCTGAGCTTTAATGATTCAAAATAACATGTTTATGGGTTTAATTGTAACTATCAATGATTTAATATCCCCATCCCTATCAAATATACTAACAAAAACTAAAAACCACTAGAATCTTCAAAAAAAAAAAGTAAAAACCACTAGAATTGAAGAAAAAAAATCAACTTTATTTGGGATGCATGTGATCTGTTTTACATTTGTATATATTCATTGAAACAATTAAGCCTCAAAAAAGGTAAAAGGAAAAAAAATGAATTAACCAAGTACATACAAAAATAATTGTTAAATCTTTTAACAAGAAAAGAAAGGAAGAATTCTTCATCAGTAGTAGTTCACCCTTCTGCAGTTAACTCGAATTTGACCATTGTTCCCTGTCAATGGTTTAATATCCCCCATTTTAATCATGGAGTTAGCAAAGTCATTGGAGAAAGCACCATGATTTGTGCTATACAACTTAACAAGATCATCAGTTTGGCCACCAGAAAACAATGCTTGATCAGACGCCAAAAGCCCTTTCTTTTTCACCAAGTTCTTGAAATACTTGGCGTCGAAATAAGCAGGAGTTGGGTCAAGAGAAGCCAGGCTCGAGTTCCCCCCATTCAAAGGGCAATTCGCTTGGCGTTGCCTTGCAAACTTAGAATCAATGTCTTTATCCCCGTAGATGCGCTGCCGAAATGTAAAGCACTGAGCAAATCCTAAGGTGTGACCGCCCGAAAGTGCAACCAAATCCTTAATATTCAAACCTTGATTCTTGAAATTGTCTGTCAAATTAGATAAGTCCATAAATGGATTTGGAAGATTATTGTTTGCTGCGTCTTTGCTTGCTGTAGTTGAGTCCCTCCTTCCTAGTTTCACCTCCCATGTTGGTCCTCCTAACTGCACCGTACCCAAAAGTATAAGTTATCATGTTAAAGCTAAGCTAGCTAGCTACTTATTTAATTTGGGTATATGCATGTATATAATGATGAGTAGTAGCGCAAATATAGTTTTTAATATAATGGTGAGATAGAGTATATACCGCAACTACTGAATCACGAGCAGCCACAGTCAAAATGTCAGCACAGGAGACTACTGGGCGACCACACACTCTATCAACTTCCAACTTGATTCTATCAATGACTTCGAACCCTCGAGCAGAATTATTGTTGGCAAGTGCATTCTTTTCGCTATCAATGGTAGGCGTAGAGTCTAGCAGAATTGAAGCATCACAACCCTGTATTCCGGCCAATGAATATAATTGAGTTAGGAGAATTAATTAGATTGAGATTTGAATAGTAAAGTAACGAAGAGTTTAAACTTAAGTAGCTAGAAAAAGATACGTAATGCATGAAATATTACATTAACGAAACAATCGTGAAAATGTAGACGTAACAAAGAGCCACCCATTCGTCGTTCTTGCTTTATGGCATCCTCGACAACGCGTCTAATCGTGGGCAAAGCTTGAGGGCAGACATGATTGTAGAAGGAAGGAGAGAGATAATGAGAAAACGCTACGGTTGCAAGAGAAAGCAAGAGCAGAGCGTGAGGATAAAAGCGTGAAGCCATTTTGATCTGTGCGTTTCTTGCTTAGAATGTGTTTTGAGTTTTTGTGAAGAGAGGTAAAGAAAAGGATGCATTTATAGGGCACAAATTAAAAATAAGACTTAGGCAACAAAGAATAGGTCGTTGTTTGAAAATATAATAGGGAAGTTAATTTACATACGAAACATAATCCCTATGTATATATATTGAACTATTCTGGCCTTCGGGTACAAACCAGGTCTTGAAAATTACACAGTACTAATTAATATGCATGATAAATGATTATTTGACTTCCGGATTTAATCACATCAACTCTTTTTCAACCGTTTAATTACATTATAATGAAAAGGAGATGATAATATTATAAATTGTGATGATAATTACAATTTACAAATGATTGATTAAATTTATCATTAGACTCACGTTATATTTCTTTACTAAAAGCATTCACAAATATTCACATATTCACTAACGTGTCATTATTGTATTATTTTCTTTTATATATTTTTTTAATTATTTTTTGGAATTAGGGAAACGAATAACTACTACCTGAAGGTATATTAGATAAATCTCACTCATTTATAATAACTCGCAACCTACTGCCTACACAAGGAATATAATAAACCAAATTCTTTTTATATGTGATTATTGTGTGCGCTCTTTACTAGTTCATGGTCGAATGCAATTGACCAAGTTACATGCACTTGATAGAATAGATCAGAATAAAAAATTCTTTTTGTAGATCTTATGATTAAAATCATATTGTAGTAAAAAAAAAAAGTAATGTACTATTATATAGCAAATAATAGCCAAATATTAATGAATAATTTTTGTATGAGAACATATTATTAAACATATAAATTAAAGAATGATGACATCATATGCTAGAAATATAATAATAATAATAATAATAATAATAATAATAATAATAATAATAATAATAATAATAATATAATAATAATAATAATAATAATAATAATAATAATATTATTATTATTATTATTATTATTATTATTATTATTATAAGTTAATTTGAAATGGGCAAATGAGCATGTCACCGAGCAACATACATATATATATATACATATATATATATATATAGGGTAGAGTTCAGGTGTGACCTGGTCATTAGGTGTGGTGGTGTGGCCTATTTTCAGCCATTAGATCATATCAACTCATCAAATCAACGCGCAATATATGTATGTTACAGAACACACCATTCTACGTACTAAAACGCACCAGAGGACAGATAAAACACACCATTCCACACAATATACACAAATGCGTCTATTCACTTAAAATTCATCAATATACTTAATAAAACACATCATTCTACATATTAAAATGTACCACAACGTGCCTCATGTCAGATTATAAGCATACACTATTTACACATATTAATTTACACGTATTAGAAAACATGTGCTAAATATATGCACCGTTATACGTATTAAAATGCACCACACTTATTAGAAACACATGTGTTAAAATACACACCATTTAATGTATTAAAATGCACCAGACGACGTATTAAAACACACCATTCAAAAACACAGTTACACATCATTCTACGTATGAAAATGCACCAACGGATAGATTAAAACACACCATTCTACAACACAGTTAATGCACCAACATACGTAATAAAACGCACCACAAAATGTATTAAAACGCACCACAATATGTATTAAAACACACCATTCCACAACATAGTTACACATCATTCTACGTATGAAAATGCACCAACGGATAGATTAAAACACACAATTCTACAACACAGTTAATGCACCAACATACGTAATAAAACGCACCACAGCATGTATTAAAACGCACCACACTATATACTAAAATGCACCATTCCAATCATGTAATATAAATACTAAAATTACCATAATAACCCCACTTAAACATACGCGAATTTCAGTAAGATTAATGAAATTGGACGGTGCTGATTAGGCCACACGACCGCATCTAAACTACTGTCCGCATATGAGCTAACTTCTATATATATATATATATATATATATATATATATATATATATATATTTTAAAAGAAAGTTATATGCTAATTAAGCATAGTCGTCGTACAGTGACCAGTTCAAGGCACTGAAGGCAGTGCATCTAGCGTAGCACTCGCTTTTCATTTTCAAGCGGAAACTGTCAAATAGTCAATATATTTCCGTAACAACCAAGAGGTAGCCAATAATTCGTAATAAATTATACGGCAAGTATAATTAAAGAAAAGTTTGAGAGCCAAAGACCTCGTGGCCTAGTGGCACCCGGTATCCCGATTTACACTCCCACATGGATGATGGAGGCAACTGTTGACTTTTTTGTGCTTTAGTAGGTTGAGAAAGTAGCTATGAACATATACTACATTGTAACAGAGTCAGTAGTACTCAAAAAAAAAAAAAAAAAAGTAAAGTTTGAGAAACGAGGTTTACTTATAATTACAAAATTTTATGTTTTACTTTTTGTAAAAATTGTCTATTAGCATTCTAAGTTTGAGTTAGTCACTTATATATGGATAACGAGTTAATGTCATATGAAATCCTGCAAGTATAGTGATTTTTTCACATTTAATATGAACTTTTAAATTGACCATCCGTGGTCTTTCGACCTTCAAATTATTGTCATCGGTGATCAAAGTTAACCATTCATGACCATTCAACTTTCAAAATATAACCAATTGTGGTCCTCCTAGAGGAGCATAGCTGGTTAAAATTTAAAAATTGAAAGATGATCGTGGATGGTTAAACGTGGTAAAACCACTATACTCGAAGGACCTCATATGGTATTAACTTTATGAACAACTTAGGTTGGTTTATCTTCTTATGGTATTTTACTGAATAGGATCACACAACGAACTTTACCTAGAGCGCAACATCGAATAGCGGTTGCGAACTTTTCTAAAAATTTTATAAATCAAAGAAAAGTGTGAGATCTTGTCCAACAAGATAGCTAAATTAACCAGGACAAATATAATAATTAACACTAGTACAAAACTGCACTTCCGCTACTGTTGTAAATGACTTTTCGCTACCGTTGTACTAACGGATGGGAGAAGAGTCTCTGAATGTCCCTGACTTTCCGCTACCGAGCAGAAAGTCTTATCATCCGCTACCGTTCTTTACAAGAACAGTAGCGGATTATTTTTTAAAAAAAAATATTTGATCATCCGCTACCGTTTCTAGCTCTGAACGGTAGCGAATAATCTTTTTAATATATATATATATATATATATATATATATATATATATATATATATATATATATATATATATATATATATATGTATATGTATACATACATACGTACATATATATAATCATAACTAGTTCATAAACAAACTCTCTGTGAAACATATCTGAACAGTATTGTTTTCTACTTGTTGATTGAATACACTCAGAAATCACAAATCAAGTAATTGGACTAAGGGATAATCTAAACCCTAAATTCCATATAATTTCATTGAAACAATTAAGCCTCAAAAAAGTAAAAGGAAAAAAAAATCAAAGAATTAACCAAGTACATACAAAAATAATTGTATAATCTTTAATTAACAAGAAAAGAAAGAATTCTTCATCAGTAGTAGTTCACCCTTCTGCAGTTGACTCGAATTTGACCATTGTTCCCTGTCAATGGTTTAATATCCCCCATTTTAATCATGGAGTTAGCAAAGTCATTAGAGAAAGCACCATGATTTGTGCTATACAACTTAACAAGATCATCAGTTTGGCCACCACTAAACAATGCTTGATCAGACACCAACAGCCCTTTGGTTTTCACCAAGTTCTTGAAATACTTGGCGTCGAAATAAGCAGGAGTTGGGTCAAGAGAAGCCAGGCTCGAGTTTCCCCCATTCAAAGGGCAATTCGCTTGCCTTTGCCTTGCAAACTTAGAATCAATGTTTTTATCCCCGTAGATGCGCTGCCGAAATGTAAAGCACTGAGCAAATCCTAAGGTGTGACCTCCCGAAAGTGCAACCAAATCCTTAATATTCAAACCTTGATTCTTGAAATTGTCTGTCAAATTAGATAAGTCCATAAATGGATTTGGAAGATTATTGTTTGCTGCGTCTTTGCTTGCTGTAGTTGAGTCCCTCCTTCCTAGTTTCACCTCCCATGTTGGTCCTCCTAACTGCACCGTACCCAAAAGTATATATAACTCATGTTAAAGCTAGTTATTTGGGTTATGTATATATATAATGATACCTAGTGCAAATATATATAGTTTTTAATATAATGGTGAAATAGTATAGAATATATACCGCAACTACAGAATCACGAGCAGCCACAGCCAATATGTCAGCACAGGAGACTACTGGGCGACCACACACTCTATCAACTTCCATCTTGATTCTATCAATGACTTCGAACCCTCGAGCAGAATTATTGTTCGCACCTGCATTCTTTTCACTATCAATGGTGGGCGTAGAGTCTAGCAAAATTGAAGCATCACAACCCTGCATCCCAGCCAGTGAATTGAGTTAGGACAATTAATTAGAATGAGATTTAAATAATAAAGTAAAGAAGAGTTTAAATTTAAGTAGATAGAAAACGATACGTAATGCATGAAATATTACATTAACGAAACAATCGTGAAAATGTAGACGTAATAAAGAGCCACCCATTCGTCGTTCTTGCTTTATGGCATCCTCAACAATGCATCTAATCGTGGGCAAAGCTTGAGGACAAACATGATCGTAGAAGGAAGGAAAGAGAAGATGTGAGAACGCTACGGTTGCAAGAGAAAGCAAGAGCAGAGCGTGAAGATAGAAGAAGGTAAAAGATGCCATTTCGATCTGTGAATTGCTTAGCTTGCTTAGAATGCGTTTTGAGTTTTGGTGAAGAGAGTTAAAAAAAAAGGGGGTGTATTTATAGGGCACAAATTAAAAATAAGACTTAGGCAACGAAGAATAGTTCGTTGTTTGAAAATATAATATATGGAAGTTAATTTGCATAAGAAACATAATTCCTATGTATATATATTGAACTATTCTGGCCTTCTGTGTACAAACCTGGTCTTGAAAACTACAGAATACTAGTTTGCATGATTAATGATTATTTGACATCCGGAGACTGGAATACTTTGTCAACAATTTCAATATTAATGAGTGATTTTTGTATGAAAACATATTATTAAACAAATAAATTAAAGAATGATGACATGACATGCTAGAAATATAATAATAATAATAATAATAATAATAATAATAATAATAATAATAATAATAAATAATAATAATAATAATAATAATAATAATATTATTATTATTATTATTATTATTATTATTATTATTAAAGTTAACTTGAAATAGGCAAATGGGCATCATGTCATTGACCAACATTTTTTATTTAAAAAATAAAAGTTAAACATATTAAGCATAGTGACTAGTGACCAGTTCAAGGCAATGCAGCTACGCCAGCTAGTACTCGCTTTTCATTTTATAGCGGAAGTAGTTAATAGTCAATATATATATTTCCGTAACAATCAAGAAGAAGCCAATAATTTGTACTCCGTAATAAATTATACGGCAAGTATAATTAAATAAAAGTCTGAGAAATGGAGACATCTACAGTCAAGACAGTCAAATATTTACTTTTAAATCATAAGATTTTAAATTTGATCTCTCCTAAAAAATATAAATTAACATTATTGATTTGAGTCAGTCACTTATAAACAATTTAGATTATTTTACTTTCTTATGGTCATTCGCTAATTAAGATGATAATGTGGGTTCTACCTAGAGTGCAACTTTGAATAACAGTTGGGTACTTTTCTGCAAATCTCGTAAATTAAAGAAAACTATGAAATCTCTTAAAGCAAGACAGCCAAATTAATCAACTCAAATATAATAATATAATTAATATGAATGAAAATGAAGTGTTAGCAATCTAATAAGTAAATTAAAAGATTCATTAGTAAATTAAAATACATTTACTAGGACGTGAATATGTGGATAGTTTGAGTTTGAATGGTAATGCATCATCGTCATCACGTCATGACTAACAATTCTACAAGAACACCCTTAATGGCCGGATTACTACCTTTTATTGGCCCGTTGCGAAGGGGGATTAGTTTGAATATGGTATGGATTTAAATGTGTCTCCTACAATTAAAATTCAAGCCTGTTCAAGACACCTTGTGACCTGAAAAAAAAAAAACATTTACTATGAGGTGAATATATGTATACTATGAGTGACCTTACAAGAGGGAGTTTTGGCGCACCAAAACGCCTATTACATGAAAGTTAAGCCTCCATCACCGAAGGGTAAGGGTTCAACTCCTAAGAAGACTAGTGGTGAAGAAAGTTTGTCGTCAAATATTCCCTGGGTGAGCTGGTAAAGAAAGTCAAAACCAAGAGGAAATTCACTGTGGAGAACTAGCCCAGCCCAATAAGAAAGCAACAAAAACCTCTAACTTGTTTTCTAGGACTCCAAATAAAACATGCAACTTCCGTCAGGCCTGTTTATCTCACTACCAAGCTATCTAAAGATACAACATCAAAGTTAGTGGATGCCAAGAATTATCGAAGTATGATAGGGAGTTTGTTATATATATTTGGCAACGAGTATACCATATATAATGTACAGTGTTGGTCTCTATGCTAGGTTTCAATCCGATCCTAAGGAATCACATGTGAATGCAGTCAAAAGGATAATCAAATATGTTAAAGGAACAGAAAATAACTAATTGGATATAGTTATGCAGACTGGGCTGGTAACGTGGAAGATCACAATAATACTTCTGGAGGATGTTTCTTTATAGGCAAAATTCTTGTTTCATGGTTCAACAAGAAATAGAATTCCAAATCATTGTCTACTGCGCAGGTGTCCTAAGATGAGCTCAACGAGAACAAAAATCTCGTGTGGAACAGAAGGGTAGTAAAAGCTCGTTTGATTCTGATTTCCAGTACGAATACGAACTGTGAAAGCGTGGCCTAACGATCCTTTAGACCTTCGGAATTCGAAGCTAGAGTATGTAGCTATTGGGAGCTGCAGCACACAGTTACTATGGATGAAACAGAAGCTGAACGATTATGGTTTCAAGTGCAGCACTATGGACTTACATTTAGACAACACAATGCAATAAATATTGTCTAAAATCTAGTTCAACATTCACGTACCAAGCATATATGAAGTTTTTCACGGTTACAATAACTCAATTTATAGTCAGTCAATAATCGCTAAGTACGGACTTGATACGACGTCTAGTGAACTAGTTCAAAGTGTAGTACAGTAAAGCAAAGCAAAGTGCACAAGTAAAGAATGTAATAAAAACCCGTAAGGCACAAGAACGCAACAAGTTTTGTAACCCAGTTCGAAATAATCATACATACATTTGGCCACCACAATATGGTCAGCCTAACTACTTTTCATTTCATATCAACCAATCTATTTACCAAACAAGATGGTTACAGCGTGAACACTTCAAGGAATGCATCCGCTGATCCATATCCTCTAAACTACTTTGAAGTGTCTTGAAAAGTTGGTGCAAGATTTCCCAATCTTCACAAGTTAAGGCGCGCTTCCCCTTAACCGCTGCTCTCCCGAGATGCTATTGTGATTTTCATGCCCTTATGCATCATATCATCAATAAACTTGAATTGAAATCAATTCATTACGTTGCTCCAGTTAATCATTTGGATAAGCCCTCAAAGAAGTAATGAATATTATTTAAGTTCTTTCACCGAATCATCATCTAATCTGGTTGAGATAAGAGACTATTTATCAATAGCCTATTCGGTTTTTCAAATTGAATATCCGTCTTGATCTTCATTCTAAACTTTGTCTTCAATCCTGGTTCATAGTCACTCTTGGAGTATCGTGATTCTTACTGCTGAACTAATTCCCTTAGTAGTATAGACTCAATCTAAACGTAATACAAATATTTATCAGAACTAAATCCTGAACTAAATGTATTATTCCATAAAAACTAAAACAACTAGAGGGAGTAAAAATGATCTTTAAGAAACAACCCTTTTCCTAAAAAAATATTAACAATCTCCCCCTTTGTTTTTGAGTTTTATGGCAATGCATTTTAGTAAAAGAACTTTAATAAGCAAGACTTCAACTGACAGATATTAATAGCCAAATATTAATGAGTGATTTTTGTATGAGAACATATTATTATATTAATGAGTGATATTTGTATGAGAACATATTATTATTATTATATTAATGAGTGATATTTGTATGAGAACATATTATTATTATTTTTGTTTTTGAATACAACTGACCCTATTACATTGTAGTATCTGTTCATTTAT
Organism: Ipomoea trifida; assembly: GCA_003576665.1. NCBI lineage: Eukaryota > Viridiplantae > Streptophyta > Magnoliopsida > Solanales > Convolvulaceae > Ipomoea > Ipomoea trifida. Next base: position 8,737,858 of record CP025655.1, read on the forward strand.
ACTTTTCTCAACCTGTTGAAGCACAAAGAGTCAATTTCGAGATCTCCTCCACTGAGACTCGAACTCATGACCTCCCATCTGAGATTGGCCACTACATGCCAATTGAGCACTACATGACCTCCCATTTATTATTATTATTATTATTATTATTATTATTATTATTATTATTATTATTATTATTATTATTATTATTATTATTATTATTATTGTTATTGTTATTGTTATTGTTATTGTTATTGTTATTGTTATTGTTATTATTATTATTATTATTATTATTATTATTATTATTATTATTATTTTATTATTATTTTATTATTATTATTATTATTATTATTATTATTATTATTATTATTATTATTATTATTATTATTATTATTATTATTATTATAAGTTAATTTGAAATGGGCAAATGAGCATGTCATCGAGCAACATATCTTCTTTAAAAAAAAAAAAAATAATAAATGAAAGTTATATACTCTCTGTCCCATTTTACCTGTCTTACTTTCTTTTTTAATTTGTCCCAAAATGTTGTCCTCTTTCCAAAATTGAACATCATCATCATTCTACTTTTTCCAATTTATACTTATGACTTTTGAATTTTTTATTGCTTTTATTTCTAAAAGTGAAAAAGTGAAGGATATAATTGGAAAGCACATTATCTTTACTTTAATTTCTTAAAAAACGTGCAAAAAGTAAATGAGACATCCATTTAGGGACGGAGGGAATTCTAATTAAGCATAGTCATTCAGTGACCAGTTCAAGGCACTGAAGGCAGTGCAGCTAGCGTAGCAGTCGCTTTTCATTTAATTTTCTAGCGGAAACTGTCAAATAGTCAATGGGCTTGTTTGGTTATCAGCGGTTGGAATTTAGCTGTAGCGGATTGTGTTAGCGGTTATCAAATAGCGGATTGTATTAGCGGGTTTGACCAGTGAATTGTATTAGCGGTTTGTAAAAAGATGTTTGGTAAAATTAACTGTTTAATTAGATTAGCGGTTGACAAGTAAAATGACCAAAAGGGCATATATATATATATATATATATATATATATATATATATATATATATATATATATATATATATATATATATATATATATATATATATATATATACACACATACATAAACATACCCAATATATTTCCGTAACAAGCAAGAGGTAGCCAATAATTCGTAATAAATTATACGGCTCCAGTTAAGCCCGTGCAATGGTTTACTTGATAATTACAAAATTTTAAGTTTTACTTTTTGTGAAAATTGTTTATTAGCATTCTAAATTTGAGTTAGTCACTTATATATGAACAACGAGTTAATGTCATATGAAATTCTACGAGTATAGTGGTTTTTTCCACATTTAGTCTGAACTTTCAAATTGACAATTCATGTTCCTTCGACTTTCAAATTGTTGTCATCGGTGATTAAAGAACTCACAATCCAAATAGGAAATGATGATATCACTGCCACAACATCACAGCTGGATGAAAAATGCCCTACTGAAGACCTTGGCCTTGCTAAGAAATCCTGCGACTACAAATTCGCAAGTTTCTGGCAATAATGAGGGGAGCACATGAAATTAATCCTGGTTACTCTGTTACTGGTTCTAAACTTTGTCAAAATTGAAGAAGGCGTTTGAGAAACTTTGCCTAAATTGAAGTAAGCATTTGAAACACTTTGCTTTAAAGACACCATCTTCTGTGAATTTGGTCTTTGTTTTTGGTCAAAGTTCACCTTGAACTAAAAATGGTTATAATAAGTAGATTTTGTGAACTTTTATCAGGAATTGTCTTGTTTGTCCGTTAATCAAAAGATTTGACTTCATTTTATTTAAAGAGTAATATATTCCTTAGGCATTAATTTTGAATGAACAAACTACATTGCCATAAACTTAAACAAAGAGAGATATTGTTAATAAAATATACACTTGTAAAAAGATTGGTTACCCCTCTATGGTGTTATGGTTTATAGAACACCGCGTTTGTTCAAGATATTGTTCATAAATCAGTTCAAGTCCTTGTTATCAGATAGGTTGGGTTTGTACTAACATTTAAGGTTAGTTCAAAGGAAGGCTCGTGACAGAAGTGGAAGACTGAAGACTGAACCTGACACAAAGATAGTTCAAGATCGATATAGTTCAAGACAGTTAATCTGTTACTGATACTCATAAGTAGTATTTAAAGCATATTCCCTCCTTATCAATTGATTCATCAGAAATTTACAAAGAAAGAATTTTAGAGACAGTTGTGGACAGATCCAATGGAACTAAACCGAGCAACATGACTTACGAAAGTTCTAGTAATCTATTTTTGAAGTACTTTAGGCCGATTGACCACACGAAATTAACACGGGAGTGCTGCAGTTGAGGGGAGCCTCGACTTGATTGATCCGGAGATCATTCAATGATTCTTGAGGAAGGAACTCTACATCAGTTGGTTATGGTGTAGTATGGGGATTAGAGTTCTTCGTTCACACCATTGTGTTTTTGGTAGTAGTTCAAAAATGAATTAACCAAGTACGTACAAAAATAATTGTGTAATCTTTTAACAAGAAAAGAAAGAAAGAATTCTTCATCAGTAGTAGTTCACCCTTCTGCAGTTGACTCGAATTTGACCATTGTTCCCTGTCAATGGTTTAATATCCCCCATTTTAATCATGGAGTTAGCAAAGTCATTGGAGAAAGCACCATGATTTGTGCTATACAACTTAACAAGATCATCAGTTTGGCCACCAGAAAACAATGCTTGATCAGACGCCAAAAGCCCTTTCTTTTTCACCAAGTTCTTGAAATACTTGGCGTCGAAATAAGCAGGAGTTGGGTCAAGAGAAGCCAGGCTGGAGTTTCCCCCATTCATAGGGCAATTCGCTTGGCGTTGCCTTGCAAACTTAGAATCAATGTCTTTATCCCCGTAGATGCGCTGCCGAAATGTAAAGCACTGAGCAAATCCTAAGGTGTGACCGCCCGAAAGTGCAACCAAATCCTTAATATTCAAACCTTGATTCTTGAAATTGTCTGTCAAATTAGATAAGTCCATAAATGGACTTGGAAGATTATTGTTTGCTGCGTCTTTGCTTGCTGAAGTTGAATCCCTCCTTCCTAGTTTCACCTCCCATGTTGGTCCTCCTAACTGCACCGTACCCAAAAGTTTAATTCATGTTAAAGCTAAGCTAGCTAGCTACTTATTTGGGTATGTATATGTATAACGCAAATTATACTATGGACCATAGTTCACAATGCATTGTGGACCACGGTCATGACTAATATTGTAGTTGTGTTGAACGGATATTGCAGTTGTGTTGAATGGATACTGCAGTTGCGCGGAAGAGATCATTTCATCCCTTCAACACAATGCAGTATTAGTTCAACACACTGCAGTATTAGTTCAATACACTGCAGTATCCGTTCAACACAACTGCAATTCTAGACGGATGAAACAGCCTTTGTTCCGCGCAACTGTAGCTCCCTTTCAACACAACTGCAATATCAGTTCAACACAACTGCAGTATCCTTTCAACACAACTGTAGTGTCAACCATGGTGCATGGTCCACAATGCAGTGTGGACCATCATCCACGGTATAACTACTGTATGTATAATGATGAGTGCAAATATAGTTTTAAATGTAATGGTGAGTTAGAATATATACCGCAACTACAGAATCACGAGCGGCCACAGCCAAAATGTCAGCACAAGAGACTACTGGGCGACCACACACTCTATCAACTTCCAACTTGATTCTATCAATGACTTCGAACCCTCGAGCAGAATTATTGTTGGCAAGTGCGTTCTTTTCACTATCAATGGTAGGCGTAGAGTCTAGCAGAATTGAAGCATCACAACCCTGTATTCCGGCCAATGAATATAATTGAGTTAGGAGAATTAATTAGAATGAGATTTGAATAGTAAAGTAACGAAGAGTTTAAACTTAAGTAGCTAGAAAATGATACGTAATGCATGAAATATTACATTAACGAAACAATCGTGAAAATGTAGACGTAATAAAGAGCCACCCATTCGTCGTTCTTGCTTTATGGCGTCCTCCACAACGCGTCTGATCGTAGGCAAAGCTTGAGGGCAGACATGATTGTAGAAGGAAGGAGAGAGATGATGAGAAAACGCTACGGTTGCAAGAGAAAGCCAGAGCAGAGCGTGAAGATAGAAGAAGGTAAAAGATGCCATTTCGATCTGTGAATTGCTTAGCTTGCTTAGAAAGTGTTTTGAGTTTTGGTGAGGAGAGTTAAAGAAAAGGGTGCATTTATAGGGCACAAATTAAAAATAAGACTTAGGCAACGAAGAATAGTTCGTTGTTTGAAAATATAATATATGGAAGTTAATTTACATAAGAAACATAATTCCTATGTATATTGAACTATTCTGGCCTTCTGGGAACAAACCTGGTCTTGAAAACTACACAGTACTAGTTAATATGCATGATAAATGATTATTTGACATCCGGAGACCGGAATACTTTGTCAACAATTTCAATATTAATGAGTGATTTTTGTATGAAAACATATTATTAAACAAATAAATTAAAGAATGATGACATGACATGCTAATAATAATAATAATATTATTATTATTAAAGTTAACTTGAAATAGGCAAATGGGCATCATGTCATTGACCAACATTTTTTATTATTTTTTTTGAGTACTACAATCTAACCTATACATAGTATCTGCTCAAACAACATAATGCCAACATCCTTGATTGGAATGGGACTCGAACCTGAGACCTTCCATTTGGAATGGTAACAGTGATGTCATCAGACCACAAGGTACTTGGCACCAACATCTTTTATTTAAAAAATAAAAGTTAAACATACTAATTAAGCATAGTGACCAGTTCAAGGCAATGCAGCTACGCCAGCTAGTACTCGCTTTTCATTTTATAGCGGAAGTAGTTAATAGTCAATATATTTCCGTAACAATCAAGTAGAAGCCAATAAATTATACGGCAAGTATAATTAAATAAAAGTTTGAGAAATGGAGACATCTACAGTCAAGAGTCAAGACAATCGAATATTTACTTTTGTAATATAATCATAAGATTTTAAATTTGATCTCCCATAAAAAAATATAAATTGACATTTCGATTTGAGTTAGTCACTTACAGACAATTTAGATTATTTTAGAGTCATTTCCATTTTTGGTCCTACTATTATTGGGGCATTGCCAATTTTAGTCCACTTCATTAATTTTTGCCACATTACGGCCAGTCTTATTTAGTTCTTGCTACTTTTAGTCCACCGTTAAAATTTTTGTCAAATAACTGTCCAAAATAGGGATATTTTGGTCTTTTCACGCTTTAATCATCTCCTTTACTCTTTGCAATGGTCTTACTTATACATTTTCATCCAATGAAGAGGTCCGGCGAAAGACATGGCTTTGTAAAGTGGCTCACATGGCTTCCGCCGGACCTCTTCATTGAATGAAAATGTGTAAGGAAAACCACTGCAAAGGGTCAAGGAGATGACCAAAGCATGAAAAGACCAAAAATACCCCTGTTTAGGACGACCATTTGACGAAAATTTTAACGGTGGACTAAAAGTGGCAAGAACTAAATAAGACTGGCCATAATGTGGCAAAAATTAATTAAGTGGACTAAAATTGGCAATGCCTCAATAACAGTAGGACCAAAAATGGAAATGACTCATTATTTTACTTCCTTATGGTCATTTGCTAATTAAAATGATAATGTGGGTTCTACCTAGAGTGCAACTTTGAATAGCACTTGAGAACTTTTCTGCAAATTAATCTCGTAAATTAAAGAAAAGTATGAAATCTCTTAAAGCAAGACAGCCAAATTAATCAACTCAAATATAATAATATAATTAAATTGAATGAAAATGAAGTGTTAGCAATCTAATAAGTAAATTAAAAGGTTCATTTAAAGTAAATTAAAATACATTTACTAGGACGTGAATATATATATGGATAGTTTGAGTTTGAATGGTAATGCATCATCGTCATCACGTCATGACTAACAATTCTACAAAAACACCCTTAATGACCGGATTACTACCTTTTATCGGGCCATTGCGAATGGGGATTAGTTTGAATATGGTATAGATTTAAATGTGCCTCCTACAATTAAAATTTAAGCATGTTCAAAACACATTGTGACCCCAAAAAAAAAAAACATTTACTATGAGGTGAATATATGTATACTATGAGGAGTGACCTTACAAGAGGGAGTTCTGGCGCACCAAAACGCCTATTACATGAAAGTTAAGCCTCCATCACCGAAGGGTAAGGGTTCAACTCCTAAGAAGACTAGTGGTGAAGAAAGTTCGTCAAATATTCCCTTGAGTGAGCTGGTAAAGAAAGTCAAAACCAAGAGGAAATTCACTGTGGAGAACTAGCCCAGCTCAATAAGAAAGCAACAAAAACCTCTAACTTGTTTTCTAGGATTCCAAATAAAACAACTTCCGCCAGGCCTGTTAATCGATCTCACTACCAAGCTATCTAAAGATACAGCATCAAAGTTAGTGGATGCCAAGAATTATCGAAGTATGATTGGGAGTTTGTTATATATATTTGGCAACGAGTATACCATATATAATGTACAGTGTTGGTCTCTATGCTAGGTTTCAATCCGATCCTAAGGAATCACATGTGAATGCGGTCAAAAGGATAATCAAATATGTTAAAGGAACAAAAAACCATGGCCTTTGGTATGCCCATAAATAAGTTCAAGACCTTGTTATTAGATAGATTAGGTTTGTATTAACATTTAAGGTTAGTTCAAAGGAGAAGGCTCGTGACAGAAGGGGAAGACTGAAGACTGAACTAGACATGAAGATAGTTCAAGATCGATATAGCTCAAGACAGTTAATATGTTACTGATTATCTCAGAAGTAGTATTTAAAGCATATTCCCTCCTTATGAATTGATTTATCATAAATTTACAAAGATGAATTGATTTATCATAAATTTACAAAGAAAGAATTCTAGAGACAGTTGTGGGCAGATCCAATGGAGCTAAACCGAGTAACATGATGAACGATAGTTCTAGTAAAGTTGATAATCTATTTTTGAAGTACTTTGGGCCGATTGACCACACGAAGTTAACACGGGAGTGCTGCAGTTGAGAGGGGAGCCTCGACTTGATTGGTCCGGAGATCATTCATTGATTCTTTAGGAAGGAACTCTACATCAGTTGGCTATGGTGTAGCATGGAGATTGGAGTTCTTCGTTCACATCATTGTGTTTTTGGTAGAAATGTTTCTCTTTGAAGTTGAATGAAGAATCAGGCAACTTTTTGTGTGGTGCACCCAAACATAGGAATAGTTAATTCCGAACTAGGTTGACAAATTTCTAGGGTGTTCTTACTACTTACTACTTTGGTTGATTGGTTCTTGTGTGCTATTTGTGTGAACTCAATTCTGCGACGTTATCTGAACTAGTTCATAAACAAACTCTCTGTGAAACATATCTGAACAGCAGAAATCACTAATCAAGAAATTGGACTAAGGGATAATCTAAACCCTAAATTTCATATAATTTCATTGAAAACTATATACCTCAAAAAAAGTAAAAGGAAAAAAATGAATTAACCAAGTACATACAAAAATAAGTGTATAATATTTTAACAAGAAAAGAAATAATTGCTCAGTAGTAGTTCACCCTTCTGCAGTTGACTCGAATTTGACCATTGTTCCCTGTTAATGGTTTAATATCCCCCATTTTAATCATGGAGTTAGCAAAGTCATTGGAAAAAGCACCATGATTTGTGCTATACAACTTAACAAGATCATCAGTTTGGCCACCAGTAAACAATGCTTGATCAGACGCCAAAAGCCCTTTGTTTTTCACCAAGTTCTTGAAATACTTGGCGTCGAAATAAGCAGGAGTTGGGTCAAGAGAAGCCAGGCTGGAGTTTCCCCCATTCAAAGGGCAATTCGCTTGGCGTTGCCTTGCAAACTTAGAATCAATGTCTTTATTCCCGTAGATGCGCTGCCGAAATGTAAAGCACTGAGCAAATCCTAAGGTGTGACCGCCCGAAAGTGCAACCAGATCCTTAATATTCAAACCTTGATTCTTGAAATTGTCTGTCAATTTAGATAAGTCCATAAATGGATTTGGAAGATTCTTGTTTGCTGCGTCTTTGCTTGCTGAAGTTGAATCCCTCCTTCCTAGTTTCACCTCCCATGTTGGTCCTCCTAACTGCACCGTACCCAAAAGTATATATAACTCATGTTAAAGCTAGTTATTTGGGTATGTATATATATAATGATGACTAGTGCAAATATAGTTTTTAATATAATGGTGAGATAGTATTGAATATATACCGCAACTACAGAATCACGAGCAGCCACAGCCAATATGTCAGCACAGGAGACTACTGGGCGACCACACACTCTATCAACTTCCATCTTGATTCTATCAATGACTTCGAACCCTCGAGCAGAATTATTGTTCGCACCTGCATTCTTTTCACTATCAATGGTAGGCGTAGAGTCTAGCAGAATTGAAGCATCGCAACCCTGCATCCCAGCCAATGAATTGAGTTAGGACAATTAATTATAATGAGATTTAAATAATAAAGTAAAGAAGAGTTTAAACTTAAGTAGATAGAAAACGATACGTAATGCCTAAAATATTACATTAACGAAACAATCGTGAAAATGTAGGCGTAACAAAGAGCCACCCATTCGTCGTTCTTGCTTTATGGCATCCTCAACAATGCATCTAATCGTGGGCAAAGCTTGAGGACAAACATGATCGTAGAAGGAAGGAGAGAGAAGATGCGAGAGCGTTGCGGTTGCAAGAGAAAGCAAGAGCAGAGCGTGAAGATAGAAGAAGGTAAAAGATGCCATTTCGATCTGTGAATTGCTTAGCTTGCTTAGAATGTGTTTTGAGTTTTGGTGAAGAGAGTTAAAGAAAAGGATGCATTTATAGGGCACAAATTAAAAATAAGACTTAGGCAACAAAGAATAGGTCGTTGTTTGAAAATATAATATGGAAGTTAATTTGCATAAGAAACATAATCCCTATGGATATTGAACTATTCTGGCCTTCTGGGTACAAACCAGTTCTTGAAAACTACACAATACTAATTAATATGCATAATTATTTGACATTCGGAGACCGGAATACCTTAGCTTACCAATAATTTAATCACATCAACTCTTTTTCAGCATTTAATTACACTATAATAAAAAATGAGATGATAATATTATAAATTGTGATGATAATTTCAATTTACAAATGATTCATTAAATTATCATTAGAGCCACGTTATATTTATTTACTAAAATCATTCACAAATATTCGCATGCTCACTAACGTTTCATTATGGTATATTTTTTTTATTTTTTATTTTTTTGTGATAAGAAAAATTCATAACCACTACCTGAATATGTATTGGATAAAATTCAGTCATGTCTAATAACCAGTAAACTACATGTTTGGTAAACCAAATTCTTTTTATATTTGATTGTTGTGTGCGCTCTTTACTAACTCATGGTCCAATGCAATTGACCAAGTTACATGATTGAGAAAAAAAATCTTTTTGTAGATCTTATAAATAATATCATATTGTAGTAAAAAAATAATATAATATTATAATATTATTATATAACAAATATGAGTTAATACCTCCAATGGTCCTTCGAATATTGTGTTATTACCAGCAAACGTCCTTCGAGTATAAAATGACCTCCAAACGTCTTCCGAGTTCAAAAGACCGTTCAAGACAGTTAGTTTATTGGAGCTTAATCAGGAAGAACGATTATAAATGCCCTTCTTTTTCTTTTCAGGTGACAATGATGGTTTTTAAGATTTACTCAGTAAAATTTAGAATTCTTATTAGGGCATTTGCATGAAGTCTAAATGGAGCAACTTTCATATCAACGTTGAATTTGATGCTTAAAGATTACGGGCTGTTAAACCACTAGAACACAACTCGGGAGAGTTACGTTGCAGTTGAAGGGGAGTCTCAACTTCGAAGATCAAGGGATCTACACCAACTCTTCAAGAAGCTTCGACGAGATTGAAAGGGTGTGGAGCATTCATGAAGTTCGAAGTATTTCGCTCAGAATCAATTGCTTGGTAAAACATGTTTGATTGATTATGAATGAAGAGTAGGGCAATCATTTCAGTGGTGCCCCTAGACGTAGGAATTGATATTCTGAACTGGGTTACCAAACGTCTCCTATTCTTGTGCACTTCCTTTATTACATGCTTACTGTTTTGGGTGTTAATGCTTCTCTGCACTATTAATCGAACTAGTTCACTAGTTATTATCCAATAACTCTATTGCGAATTGTATCTGTCGTCATTAACATATAAGTCTTAATACTACACTGTAATAGAGTCAGTAGCATTAAAAAACATATAAGTCTTAATATTGAGTTACCCTTTCGTAAACTTCAAATAATAATAATAATAATAATAATAATATTATTATTATTATTATTATTATTATTATTATTAAAAGTTAACTTGAAATGGGCAAATGAGCATGTCATCGACCAACATTTTTTATTCAAAAATAAATAAAAGTTATACTAATTAAGCATAGTGACTACTGACCAGTTCAAGGCAGTGCAGCTAGCACTCGCTTTTCATTTAATTTTCTAGCGGAAACTGTCAATATTCAATATATTTCCGCAACAAGCAAGAGGTACCCAGTAATACGTAATAAATTATACGGCAAGTATAATTAAAGAAAAGTCTGAGAAATGAGGACAAGTGGACACTACTCTACCCTTACACCAAGACCTTATGATTTATTGGTACCAAGTTATACTCTCATATAGGAGGTTGTGCTTTCGAATTTCAGTAGAGACGATATTAATTATTTGCACTTCAATAGGTTGATAAAGTAGTTATGAACAGATATAGTATTGTCACAAAGTCAGTAGTACTCAAAAAACTCTATAATTAAGTTGGTCGGATAATTACAAAATGTTTTACTTTTTGTAAAATCTGTCTATTGGCATTCTATTAAGTTAGTCACTTATGGACAACTTAGGTCGATTTACCTTCTTATGGTCTTTTGCTGATTAGGATCACAACGCGTACTTTACCTATAATATAATAATAATAATAATAATGATAATAATAATAATAATAATAATAATAATAATAATGATAATACTAATAATAACAACAACAAAAATAAAAATACAAATAATAATGAAGTAAATCTAAGTCCCTTGATGCATGTTTCGTCGTTTAATTCATATTCTCACTTGTATCTCTCTTAAATTTTTTATTTGATTTTTTTATAGCTTGTTCTCTACTTTCCGCTTTTGTTGTTTGCTGTAATTGTTCTTTACTTCACAATTAGTACTTAGTAGTATGTTTAGACTTTGAATTGCTATTTTGTTATATAATGTTTAGATTTTGGATATGGATAATGTGATAGTATGTTCGGAAAATTATGAAACGCTGAAATTTGGGAACTTAAATCTAACCGAATTAAATTCGAACCGAAACCGTACCGTTTCAAACCGAATCGAAACTGATACGAACTCTAATGTTAAACCGAATGGTTTAAATTTTTTTAAAACCGAAACTGAAACCGATCCGAACTCTAATGTTAAACCGAATGGTTTAAATTTTTTAAAACCGAAACCGAAAAAAAAAAAAAAAAAAAAAAAAAAAAAAAAAAAAAAAAAAAAACGAACTGAAGCCCGAAATGCCCACCCCTACCTACAACATAGTGAATTTCGACTTGACTTAACCCAAAAAGGCTCGTAGTTTTTACCGTTTTGGTTTCCACGTTAAATATCACGTGTCCTGCTTATTTATCAATTTCATGCAAACACATTTACTATCCATTTATTATTTCTTTATTTATTGAATTTATTAATTCGGACACACCAATTAATTAAATTCATCAATACGATTAACAAATTAGATACATTCAGTTATAATTAAATATACATAATCTGTTAATTGAAAATATATATAAAATATTATTGTATGTATGTAGTCCACAATACTCATGGTGGACATTAGCTAACAATATAACAATTGCATTTAAAACTCCTCTGAAAAGCAATCATTATACATTGACACAATTGACATAATGTTTATTTTTAATATGTTGAAGATTCACTTTTAATACATTGAATGTATTTTTATTTTTGTATATTAAAGATTCATTATTTGATATTCTACTTAAAAATTAACTTTCAGTATATTAAAAATGAGCATCCAGTATATTAAAATTAAAATCAAGTGAGCTCTCTTTGTGGGGAAGAATTTCGGAAGAACCCGAATTCGATTCCCACAAGTGACGATTCTCCCAGGGCCACCTCTCGTGCCTCCCAGAGCGAACGCGGGTGAACTCGAACCGTTAAACCGATGGAGAAAGTGTTGGAAAATTGCACTAAAAATGGCATTTTAAGTGGCCATTTTGTGGTATAAATATTTGCGGGTCCACTTTCGATTTTGGGTCGGGTCAAAGTAGATTCGGGTTCTTCGTTCTTAGACGAAGAAATCGATATATTATACGCTCAAAATGGATAATGGGTGAATGAAAAATTGATTCTCAAAGTAGACCCATTTGAGATGGAATTCAAGTGTGAAAAGCTTATGTAGCTTTGTCCCACATTGGTTTGGAATGAACTTTTGCACCACTATATATACAAGGGACTTTTTATGACTAAGTAACTTGTATAGCATAGATGCTCTCTCTCGCGCGCAGGGGGGTGCAAATCAAATTCCAAAATGAGTTCGAATGTCGTCCGAAAAATTGGCAGGCCTTGCAGGCTAAGTTATGTCATATTTTCGAAGAGTTTTCCATCTCAGACCACATGAGATCAAATTGATCTCTCGTTCGAGACATCAAACGAACTGACCTCTCGAGAGGTAGTTCAATGTCTCGAACCAAGTCGCGTACGAGAGCGATATCGCGCAGCCCTGGGTCGGCGCGCGCGCTCGATGTCTCGCGGACCAATTTGATGTCTCGAAGCTAGCACTTCTCGACGTCTCGCGGCACGAGCTATGTCTCAAAGGTACGCAAATATGAACGATGTCTCGAATAGCGACTTTGGTGACCTCTCGTTTGCGACCGTTCACCTACTGGATCCGTTCAGAAATAACTCTTAATTTTACGGAGTTAATGTCATTAATTCCAATCTTTATTTCAGAGTTTATTTCTTGGTTAAATGGATTAAGAGTGGTGTAAATAGGTTGCCAGTGGTTACGAATGGGAATTAAATGCCAGATTTAATGCAATGATCCCATCCTTCACTACATATTCGTTGTGAGCAGCAGGTTTGAAAAACACACACAAAGAACACACGAATACACTGCTTTCTCCTCAAAACCCTGCTCATATATCCTTCAAGCCATCTGCGTTCTTCCCACGGTTTAGTTCGCCGGATCCAAGTTTGAGTGCACAAACGGCGGATCGTAGCACGTTTTATCCTGGGAAGCCTAGGCCGCAACGTTCCAGCACCTCGGGAAGCGACAAATAAGGTTTTAAGGATAGTGACAACACGACTCGTGCTTCCAACCACCCCGGAGTCCATACAGTTCACCCTTCCTCTTCCAAGGCCACTCAACCCAGCGTGGTATCTTCATCGCAAGTAATTATTTAATCCTACGTGGATTATTTTTCCTTGTAATTTGTTTTGCTTTCGTTTTCCAATTTTCTTGTATTTCCGATTGTCAGAGAGGATTTTCTTTAACAGAAAGACCCGGTAGAGTTACCAAAAAAAATGCAATATGCATGGCAAATTATTGTGTAGACCATAATCCACACAATACTATGTAGATCATAACAAAAAAAAAGTACATTATTTTTATACTGAATGTACATTATACAAAATAATATACTTTTAGTACTCAAATAATGTATTTTTCCTGAATACAATGTACATATTTAATATACTAAAAGTACATTATTTGTGTACTGAATGTACATTATTTGATAATATAGTTCACAATTCTTGAACTCTTTATTCACAATTTTGTTATATGAATTCAAAAATTGTGTTATACTATTGAATATAGAGTTCTGAAATTGTGAACATAGAATTGTGAAATTGTGCACATAGAGTTCTGTAATTATGAATATGGAGTTCAAAAATTATGAATATAGAGTTCAAAAATTGTGAACATATAGTTTTAAAATTGTGAACATAGAGTACTAAAATTGTGAACATAGAGTACTAAAATTGTGAACATAAACTTGGGTCCACCTTGCAAGGTGGTCTCGGGTCCATGGACCCGGATCCATGGCATAACAACCGTCTGGAAAGGTTTTGGGCCACACGCAGTTTAGGACATGGACCACTATGTCCCAAAGAGATTACTAACTGGCCCAAAAGCCCAAAAAAACTGTAACGGCTAGTGAAGACTGAAGAGCCAATCCTCCAAGGGATCAACACTCGGGCCATTGCGAGCGAGGGTGATGAAGCACCACCAGTCATGGCGGCTCAAAATTCAAGCCAAAGCCAAGAGCTTTGATTTCAAGCTATCCGCGACGAGTCTCTTTCGCCATTGCAATTGCACCTTCTTCCAATTCTCGCTCAAACTCAAGCTCTTCACACTATTTCTCATCACACTAAAATCTGAACCCACAACTCCCAGATCCTCCAACTCAAGGCTCCGTAGATTTCTCCAAAACCTCCGCATTCGAAGGCGTCCAAGATCTGCTCAAACCCAGAAAAATTCGGAAAACGTGAGATTTGATTATTTTAAGGTGCAGGAATTGTTGGGAGCAATTGTTGGGCTCTTGAGCAGATCTGTTTTCAGGAAAGGTAAAGATGGGGTTTTTATGCTTGGTTCAACCGCACTGTTGTGTTTTACCTGGCTCTTCAAGAATTTCCTGAGAAGAAATTTGTGGGTTTTCATGGTCCTTCTGGTTGCAGCTGTGGGGGGTTTTTCAGGCATCATGGATTTTTGGAACCACTTCAATGAAGAATCTGCTGCTATTAGACAGTTTTGGAAAGTGAATAAACCTGTTTTTAACAAATTCTTTGAGCTTTTTTAACTAGTTTCGTTTTAGTAATGATCAAGGCATTGTTCTTCTCCTTCTGTCCATTATGTAACTTAACACAAGCATGAATATCTTCTAGTGTTTGGCATTGTCTCTCAAATTGTACTTGGTGAAATTCCATCAAATGCAAGAAACAAATAAGTTGGCTGCTCAATAAGAGTGAAACGAGTTAATACCTAATTTAGTACCCGGCTATAGTGTTTTTTTTTTAATTATTTAGTCCTAAATGACTGTTTTGCTTAATTAGGTCCTCAGTTTGATGGTTTACACAATTGAGTATCTGTTAAGATAGCTTAGTATTTTATATCGACTATAGTAGTTTTACCTAAGTTAGTCTTCAACTATAGTTTTTTACTCAATTTAATCCTCGACTATAGTGATTTTTCTTGACTTGGTCCTTATTCTTACAGCCGAGTATTCAGTTGGGTAAAACTATCGAAATCAAGAACCTAATTAAGCTCAAAAAGTAGTTTAAGACTAAATCAAAAAAACCACTATAATCATAAACTAAATTGGGTATAAAGTCAGAGTGAAAGACATGATCATCAACTATGAAACCATTCATGGCCAGCAACAAGATTGTTTACACTTTTCACAGTTCACAGTGAAGTTTCAGTAAAATCCAATACTTTCATGTATGCTAAATTATCAATACAACCATCCCTTTGATAGTATCTTTAGGTGTATAACTTGAGGTGCAATCTGTATGATCAAACTACTTGGTAGAATTAAGCCTACCTAGCTATAAAAGGAATCAACAAATTCGCAAAAGTGACAGACTGAGTTGCTGTTTGGTAGGGGAAAAAGACATTCTCAGTGTGGTGGAGCAAGCATGAAAAGTATATTCAGATAATGGGATTTCTTGATTAAGGCTCTTTTGCAGATTCGTCTCGTTCAGAAAGTTCGTCACAAAAATCGCTGTCATGTTCTTCAACTGCAGTAGCATTACACTGATCCTCGTGAGCTTGTACCTCGTTCTCTCCAGCATCTTGGGGAACCATCGCCTGTGATCCAGAGCTTCCTTGTTGCTCAGAAGCCAGGCTCATTAGACCATTCTGCTTTAGATAATTCTCGAGAGGCAAGCTGGCTCGTTGAAGAAGACTCACCATACTAACACGGGATGATGAACCTGCTGCAACTTCTCTGTCCGGGTGACAGTTCAAGTCTAATGGCGCTTTCCCTGATCCTGATTCGGGAATCTTGTGAAGCTGATCACTACTTTGGCCACCGCTCGGTTGTAAGTCACTCCCCGATCTTTCTTTGTCCGAAAGATGCAGCTGTACTTTCACTTGTCGAGGAATACTGTCCACCTCTGCCTCCTCCTTGGCACCCCACACAAACTGATTCCTCTGGGCAAGTTCTGCTTCCCGTTCTGATTGGCGTTTCTTCTTGCGCATCATTAGTGTCTTGAAACGACGTTTCACAGTCATGCAAACGTTGCACGAACACGAAGGCTTGTGCTTGCCCTTCCCACTCGGAGGTTGGATGCATACAATGCAAGAGCAGCCAGGGCGATGCCTAGGGTGTTTAGTAGTTGTCGCCACCGAGGAAGACCCAGGCTCCTGCACATCATCTCGAGGACCTCCACCGTTTGCCTGAGCATCCACATCACACGAACCCTTTGTGTTTACTGACTTGTGGCTTGTAGCATTTCTTCGTTTCTTCAAGTCTGTGCAACAAACCAAAAAATACCGTTATCTTAATACTAACAGAGCAGATGCATAAATCCACCAGCAAATATATATATATATATATATATATATACACACACACACACACACACACACACACAAATTAGGGTAACCCCAGCCAAGATGATTAAGGATACAAACTTGTAACCACAAGGTCACAAGTTTGAATCTCAGCCCTCTTGGTTTGAGCCGGTCAGCTATGGGCAACCTAGGCTGGTTGACCTCCTTGTGATACTTTACCGGCTAAGGTCACAAGGCGGGGTTTACCCATTGCACACTCGGGTAATGGTTGCGAGTTTCCCTCGTCACCCCAAAATGATTGAACATGGTTCCACAAAAATCAACTGGCACATACTATCAGCAATTTTTTTGGAAGTATGTGATAAACATACCCTTATCCATTTTGAGAAGACATTCAAGCTCCTGGGGTGCTAACTCATCTGATGCAGAACATGAGCACCTAAGGACATAAATACTTGAAAAATTAGAAAAATAATTTTTTGCTTTAATACAACAGCTTCACATTCAAATGCTGACCTGCCAACATCCCAAATATTGTCCCGACATGTCCACTGAGGTGGTAGAAGATAATCAGCTGGAAGCCTTCTCCATTTGAAGCAATTATCACATTGAGCCCATTGTTCCTGCTCCCTGTGTTACCGATAAAGTTGAATAAGTAGAGTGAAAACAGGCTCACTCTTATTGCTAACTAAATGTATGTATAGGCAGAATCACATTGTAACTCCTAGGCCCCGTCATTAGTGGTCTTTAAATGTAGTATCCTAGTATATCGTCTTACCCGGATAAGCGGACAGTAAATATACTTCTCTTTGCAAAAACAGGTGGTTCCTACAACACCAGAAGGCAGAAGCATACACGTAAGAAATGAGGCAAGAATTATATCTGTAGAGAGATTCAATAACTTGAGGTTTTAACTATTCAACAGTAATGCACCGAGCTAACGATTTTATTAGTTTGAAGTTCCTTACTTCATATTCTTCAAATTCGTGGTCCTCGATCATAACAGTACTCAGCCTAGCACTGAGTGGTGGACGGAGCATATCTTGTATCTCTTCCCAGGAAAGTTTCAACTCCAAAGCATCGTGCCGGTCAATAAGCAACCTCTTACTTTTTGAACCTAAATTTCGACTTCTTTTGCGTTCTGAAGTCATGAGTGATAGGGAATGCGGACCATCCCCATTCTTGTTGCTGATCTTCTCATTTAAGTACCAGCTCAAATCCCCGCCACTTAAATGTTTAGATGATGCATTCAGAGAAGCCTCTCTGCTTCCTCTGAAGGATTGAAGCATGCCAGAATAGCCACTCATTATAGGTACGCTCTCGGTGACAGCTGAGAAGAAAGTTTCGTTTGAGAAGGCACCACAAGGTATAACACCTAAGTTTGCATCCTGAATGCACGTATAGTTAGTATGTAAGAATATAAGGAAAATAAGTGCCACTTATTAAATGTCTGGATGTGTACTAAACCATTGAATTAATTGTATCTTGAAAAAATGCGTTAAAAGAAGCTTGTTACCTGAGCTGGGATAGCATTTGATGCTTTTCTGAACCCCATTAAAAGCTTTCCTTCTGGATCCATGCGACTGAAAATTACTGAAATGCATAAACTTTGACAGGATGAGACACGAAGGACAAATAAAGCTCAGAATAACAAGTTTATGAATTCCAAAGACAACGTTTTCTTATTTAACATGAGGCAAATGGCATCATAAACGGAGGGCATAACACATTTCAAGTTCAGTAAATCAGGACACTAAAGAATACCAGTATCTCCCGCTTGTAATTGCATGGACTGTATGCAGGGGGTTACTCCCTCTAAAACATACATCCTGCTATTATTATTTGGCCAAAATCTGAACTGGAACACCCATTCCTTCCCCTTTATATCCTGAATCCTTAGAGGGAGGCCTTCTGGTTGAGAAATTGGCGGAAAATATGCCTGAACCATGTTACAAGTTAAAATAAACACTTTGGAGGGAAGATTCTGATAACAAATAAATAAATATTGTTGGGCGGAGGCCGGTAAGGGCCAAGTCCAGCACCATGTGGCTAGGGGGATTGTTGGGCAGAGGCCGGAAAAGGGCCAAGTCCAACACCCTGCCACCCTGGCTCTCGAAAATGTGTAGCGGTATAAGGAAATAAAGTTGCGCCTTCGCTGTGAGCTATAGCTTTTGGCGTAGTGGTAAACGCTTGATCCTAACAAATATAAATAAAAGGAAAAGGGGAGGGAAAATCATTTTTGGGAAGATATAGTTGATATAAAATGACAGTCTTGGGTGAAAAAATAGGTGCCCATTATATCTTTGTAAGAAAAGAATAAGCACATCATAGAAGCTTACTTCGGCACATGCTTTTGGAAGTACCAAACGTCCAATTCGACCAGCATCACTGGCACTCAAGACCTTTTCAAATAATGGAACAATGGTGGAATTTGAGCTTCAGGAGCATATGGTAAAGGAAACCATTTACAGCATTAACTATTAGATCAAAGTTGATGAGATCAATTATTAAATTGAATAATCATTAAGGATACTCTCCAGATATTTGCTGCAATTCCTGATCTGTTATCCTGGGCCAGTAACGGGGAAGTAACTGATTCTTTATCCTTCCTTCGACAGGTGGCCTAGCAACACGTATCTGTGGAACCATGCTAGCAGTCGTCTCCAATCCAGCAGCAAAGGAGGATTTTGGCGGTTTGGGAACAATATGGCGAGACCTAGACCCTTGTGCAAAGGAAGAAATCATCTTGCCCAATTCCCTTTCTTCAACTACTGTCTCAGCACCAATATTTGTGTTGCCTGAAGGAACAGACAGTGATATACTTAAGTTGGTTTGAACCGGCGACCCAGGCACTTCCTTTGCCCCTATATGTGTATTATATAGTTTGGATTTGGAGGGTTGAGACGATTCAAATAACGCTTGGTTGAAGTTTGACAGGCACGTGCTTCCAACTTCTTCCAGTTTTATTTGGCAAAGTGGCTTGCTTCTAGTATCATGTTGGGATGGAAGAGAAGGTTTATGAGAAAGACTTTCGGAACCATCATCAAACTGCATACTTATTGTTTTCTCGATGTTACAACCATTCATTTGACTTCCCCCTGATGTTGAATGTTCTTCGCCTACACTATTTGCAGTACATCCTTTATCTTTCTCTTGAGTTAGCGTCTGCCCAAAAAGGGAGAGAAACATAAATGCATTAGATTTGATGGGAATGGCTAGACAACAGTCAGATATTAACAATTTCAATGTTAAATGTTAAAGGATCAATTGTAAGTAAGCGTCATGTTTGCAACAGTTATAGTAGAAATATTATTCCGTTTCAATTACTAGAACAAGAAAAGCAGCATCTTACCAAAGGGAACTAACATTATAGAAAGAATTGGTCTTGATGACACAGAAAGAAAAGGAAATATAACCAAATATGAACTTTAAACAATTGGATTATGGAATAAGTAGCTGCAAATTTCAGATATCCAAATCTGTACTGTAAAGAGTTGGCATGTTGAGGTGTTTCCTTTAAATTTGCCATTTCTATTGTTGGGCGGAGCCCAGTAAGGGCCAAGTTCAGCACCAGGTGGCTAGGGGGATTGTTGGGCGGAGGCCAGTAAAGGGCCAAGTCCAGCACCCTGCCTCTCGAAAATGTGATGGCGGTCTAACCCTGCCTCTCGAAAATGTGATGGCGGTCAATAAGGAAATAAAGTTGGGCATTCGCTACTAGCTATAGCTTTTGGCGTAAGTGGTAAGTGCTTGATCCTAACATCTATATAAATGAATAAAAAAAAACTCATCCAAATCAAAATCATGTGTTAAACTTTTAAAGTTCCATTCTCATTTCTACACACACACATTTGCACACACAAATAAACGGGATATCTCACATGCATATGATTCTGTGATTATGTTTCCTAGCTAATTCCCAAAGGATTAAGGGGATAAATTTATCTCACGTTGTGAAGTTGAGAACTTTTCACACAGCTGATGCAACTCACGCCACCACTCTCAAGCAGTTCAAGCAGAGAGCTAGAAGCAATACATCCACAGTGAAGGCGCTGCCAATATCAAAATCAATCAATTATTTCCCAAGGGCAGCTAAGAATCGAGATTAAAGTATGACCCAAACCAGCAAGCTCACCTTTCCACAAGAACTGCACTCCCTCCAACCGGTGTCATTTGAGTGGAACACATCGCAGAAGACTAGTTGTTCATAAGCAGTCCTGAGAAAACCCAAATTCTAATGTAATATAGCCTCCTTCAAAGAATTAATGCAATTAAAATAAGAAGAGTTTATAAATTCTGCCTACAAACATCAAATGACATAAAGACTTCATCCCAAGATGATCGTAATTTCTAATTACTAATATGTCAATTGGATAACAACAAAGGATGAAAATCAATGTGTTGGCCACAATTGACAATGAAAACATATAACCTGATTGCAAATGCACTCACCAAAGCCTTTCTACGTAAATACTGAACGCTTAACAGTAAATAAAGCATTGCCACGGTAACTAACTCACAAGCAAAGGGGACATTTTTCTCAGTTTGTCAATTAATTGTGGGAGAGGCTAAACACTCACTGCTATCACTGTAAATAATCTAAACCGAATAATTCAAATCATATATATATTATGCATCTGCATATTTAGCCATTTTTCTAATGTATCTGTTGGTAAAATAGGATAAGACAGGACAAGCTATTTTTTATCCATGTTAGTTTGGAATATGATGTAATTACCCACTGTGAAACACGTTCTAATCTCCTATGCATGCAACCAAACATGATCCTAGTACACCTCAAACCAAGAACAGGAAACTAAATTACACATTAGGACCAAAAAAAGGGGAATTTTTTAAGGAACCTTTTTCACTTGGAGATAACATTTTCCTAAAATCATGCACGTAAATCCAAGTAAAAAATTAAGCCCTCAAAATCTGGAGATCCTTCTATAAATTGAAATAATTTTAAGACATGGATAGACAAAAGAAATGAATTACCCGCACGTATTACAGAGTGTGGAAAGTTCACCAGATCGCAGTGGCCATCCTTTCTTCCACTGAACCGATGAATTGGCCCTGCAAAGCCCATTCATGCACTCCTTCGAACCCATTCCTCACCCCCAATTCTCACCAATCCCTAACAGAAACACCATAGTTCTCCAAGATTCAACACAAAAACAGCCAAAAGCACAAAACTTTAACAGAAAAACAACCAAAACATCAAACCCATTACTCCAAACAGCAAAATTAATACGCATATACTGGAGACATAAGCTAAGGGGAGTGTGTGAAATTGAGAAATACCGTACGTGAAAGCTACTGAGTTTTCGGCAGATATTTTGGTTGCGCCCAATTCTCATAAATCCCTAATAAACCTCCAGAAGCTGTCATGATTCAACACAAACAAAAAAAACAACAAAAAGAACAAACCTTTGACAGAAAGCCCAGAAAAAAGAACCAAACCAACTACTCCGTACAGCAAAATTATAACGCGTGTACTCGAGAAACAAGCAATAAAACGGGATAGAGCAGTAAAATCAAGAAATTACTATACATGAAGGCTACTGGGCGGTGGTAAGAAGTGGAGGGGGAAGCGGTGGGGGTGAAATTTGGGTCGTAGGAAAAGATGTGAATTGGTGGAGGCAATTAAGAAAAAATCTCCATGCAAAGAGAGAGAGAGAAATGGGAAAGGAAGAAAAGGAGTATAACTGTAAAACTGTGAAAAAGCAGAACACTAGTGTAGTAGTGCATGCACGAGGAGAGAGAGAGAGAGAGAGAGAGAGAGAGAGAGAGAGAGAGAAGACGGAGACTTGAAGGCTCGCCCAAGGTCGCCCGCCTTTCCCTTTCGGCTTCCATTAAGCTGACGTCCATCTTACTCCATATTTATTTTTCCTTTTACATAAATTAATATGTGCAATTTTTATTTGTTTTTTTGTTGAAGCGAAAATGCCTATATCTCACGCCCCAAAATTTAACAAAGAAATGAAATTGGTGAAAGAATTTTTTTCTTTAATGAATACTTGGTATAAAATTGTCAAAATTTAAAACTTTGATTTATTTCACTTTTTATCACTCAATTATAAAGTATTTTTACATTTGGTTCTTGACTTTAATTTTTATTACTTTTAGTATTTTATTTTTTTAAACATTCACTTTTATATCGCTACAGAGAGATAGGCTATTATTGACATATCTTTTTGACATAACAAAATATGTCGATGACTACCAATGTCCAACAATTGTTTTAAGTTTTGGTAGAACTTTCTAACATACACAAAATACATTGGTAAGTATGTTGGTAAAGAGTTAATTCCACAATGGTCCTCCGACCTTATTGATTTTCCAAAATTAATCACCGACTTTTAATTTAGACAATTTAGGTCCCTTGAGTTTGTAATTATTTCCAATAAAGGTCTTTCCGTCAGATGATTGTTAACTAGACGTTAAATGAGGGGTAAAATTGACATTTCACATGTTGCTCACCAAACTTCACCAAAGAACTGTCGTCTCCGCCATCCGCGAGGGTTCTCTGAAGGGAGTAACCGTCTGCGAGGGAGAAGTGCGGAGGTGCGATGGCGGAAGACGGCGGTGAGTGGTGGAGGGGAACACTGTTGTAATCGATGGAGGGTGATGGTAGATCTGAGATCTACGTAGAGGACAACTATACCTTTTGCGAAGAATCTTTTCTCTAAGATTCAGCGGCTTTACTTTTCTTTTCATTGTCATTTGGAATGCCCTTGTTAATAAGAGCTTTTAGAGCACTAATCTTGTTTGGTTGTGTAAGTGACACCAAAGCTTTGGACTGCACCATGGATGTGAAATCTTTGTCCAATTGTTCAACGAAGTGCTCATTTTCTTCTTTATCCTTTGCTTTTTGAGCCTATTAGGAAAAAAAAATTGAAACCAAATTTTAAACTCAAATAGTCAAACTATCCCCCTGTGCAAATATAATAAAGTGATCAACCATCCCAACCTTGAAGAATTTACTCTTCAAAATGATTTCTTCCATCACTTCTTTCTTGGATTTTTGCCTCTGCAAAAGGATGTCAGACAAAATTAGTAGCTGAGTGAACAAGAACAATGCATACACAAGCTTCTCCATACTTCCACCATCGCATCCTCTTCCCCATCGCAGCTGCTCAATCCTTTGTCCTCTACGTAGATCTCGGACCTGCCATCACCCTCCATCGATTACAGCAGTGTTCCCCTCCACCACTCACCGCCGTCTTCCGCCACCGCACCTCCGCGCTTCTCCCTCGCAGACAGTTACTCCCTTCAGAGAACCCTCATCGTCTCTGACTCCGTATATCCTCTTCCATCTCTAGAACCCGTCCTTGTTGAAATACTCCTTCACCACCTCCTTGTCGCCACCGCTGACCTCCTCCGCTTGCAACTGTCGCCGCCGCTCGGGGTCGGACAGCGAGAGCACCGCCTCCAGCACCACCATAGAGCTCCCGCCAATGACGGCGAGAGTGGTGCCGTCAAGCCCGGTCACGGCTGAGATGTTGGTGGCAGTAGACAACGGCGGAATGACAGAGACGAAAGTCTCTGGTGAGGTTTGGTGAGCAACATGTGAAATGTCAATTTTACCCCTCATTTAACGTCTAGTTAACAATCATCTAACGGAAGGACCTTTATTGGAAAGAATTACAAACTCAAGGGACCTAAATTGTCCAAATTAAAAGTCAAGGACTAATTTTGGAAAATCAATAAAGTCGGAGGACCATTGCTGGAATTAACTCGTTGGTAAATGAGAGTGTGACTGACACGATAAAAGAAAAAATGTGCCACACTTTTCTATACCCTTTTTTATAAGCTGGAATTAGACTCTTAGCCGGTCACCAAGTTGCACTCCCATATGAAAGGTTGTGAGTTCGAGTCTCAGTTGAAGAATATTGACTCTTTATGTTCAGTAGGTTGAGAAAGTAGTTAGGAACAAATATTACATTGTAACAGAGTCAATAGTACTTAAAAATACAAAATAAGTCATATAATTTTTGAAAAAGTTACCAACAAACTTTCTAACATATTGATATTTATAATTTAAAATTTTTGATTGAAACTATTGCATGGCGTTTGGTTGAGAGGGGGAATTAGGAGAGAAAATTGTAATTTCGTGGGAAATGAATAATGTGGAATAAATTAGGAATTCAAATTCTATTGTTTGGTATAGAGGAATATAATTATTGGAAATTGAAAGGGAAGAAGTGATCTAAATACTAAAATACATTTATGTAATAATAATAATAATAATAATAATAATAATAATAATAATAATAATAATAATAATGATGATCATCAATGACAATTTTGTCATTTTTCTCAATTTTCATTTTCTATCTACTGAATTGGAATTCATTGGGGGAGGCTATGAATTCCAATTCTACAAAAATGAGGGAATTGCTGGAATTGCAATTCCGTCCCACCAAATAATGTAGTTTCAAATGCTATAGAATTTTATTGGAGTGGAATTTAAATTACGCCCAACTAAATGCCTTAAAAAGCTATTGACATACCAACTAACATATAAGATAGGTAAATTCAAAATGTTATCATCTAAGTTATTTAATCCTCAGTGGGGGCGTTGGCTCGTTGTGTTTCAGTAGGTTGAGAAAGTATGTATGAACAAATACTACATTTTAACAGAGTCAATAGTATTAAAAAAAAAGTTATTTAATCAAAAGAGGAGAATGACAAAAAGAAAGTAGAAGATGAGTGAAACTCTTACACATACACACAAATGAAACAGATAATCAAATGATAATAGATGTGCATGAGAGAATTATAAACCAATCATAGCCATCCATCTAAAAAGATTTAACGAATCAGAAAGCAATTTTAAAAAAATGTAGCGACATTTTTATAAATACTAAAACTTTGAAGTGCAAGTAAGTTGTGTTAAAAAAAACAAGTAACAGTTTCATATAATGCAACAATATTGCAAGTAAAATATATTAAAAGTGTAAATAATTTGTATTTAATGTGCAACAATATAACACACTCTGACCAACAATATTAAGGGCACTAACGTTATTATTAGTTGCACCTAACGTTATTATTAAGTGCACCCATGTGAAAGGTAAATTGCTTGCACTATTAAGTGTAAATGGTTGAAATTTTTAAGTGATTTTACTCGCACACTTGCACATGTTACTTGCATTTTTAATTGTCAAAGTACCTATGATTCTATGAAGTCCCTGTACTATATTGTTTGGTTCAATTTAGTCCTTATACCTTTGTTCTGTTCAATTTAGTCCCCTATTTTATAAAGTAATGATATTAAGGACAATAGTTAATGATGTTAATATTAATATTAACTCAGTTTACATGGCACTAACATCATTGTTGCTACATCATGATTTTTATATTTCAACTCATATATTATTTTATAATATTTAAAATTAATTATTTTTACCACTACTATATTACATTAATATGTCCAAAATAAATAATTACAAGCATGTTGACATCAAGTGTCCAAATCACATTAGGAACATGGTTGTAATTATTTATTTTGGACATACTAATTAAATATAGTGGTGGAAAAAATAATTATTTTTATGTCAGTGCCACGTAACATAAGTTAACAGTAATATTAACACTGTTAACTATAGTCTTAAAAAAAAAACAATTATAGTCTTTAATTGTACCACTTTTTAATGTACATGGACTAAATTGAACAAAATAAATGTATAAGGACTAAATTGAACAAAACACTATAGTACATGGACCTCGTAGGTACTTTGACCCAATTTTAACACATGTTACTTGCACTTCTAAATTCTAGTTATTTACAAAAATCTCATATCGTTTGTTTTTTTTTTTTTAATTAGATCTGATCTATTAGATCTTTTTAGATGGATAGTTGTGATTGGTTTCTAGTTCTCTCTTGTGTGCCTGTTCTCACTAGAGCTCTATCCTATGTGTGTGTGTGTATTGTTGGTTTTATGACTACCTAAGAGTAGTTAGTTGGTGACCCAACATAACCGATTGAATGAATAATAAACGTAAATGGTTTGAAAAATTAAATAGAGACACGATATTTTTTTTACGTTGAAATCAAATGGTGAATACTACAAGCTTTTTTGAGTGGTGCGAAGCCAAAATCCACTATTTTGGTAAGTAGCTTTGTGCGTGTGTAGTTTGGATCTCTTCCTCCCCTTTCTTGCTAGAAAGTAGAAGTCAAATCCCCTTCTTAGAATATAGCAATTGTGAACCCTTTACAATGTTCTTAAACCCCCTACAATGTGATCCCTATGGTGTATTTATACATAGAGAATTGACGAAAGAAAGGAAAGAAAATGGTTTGCAAATCTAATTTTAAGCAGCCTTCCTTAATTGAATTTTGGATTCCTTCCTTAAGAATTAGATTCATTTCCTTAAACTAAAGGCAGAGACGGGGTGAGGGTGGGAGGTGAGAGAGAAATATGGTAATAGATCATCTAATATCTTTGGAGCATTGATCTAGTTTCTCACTTCGCAGCTGGTCATCAGGCTGAGCACCTCCTAAGTCTAATGCCCTACCAACGTCGACTAGATATCCATCACATATATTTATATTTATATTTATAAAGCCCAAAAGAAATCCTTCTACATTTGGGTTTAAACGAAACCCACAAACAAAAAGATTTCTTTTGTGTTCTAGGTACAATTGAACCGAGAAATAGATGTTAGGGCATCCACAATGGTTCTCCCCCATTTCTTCTCATTTTGTGAACTCAACTGTGCCACATCACCATATAATCTTCTCTCCTATTTTTATCCAATCTTTCTTCTCTTTTCTCCCTTTTTTTGTGGGCCCTACTTCTCCACATTCATACACATCATCTATTATTTTATTCACATTTCTATAATTAATAATTTCAACTTTATAATTATAATTTCTATTTTAAATAAGAAATAAAATAATTTTAGAATTTTAAAATTAGGAAGAAGAGTCAAATAGGTATCCAACTACACATCAAAATGCAATTAGGCCACTGAACTATAAAATAAAAAAAAAAAAAAAAAAAAAAAAAAAAACTACAATTAGGTCCCTGAACAACGCAATTTCATACCATTTCACCAAACATAAATTGTTTACTTGTTAATATGCCGACGTGTCAGTCACCGAATTTAAAAATAATTTTTTAACTTTTATTTTAATAATTTTAAATAAAAATTTTATTAAAAAAACTACTACGTACTAGTTTGAGACGAAGGGGAGTCTCCGGTTGGTTTTTTTTTTTTTTTTTTTTTTTTGAAATTTTAAAATAAATTTTTTATTAAAAATTATTAAAATAAAATTTAAAAAATTATTTTTAAATTTGGTGACTGGCATATCAACATATTAACAGGTAAACAAGTTTTGCTCGCATAGGTAGTTGAATTGGTCACATGGTGAAGTTAGAGAACAAAGACTAGGGATTGAGTCTAACGGCAGTATGCGTGGCAGTAACCCTTGCTCAACAAGTCTTTTTTATGTTAAATTGCATGACTTTGCGTTGTTCATGAACCAACTTGATTTTTTTTTTAGTTCAGTGACCTAATTACAGTTTGGTGTGTAGTTGAATAACCTATTTGATCCTTATTTCTAAAATTTATTAAAATTCTCCTTCAAAAGCTTCTATGAAATAAATTAGTATTTGGAATATAATACATAAAATAAATTCAAATATATAAATTTAAAAAATAGAATAACAAATAAAACAAGTAAAAAAACAAAAAGAGAGAGAGAGAGAAAGAAATACCCGTTGAAAAACGACATTTAAAAAAGCAAATTTTTAAAATAATAAAGCAGAGGGTGAGAGACAGCTAGACAACACGAGAGTCACCTGTTCATAACTACTTTCTCAACCTATTAAAGCGCTCGAACTCACCACCTCCCGTATAAAGGGAAGGGTTTAATGCCACTGGACTACAAGGTCCTTGGCAGATGCCCTTATGATTGTTAAAGAAAAATTTTCAATTGTCATGGTTTCTTTAATTTTTTTCTTTAAATTTTGTTTTTTTTTGACATACCTTAGAGGTATGTTGTAAAATGTTATTGTTTTTTTAATTTGTGGGAGGTTGCTGATATTTTAATTATATTTTTATTCCAAAGAAACGTTGTATGTTGGAAAATACATTTGTGGACGCATTGAGGTTAAATTTAGAGCATCATTATCAATGGAGTTATTTCGCGATTTTTGAGTGATTTTTGTAAGTGTGATTAGGAAAGAGAAAATGAGAGGGGAGGAAAAAAAAATATGATTTTTTTTTTTAAAAAATAAAATAAAATATATGGGAAGTCAGGTGCGCCCGCATGCAGTCTCACTATGTAGCCCTCACGCGTGATTTTCAGCTGTTGCTTTGTCTTACTGGGACCCACTAACCTGCAATAATTTTTTCATTTGCACATGCCCTCAACTTACTCTCTCTCCTCTCATCTCTCATGGTGACAATGCAACTTTCTGACATTATTTTCTACAATCACCATTGATGGTGATGCCCGTGAAAGTTTCATTAAGCAATGGTTTTTCAAACCTTTTAATTACAATGTGTATGTGTTCATACATACTTTCTCAACCTTTTAATTAAATTAAGGGTGTGTTTGGAAGCCCGGAAAATGACTTCCGGAAATCATTTTCCGGGCTTTGGGTGTTTGGCAAGCATTGGAAAACCCAGTCAACGGAAATGATTTCCGTTGACTGGGGAAAATAAGCTTCATTTGGCGGAAAATGACTTCCGCCAAATTTGGACGGAAGCACTGCTCTGGTTCCCGGCGGAAACCAGATTTGGTTTCCGCCGGAAACGGGGGGTTTTTTTTTTTTTAAATTTTAATTATTATTATAAATTATAAATATTTTAATATTTTAAATAAAGTATTAAAAATATATAATTATATATTTCTATCCATTTTTCGGAAAATGAACCAAACACACAAATACAGTTTTCCAGAATGCATCCAAACACTGAAAATTAAACCATTTTCCGGAAAATGACTCATTTTCCAGAAGTCATTTTCCTGATTTCCAAACACACCCTAAAAGAAGAATTGTTTATAAAAGTCGAAGGGCAAAAATGAATTTGTTTTTAATGTTGAGCAATGAGCACCAAGAGTATAGCAAAAAGATAAAATCCAACACTCCTTTTCAAAAAAAAAAAAAAAAAAAAAAAAAAAAAAAAAAAAAAAGAAAAGAAAGATAAAATCCAACACTCTAGTGAGAATGTCATCACTACATTTCAATCATTAAAGAATCAAAAGTAAAAGTAAATTTAAAACATTTGATATAATTATCACAAAATATAATGATTTGAATTTTTTTTACCAATATTTCATTTTACTATTTACATCGTATCCGGCAATCTCTAATTCTAATCTAAATAAAATAACATACATGTGAATATGTGTGTTATATTTCTTGTCTTTTTTTTTTTTTATTTCATTTAAAAATTAATATGTGTCTCATGTGACATGGTCTCACACAATACCTACGCATGTGATAATTTACACATTTGATTTTTAGACTTTTAAAAATATACAACTTTTGATCTTAAATACCTAAAATGACATCATTTTGCAAAATCTTCATCATATAGTAAAGGTATTTTGATTATTTTGAAACAAAATGTAAAATTTTTGAATTTGACGATTAAAAGTATAATAAATTAAAGTTAGATAATTAAAAGTGAAAATACTAATGTAGTTAGAGTTGAAGATTAGAATAAAGTCTTTAAATAGTTATAGATAAAAGTTGGTATTTTCCAAAGTGGCTTAAGATTTATAAACGTCATAAAATACATACATGGCATGGAAACCGCCGGCTAAGTTGGTAGTTGGTACAATTTTTTAGGGTGATTTTTCCGGTCAAGAGGCAATTGATATTGGTTTTCCAAATAGTGACCGAGCCGAGAAGGTTACAAAAACAGGAAAAGAGACTTTGGAAAAGGCTTGTTCTCCTGTGCAAAAAGCCTACCCATTAGGCTTTTTCTATTTTTTTTTTTTTTAAAACAGGGCCATTAAATACGGTAGGTGTGAACCTGTACACATACCGTATTTAATTAGTCAACAAATACTTTTAATACTCCAACCCTAATTCCTTTTCTATTTTTTTTTTAAACAGGGCCATTAATACTCCAACCATAATTTCTGTAGATGTGAACTTGTACACCCACCATAATTCCTTTTAAATTACTCCAATCACTCTCCTCTCTCTACCCAACTTCAAACCCCACTTCCTCATCCAAATCTCCAATCTTCCCATTCTCTTCACCCATATATATATTTACCTTATTATATGTCAATTTATACTTTTTATTCATTAACAAATCATAAATATATTTATTAACTATAGACAATTATTACTAATCATTAATATAATTAATACAATCATAAATAATTAGTTTAATCATTACCTAATGAATACTTTAAGAAATCAAATCATAATTTTTTTACTAATTATACACAATTATTTTTAAACATTACTATCATAAATAAATTTTGTAAACACCTATACACATGTGTATTTTGTTCATTGTATTCTGTCGTATTTTGTTTTTTTTTTAATAATAAAGAAAAAGCCTAATGTTTAGGCTTGTTTTACAGAAAGAAGACTGTCAAACAAGCCTAAGCCTTAGTATCTTTTCCCTAGTTGGAATCTCACTACAATCCGCTCCTATTTGGGAAACCATATCAAATTGGCTCTCTGTTCAGTTAATGATTCAATTTTTTACTATATATATATTTTTTGTTTATTAATTTTTATCCTGTAATATTAATTAATTAACGTTTTTAAGTGAAAGTTGACATGGTTTGAATATCTTGAAATAACATAATTTAATTGCAAGACTTTGTAGTCTCGTGACACTAAATTGCACTCTCATATGAGAGGTTGTGGGTTTGAGCAGTTGTTATATCGTGGACCATGATCCAAAAATGGCACCGTTTCTTTAATTAAAGAAACGACTGCCGTCACATCTTAACGGAGCTCCGTAAATGAAAGTATGAAATTATAGTTCATCTCAAATGATACTGCCTCACATTTGTTTTTATATTATTATCAAATGAAACTGTAGTTATATCAAGATGAAACTGTAGTTGTGTTGAAAAGAAACTGCAGTGTATATAAAATGAAACTGAATAACAGTTTCACATATTTGAGTGTATATTATCCAACGAAACTGTAGTTATATCGAAACGATACTGTAGTTGTGTTGAAAGGAAACTACTGTGTATTATAAAAGAAACTGTAGTTGTGTTGAAAGGAAACTGAATAACAGTTTCACATATTTGAGTGTATAATGTCGAATGAAACTGTAGTTATATAAAAAAGAAATTGTAGTTCTGTTGAAAAAAAAACTGCAGTGTATATAAAATGAAAACTAAATATGTTATACACACTGAGTTAATTTTTGCAGAACGGGTGCCTTATTGCCGTTTCTTTTCATTAATCAAAACGACGTTTTGATGCATGGACTACCATGCATTATATTGCGAACCGCGGTCCACAATAAAATTTGCGGGGTTTGAGCCTCAGTGGAGGCGATATTGACTCTTTGTGATTCAATAGGTTGATAAAGTAGTTATGAACAGATACACATTGTAACAAATTTATTTAATAGTACTCAAAAAAATTAATAATTCGACCAAATCTTTAAAACATAATTTATAATTTCAAATCATTTAATTTTGAGCACAATAATAAGTTAAACTTTTAATTAGTATTCCAAGTAAATCACTAGCTAAGTGAAATAATTTCATCAAATAAACCAGGGTTTAAATGGTCGAAACACACTTCTCATCACTCTTGGCAAATTATATTATAGACCAAGATTTACATGGTAGGGTGAATCAGTAATAAATATTTATGTTTAATATATTGAAAGTTCATTTTTAATGTACTATATATAAAATTTTATTTTAAGTAGTAGATTAAAAATGAAAATGCAATACGCTAAAAATAAATTTTTAAAAATTGTGTATGTAATATATTAAAAATGAACATTTAGTATACTAAAAATGGACATATATACTAGTATTCTCGTTTCAAATTGCAATACAGATCATTATCCACATTATAATTGTATTCACCCCTTACAAGTAGACCTGTGGTAGTGTGGGCTTTGAATTTTATGACCCGTATTTTGGCGGGTCAGGTCAGCGGAGCCTGCCAAATCTACCTAGTATGTACAGATTATTAATATTAGTAATTAGTACATTGTATAAATTAATTGTTATAGGATTATAAATTAACAAGTATTTGATTATTTATTAGGATTTATTATTTAACAAATTAGTGAATGCACGAAATTAAAACGTTACTTTGAAGTAGTGTCTTTTAAATTTATTCATAGATTAGTGAACTTATAAGCTTATGCTTTGGATAGGGCTGCTTGTTCTCAAACTGGTCCCCCATATTGAGTTTTTTTTTTTTTTTTTTTTTTTTTTTTTGTTATTCCTTCATGTATTAAACATTTGCTTTAAATAAAATTTTGATGGTCTTATTTAAAAAAAAAAAAATTACAAATGCATTAATGTTTAAACTAGAGTATATGAACTGGAGACTCAAAGAAACAACACACTGGCATTCTGGCAGTACTTTGGTTCTTCGGTGGTTTTATATTTACTGCATCTTTAATACTTTATTGAAATTATTATCTAAGGGCAAAAATTTGTGTGAAACTATCTCACATATTCTTTTTTTTTTTAGATGAGTCGGGTCAAGATGAAATATAATACTAGCAAATGTAGTCCTAAATCACAAATAAAATATTTATTACTTATATGAAAAATGTAATACTTTTGAAAGAAAATATAGTATTTTTATATTTTAATGTAAAAGTATTATATTTTTCATCAAAAGTATTACATTTTCCTTTATAAGTAACAAACACTTTCCAACATTACTTATAAGGGAAAATACAATACTTATGTTTTTTTTTTTTTGAAAACCAAATAAACTTTCATTAATTCAAATCAACATAGAGTTCGTTAACAATAAAAGAAGGAGGGGTAGTAACCCACTCCTGACGTACAGACATAGAGTAGGCTTCCCTAGCAAGGTTATGGGCAACGCTATTCGCAGTACGGTAAACATGAGTGATAGCAACGCCGGTGAGAGAGCGAAGCATATCTTTAATATCAAGGAGTACTAAATCGCATGAGGACACTTCTTGATCTTGGTTAAGACACTGGACGATTTGAAGCGCATCACACTCGATCTGCACGAAGTGAAGAGCCCTCCTCTTGATCCAACTCAAAGCTTCCCTAATGGCCATGGCCTCTGCTTCAAATGGTGAGAAATATTTACATCAAAAAAAATACTTATGTTAAAAAAATACTTTTACATCAAAATATAAAAGTATTATATTTGTCTTCAAAAGTATTACATTTTCTTCATAAGTAACAAATACTTTATTCCTAATCAGTATTATTACATTCTTAGTATAAGTATTACATTTTTATATTGACACCCAACCCGTCCCGTCTCATGGATAAGGATCCATGAGACGGTTTCACACAAGTGTGGTGTGACCCTTATCTAAGGAAAATACTTGGTGGACTCTCATTTTATACTTCCAACTTTGACAAATTTTACACAACATTGTGGACCATGGTCCAAAACGGTGCCGATTCTTTTAATGAAAAGAAACGGCACCCGTTCCGTGTAATTAGCTCTGTTTGTATGGCAAATTTTATTCAGTTTCATTTTATACATACTGCAGTTTCATTTCAACATACACAACTAAAACATCATTTCAATTCAATTACAGTTTCATTTGATAATATAAACACAATATGTGCCACAATTTCATTTTAGATATATTGTACTTTCATTTTGTTATGAGCACACAAAAAATACGGGATTTGTTAAAATGTAACGGCCACCGTTTCTTTACTTAAAGAAATGACATTGTTTTCATACCATGGTCTACAAAGCTCTGTAGACTATGGTCCACGGTATAACAACCGCCCAAATTTTACTCTCTCAAACAAGTTTAGACACTTTTCTATAGACCCATATAAAAATAACATATCATTGTTTGTCATCAAGTCTCATTAATTTCAAATTTAAATATCAAAAAGGAAAAAATTTACAAAAAATCATTCAAAAAAATAATCGAACAGAAATTTCTAGTAATTAAAAAAGAATAAGAGGTAGTTAAATGCGTCGTCTTAACTCAAAAATATCCTCATTACAAACTGGTCTTACGTTTCGATCATTTGACGATGACACGACAACAGTTTAAGATTCTCTATTTTATATTTTATGTTTGGGGTGTTAAAAAAATGTTACTAGTATTAAATATATGAAGTGATAAAAATAAAAATGAAGCACTTGGGAAGAGCAAAGTGGAGTGCATAATTAGCATTGCATTCTGATTCTACACGCGACCTCAGACATGTCCCATCACACACATACAAACTGTCTTTTGCGGCTCTCCCACTCCCATTCCCATTCCCATTCACTCATTCTTCTCCACGCCGCCCATACGCTACCATACACATTACAATACTATACTACTTTTCAAAATTAAAATCATTACGTATATGTGTAGGTTTTTTTTTATAAGTTATACTCCGTACATTATTTTTTTTAGAAATATTATAAGTTATACGTAATGGTTGAATATGTATTGTCTTTATTTTTAAAATGACATTTTTTTCGTAATAAAAATAAGAATACTTTGTTGCTGTTTGTTTAGATGATGATGGTTGAATAAAAATGTTATGAAATTGGAGAGAGAGTGTAAATGGCGTAGCAGACTAGCATTTTTTTTTTTTTTGTTATTCCTTCATGTATTAAACATTTGCTTTAAATAAAATTTTGATGGTCTTATTTAAAAAAAAAAAAATTACAAATGCATTAATGTTTAAACTAGAGTATATGAACTGGAGACTCAAAGAAACAACACACTGGCATTCTGGCAGTACTTTGGTTCTTCGGTGGTTTTATATTTACTGCATCTTTAATACTTTATTGAAATTATTATCTAAGGGCAAAAATTTGTGTGAAACTATCTCACATATTCTTTTTTTTTTAGATGAGTCGGGTCAAGATGAAATATAATACTAGCAAATGTAGTCCTAAATCACAAATAAAATATTTATTACTTATATGAAAAATGTAATACTTTTGAAAGAAAATATAGTATTTTTATATTTTAATGTAAAAGTATTATATTTTTCATCAAAAGTATTACATTTTCCTTTATAAGTAACAAACACTTTCCAACATTACTTATAAGGGAAAATACAATACTTATGTTTTTTTTTTTTGAAAACCAAATAAACTTTCATTAATTCAAATCAACATAGAGTTCGTTAACAATAAAAGAAGGAGGGTAGTAACCCACTCCTGACGTACAGACATAGAGTAGGCTTCCCTAGCAAGGTTATGGGCAACGCTATTCGCAGTACGGTAAACATGAGTGATAGCAACGCCGGTGAGAGAGCGAAGCATATCTTTAATATCAAGGAGTACTAAATCGCATGAGGACACTTCTTGATCTTGGTTAAGACACTGGACGATTTGAAGCGCATCACACTCGATCTGCACGAAGTGAAGAGCCCTCCTCTTGATCCAACTCAAAGCTTCCCTAATGGCCATGGCCTCTGCTTCAAATGGTGAGAAATATTTACATCAAAAAAATACTTATGTTAAAAAAATACTTTTACATCAAAATATAAAAGTATTATATTTGTCTTCAAAAGTATTACATTTTCTTCATAAGTAACAAATACTTTATTCCTAATCAGTATTATTACATTCTTAGTATAAGTATTACATTTTTATATTGACACCCAACCCGTCCCGTCTCATGGATAAGGATCCATGAGACGGTTTCACACAAGTGTGGTGTGACCCTTATCTAAGGAAAATACTTGGTGGACTCTCATTTTATACTTCCAACTTTGACAAATTTTACACAACATTGTGGACCATGGTCCAAAACGGTGCCGATTCTTTTAATGAAAAGAAACGGCACCCGTTCCGTGTAATTAGCTCTGTTTGTATGGCAAATTTTATTCAGTTTCATTTTATACATACTGCAGTTTCATTTCAACATACACAACTAAAACATCATTTCAATTCAATTACAGTTTCATTTGATAATATAAACACAATATGTGCCACAATTTCATTTTAGATATATTGTACTTTCATTTTGTTATGAGCACACAAAAAATACGGGATTTGTTAAAATGTAACGGCCACCGTTTCTTTACTTAAAGAAATGACATTGTTTTCATACCATGGTCTACAAAGCTCTGTAGACTATGGTCCACGGTATAACAACCGCCCAAATTTTACTCTCTCAAACAAGTTTAGACACTTTTCTATAGACCCATATAAAAATAACATATCATTGTTTGTCATCAAGTCTCATTAATTTCAAATTTAAATATCAAAAAGGAAAAAATTTACAAAAAATCATTCAAAAAAATAATCGAACAGAAATTTCTAGTAATTAAAAAAGAATAAGAGGTAGTTAAATGCGTCGTCTTAACTCAAAAATATCCTCATTACAAACTGGTCTTACGTTTCGATCATTTGACGATGACACGACAACAGTTTAAGATTCTCTATTTTATATTTTATGTTTGGGGTGTTAAAAAAATGTTACTAGTATTAAATATATGAAGTGATAAAAATAAAAATGAAGCACTTGGGAAGAGCAAAGTGGAGTGCATAATTAGCATTGCATTCTGATTCTACACGCGACCTCAGACATGTCCCATCACACACATACAAACTGTCTTTTGCGGCTCTCCCACTCCCATTCCCATTCACTCATTCTTATTTTTATTACACATTTTTTTCGTAATAAAAATAAGAATACTTTGTTGCTGTTTGTTTAGATGATGATGGTTGAATAAAAATGTTATGAAATTGGAGAGAGAGTGTAAATGGCGTAGCAGACTAGCAACATGCAACTTGCCTTTTTTTTTTTTTTTTTTTTTTTTTTTTTTTTTTTTTTCTTTTTTTAATGTACATCAACTTTGAAGCATGTGTATTGTTAGGCCTTCATCAATAGTGGAGATTTTAGTATAATTTTTGAAGAGTTTTTACATGTATGATTAGAAAAGAGAATATGAGAGTGGAAAAAAAAAAAGAAAAAAATAAAATAAAACAAAATAAAAAAATTTAAAAAAATTATTTACGCGCCTAGGCTCACATGCGTGAGGCGCGATTCTTCTCCCCAATGGGCCCTACTTTCCACTACCAAGATTCCCAATTTTGCAAGAGAAAAATTTTCAAAAAAATCACCTCCCACATTTGTTAAAAATTCAACTCTAAAAGTTTTACTATTCCAAAATCTCCTTAAAACCCACAAATGAGGATGGCCTTAGAGCAAGTATATCAAGCAGAGTACATAGATTTTTGAAGAATTTTTGTTTGATTACAAGGAAACAGGAGAGAACAAAAGTAATTTTTTTTTTTAAGAAAACAATTGTCAGAGGAAAAAAAAATTTAAAAATGAGAATGCCTTATCCTTTTCTTTATCCATGCGAGTCCCACAAAAAATCACTCCTCCTGCAAGAACGTTTTATCTTTTCTCTCCACTTTCTTTCTCTTCCATATCACTTTTGGCCACACAAAAACCCTCCTAAAATCTACAATTGGGGATGCTCTATCTTATTGTCGAATATATTACATGAAAATTTATGAGAATTTTTATTCAGAAAATACTACATGGATTGTCATTTCTTACTCTCAACTAATACTCTCTCTCACAAATTTTTGATGCAGACACTTTTCTTGGCAACGACATGATATAAGAAAAAATACACTTGTACTCTCAAATTCTATCTCCAACTTTTACTCCCTCCCACAAATCTTAGATATAGACAATTTTTTTTGGACCCACAAGATAAAAATTCCATGCTTGCCACATCAAGGAGTATAATTTGGAATTTCCCATAATATAACTCGTCAATTTTTTTTGGACCCACAAGATAAAAATTCCATGCTTGCCACATCAAGGAGTATAATTTGGAATTTCCCATAATATAACTCATGATGATATAAATATCTTATCTTTGTTTGTCACATTACGGAGTAAAAGTAAGAAATTGAAATAAGATCTTTTTTTCTTTTTTGAGTACAGTACTAATGTACTTAGTTGCCTCCACGGAGGCCCGAACCCAAACCCACTCCCATCATCCATGTGGGAGTGTTAATCGGGATACCGAATGCCACTAGACCACAAGGTCTTTGGCAAATTGAAATAAGATTTGAGAATACATGTAATAGAACTCTTTTTATTCTTGTGTGTGGACACATATTTTCTTATTAAACACTTATTAGAGTATTAAGAAATATACTATTTTCATGTAATTAGTCTAATATCGGACAATTGATATAAACTAATTTACTTTCTTGTAGTAATTTGTCGATAAATATCAATGGAGGAAAAATGAATTTCTTTGTATTAATTAATCACTTGAGCAATACCGAAGACAGCCAAATAAGAGATTAGGCAAGGAAGCACAATGAAGATTTTGCAATTATTATTATCTGGTGGGTAATCTAAAGGTGCATAAATAATAAAAGGTTTTCGAAGGCAACGTAGGTAACCCCATATCATGTTCTCATCCTCTCCCAATTAATCTTATCTGGCATGCCATCATCATCATCATCAACCTTAACATGACTGACTTTGCCCCTGTGCACATGCAAATTTGTATGCATGCTTTCTTCTAAAGCTACTTACCTTTTCTTCTTTAATGAATATTATATTCTGCTAAACAGAAGTTGTTCCTGCATCCTCAAATTGTCTTTCTTCACCTTCTAAAACCGTAGAAATAATGTTGATGAAAACAGATAATAATAATACATACTTCTATCTACTGTACTAATAAAAGCCAAAAAAAAAAAGTTAGGCCTATAATGGGTAAAAAAATAACTGGTAAAATTATTAAATCAAAGGGATGATTCAGATTCTTTAGATTTATATTTTTCCTTGAGATTTCTTAATTATATGATTATCCGTTAAATATTCTCTTCTCCATTAATATTCCTTTAACTTTTAACTAGAGATGTCAATACGGACCAGCCTGGTCCATACGAATTGGCGAAAAACAGGCCCGTTTTTCATATGGGTTGGAAAAATCCAACCCAACCAGTGTGTAAGTGCTCAGCCCGTAATTATTATTATTATTTTTTACAATTTTGTTTAAATGCTTTTAAAAAGAATTAATTCATTGTTATATAACTTATATTTAATAAATTCATACTTACAATTTAATTATAGAATTGCAGACTCGTAGTTTTGTATTTAAATGACAAAATTAATACATAAAAATTAAAATATTACAATTCTTGATTCTTCCAAGTTTCAACACAAGTTACACAACATTCAAAGTTTTCAAGCATCACAAGAGTAGAAACAAGAGTCACAAGACACACTCACACACATAATCAAAAGTCCAAAACAAACCAAACACTCAAAGTTCAAATACGGGCTAAATGGGTCGGGTCGAATACAGGACGGGTTGGGCCTATTTTGACAGCTCTACTTTTAACTTACCCATTGATTTATATAAGAAAGGTCTTACGTTCAAAGCTCATCCCAATCAAAGTTGGCATAATTATTGAATATATACTAGGAATATGTTAGAGTATATTATTAAAAAAAAAAAGTACTCACTTTATTGCTCTTATTAAATTAAATAAATTAGTAGTTACAACAAAAATAATAATACATATGCATTTCTTTAATTTATAATTCGATATCTACAATGTCTTTATTCAAAAAATATTCATTATCAAAAACTTTAAAAAGAGATATAATTTTATTAGTTAATATTGTCTATATTTTCTACAATGCATTAATTAATTATATTCACTACATTGTTCATTTTTTTCTTTTTACACTATCTTGTAATTAAATATCAAAGTTATACTACAAAAAATGTTATATATTTATTTACCAAGACAAATATATTAACTACTTAGGGAGAATTTGTTGACAAAGAAGACATTCAAATAACCCAATAAATTGATTTAAAACTCATTATTAAAAATGTCAATGTAAGGCAATAGAATATTGTGACACACTTGATGCATTGAAAAGATGTTGAGACTACAGCATTGATGGAA
Organism: Ipomoea trifida; assembly: GCA_003576665.1. Lineage (NCBI taxonomy): Eukaryota > Viridiplantae > Streptophyta > Magnoliopsida > Solanales > Convolvulaceae > Ipomoea > Ipomoea trifida. The sequence goes on from CP025655.1 coordinate 8,778,593, forward strand.
TCAATCTTTCAAATTCAGAAAAATGAAGAAATTTTAAAAATAGCTACAATTGCAGCATTCATTACTCTTGTATGTAAAATATTTATTGTGCATTCTTAAAATATAATTGAACTAATATAAATTTACAATTCATTTAATTTTCTTCAATCAATCTGCTTGGATTAAAGACAAAATCAGCATCAATCTTAACAACAAAAATAATTGGTATATGGATGTTGTAGTCACTGTTTAAAAATGTTTATGCACAAAGTGACAAATTATTTAATTGCATGCATTGTGATGAAAAGGCAGCAATGAGTACTCCAAGATTAATATCAAATCAACAAAAAAAAAAAACACACACACACACGCAAACACAAAATCAAGTACTATACACATTCATACTAATTCCAAAAATATGAATTTCAAAATAAACATATGCAATGTAGAAACTGCGGATGAAATGGACATGTTGCAGGATCAGTATTCAGACTACCTGCAAAGTTATTGTTGTTACTATCAAGTAAACAAGTTAAGAAACTAGAACAGAATGTACTACTCATTAACTTTATACAAATATAATAAATATTAATATTTTGTTTAATACTTTCACATGAGAATGCACGACACACATCTCACAACACATGAAACATATAGGGGAAAAACTACCACTGCCAAATATCAATATATAGGCGCTTGCAAGATCAAGAGTTCATAGTGCAACTAAGATCTCAGTCATATATACAAACACAAGTAGACAAATCCACAACTTCCTACACCATAATCTCATTGCAAACTATTGAAAGAGCTTTGAGCTTCTTTCGTGATTGGAAAGAAATCACTAACAGTGAGCAACCCAGTAGAGCCCATGCAGACATCTTTGATATCAATTGGAGGAAACCTCAAGCGGGGTGGGTGAAGCTCAATGTCGATGCGGCAATCGATGTTAATGGAGGCAGAATGGGGTTCGTGTGGATCCTCAGAGACGACATCGGAGAGTTCAAGGCTGGAAGATGCACACCGTGGCAGGGAGTGTACACGCCGAAGGAGGCGGAGGCAGGTGCAATCTGGGAAGCACTCTCATGGCTCAAATCCAACCACCTTGACCATATTATGCTGGAAACCGATGCTTTAACTGTTGTCCAGAGCTTAAACTCTATATTAGGAACTTCATCTTTTGATTTGATTGTGTTAGATATAAAAGATAGGCTTACTTGGTTTTCCCATGTGTCTATCTCGTTTGTGAAGCGATCTGCGAATCAGGCTGCCCATTCTCTTGCTCGGAAGTCTCTTTCTAAGTCAGGTTGCGAGGAATGGGTCACTAACCCTCCTCCTTTTCTTTGTAATGTGCTTTCTGCTGACTCTTTTAATGAAAGTTAATCTTCTTGATAAGGATTAATTCCTCCGTAGTAATCTCTCCAGCAATGTATGTAAAGCATGTAGTAAAATAGTAGAATTTAGCCAAAAGATCTCTTTTATTACTCTTCAATAAAGCATAGATTAGAGAGAGTTGAGAGCAGGCCTCTTGGGTGTTTGTTTAGAGTGAGAGTGGAAAGGGCCAGAAGTCCTCAACTTGAAGGGCTAGGACCCTTTATATAGGGTCATACCCGTACCCGTACTCGTTCCGTAAAATCCGATCCCTAAGATCGGTAGATTTCGGACGACCCTTATAGTCCAAAAAGACTGTGCTTAGGGTTGTACTCTTTTTCCTTGACTAGGATTTTTTCCCTTTGGGTTTTTTCTTAGTCCAAGGTTTTTTAGCGAGGCAACCGGCATAAGTCACAGATTATATGGTCAGCTTTCAGCCCGAACTCTTCCCCGTTGGCGCTCAAAGTTGTGCTCTTTTTTCCTTGGCTAGAATTTTTTCCCACTGGGTTTTTTCTTAGCCCAAGGTTTTTAACGAGGCAACTAGCGTGAGTCGTGAACGGCGAGGCCAGTGTTCCAGCCCGACCCCTTCCTTGTTGACTCGACATCAGGGCTCGGACTGGGGGGACTAGTTGATAGGGAATATACCACGGGTGTACGGTCTTGAGTATTTGGTACGTAGACCGTATACAAGTATGGGTATTAGCCTATAAAAGGCACCCTAGCCCTTTAGGTGGGGGACTTTTTTCTCCTCTCCCAACTCTCTCTCTAAAAGGAACGATGATCTCTCTTCTCTCTAAAATTATGAAGGTTAATCAATAAAAAGATGGGAATTGGGAGCTGTTTGGAGGATTCTTTGTGGTTCATGCCATTTTCATACAGATTATATGGATGGATGATTTTACATTATCACTTCTATTCCAAAAAAAAAAAAAAAAGTTGTGGAGGAGAATTGGACCGAGAAGAATGAAGGGTATTTGGCATTTTCTCTCTCCAAATTTTGGGTGTTGAAGGTATGGAGGAAAAATGGGGAAGATTGAACTCAATGAATGGTATTTGCTTTCATTTTGTTGAGAAACATTTAATACTTTTTGATTTTACGATATTAACCTTAAATTTAACACCCATTTAATAGAAATCATAACGGAGAACTATTTGTGATTAAAAATAAAAGCCAAGGTATGTGTTTTGGTCGAATTAAAAGTCGAAGACTAAAAGAAGTACTATCCTAATAGTCAGAGGACCATTTGTGCTATTAACTCTAATAATAATAATCTTGACTTCCATTTTCTCAACTTTCTTGTTGAAACTCATTACACAGTTATTCTGGGAATAATTTTTTTTTGTTTTTAAATACTCATGATTCTATACAAGGTAGTATTTATTCTATACTTTCTCAAACATTTTCAGCCCAAAAATCTAAACTTTACCAGTAGAGTTTGAAACTATGACAAGAATTTTATTATTAAACAATACAATTTACAAGATACATGAAACATGATGAAGAGACCCTATTACAATAATACATAGAGAGGGAGAAAGAATTGCCCGCACTGGCTTAACTTAGTGATTTAGTAAGCAGTATTTGACAAAAGAGACCGGGATTCAAAACTGGGCAATGACAGTGTGGGAATTATGTTCAAAGTGGGCAGAGATTTCTTGTACGCACCGATATTTTGCCCTGTCTGCTGAACTACTGAATTAGTGTGCTAACTAGAATATAGAGTCTTAATAGATATGATCTCACAAAGCAATAAAATCTAACCATTTGCAATATGAGGAGCCTGAGCTTTATCTGAAAATCGAATAGGTTTCTTCCTTGGCACCATTAATCCTCTTTTCAGCGCAGCACCATACACATTGCCAGCATCCAATGCTCTTCCTTGTCGATTCAGCTCCTTGATTAGTATGTTATATGGAGGAACTCCAACCCAGAATCTTGAGCTTCTATGCGTTAAGCTTAGCACTGACAATGCGCCATCCACCTTTCCATCTTCACAAAGCGCACGAATGACATTACAGAAGGTGAATCTCCCTGGGGAATACCCAATTCTAACCATCTCCACCAAACTCACCAGAGCTTTGTCTACCTCATTCCCATTACACAAGGCTTCAATCACAAGCTCATATGCGCGGTGTTCAACCACAATTTTTCTCTCGCGCATTCTGTCGAACACCTCATACGCATCCCTTAACACCCACTCATTCATCCTGCCCCGCCGGCATAACCCTCTCAGTAATGTGTTCATCATCCTCCCGTCCACATCATGCCCAAGCTCCAGCATCTCCTTGTACACGGATAACGCTACGCGAATCTTGCCCCATTTTAGCAACCCATGTAACAGTGTGCTGTAAGTTACATAATCAGGGATGCAGTTCTTCAGCTTCATTTGCTCCAACAATCGAATCCCATCCAGAGGTCTGCCTTCCTTGAAGTAGCTATTAGAATATGGAAATTAGATAAATATGTAAACAATATTATTCTTAGAATATTGTAAATTTATTGTATTATTCTAATAGTACCCATTGAACAAAGTGTTGTAAGTAACCACGCTAGGGCTTAGCCCCATTTCCAGGGCTTCATCGAGCAATTCCATGGCCTCGTCTGATCTGCCGACTTTACAGAACCCATCCATCACGGCCGTGTAAGTGTAAATGTCCGGTTTCAGGGCAGATTTCTTGACGGTCTTCAACATCTCGTAAGCGGCTTCTACTCTCCCCACATAGCACATCCCCTTGAGCAAGCAATTGTACGTGTTGATTGTGGGCTCGCATCCAATTTGCCCCATGGTTTCGAAAACCTCAAATGCCTGTTTCAACCGTCCTTTTTTGCAGAACGAGTTGATCACTGTGGTGAACATCGCGACATTGGGTTGAACCCCGTTGTCTAACATGCGGTTTAGAACAGTTCTCGCTGTTTCAGGGTCATTTTTCTCGCAATTTTCACTCACCCAGATTGCGTGTGCGGAGCTATTTTCCTCGGATAGTTGAATTTCGCTTTGATTAGTTGAAACAAATGCATGTTTTGTGCTTAATTTATCTGGATTTTCAGCCTTTTCTTGTGCTATATTTCGCGCAAATGGATGAAAGTTGCCGGGGTTCTTGGTAAAGGAGGTGGGGGTTTTAGGAAAAAGGGGAAGTAGGATAGAAGAGGCAGAAGAGACAGAAGGTGAAGAGTGGAGTGAAAAATGCATGGCAGAATCGCAGAGATGATGAAATCTGTAGTCCTGGGAAGGGAAGAAGAAAAGGCCGAAGCCAATTTGGGAATTTCACCATCTGGGTTGGAGAATTGGTTGTATTTGTAGTTCTGCCCTAATATCTTTTCCTATTGCGGTTCAAAACCCAATTCATTAATTTGTGAGTCATTTCCATTTTTGGTCCTACTGTTATTGGGGCATTGCCAATTTTAGTCCACTTCATTAATTTTTGCCACATTACATCCAGTCTTATTTAGTTCTTGCCACTTTTAGTCCACCGTTAAAATTTTCGTCAAATGATCGTTCAAAACATGGGTAGTTTTTGTCTTTTCATGCTTTGCTCATCTCCTTTACCCTTTATAGTGGTTTTCCTTACACATTTTCATCTAAAGAAGATGTCTGGCGGAAGTCATGTGAGCCACATTACAAAATCATGGCTTTTGCCGGACCTCTTAATTGGATGAAAATGTGTAAGGAAGACCTCTATAAAGGGTAAAGGAGATGATTAAAGCATGAAAAAACCAAAATATCCCTATTTTGGACTGTTATTTGATGAAAATTTTAACGGTGGACTAAAAGTGGCAAGAACTAAATAAGACTGGTCGTAATATGGCAAAAATTAATGAAGTGGACTAAAATTGGCAATGCCGCAATAACGGTAGGACCAAAAATAGAAATGACTCTTAATTTGTTGTAATTTGTCTAGGGATGATATATTTATAACTTTCTTTTTTTTTTTTGACAGAATATATCTATAACTTTCCTCCCATAAATATATTTATAACTTCTTCTCTTCTCCCATAATATATTTATAACTTAATTACAATTTTAGTTGTCGACCAAAACTATTACGGAGTATCATTTTGGTTCTGTGCTCTATTAAGGGTGTGTTTGGAAATCCGGAAAATGATTTCTTCCGGATTTTTGGTGTTTGGCTAGGGCAGGAAAATACAAGTGAGCGTAAATAGCTTGCAGTCAACGTAAAATAGCCACTCTTTTCTTTTTACACTATTCGCTCCACCCTCCATCAACACCAAAAATGCAAAATGGGAACCTGCACCGCCTGAGACCATCGCCGGAGGTTCATCCCGTCGCCGTCGTTGATCTGCCTGTCGCTGCCACACGAACTGCTTCACCGGAAAGTAGGGGACTCCACTGAACTGCTTGGAGGTTCATCCCGTCGCCGTCGTCGATCTGCCTGTCGTTGCCACACGAACTGCTTCACCAGAAAGTAGGGGACTCCACTGGAATGCTTGGAGGTTCATCCCGTCGCCGCCGTCGATCTGCCTGTCGCTACCACACGAACTGCTCCGCCGGAAAGTAGGGGACTCCATTGGACTGCCGGATCCGCTGCTGCTTTGCCCAGATTCGCCGCTGGTGGAATATGTACTATTTGTTTGCAATGCTTAACTATAATTGATTTTAGAGTTAATTCCAGCAATGGTCCTCCGACTATGCTGATTTTCCAAAATTAGTCCTCGATTTTTAATTTGGACAATTTAAGTCCCTTGACTTTCAAATTCTTTCTAATGTTGGTCCTTTCGTCAAATTTTGGTTAAGTTGAGGTCAAATGAAGGGGTAAAATTATCCTTTCACATGTTTAGTGTATTATTATTTGTATTTCTCCGGTACGCTATATATATGAATATAATCTCATTATATGGCTTAGATTGAGACTTCGACTGAGATTATATTCATATATACAACGTATAGGACATTAAAAAAAATGAGTAATAATACATTAAACATGTGAACGGACAATTTTACCCCTTCATTTGATTTCAATTTAACCAAAATTTGACGAAAAGACCAATATTGGAAAGAATTTGAAAGTCAAGAGACCTAAATTGTTCAAATTAAAAGTCGGAGACTAATTTTGGAAAATCAGCATAGTCGGAGGACCATCGCTGGAATTAAGTCATTGATTTTACATCCATACTACATAACCATAAAATTGGGCTTTGTAGTTTTCCATTGAAATGTCATTACGGAAGCTAAGAATGTTTATTGTCGTTATCTTTGAGTTGTGGTAGTGAAACAATGATATAATATATAAAAAATCCATGGAGTATGACATTATATTTCATGTTGACAGTTGAAAATCTAACAAAATTTGGATGGGATAAAATAATAATATAATAAGGTATGTATTACTATTACATACACTGCACTAAACATGGTGGCAGTTACATATATGCCAATTCATTACAACGAAACCGTGAAAATTATGAAGATGAAGTTTGGATGAAATATTTTCAAAAAAAAAAAAAAAGTTTGGATGAAATTAAAACCTGAGCGACCTACTGAATGCCTTCCAAAACCTGGGATCCTTGGGATCTGTAGTGGGCCCATCGCCGCCGCCGCCGCCGTAGTTATTATTATTATTATTACCACTCCCCTTTCCGCCGCCAAGAATCGGCCCCAGAAGCTTCTTCATCACCTTCCGGAAACCCAACCCACGGCGGCGCTGCTTCTTCCCGGCCGCCTTGGGCCGCGGCGGCACTCCCGTCCGGTAAGGCTCAGACAAACTCCTGCCCAGAATCGCCTGATTCAACTGCACCTCAAACGACAGCCTCTCGTACTGATCCAACAGAGTGCTCTGTTCATCTCCAAATCTCTTCAGCACTTTGGCAATCTCACTCTCATCCATCACCGAACCCATTTCTTCATCTGCATTGTTCTTCATCACACTGAACTACTTATAAGGTTAATCATTAAGGAATTTTTGTTGTGTGTGGCTTGAAGGTCACACAAGTTGAGAATTTAGAGAGTTCCTAGACAAGCAACCGGTGGGTGCAGTTAAGCTATCGCTGAAATTAGAAACCACGCACTGATCGAATCGGAATCAGATATATGGAAACTGTAAAGGCTGCAAGTGAATTAGTGAAATATTATATGGCCAAGGAATCGCGCATCATATGGTTTTTTCCTTGACTATGTCATTTTTCCTTTTCTTTTTTATAATATATAATAATAATAATAATCCATTTCGTTTGAAATTTGATTTCAAATTGCAAGCAGTATTATTTAATGTAACTGCATTATGTGTATTTCCTTTATTGCACTTTCTGCCATGTGTTAATTAACTCATGCTATTGTTGTTGTTGGGGGTAATAACTACAATATATAATTAATTCATCTTTCTTCTCCATGTTTTATTTTTCTCTCTCCTCTAAAAGGTTGAATCCCCGATCCTAAGGACCCCACGTCCAGCCTGATGGAATATATGAGAGGATATAAATCATGATAACTCAGCTAAACGCAGAGGTTAAATCTTTATTTACTGCGTACAAGGAGCCCTTTCACTCTGAGAGGTTACTCTCACACTGCCACGAGTAAGCTGCTAGCATGCATGGTTTTAATTAATTATGAAATATACTATATCCCTTACTATTTTTAATATATTTCTATCGCATGTAGCTCATATACAAAAAAGAGGGCATGCTGGAATATCAGTCTTCGAGTATGATACACGAGTAATGTTATAAATGTACTATGATTATAAAGTTACATATAAATATTATTGATGTGACTCTAGGAATGTATTATCGTCAAAATTAATAATAATAATAATAATAATAATAAGTCTAATTTTAGTACCATGGATGTAGACCGATATGATGGGAACTACATAAATCTTGTGTTCTTGTTTAATTTCTTCCTTCTAGCATTGATCTTTATTCTTATCTTGATTTCTCAATAACTTCTTCGATTTGCCTCATTTTATGCATTTAAGTCGGTTAAGGCTTGACTCGAAATTATTTACAATTGAATTTTTCATGTATTTAGTTTAGAACTAGGATATAATATTTATATATTTTGAGATTACATAAAAAAAAATACTACTTAACATATAAAAAATTAATTTTAAAAATTATAAGAAACATTTAAAGAAAATAAGATATGATGAAGAATGATTTTCTTTAACCAATAAATAATAAAGGTAAAACAATATATATATAGATGGAGTACTACTTAACATTGTTATGATTCAATGTTAAAGTAGCTCCCTGTCTATAAGCCTTTAAACTTAAATTTTAACAAATGAAAACTCTTTATTTTCATTACTTATTTAAGAATAGGATGATTTATCACAAATTAATAGAATTTAAAAAATTATTAATTTTTTTTAAAAAACAAATGACAAAGAAAAGACAATAAATATAAAAATTTGTGAAATTTAATTTAATCACATCAAGTAAAGCAAAATTTGCTTTCAAAAAAAAAAAAGTAAAGCAAAATTTAGCACAAATAATATATAGAAAAAAAAAAAAAAAAGAAGCCAATATGTCATATTCAAGCTCCGCATGAGCACTTTTAGCAGATTGATTACTCCATATTATTACAGTAGGGGTACGTACAGTTGGAGCCATATAGAAGTTTGGGTGTTCTTATGAGCACTTTATGCTTTCTTGCTCCATTAAAATTATGTTTCCTTCCTTTCTGTTTTATTTGCTTTTAGCAGTCTTATGTAACACAAAAGCATGTTTCTTCATTCCTAGGCAACTTGCATTTTTGTTTTTACATCAGATCATACTTTTGTTGAAACATAATACCCAGTTTCTCAATTTCCATAAAGTTCATTAAGGGTATGTTTGGAAACTAAAAGCAAATATTTTACAAAAATGACTATTTTTTTAATTTTTTTTTTTTTTTTTTTTGTATTTGACTAAACTAACATTTTTTTAAAAAAAATTTTATCTTTTTTTTTAGTACTATTAACTCTGTTACATGTAGTATCTGTTCATAGGGGATGCTCTTACATGAGAGCAACTATCACATTTGATGCAAATCTCATCTCCATCTAGAAGCTTCAAATGCACGGGAATAAACAATTGTACTGTTTCAAAGTGCGTACTATATCAGTCATGTATTAGTATATCATGTCGCTATTATGGAATTGAATGCTTTACTTTCAAGACTCTGTATAAAAAAAATTAATACAACAAAATAAACTAAATTATTATCCAATTTTGGTTTATGCCTTTGTGAAGGAAGCAAGCAAACAATTTGTTTCAAAATAGATGGGTTTGGAATAGTAGTGCCAACCCAAAACCATGAGGAGCTACTTAGAACCTATTCAAGAATTGGAAGCATACCTTTGGATGAATTGAGGATCATCTTTCTAAATTATTGGTGTTGGAATCCCCAAATGCATATTGAACATGATGAAACCTTATATAGTATAATTTTATCATCGCTTACTACACATGATGAAACCGTAATAAATAAAATTTATTGGTCTCATAGAGGCAATAATAGGGTAGCTACTGTGCATGAAATGTAAGCCCAGGAATATTGTTTTATTGTTATTAGCTTTGTCTATTTAATAATAGGAGGAAGCTATGTTTAGTGTGAGCCAAACACAATTTTTATTTTGGCGCGCATATTGGAGTGGTTGGTAAATTAAAAACCACTCCATTTACTTGGTGAGCAAAGACAGTTTTTAACCGTTGTCTTTAAAAACCGTTGTCTATTGAGTGTTGTTGAAAGTCACACACATAGACAACGGTTTTTAACCGTTCTCCTTTTTAGAGAGTCTATTGAGTGTTGTTGAAACCGGTGTTATTGTAAGTCACACACATAGACAATAGTTTTTAACCGTTATCTATTGAGTGTTGTTGAAACCGATGTTGTTGTAAGTCACGCACATAGACAATAGTTAAAAACCGTTGTCTATTGAGTGTTGTTGAAACCGGTGTTGTTAAAAGTCACGCATATAAACAACGGTTTTTAACCGTTGTCTTTTATACAAAAGACAACGGTTAAAAACCGTTGTCTATTGAGTGTTGTTGAAACCGGTGTTGTTAAAAGTTATGCACATAGACAACGGTTTTTAACTATTGTCTTTTCTAGAAAAGACAACGGTTTTTATCTGTCGTCTTTTCTATAAAAGACAACGGTTAAACTATTGTGTATTGTTAAAACAAGCGTTGTTGAAAGTCTCGCCGATAGACAACGATTTTTAACTGTTATCTTTGATATATAAGACAACGGTTAAAAATCGTTGTTCTCATATTCATAGACAACAGTTTTAAACCGTTGTTTTTAACCTGTTTTGATTTTAAGCATAATTATATAATAAAAACAATTTATCCAAGCACCATAAATTCCAAAGCATCAATTCATTAGTACAATAATCATCTTCTACAAGTATGTAAAGTATTTCAAACTACACAAGAATTCATCATCTACTTCAAAATACAATGATTCCAATCATCAAGTCTAAATATTGTTTACAAAGTTCTAATCAAATGCATTCCTACTCTATATAACTTGATACATAATCTGCTATTCGGAACACACTAGATCAATATCCGTTTTATCGTAAACAGCTTGTCGAAACTACATGTAAAAAATATATGAATAATAATTATATAAAAAAACTTCCCTATTCCAAAAGTCTGCTTCAGGTTAGGAAACTCAAGCACACAAATATCTTAAAAAGTTCTTGTTAAGATGATTTAATAAAATGGACCAAACCAACATACCAGTATCTCAAAGAACAGCCTTGCACTTTCTTTTTTGGTTTTTACTTTCAGGGCCTGAGATAAGTTCACAGCTTCACCATTTTGAGCTAAGAAATCTCTAAGCAAATACCTTGCAACCTCTCTGTAAGCTAGAAATCAAAATTAGTCACAAATCTTAAACAAATAGACTTATCCATTGTGTGCAAGCTGAGGGAGGGGAAGAGATCCTTATCCATCGTACCTTGTTCTCACAGAACATTTGTCTGCAAACAAGATACAATATGCATGCATCAGAATGGTGGTTGATATTGTGGAAAAGGGCAATAGAAATTTGAAAAGGTGAAACAACAGAAGAATACTTGTTTACATTTCTCCTGCATGTCCTCATCAAATGAGTTTATATCCTGACTAAATGAAAAATGTACAAGTTTTAGCCTTCTCAAAAAACTCATAGCTGAATAGTATACATTAGTCAATTGATATTTAAACATCAAACGACAGTGCATATTGAAACTAGTCTGTTACGATAAATTTCCATCCCTCAATTCAAATGCATCAATTTTAGAACTTTTGTTGACAATTATTAAGCAAGTGAATATCTAGCAAATGTTCTTATGAGTGGGAAAAAAAAAACTAGTAAAGCCAGAACTTACCACAGGGAATCAAATGCTCCAAAAGATATTTAAATTTTTAGGGGGGAAAAAAACTTCTCACATTGATCATTTATTTGGTTCTCAATGTCCTCAAAAGTCACAGGTTCTAAACACTCTTCTAAAGAGAACCTAGTTACACAAAGTCTCCCCTGTTAATTAAAACCTTTATGCGCTTATAACTTGAATGCGAAAGCACAATTAACAATGAATCACATGTAAATCAAATTAATCAACTAAACAATGTTCATGATCATGGATCTTTAATTAAAACAAAAATAAGGATAAAGAATTACTTGATTCCATGTAATATCTAACTTGAATAATCAAGAATGCTTCACCTCTCTGATCTGTATGCCTTATTCACCTCCTGATGATATGGAGACTAGAAAATTCAGAGACTAGAAACCTATGATTGGGAAATCATATGATCGCTAGAGTTTTCTTGGATATTTATAGATGTGATGAGAACCCCTCTTTCAAGAGGAATGGGAAACCTCCTTTTAGAAAAACCCATACCCTTTTTACATTATATATCTTTTAGCCCTTATAAACTTAAATTTTAACAGAATGAGAGGGAGGGAATTTCACCCAGTAATTCCGCTTTTATACATCACTAATCATCAACGTGAGTCCCTTATGGAATTACAACATTTATTATATAAATCAATTGTTAGGAAATAATTATTTCTAATAGTTTCCCACTTGATTCATATGAGCATGAAACCTTTATTATATGAATCAACGTTAGGAATAAATTATTTCTAACAATCTCCCACTTGATTCATATAAGCGTGACTTACATTTTCAATCCTTAATTTGAGCTCACTTAATATGAGAATGTAGAAGTCACAACCTCATCGAACTTTACTAACCGAATCATGGCGGTTACAGGCCTGACATAGCGTCCTGCTCCCTTCCATGTATCACAGTTAATAAGAATTTGAACCATAATAATAAGGTAAAATTCGAAAGTACCTTATTCCTTTTGTCTTATCTTAAATAAATAAGACCAATGTTATCACTTCTGAATTATGCATAAATAAGTGATCAACATCAACAATAACAAAATCAAAACCTGAATAGATATCTAAGAGTATCAACAACCCAATGTGCTAATCAAACATAAATCCACGAGGTAATAAACACAACCTGACCAAGCTACGAGACGGTGTTCCAACACACCAAAATGCCTATTACATGAGGACGAAGCCTCCAGCACCAAAGGATAAAGGTGCAACTCCTCCAAAGAAGAAGAAGTCCACAGAGGAGGAGAGCTCATAAAATGTTCCCCTGGCTGAGGTAATAAAGAAGGCTAAGACGAAGAGAAAATTAGCTGTAGAAGGAGTTGATCAGCCAAAGAAGAAAGTATCAAAGACACCTTTTCCCAAGAAGCCGATAAGTAAACCAATAGAGATATCAAGGTAGGAGGTGATCGAGAGGTTCACAGAGACGATGGACGAGACGACACCAATCGAGGGGGAACAAATCCAAATGGCTGAGGTTCGATACGTCAGTAGAACCGAACCTACCATTCGAGGAGTAGAAGAGATCCCTTGAATAGTTGAGGAGGAGATAACTGTTTGAGAAGCCAAGACGACCCGCGAGACCAACTAACGTTTCAGTTACTGATTGATCTCAACCCATCCCACAAGAACCTACGTAAGTAGAAGATGTGGTGAGAGAGAACTTGACCGATATTGTTGTCGGGATAGCTCGTGAAGCTGGTGATGCTGCTGCAGCACTTGAAAGTGAAGCCACTACCAATGAACCAGTTGCTCCAACTATTGATGTTGATGCCGAATTAACTCAACAAATAACCAATGATGAAATTTCTGAGGCCTTATATAATTATATGTTGGTGAAGATAGTGCAATTTCAATAGATGAAGACTTGCTACCCAAGTTAATTAGAGTTACAACTTGGTATAGATGACGCATTTCGAACCTAGACATCATCTAGGAAAGACTACAATGCATGCGGTAAAAAAAAATCTTTTCTTTGGAATGGTTAGGTACATCCTCCATTCCTCTCGCCACAAATATTGATGAGATCCACCGAGTTTACATAGTGAAAGTGGTTGAGAGAGAAGCTGCCAAGAGAAAGGCCAAGGTTACTAAGGAAGAAGTGCAGGCACTACCAACGCCAAAGAAAACCTTCACAAAGGAGATGAGGATAACCCGAGCCCTTTCTCGTTTTGAGGCTATGTTTGTGGATCTGAATCCTCAAGCTGGACCAAGCAACATAGTTCCAAGTCATCCGAGCAGTATAATTTAAGAGGTCAGAGAGGACACAGACCGAGACGTTGTAGACCAAATGGTCGCAAACATCATTTCTACTCTTGTTGCTTAAGCTAAAGTACCAGCTAACATTCCGAATCCTTAGGCTGAGGAAGCAACAACAAATGAAACCAAGGAGTCAACTCAAGGAGTTGAAGAAGTTGCACACTAAATGGTGGGTGATTTACTAGCCTGAGTGATAGAAACAATTGAAGCTATAACTGTTCAACCAGATCCTGCTCGAGAGGTTGTAGAACCAAGTAGTGAAGCTGTCCAAGATGCTGACTTACCAAGTAGTTCTCCAACCACTCAAGAAGCAATGGAACCGAGTGGTGAACTTTCTAGAGGAATAGAACTTCCAATCAGCTCGCTTCCCATGTCAACCATTCAAGAGGATGTAGAACCGAACGGTGAAAGTGACCAAACAACCACTCGTTACTCATTAGCAAGAACGTTTCGCCACACCACCTACACAATTCGGAAATGAAGGAGTTATCCTCGAATCAGCTTCCAGCTCATCCAACTCTGGTGGAAATAGCGAAGCAATACCTAGAATGAGCTATGACAATATCTTTTCTGTTGGTGTTGAACAGGAAAGGACGCTGCGCCTTTCTCCAAGGCCATTGGAGGGAATATCAAACATGGTTGAAATCTTGCGAACTATGACCAAGGAGCAAAAGTGTTTATTCAAAAAGGTGAAGAAGGTAGTCAAGAGGACAAATAAAGAGCATGTTGAGTCCAAGTCTACACACTCAATGAAACTACTGAAACAAGAAAAGTCATTCACTCTTAGACTCATCCAGCCGAACCATCAAGAGATGCTAATGATGCATTCAAGGTTTTAGTTGTGGAGTCGATGACTCATGCAGAGATGATGATGGAGAAGATGCACAAAATCCATGAAGATGTCCTTAGAGGTTTACAACAAGTATTTGAAGAACAAGGACATACTCAAGTTAATCTCACTCCAAAACTTCAGCTCATTGAAGGCATGTCTTGAGCAATATGGATGAACACCTTCAATAATTAGTAAGCCGAAAGTTGCCCTTATGTCCCCTATGACTACCAGCTTAGTTCTGTTCACCATTGATTGGATTTCCTCGCTAACAACCTTTGCATTCAAATATCATTCGGTGTAATCTAGCTTGTGATTTGTCTTGTAGTGGTGTAACACCCCGACTCGGCTATACCGAATAACCGGAGTAGTTACCGCCACACCTAGACTAAACCCGATCACATTCAGATATGATTTATTCTAGATGCACAGGCTAAAGATAAGGATACTGTACTCTATCACATAATCATCAAAATGAAATGCATTTCATAACATGGAGAAAAGTGTACCTAAACAAGCTACCAAAAGAAGCAAGGGTTTATCAATACAACCCATCAGGAGAGTTTAGTAAGACCCGGCCTAGACAGTCATTCTAGAGTTAGCACCGCTACAAAAGATACATGTACACAAAAGCACTGACTGAACCCCCACTCTAGACTTTACCTAGTCTAACGAGTGGTACACTGGGCCCGTGTAGGTGCCCCAGACAACGTGCCACTCACCCTCGAACCACATAATATGGTCCAGAAACCGACACGTGTTCATGTACATCATCCACTCGTCATGGTAATCCGGGGGACTCGGATCCCACGGGTACGGGTAATGAACCATGAACTCAAGAGGGCTGCTACCAGGTACGATCTCTATGGGGTAGAACCCATAGCTGGCTTGAAGGGCATCAAAGGGACACATTGGCTCAACGGGGACAAGGGACCACACAGGTACCTCCGGTGAGACTGGAGCGAGAGTGGGCTCTGGAGTACAAGTCAGTGTAGGCGGGTCAGGTGCGTAGCCCGGGGCATAGGGATCTCTGTCTAGTAGATACTGTGCATAATCGTCGTAGTCATATATAGGGAACTCAAACTCAGAAGGATCTGAGTCTGGTGGGCTACAGGAACCTGTGCTAGATTCCATCTGATAAAGGACACAATGAAGTGTAGTTAGCACGACGGCTAAGTAAGGAAATCCATTGTCACTCGAAAGTAAACAAAGGTTTCGAAAACAACATAATAATCAGAAAATATAAACGTTACCCAACGGTTGCATTCTACCTGCAATCATATTAATAGCAAAACAGTACAATACAGTATATAAGTAACATCAGCACGTAACACTTCCCTTTCTGAGAATTTCCACTTAATTCAAAGTGAGAATCACAACACACACATTACTGTTCGGGACATACGACTTTTAATTCTCACTAATTCACTCAGCGAATAGACTTCGCTCTGCAGTATGAATTAATCATACAAGACATCTCACCATTCACTCAGCGAATAGACTTCACTCTGCAGTATGAATTAATCATACAAGACATCTCACCATTCACTCAGCGAATAGACTTCGCTCTACAGTATGAATTAATCATACAAGACATCTCACCATTCACTCAGCGAATAGACTTCACTCTGCAGTATGAATTAATCATACAAGACATCTCACCATTCATTATATTCACACGACGACTCAAAAATTAACATACTTGCTCAAATGTATTTCCCAAAATACACATATTGGTTAATGCTCTTTCTATTACGAAAATCCAAGTACGAGAGTCACAATAATTCTTAAAACACAATTTTTCTCCAAGTTAACAAATATAATGCACAAAAATAATATTTGAGTCTTCAAAAATTCACCCGGTTGCCCGTAGGCTTTCAAAACATCGCAACACTCGGGATTAAAAACATCAGGGAAAAGTTTGGTCAAAAACAAGTCGAAAACGAGTCCGCGTCGCGCGGACTCGCGGCTGGCCGCACCAGCGGACGCACGGCGGACGCAGGCGTTCGGACCGCGTCCGCTGGTTCGGCACGTCTCGCCGAAACTGGACGCCCACGGACGCACAGCGGACGCGCGCATCCGTGCCGCGTCCAGGATCCTAAAAATATCAATTGTAGAAAATCTTAAAAACCGCAAGAGTTGTTGGTTTCCTCCTTTGAGTCCTTCACCAAAGATCCTAAAAATATCACCATAATAACAACATTTTCATGCACCTTTAGTTTACACTTAAGTTCTAGGAAGGATTTAACCAAACAAAGTCTAAAGTCTTACCTACACTTAGACACTTAAGTTAAAGAATGCTTGGGAGTTCTTGATCACAAGTGGAAGACTAACTATTTCCTTTCTTCCTCTTCCTTATGATATTTTCGAACCATAGAGTAGGAGAGAGAGGAGTCATGTTTAGTTTAGCTTGAGAATTAAGTAACAAGTGCAACATTCCCATACCTATATGACATGCCATTAATGATCCAATCCAAGTGGGGATTATGAGTGCCACATGTCAACTCCCTATGGTGTCTCTTTGAAGATCATAATTTATTTTGCCAGTTTGGGGTTAAATCAGATGAAAGTTCGGAGGATTATAGCTTAATTCGGGAAAATTCTAACACCAAAATTATCCTAAAAATAATCCCGTCGATAATCACTAAAATTGAGAATTTTTCGGCCTCTCGCGAAATATAGGTACAAGGTTCGTAACAATTTTACCCCTTACAGTCCGTTTAAATTATCACTTGAACTAACGAGAAGTTCAGGCTTAATCGTATCATACTTAATAATCAAATTTCTAGGAAAATTCGAACTGAATACACATCCTTAAAAATTTTACGGTTCGTGACCGGTACGTAGATCGCAGCTTATTAATAACTAGTCTAAAAAAAAAATTCTTTCGAACATCGAGAGACCTTCTCATAAATGTCATAGCTTAAAAATATATATTCTCGAACCTTAACTTTGTCGGAAAACCCGAGGGGTTACAAGTGGTGGGTGAGATACTTCATTGACCCACATTCTTGACGTTTCTTGACAATCTTCAAGGTCATATCTCGATCAATTGAGTACTACAAGAAACCATTTTTGTCTAGAATACATCAATACTTAACCTTGGTGCTCAACTCTTCATGAGCTACCTAATTGTTAGTGTTTTGGGGCCTAGATGGTTTGGGAGAGTTCTCTTGAGATGCCATTTGCGGAGGCTTGAAAAACTTGAGTTTTGAGAGGAACAAAACACTTTGAGAAAACTTGGACACTTAGAGAATTTTAGTAAACGTGACTATTTGAAAGAATATTTGCCTTTTATATGGTTTGAAAATGGTTCAATTTTTGGTAAAATGGATCAGGTGAAAAGATTTTATCTGGATATGAACATTTTTGAAAAAGACAAAACTCTTTCATGCCCTCTAGTAGGAAATTACCCGCTAGCACTAAAAACCCAAGACCTCAAGTCAATGTCATTACTACAAGGAGTGAAAAAGCATTGAGGAATCCCCCATTGCCTGATTATAATGATGTTGTAGATAAACACGAAGAGAAGGAGGATCCAGAAGCTGAGAGGGAAGAGAAAGTTGAATGGAACAATTAAGGAAGAGAATGGAGAAGAGCCTTTACTTACCAAATCCAAGAAAAAAGATAAATAAGAAGTCCAAGTAAAGGGGAAGTTAAAGAAGAAACCAAGGGAGGAAAGACAAGATGATGACTCAATTATTCCTTACAACCTTTTGTCGAGTTGTAGTTGTTCCCAGGCATCCTCGGAAAGAAGGTTATTATGCACCCCAACCCCATCCCTTGAAAAAAAAAAAAGGTAGCACTGAAGAAAGGAAAGAGCGAGATGGTGGTTTTTGTTGTTCCCGCGAAGCGAAGATCATTCACTTGGCGAATAAAGTGGATCAACCTCTTTTTGGCTTCGGCCAAACACTTTTTCTCGCCGGTCGAGCTTTCTACAAAAAAAGCGATGCGAGAACGTATTCTCTTATCTAAGCTTCTTTCCTGTGTATTAGCTCCCCCCATCGTAGATGGTTCAGCCACGCCCGGTGCCACGAAATGATTGAGAACTACGACGGGGTCGAATATATTTCTCTGAGCAAACAAGATAAAATATCTTATTCATGGGGGAAAAAACCAACTCCAGAGCTGCCGCGAAAGAACAAGCAGCGGGAACACAAAAAGCAATTGATTCCTCTATTTTGATGTAATTGATTCCTCCACACTTCCATTCTTTGAAGAGGGAAGGCTAACTGCTTGCTGGCTGGGAGCTGTATGAGCGGTAACGTCCACGTACGGCTCCGTGAGAAGGGCGGGGGACAGAAATGGCCTTGTTGTACCTCACTCTCGTCTTCAATGGGGTCTGCTCTTTTTTTTTTTTTGGGAGCCTTGATATGTTGGTGTAAAGGCGCTCGAAGAAGGCCACAAGTGGCAAGTGAGCTCTCTTTGTGGGGAAGAATTTCGGGAGAATCCGGGTTCGATTCCCACAAGTGACGATTCCCCTTGGGCTAGCTCTTGTGCCTCTCGGAGCGAACTGGGGTGGACCTGGACCGTTAAACGGACAGAGAAAGACCCCGTGAACTTACCAAAAAAAAACTATTACTTTACACATTATTAAAGAGAAAAATATGTATTTACTAATAATTCATGAACTGAATCTATAATATTTATATAATTAATGGACTAAAATCGTTATTTTCCTTTTTTTTTTTTAAATAAAAATTAAATACGACCGAATGATAAGTTGTTCCATCAACAATGTCGAACCGGCGGTCCGCCGGCTTTTGGCTCCCAACAAATACGATACGGAAAATGAGCAAAACCCTCTGAGCGCACAGAAACTGAAACCAGTGCTCCCTCAACTCCACGGAGACCATTGTAGACTTCACCCCTTCCAAAAATCTCTTCTCTCTTTTCTCTTTGTTCTTCTACAATGAGCATAACATCGGAGATTTTTGCAATCGGGAACCCTAACCCTGCCTTGAATCGCTGCTTAAAGCAAGCTCCATTCACTGCTCACTCTTATTCGCCGGCGTCGCTAGGGTTCGAATCTGCTCTCCGATTCAGACATTCTCGCTGCTACAAGGCCGCCTTTTCTCTGACTCCGCCTCTTCATCCACAAGGCCTTGCCTCCGCCCCATTGTGTAAAACCAGTCTCGGCAGGAGATCTGTTCTCTCATTTGCAGCTTCTCGTGAAGAACCGGTGAAATTACATTCGATTTTAATTTATTTCTAAGAATTTTTTTTATGTATATTTTTGCTGAATTTAGATGTCCAATTTGTGTTGGGGGAAAAAGAAAATTAAAATCTGAGAGTGTCGTTATATTTCAATATGGCCAATAAACTTGTAATGTGTAATGATGCTTTCATTTCAAGTATTAAGCTTTCAAGTTATTCTCTGCATTTCAGAGCTCTAAAGCTGAATTGGAGTTTGAGAAGAATGATCTTGAGAAGGCCAGTGATGAATCGCAAGAAGCATGGAAACAGACTCTAGAGTCCTTCAAAGAACAAGCCTTGAAGATGCAAAGCATTTCAAAAGAAGCATATGAAGTATATTCCAAGAAAGCTATGATTGTTTTGGAAGAAACTTCTGAGAAATTGAAGATTCAATCTGAGAAGGCAAAGCATGATTTAAGTGTGATTGCAAAGGAAATCAGTGAGGAGAGTAAGGAATATTTAGCCACTGCAGCTGAGAACTCTCCTGAACCCGTAAAGGACATTGTGGAAACATTTGCTTCCTCATCTGATGAATTTAATGACATCTCCAAAGTGCTAGACTTTTACCTTGGAATACCATACGGTACGCTCATGGATGAACTGTCATCATGGAAAATTGATTTCTAGAATACTCATTCTTATATATTTCACTAATAATGGATATTTTCTAGGGAAATAAAGCCACCATGATCTTACTCATATATATTCCCCTCATAATGGAGATTGTCCTCCACTTGGAGAGTTGGAGGAGGATTATGCTACACAGAACCAATAATCTTTTTTGTAATGCTATGTTTTGCAGGGGCTATTCTCTCTGTTGGTGGCTTTTTGTCATTCATGGTGACCGGTAGTATTCCTGCCATTAGGTTTGGAGTTATTCTTGGTGGTGCCCTTTTGGCCTTCAGTATCTCAAGTCTAAGATCATGGAGGAAAGGAGAGTCATCTTCTCTAGCCTTAAAAGGGCAGTCGGGTATGTTTCTAATTGTTAAATTATTCGGAAAGGAATGCTTTTCTTTCTGTGGATATCATTGATGTGGGTCAAGAGACATGTCATTCTTGAGTCATAATGTTATTGAAGGATTTTAGCCTAGGTATAGAATTTCATGCAGACTTCAAGTAGTTAGGCAGCTAACAGTGGGCTCACCTATAAGTAGTAGGTGCAGGACCTCAGGGGAAGGGGGAAAGAGAAGTTGGGAATCATTCGCAAATATATTATGCAAACTTTTTAAAAGTTGTACACACATTTTCAATCTTCACATCGCAGTGCCTTCTTAAAACACTGAATTTTATTTCACTTACATGAACCATACCATATTTGAAAAAGTTGCATTTGTGTAATTGTTGAATTACTTTTGCAGCAATTGCTACCATCTTATTTCTCAGACAGTTTCGGTTGCTGTTTCAGGTAAATGCTTTCTTTTCTCTCCCCTCCTTTCTTCACTTACAAAGTGAATAAAGCTTTGAGCGCATTTCACACTTCCCTCAATAACTAACTTTTTTATAATTTACCTTTGTTTTTCAGAGACCATGTATTGGAAATATTTTTATGTCACTTGTGAGGTATAGATTCTTTTTTCTTGTATGATTATTATGTACTGTATGCTAAATTGCTAATCTAGATTGGTATGTAATATAAATGAAGTTTGTCTCGTTGTTGCCTTATTGAGGAATGTTTATGCAAATGATGAGAGGGTTGTCCTGTAAATCACTAAATCCTATGTATCTTAGCCATTATTTGCTGGATGATAAGATGATTGAACTGTTTGTTTTTTTTTCCTGTGCAGTGGTTCAATGGCAGCATTCTTTGCCTACAGGATCATAAGAGATCGTGATCAGACCAAGGGTTCAACTTTGACAGAAAATTAGTTAGATGAATGTAAGCTGCTGTTCTTAAATTGTAGAGAATATCCACCATGCTTTCATTGTGTGCACTGTGCAGTGTGTAAGATTCTTTATACCTCAAGCATAATCTTCTCAATACATTGTATTGTTCAGGCAACTTTGGCGGTATTAGTTTCTATTGAAGACGAAGAGCTTAAACATGATCCATCGTCCATCTTCCAAGAAAAGGAATTAATGGCCAGTCAAGTGATGATGCTGGAGAGTCATAGGTATTCTTTGCCTTAGGTTCCCATGGGATGCAAAAGTTTGTGTCAAGAAATAAATCTCTGTCCTGGATTGTGTGTGGGACAAGGTGAAGGTTTTTCCACCTAGAGAAGAATACATTATATCCATAGTGGTAGGATAGGCAATGATTTCCATTTTTAAGGTAGGAAATGTGTTTGAAGATGCTTTCTATCTTATACAGTAGGATATTGCAGTTGCTCATTGATGCGCAGACAAAAGCTAGCCTTCCTGTGTCTATTCACACTATGATTTGCTGTCTAAGTGTCACAGCAACACGTCTATTGTTCCCAAAAAATCAATTTAATATGGGTGGACTTTTAGTTACAAAAAATCAATTTAATATCATACTGTAACGTATGGGGGAGAGCATGGTCGAAAAATTCGCTAGGCGCTCCTCGGATGCTCGGGAAGCGCCTAGGTGGAAAATTTGCGGGTCTTGGGTGGACTTTTAGTTACAAAAAATCAATTTAATATCATATTGTAACATAGGTGCCCGTGTATGTTTTTAATTTATTTTTTATTTTTTAAAAATTTGTTTAAGTATTTTTAATTTTTTAAAGACTGATAAGTATAAACTATATAATACTTTAATAGTTAATAATAAAATATTAAGTATTAACCTAAAAAATATCTAGAGTTTGTACCATTTAGGATTATTTCGCACAAAACGATGTTGTTTTGAATGAAATAACCTATTAAAAAAAAGAACAATAACTAATCGGCCGACTAGGCGGTCAGTGCCTAAGCAGCTTAGGCGGCACTTAAGCGGCCTAGTAGATCGCCTAGCCGACCAATTCCCTAAACCACCATTTAAGGTGATATGCTAGGCGGTCGACCAGCATCTAACGCCTAGGCGGCGATTAATCGGTGTCTAGGCGAGATTTTTGCAACATTGCTTGTGAGACCGTTTTATTAATACAATCCATGAGACGGGTTGGATTTATTAAAAATAGGTTAAACACATGTTTAATATTCAAACTCACATGTTCTCTAACCCCTCATTTCTTAACTTCATGCTGTGACATCACCATCTCCTCCGACCATCTTCATCGTCCTCCTTTTCTACCTCCTTTGTCTCGTTTGAGCTTCTCAACCGCCTCTTTCGACCTCTTCCTTCACCTCCTTCGATCTTTTACTTTGTTTTGCTGACCTTCTTTGCTTCAACCAAGCTCTTCCACCATTTTGATTTTTCTACCAACTGACCTTCTCCGCATCTTCCTTGCTCCTCTGACCTTTGGTTATTGTGTCACAATTTATATCATGGTGAGCCCTAGTTCCCAACCAAAAAAATTCTCCCATTGAAGGTAAAAAATATCTTATTTAACTTAAAATTTTAATATTTTGCTGAAAATTACTTCAATTTAGTAGAAAAATATTACCAATTTTAGTTAAAATGTAGAATTTTTGAGTTTGTATGGTATTACAATATGTAGGAGAAAATATTACCAAATGGAAGGAGATAATTCTTCTTTTTTTGAGCACTATGATATCGACGATGTAGCAACCATTGATGAACACCACAATCAATATGTAATTGTAGACAATGAAAGTAAGAAAGTGTATTAAATAACACTTTGATTTTTACAGAAAAGGTAATATACTTAAATTTAATAGCATTATATTTTCTATGGTAAGTGCCAATGACCTTGTGGTCCAGTGGCACCCGGTGTCTGATTAATACTCTCACATGGATGATGGGAGTAGGTTCGAGCCTCAGTGAATGCAACTGAATACTACATTGTAAAAAATTAAAAATGTGCAAGCTAAGTTAGCCGCCGAATGACAAGCAAAAGTGCAATTGGGGCATACTTACGTTTTGGCACTTCTCAAACGCTTTATGAAATCTGGAAAGGTAAAAAGCCGAACCTGAAATATTTTCACATCTTTGAAAACAAATGCTATGTTCTTAACGACAGAGAAAGACTTGAATAATTTGAGCCAAAGAGTGATGAATGCATATTTCTGGACTATTCTCCAACAAGCAGGAGATACAGAGTCTATAATAAAAGACTCAAGACTGTTTAAGAATTTATTAACGTAGTCATTGATGATCAGCCTCGAGAACTAGTCCTTGAACAAAGTCCTGGCCTAGGTTCAAGTACTTCAGAGACAGTGAAAAGGGAAGAACCTAAGGCTAAACAAAAGGATGAACTTGAGTCTGAACCAGAAGATGCAGAGGAATCAAGTGTAGGAAATTCTCCCAAACCAGTTTCAACACATATCCAGAAGAGTCATCCAACTTCAAACATCATTGGGACTCCAATAGTTGGTGTAAGAACTCGAGGCATGATGTGTGGCAGTCTTACTGAACTAGTTGGTTATCCATGTTACACTTCACAAATAGAAGACGAGAAAATGCAGTAAATTTATAGGTGCACCAATAATCGTAATACTGGGATGCGAAACAACCATATATAAATATTTTTGGTGAATGGCTAGAATCTGGTTGACTTAGAAATTATCATGAACTTTTATATATATGTGAGAGAAATTTATGAAAGTATTACAGTTGTCGATAACACAATTGCCTTCAAAATTGCTCATATTATATGACAATCTAGATCCAGAGTTGGGTGCTAGAAGTGCCTTGATTGATTAACGTATAAAAGAACAATTAAGGCATATATATAGCTCAGCTCGCTGATAAATATATTCCTTTTGAATACCATTGAAGTATTAACCTTGTAGGTCACAAATGATTTTTGTATGAAAGAAAAACAAGAATGATGAGGTGTGTAATATAAAGCGAGCTTGTAGCCCAAGGGTTCACGCAGAAATTGAGAATCAGATATACTCTCCCATAATGAATATCATTAAGTTCCTCTACATAATTGCAGAATAATAAAAAATTTATATATGCAACTGATGAGCATCATGACCACATAATTATGGGTCATTATACACTAATGTTTGGAAAAATCATTGATGGATTTATAATTTTCATAATAAAAGAAAATAAATACCACAACATGTTTATCGTTGAAATACAAATGTTTTACTTAACTTGAAATAGTAAGGCAATTGACTGTGTAATTTCCACTTGAAGTAGAAAAATGTAGAAATGAATATGTACTATAAAGTACTTATTGAAAGGCTACTAATGGAGTTATTATCTCAGTTTGTGTTGCTGTTATAAACATCATTGAAATAACATAAAGAACTTAATGATATTAGCTCATGTTTAAAGACAGATTTTGGAAATAAAGGACTTGGAAAACCAAGTATTATCTCGACCCACAGATCAAATATTTCCTTGAAATGAACTTTATACACCATTTAATATATTTTTGAAAAAATGTCTTTGACACATTTTATATGGATAAGTACCACTGACTTATCACACTACCGGTTGTCTAATAATCTCTCGAAGTAGATAAAGGACCATTTAGACTCAAAGAAGATAATGAGGACAATTTGGGACTAGAAGTCCATTACTTCATTGTTATTGGAGCACTATTATAGAACCAGAAACTCCATGATCGCATCAGGACTAACATTGTCTTTACAATGAAATTACTGATAACACCTAGTACCCCCCCTACAATTAAATATAAGAATAATATCCTCCAATATCTTCGATTTATAAATTTATGCGATATACCGATGTATGCCTTTCATAGACCACTTGGGTATTGACTCTTTTCGGTCCCCACGATGTCAAATCCCAAACTAATTATGTTTTGTTTTACCTCCACAGTCCTATGTGAGGATAATAAAGTTTGTCTTATATAAATTATAAGTGGGTATGTTTAAAGAATAGTGGACAAGTTATAAAAATGTTCAACCCACGTAAGCTCTAGATCGAAGAGTCACGAGATTATTGTATAAAATGATAAACTCTAATGACAATCCTGAAAATTGTACCATATCCCTTCTCTACACTCTGTTTGAAACAATAATTTTACTTTAAGCCATGAAGAAATTGAAGATTGTTATCTTCAGGGGGAGACGGGAAGTATAATTACTCGAATCAATCCTGCAGATTGAGTCTTAAAAGACAAACATTTGCACTCTTCTGCAACATATGAATGCATACATATCATGTGTTCTTTTCCTTACTAGATTTTTCCCATTGAATTTTTCTAGTTTAGTTTTTAACGAGGCATGAGTATGATATAATAATTTCGATGGGGAAAAGTTGCAAATAAATACTTAAATAGACAAATCTTAAAATTTCAAGGATTATACCTTGAAGGCTTATGGTTGTACTCTTTTTCCCTTAACTAAGTTTTTTTTTTCCACAAGGTTTTCTTAAGTTAAGGTTTTTAATGAGGCAACCAAAACAACAATTGAGTTACCCATATATCGTGTATTCTTTTCTCGCATAAGTTTTCCCCACATGATTTTTGTAGCGAGTTTTTAACAAGGCATGATTATGGTTAACTAATGTCCAAAAGGGAGTCTTGCAAAACATTGTAATAAAGTGGACATTATTAATATATTAACTATTATTTGTGAGTCATTATGGAGATTTCTTGTAACTATTGTACCCATGTATTATATAAACGTTGTGTGCATAATAAGATGGCTGATCTTTTCCTTCTCCTTCAATTCCTTCCTATCTCTTGTCTATTGTTCTTCATTATATTGTCTTTTACTTTATACTTTATCATTATACTGTTAATTCAATCTTACGACACACCGGCTAGGAGCTAATGAACATCAAATTTTACAACACCGTTAATGGTTCTTGGAATTGAAATTTTTGAAAACTCCCACTGTATAAGATTGGAAAGAAAGTATTAATATCTTCAACATCTTCTGTGGCCAAATAACGTACTTTGATATATTCATTACACGAAAAGGTGCACATTAAAGAGAGTGGTTGGCCATAAAATGCAAAAGGTGATAGGTGTATACTTCTTTAATCTGCCAATTTTTCAAATGATCATTAATATTGAGAAGAAATAATTTCACTTCACTAAACAATCAAAGTTGGGCGTTTGGTCTAGTGGTATGATTCTCGCTTTGGGTGCGAGAGGTCCCGAGTTCGATTCTCGGAACGCCCCTTTTTTCATACCCATAGGCGTAGATTTTGCCAATCCAATTGGGTTCCACCAAATTGTGTAAAACGGCCGTTATTTTGTATTCTCCTAATCCTGTACTTGTATTGATTTGTCAGTCTCCCAAATTTTGTGTGCAAAACACATTATTTCATGTTCTCCTCACTCCCCTAATTTTGTACTTTCGTTGGTTAATGTTTAATTTTTATTTTATTTCTCAAAGCTTTCACATTATTTTGTGTTCTCCTCCCTTTTGTTGTTTTGCACTGTGAAATGTCAATCTCTTCTCTTCTTAACTAGTGTTTGGTTAGCGATAGAAGTGAAAAAATGTTAGTTAGCAATAGAAGTGAAAAAGTTTAATTAACACCCCTAAATTCTGTTGGTTTGGCTAAATATTTGGCATGGCAAGGGCTTGCGGGGGCTAAGTCGTGAGGGTGGCATGACATAGCCCATAGGAGCTAGTCGGCTTGGTTGGTCGGTTGGCTAAGCCATGGGTGGTCGACTTGAACAAGAACGTTTGATGGTGAGTGGGTAGGTTAAGGCGTGGAGTTGGCAAGCTCGTGATTTGCGGGCTTGGATCTCATTGTTTTGCCACTTAGGCAAGGGCGCTAGTTTAGCGGACCCTAAGTATGGGCATGCCGATGCAGAGTTGGTGCGTAGCGACTTGGTTTAGCCAAGGGCACAACCTTGGTCTAATAACGATTTTTGTTCGATTGAGCAGTTGTGAGACCATTTCCTACGGTTAAGCGGTTCCATGTGGTTGAGTAGTTTCCTTGATTTTGAAGAAACGACCAAGGAAGTTCCAAGCATGTGCCAATAAAGTTTGGGGCATGTGAGGGCTGTTCTAGACTTGAATGTCATTCTTTTGTGGACGATTTCAACGAGGTGGCAGCTTGTTGTTGGCTTTCATGAAGCTATGCAGTTAGCTTGTCTGTGTACTATTAAATTTTTTTTAGTATACAAGGTTGGACGGGTTAGTATGTAAAAGCGTGTGTTTCTTTGTTGGTTTTACTTAGTTAAAACGAAAACACTGGGGCCCAAGTGTGTGAGAAAGGATTATTGATTTCGGTTTTGGAGGTAGGCAGCCTCGGTGCGTCTTTGACCAATTTGGTTCACAAATTTGACCCATAACATTTGGTATTAAAGTTGGGTTCGGCTCAAGCTGGGAGACCTACGGTTTGAGACGATGAGTATATGCTAGAGGGGCGAGGATGAGGGAGACTTCATGAACACAGTTGGTAGCGGATGTGGTGTTGATCCTTGTGACGAGGCAGAAACCTCACTGCATGCGAAGTGGACTGACTTGGTTGCGGGTGACCTTAACGAGGAAGTTAGGGACTTGGCAGTACATCTCAAAGCCTTAGAGATGTACATACAGACGCTGCAAGATGCGTCTTGGGAGGATATCAAACAATTGAGGGAGGAAAATGCCTAACTCAAAGTTGATGTGGCCTTGTTGAAAAGGTCGTGGCCAGTGAGCACAAGGTCGTGTATGGACCGAATGCTGGGTTTAAGGTGGCGAAATGGAAAGTTTTTTGTGGTGCCTAAAACACCAACGAGCTTGAAAATTTCCTGTGGGATATGGAAGAATACTTCCAGACTGTCGATGTGTTGGGCAATGAGAAAGTAACCATGACCAGTGTGTACTTGTCCGGTGACGTGAAGTTGTGGTGGGTTTGCATGTACGTGGCTTATGATGCCAATGTGGTTCGAGAGAAAATTGAGTCTTGGGATTGACTCAAGAAAGAATTGAAGGCGCAATTCATGTCGAGTACCGCTAGTTGGCTTGCACGGGGGCTTTCTTGAGGAGACTTACCCACTCTAGGATGTTGAGGGACTATGTTAAAGCTTACTCTTCCCTTATGTTGGACATATAGAACATGAGCGAAGATGATAAGTTGTTCAATTTCATGTCTGGGCTCAAGCAGAGTCCAAGCAGCAAGCGATAGAAGGATTGTCGAGTGCCATAGGAATAGTGGACGGCTTGGAAAACTTTCATGGTTCGGGTTTTCAAGGTAAGAATGGGTGTAAGAACAAAGGGGAGTTGGGCAATGGCAAGTCTGGCTAGAAGGGTAAGTTTGTGACAATAGAAACCAGGACTGTTGCTTAGGTGAGTGAGTCTCGGGGCAGCACCAGGGTTAGGGGATTGCGGTGGTGACCATTTAAAACGCAACTGTCCCAAGAACCAAAAACTCAATGTCGTGAAGGAGGATGAACCAAGGGATGATGTTTTAGCCCCAATGCTTTGTAGTCTCTTGCAGTTAGTTTAAGCATGTCATTTGGGGTGTTGCAGAGAGGCAAGGGCTACGTAGGTGGTAGTTGGCTTGTAACTGCCCCAGCCCCCATTGTATTATAAATAGTGTTCTTGTGCTTTGTAGTCTGTGTTATAGAGAGGCAAAGGCTACATAGGTGCTAGTCAATTTGTGCTGTAATGCTCTTGATTTAGAGTGCTGTGAGGATCTATGTATTATTCAGTTTTGTGAATATACAAGGGGTTATGCAGGCTGGTTCGTAAAAAACTTGTGTTCATTTGTATGTTTTACTTAGATAAAACGAAAACGCTCGGGGGTTTGGGTATGTGAGAAAGGCTGAATGCCTTCAATTTTGGACGTCTTTGACCATGTTGGTTCAGAAATTGGGGCCATAACACAAAAGCATGTGATGTAGGTGATAAGTAAAAATTATAATTAAAAGCATGATGCAAAAGCTGCATATGATGAAAAATTTCCCGTGGCACCCACCGGGAGTTTATGCACATTCTAAGGCTCCTTCCTACATATACATAAATATAACAACCTCCTAATCCATTCCAGCCAACAACCTTCTATTGCGGCAACTGGCGATCGAGCTTCTTAATCACATCACACATTTCCCTGAGACGCCCCGTGGTTAGGGACTTCACCTTGGTTATCCAAAGGCATGTACTGAGCCATGATAGCCCGGATCTCCGAATCCATGTATCTCTGCATCATATCATAACCAAAATACAGGTTGAGATTGGCATGTCTTTTCGGTTTTTCTATGCGTGTCATTTCTAATGGTTAAGATATGGTTAAAAAGGAATTGCAACACTGAATGGATCAAAACAAAAATGAACGAGAATTACCCTGATTCGATACTTGTACACTGCATATCCTCCAATTCCTACAGCAGCCAATGCAAGGGCGACGACCCAAAAAGTACCCCACCCAAACCCAGTTTTAGCGTCTTGACCTGCAGCTGCATTTCACAAATAGCAATAGATTGACATCAAACGGGTAAACCCGATATGGAAGTTACAATAGCTAAGAGCCAATCAATACAAAGAAACTTCAGGGTGTTGTAGCCGAGTTCAACCAAGTTTTTAAGTCAAGGGGTGATGACTACCTTGCCAAACCAACCAATTCGCACTTCTAAATACCACCGATTACACTCATTTAACTAATCTCTTTAAAAGTAAACTATATTTCAATCAAATAACAAACTTTTTCTTACTTACCTATACACGTATCATGTTCAAACATGTATAACAAATCGCCATGGCAACTGCATTCATAACTGCCCCACGTGTTCTTGCATTTGCAGTCTGGACATTGGCAAGCTACCTTCTCCTTGCATTCATCAATATCTGAAGAATAGCCAGAGTTGAAGGATGTTACTCATGTTAGGTTATATCAAATGAAGCAACCAATTGTCATTTTCAAATTCTAAGCAGTAGCTAAGTGGTGGCCATAATTTTCTCTGGGCACCGAGTAGATCAGCAGCATTCACAAAAAAGTTTGTTTCAATCCGAAAATAAGAAGGATTTTGAGTGGTTAATAACGCCATTTTTAATGTCATTTAAACATATTTGTTGGCAGAGGACCAAAAATGGTCATGTCACAATAATGTTAAGACCAACAGGGATGTTTTAAGAAAAACTAAAAATGGAATGACACATAAATCTAGGACCAAAAAAAGGAAAAAGACTTAACACTTAGAACTGCATAAACCAAAATACCCTTGTATTTAAGGCCATTTAATTTAAACGGTTTTGTTGATGGAGGACCAAAAATAGTCATGCCACAATAATACTAGGACCAAACGAAAATGTTTTGAAAAAAGGGACTAAAAGTATACTGACACCTATAAATCTAGAACCAAAAATGGAATTAGCTCCTTATAGACCATGTTGGGAATTTTATGCTAACCCTAATTCAAATCTCTTGGTAATTCATAGGGTTGTATAAGTAATAAGCACAAGAACTCTAAAACATTCTCGATGCTTTGACCAAACCTAAGTTCTTTCAAAGCATAGATCACAAATAAAGAAAAACCTGTACCTTCACAATGATCGACACCATCACCCTTGAATCCAGTTGGGCATTCACAACCCCTACCGTGTGCATCCTGAAAATATAAATGGCAAAATATTTACCAAGAACTCCCAAGGGATCAACTGAACTGCCACTTTCCTTTAGAAGAAATAAGAAAAATTCAAAAGACAATAGCAGAAGAATAAATAGAGCCACTCACAACGCAAGCAGAAAATGTCCGGCTATCCTTTGTTTGCTTCCAGCAGCCTCCATTATTAAGTCCGCATCGCAATACTCCAGATGCTATCAATTCCACAAAGTCAGAGAAGTGATAATATTCATGCAACATCAGCGGGTTTGTTTTAACACGTATTATGCAATTAGAGATACATAAAATTATGCATTAACTTTTACCTTCGCAGTGAGTATAACCATCACCAACAAATTTCACACCTTGCACACTGGGACACTGACATACCCTCCCACGGAAAGTGTCCTGCAAAAGAGTTTTATGAATACTAGAACAGTTTGCAAGTACCTATCAAGTTTGTAAATGCAAAGAAGAGCAACCAATTAATCATTTGTCTTTAGCTAGAGGAGTACCCTGCATGCAGTAATGTTAGAAGACTTATCCTGCCAGCACCCGCCATTGTTCTGTAAACACTCATTTGTTTCTATATCTGCAAGATTTTAATAAAATAAAATAACATCTTGAGAATACACCTTGATGGGACACCAAAAGATAACACTATTAGCTATTTAGCTGATATAAAAATATCCACAAAATGCTAAAATTTAGGACCTTTCAATTGAAGCACAAAGGCAGGGATTAGTTTAGGTATTTGCTGATATGCACATTTATTAATTAAAGATATTAATATATTCATGAGCATTATACATTGAATGAAAAAAATGTGTAAGAATACACTACAATTCTAGGAACTCTGATCTATACTGGTTGAAGATGTGCTTTTTCACTTAAGTGTTTTGGTAGGATGGAAAAACATTTTCCAAGGAAAACGTTTTCCTTAAATTTGAGGAAAATGGGATTTTCCTCCATTTGGTTCATGGAAAACTTTTTCCACATTTTCCTTAGTTATGAGGAAAAAGTTTTCCGGGGGTGGTATTTTGTTTTCCATGGAACTTGGAAACAAAAAGTGAGCTGACATGACTATTTTGCCCTTATGATTCATTCTTACTTTTATTTTCATTATTATTGTGTAGGGCCATATAGGTTTTCATACTCATTATTCCTTACAATTCCAAATTCAACCAAACAATGGAATCAATATTCCCAGTAATTTCTTTTCCACCAACCAAACAATGGAATCAATCTCCCTAGTAATTGCTTTGGGAGGTAGGTAGGGAGGGAGGTTGGTTGGTGTTCCCTCCTTGCTACTTAGAAGAACAGTAGTAAGATAAGATTGCTTAAACTGAAAATTTACAAGACAAAAAGCCAAAGAGTAAGAAAATTAACCTGCAGTTAAGCAAATTGCGGGTTCTGTTGTCTCCTCAAATCCTGAGCAAATAGCCTTGAGAACTGCTCCTCTGTCCAGCTTGCCTACAGTTTACACAGTGATCAATACTATTGCAATTTTCAATTCACAAGTCTGAAGGAAGTGAGGAAACTTCATATTTGGTTTAGCATTCGTACCTCTATACTGTCTATTGTTTATAACAAGAGTTGGCAAGATAGTCACATCTCCACGATTACCTCTGCCTATCTGAAATTAGAGAAATGCAAAATCAGTCCGTGAACTACATCAAAAGTGGTCGAGATGATATAGTGGACGAAAGTAGCCGAACTATTTCCCTTAAACACATACCTGTGCTTCCTGTTCAGCCTTTAGAACAGGGTTCTCGGCATCTGCCTCTTCATCCCCAACACACTTGTTAACCTGTTTAACGTCAATGCCTACAGCACCAAATGCAATAGTTATACTTTCACATCTCTAATCATATAAGACAAAAGTAACAACCCAAAAAAGATTGAAAACTAAATAACTGAACTAACAGAATCAGAGTTATATACTCAGAGTGATATAATGAAAGAAAAAAACACAGTAGAAGAGTTCAACAAAATAACATATAAAGGAAGCAGGCAGCATAAAGTGAAAGGATTGGAAAATGAACTCCAACCTACCAAGTGATTGGATCACTTGATCTGCACACTCTTTTGTGTACTTCTTATCTTTCATTGGGCAGCGGATTGAAAAATCTGTAACATAGTCCCACCAAAGCCAAGGTTTTCCACTTTCATTTGCCACCCTAAAGAAACAAATTTGGTGTAAATTCTGCAAAACAACATCCTTCCCGTCATATCCTCGGCTGAAGTCTTGTTCAGGGTCTGGAGCACAGTATCTCCCATGGTTGATGCACTGAGATTTGCATTGTGTGCTCAAAGTAAAAGCCTCTGGGCAATACCAAGTAATGTAATGCGGAGTGAATTGGGTATAGCCTTTCTTCTCAAGTATCTGTGCTACTCCTTTGAAGCTTTTGACAAAATCTATCTGACTATCACACTTGGGGCCGCACTCATCGTTACTGTTTGTCCAGAACTCATATTCCACCCGTTCGTCAGGATGTGGAAGAGCCTCCCTCCAATCAAGATTTATGACAACCATTTCTCCTTTTGTTAATTGTTTCTTGATTTTATCCCCAAGCACCTTGCTAATAAGTGCTGAAGGAATAGTTATATTCTGTAGATAATCTACCTGTGCATTTCCTTCCTCTGGGGTATCCATGGTGATCAAAGGTTCCATCCTGTCATCAGCAACTAAAATGGCAGCAGCTCCGGCTCTCTGAGCATTCCAAGCCTTTACGGTAAAATAGCATTCTGCCAGAAAGAGGCACAAACCACAGTAAAAAGAATTTCTTTTAGAATTGAAAAATAAATAAATAAATAAAAAAAGAGACGCATACACCTTCCATACAAGCTAGGACTAACAATGACCCAAACAAAATATGTTATAAATATCAACTAGGTGGTAAGTTCAAAATTTATCAGCATTCAACATAAGCAGAGGCATCCAATGCTGGGGGGCTTACTCGTGAGAATAGGAGTCGCAATTACAAGTGCACTTTTCATTTTTATTTTGATTCATTTTTTTTTGGATGACGAGGGAAACCTCACAACCCTTTCAAGTGTGAGTAGCCTGCAAAGGACCACAAGGAAATAAACTAGCCTAGGTTATCCATAGTTGACCAGCTCAAACTAAGGGGGCAGGGATTCGAACTCGTGACCTTATGGTTACGAGCATGAATCTCTTGCCATCTTTTGCTGGGGTTACCCCCAAAATATTGGAAGCCACTCTTTTGAGACTATATATGACACTGTCACAATTCACAACACCATAATGAAATTATTCTTTCCCACGGCCATAACTCACATGAACAGGATTCACAATGAGAAGTATACACACTTTAAATTCAAAACTAAAAGGACAGCAACAATGTTGAAACATAAATATATTTAGATATGCCTATCCAAATATCTGCATGGACAATTATATTATATCTAGACCAAAAATAAACATAAACTAATCGATATTCAGGCTGATCATCATCTGCGTATTTGCAACAAATTATTTGTTTTCAAGAGAACACATCAAACACTGGAAATGAAAAGAAGATTAAATTAGGGAAATTTACCTCCTCGATCGACAAGAACAAAGACAGGCATGTGACCAGGCTTGGATTTCAAGGAAACATCGTCGAAGCTTCCGCACGCTTTCTGGTTAGCATTTGGATGCATCACAACGCCGATCATGTTTCCTCCGTACTGTGGGACGCCGAAATTCCCAATCGCACACTTATACACGCCTTTGATGATGGCTGGGGAAGTTACCCTCAGATTATTCTTCTCCACTACAAATCTACCCAAACACGAACCCCAAACAACAAACCATACACACACTACAATCCCCACATTTCCCCTCATCTTGATTCCCACTTTTCCCAATCAAACAATATATATGTATATCTGTTAAAATCTCAGAAATCCACACTCAATTTCAAACCTTCATAACATTTTGATGACAATATATATACTTGTGATCAACACAAGCATAAATAAAGCTGATGATGTCTTGTGTAGATGGATGTATTTCCTATTTCCTATTTCCTATTTCCTATTTCCTGGGTCCTTTTAGCTGAGTTTCTTGAAAAAAGAATCGCTTCAATCTTCGGGTATTGATTGATAATAATGATAACTATTATTATGTTATTTATTTAGAATCTTAAGGGGGAAGAAAGAGAAAGCGTTGAAATAGGAGTTGAATTCAAGCCGTGCAAATCATGCTAATCTAATAAATTTATAACAACGATGACAAATTTAATAGGAAATACTGAAACAAATATCTCTTGGCTGCCAAAATATTCTATTTTGGGGAGTTTATTATCTCAATCAAACTGTCTTCTTCCATCTGGATTAGGATACTATACTGGGTAGTGCGTTGCCACCCAACTGCTAGATATATCAAATGAAAACCGCCAACTTTTTGTATTTTTCAGCAATTAATTTCCAACATTTTCCCGTTTAACAATAAAGAGAAATTGAGACTAAAAATATTTCTTTTTTTTTTTAATAAAAATTTAGTCATTTCACTAACCCCTGAATTTTACTATAATAATATCTTGGCCCCTAATGTTTGATGTGTTTTTTTTTGTTGGGTTAGACCACAAGATGTCCTGAGCAGACTCTAACTGTATGAGTCACTTTAAGCTCGTACGATTTTCATATTAATCTCCATTCGCACTGAATTGGTCCAATTAAAGGGCAAAGTGCTGGCCAGACCTCTCTTAATGAATAAGAGTGCACGACCACTCACGTCAACCAAGCTAGTTTTTTATGTGTTATTCCAAACCTCATAAAATGTCATTGTGTATTTAATGTAAGATCACAATTACAGTCTAATCATACGGAATAAATTTACGAAAGCATAAATCGTGTTGATCTCCTTGTTGTGTTGCCCCTTGAACTGTAAATCTGCAAGGTGTTAGCCATTTTTGCATCACACTTAACTCATAACCCTAATCATAACCCTAGATGGTGTACTGGTATTTCTGAGCAGTGTGAGTACCATAACTTTAGGTCCTATATGATTGTCAGTCATGCATCCCATCAATGCAAGCTTATATAGGCATATAGTGGATTGGACTAAACCTAGATGTCCAATCCAACCTATAGCTTAATGGGTCTTGTCCATTTGCACCACATTATTAAGGTCCATATTGGGAAAAGTCTTACATTAAGTCCAATAACAAAAATTAAAATTCAAAAGCTACTAATTGTGAAATAACTTAAATTTTAAATTCTTATAATTGTTGAAGAAAAATTCTTATAATTATATACCCACTTTAAAGATTTTTGTTGATATTTTGGATCATTTCCAAATTTGGTATAAAATGAGCCAATAAAGAGGGAGGATCCTCAGTTTTAGTAAAAAGTTCAAGTCTTAAAATGTTCAAGAGCTAAGTATCTAAAAACATATGTATGTCTATTCAAATTATATTTTTAATTTTTATTCAATTCTTGTGTGCTAATAAATACTATCTCCGTCCCATTTTGTTTGTCTGATTCGGTTAACGAGGCTTGACTGAAATTATTTTTAATTCAATTTTTATAATATTAAATTTAGTATTAGTATATAAAATTTATATATTTAGAAACTACATTAGAAGTACTATTAAACACAAAAAAATTAAATTTAAAAATAAATAAAAATTATTAAAGAAAATAAGCAAGGAAGGAAGAGTTCGTTTGACCAATGAATAGTAAACAGGACAGGTAAAATGGGACAGAGGGAGTCTTCAAATGTTTTTGTTAAACAAAATTACCATATTAATACACTTTATTTTTTGGTAAATCCACCGGATGTTTCTCCGTTTGTTTAATGGTGGAACGAGAATTGGCCCAGGGGAATCATCACTTGTAAAAATCAAACCCGGGTTCTCCCGAAATTATCCCCCACAAAGAGAGCTCACTTGCCGCTTGAGATACCCCATTGGATTACCATATTAATACTCTGTTATTATATGATGAACTCTAACATTAATCAGTCCTTATACCGTGGACCAGGGTCGCAAAATGACGTCGTTTCAGTAAGTGGGATAAACAGCTCGCGTAAATCTTAGTGACTGATACTATAGTTCATCTCAAATGATACTGCAGTTGTGTTGAACTGATACTGCAGTTGTGTTGAATTGATACTGCAGTCGTGTTGAACTAATACTGCAGTTGTTGTGTTGACTGATACTGCAGTTGTGTTGAACTGATAATCTGATATTGCAGTTGGGAACTACAGTTGCGCGGAATAGGTGCTTTTTCATCCGTCTATTTTCATTAATCAAAACGACGTCGTTTCTTGGTCCACAATGCTTGATGAACCGCGGTCCACAATAAAATTTGCGAACATTAATAGCTAACTAAAAATGATAATACATCGTTATAGTTTCCATATATAGGGTAGATCAGAGCCAATAAATTAACTTTTGTTTGCTATGAATTTGCACCAATTGCTTTTATAGATTTGTACATTTATGGGGTGTTTAATCGACTTTAATTGTTTGACGTGGTAAAATAACTAAAATGAGTATTTGGTAAGTTGAAAATCAAAAACATACTTTGCATAACTTGTTAATCGTGTGTGTATTAGTTTAACTATTATGTTGAGTTATTATTAACAACGTATCTTTATTCTACTTTTAATGGATTTTATATTTGTAATATTTAATTGTTATTAACTATGGATTTTTTTTTTTTATAATTATATAACTATTAGTAATAAAATAAAAAGTAATAATTAAAAATAATTGATAATAATAATTATAAATTGTAAAAAAAAAAAAAGTTAAGTAAATAATACAATATACATATGCTTTAATAAACCAACATGGTTCGTGGTGGTTCAGCACCTCGTCTCTTAAGCATGAGGTTGGGGGTTTGATCGTCATATCTTTGGGTTTATATGGGAGTCAATCTCTAATTTACTCAAACCAACACTATAACTCAAAATTATTCAATTATCAATTTCTCTTTATTAAATTTTTGTCTAAGATTTTTCACAGGTTTCCTGGTTACCAAGATGACATGGAATCGGTTTATAGCTGATGTGGACCTTCTTTCATGTTTACATGTTTAAATATTTAATTTTAAGATTTAACATCAATCCAAATGCAACACTGATCGTTCCGGCTTCGGCCGGCAACTCTCAACTTTAGGTCGTATAACGCACGCGACTTAAGATCGGAGAGCGTGGTGTATGAATTTTATACCTCCATGAAAAGGTGGTCGTCCGAGGACGACTCTTCTAAGAGAGCGGCGATGTCGGAGTGATAAATCTTCGCTAATGTTCGATAGGCTGCCTTGATCTCCCTCGGCGACACGTTCTGCTTCACTCTCAGAACCATGTTTACATGTTTAAATATTTAATTTTAATTTTATGCCCAGAAAATGGGTTTTGGATGGAGCTTACGGGATGATTCGGGTACAGTGCTTGGGGTTATGATGTTTGTTTTGAATAGGATGTACCCCATTCGTGAAGCTGAAGCGATTGGGGCTAGGGAGGCTTTGAGTTGGATCAAGCAAAAAGGGTGGCAACAGGTTATCGTTGAAACTTATGCTCATGGTTGTAACCACAGCGGTACATTACGGGGGTAATATTACTCCCTTTGGTGCTATTATTGATGAGATTAGTCTGCTGTTGAAAGAGCTTCCTTTAGTTCAATTTCGTTTTATTAAGCGTACTGGTAATATGCTTGCCCATACGGCTAAGCAAGCTTTATGTAATGAGAGGGAAGAGCGGTGTGAGCTTTTCTGTTCTCTTCCTCGTTTTATTTCTGATGTTTATTTCTGATGTAGTTGACATGAACTTTTTACGAGATTAATGGATTGGTTTGGTTGTTTTTTCAAAAAAAAAAAAAAAACATCAATCCAAATGCAACATTGGTCGTTCCGGCTTCGGTTGTCAACTCTCAACTTTAGGTCGTATAACGCACGCGACTTAGGATCGGAGAGCGTGGCGTATGAATTTTATATCTCCATGAAAGGGTGGTCGTCCGACGACGACTCTTCTAAGAGAGCGGCGATGTCGGAGTGATAAATCTTCGCTACTGTTCGATAGGCTGCCTTGGTCTCCCTCGGCGACACGTTCTGCTTCACTCTCAGAACCTCATAGAGGCTCCCCGACCCTCTCATCTCCACCGCCGGTGCCGCCTTGGCAATGGCTGAGGAAATCACCGGTCTTCGTAGC
Source organism: Ipomoea trifida (assembly GCA_003576665.1). Classification (NCBI taxonomy): domain Eukaryota; kingdom Viridiplantae; phylum Streptophyta; class Magnoliopsida; order Solanales; family Convolvulaceae; genus Ipomoea; species Ipomoea trifida. The sequence continues at coordinate 8,818,220 of CP025655.1, forward strand.
TTCGCTCCTGCAAATTACATTTTTCTCCTTGATAAACATACCTACATTTAATTGAAATGATAATTATAAAATTAAAATTAAACTACTAATTGCTAAATTAGTAATAAATATAAAATTAAAATTAAAATTAAAATTAAAATTATATACTACATTTACATTGCATAATTTTTTTTTTAAAAAAATAACAACAAAATTTAAATTGAAAAATAAGTTTAACAAAAAGAAGAAATAAAATAAAAGAATTCAGTAATTCACTATTGCTACTTCATAGCAATGGCCACAAAATAAAAAAAGATATTAAAAAAAACAAAAACAAAAAGAATTCAGAGTGGCCGCCAACTAGGGCCACTCTGAAAGTCTGAAGCGCCCCAGTGGGCATGTACAGTGGAAAACACGTGTCCTGCGCTTTAAGTCTGCGTAATCTTTTTTTTTTTCTTTTTCCTGTAAAAAACTTATATTTGCAGGATAAAAATCATACAAAAACCCAACTTTCCATTTGTTATCAAACTAGTTCTTCAATTTTTTCTGCTGCAAAAAACTCACAAAAATCACAAATGTGATTGCTCTTACAAGTGTGAAGTTTTGCACAATTTTCAATGGCGAAACGAAAAAAAAAAAAAAAAAAAAAAAAAAAAAACCTTTGTTTACACACACACACACACCTAATGGGCATGTCTACCTCTCGCATGCTTGTTGGAATTTGGTTGTACCGCTTCCCTAGTATTTTAGTTATTTGGTGAACCTACAATTTTAATGGGGGTTTTTGCAAATTCTTATGATAAAATTTTTTTAATATTCCAGAAGTGACGAATTTTCTACACTAGATCTAGTTTTTGCAAATTCTTAAACCGATAAATTTCCTATGCTTCCGGCATAAAGAAAATCGGTAGAAAAATTTAGTCCTAGTTGGGAATTTCAATGATATTTTTATGGACTTAGTCACTCTTTGATATTTCAATGATATTTTTATGGAGTTTCTACGCTAGATCTAGTTTTTGCAGATTATTTGTTTAGTATTTTTTGAACTTATTATTAGTACATGGGTTTGAAGATTTTTCATCTCATGAAATTTTCTCGGCATTCTATAAAAATTAAGAATTTCAAACCTCCCCTAATTTCGAGAAAAAAGGATCTTATTATGCAACCAACATCACGGTTGACTTCTCATGATGAGATGTATGTAGGTAGAGAAGGTTGCAAAAAATGAACGCAGATAGGGAAATGTGTCATGGTGTTTAAACCATGTACTAGACTATTGAGATATGTAGCGGATAAGCAAGGTGGTTTCTCAATTCTGGAGGTCCCCAAAAAATATATTTCCTCCATAATTGCTTAATTTGCCTTCGAAACAGAGCTATATCTTAGGTTTAGAGCTTTGGTAAAAAAAAAAAAAAATGATATTGTCTATCTTAAATAATTGTTTCATGACAATTATAGTACTCAACATACAATGTTGTATGGAGTGAACTTCTCAAGAAAAATATCATAATTTTTGTCTATTATTCATGCTTAAAAAAAAAAAAACAACTATTATTCATGCTTTAAAAAAAACAAAAAAAAACAACTAAGCATAAATTTGTATGCATGGCATATGTTAACTAATTGCCATAAAGAAAATATCACATTCATACAATGGCCAATATAAAGTAATTAAAAAATATTGTCTAGGAATAGAATAGAAATTGTATTCTATTGTTTGGTTTGCGGAAGGAATAGACTTTATGAATGTAATTTCAATGTTTGGTTGGTTGAAGGAATAGAGATATAATGGAATGTGTTTAAAAGACACAAATACCCCTTGTACAAAAAAATGTATTATTATTATTATTATTATTATTATTATTATTATTATTATATATGAAAAAAATATAAATTATATACGCAAATATAGAATTTGTGAATGAATGAAATTTTAAGAACCCTAATTTACCACATGTCCCTATGGATATAAACAAAGATATGTGTGTATATAATAATAATAATAATAATAATAATAATAATAATAATAATAATAATAATAATAATAATAATAATAATAATAATAATAATAATAATAATAATAATAATAATAATATAATAATAATATAATATAATAATGAATTTATGTATATACTTCAATGAATATAATGTATTATATAAATGCATATATTTAATTAATTAGATTTTAATTTAATATATAAATATATAAATATATATATATATATATATATATATATATATATATATATATATATATATATATATATATATATATATATAATGGTTAATAATACAAGAGGGTATTTTCGGTATTATAGTATAAAAATTATTCCCAAATACTTGGGAATAGCTAATACTAGGGGGTCCCCTAGGAATGGCTATTCTCCCTGCAAAGGGAATAGCTCATTCTCGGGAACGCTATTCCCAGGAATAAAAGAACGAACCAAATGATGTAATAGGTCTATTCCCGGGAATGGTATTCTATTCCCGACCTATTCGATGAACCAAACACGTTGTAATAGTTCACTTATGGAAATCTTTTAATTTCAAGCGAACATTTTATCGTCTAGACATCGTAGAGAATTGAGAATTCTAATTTGTTTCAATTCAAACAATTGAATGATGTGGATACCAATTCCGTATTTTTCAACGAAAACAGGGTAAAAAAATTGTAATCACTTTTGGGAAGAAAGGAACCTTCATGATATCATAATCAAGATTATTATGGTAGGACTAAAGAAATGCAATATATAATAATGAACATTTACGACGGTAACTAGTCCATATAGAGGCATATATAAACTTTTATTAGGGTATCATATTATGTAGACTATATATTATTATTTGAGTTGCTAACTAACATGTAGTGTGATAGTACCCCAGTTATCATTTCAAATGGGTGGTCATATGTTTGAACTCCGATGGGGCTTAGATTCAGTTGAAAATGTTTGAGAACGTATAAAATAGATACTGCATTGTAAGACCATCTACATTAGTAGTTTTTTGGACAAGATTTTGAGAAACTTTTGGTGAGGTGGGGGAGAGAGATAGGCGAGCGCAAATTTTACTGTGGACCACGGTCCACAATGCATGGTGGTCCATGCATCAAAACGACGTCGTTTTGATTAATAAAAATAAATGGTAGAAACGACTCCGTTCCACGCCGTTAACTTTGTGTGTATAACATATTCAGTTTCATTTTATAGACACTGCAATTTCCTTTCAACACAACTACAATTTCTTTTTGATATAACTACAGTTTCATTCGACATTATACACTCAAATATGTGAAACTGTTATTCAGTTTCTTTTCAACACAACTGCAATTTCTTTTATAATACACTGTAGTTTTCTTTCAACACAACTACAATATCATTTCGATATAACTGCAAACCCATCCTCGTTTAAGAGTGTTTGTACACTGTTTTACATCTCTTCAGGTTCTTTTAGTACATCAACATTTAACTACCATCTCTTTAAAGTTTTGGCTATAGATTAAGGGGTATTTGGTTATTGGCTTATAAGTCAAATTTTAGCTTATTTGACCAAGTTTAGCTGTTTGACCAACTAATAAGCTATTTTGAAGTGTTTGGTAAATGGCTTATTGGCCTTAGCTGATTGGGCCAATAAGCTGAAAATTGAAAAGCTAATGAATGTAGCTTTTTGTATCAGTTGGTTGGGAACAATGGGTATATTGACTATTTTATCCTTTGAAATCAATGAGATTTACTTTTAAATGGGTGGTGTGTTTGTTATTTTATAATAATAATAATAATAATAATAATAATAATAATAATAATAATAATAATAATAATAATAATAATAATAATAATAAACAACGGGATGGGTTTGTCATTTTTAATAATAATAATAATAATAATAATAGAAAATAGATCTGTAACAAAAATTGTTTTAGAATACTCGTATACTTTAATAAGAGTTAAATAAACAAAAATAATTAACTTATGTCCTTAAAAAAAAGTATAGATAATATCCAAATTTTATAATTATTTATTAATAAGAGTTTACATTCTTGCTATATTTAAATGTTGAAATAATACAATACACTCATACCCTTAAATGTCATTTTACATTCAATCAGCTATTAGTAAACAGCTAATTTACCAAACAGTTTTTTATAACCAGTTAATACAACCAGCTGGTCAAACCAGTTAACCCAATCAGCCATCAACTACTAGCTAAACCAACCAGCTATCAGTCGTTTGCCAAACACCCCCTAACTTTTAAAAGTTTGTTATCCCTGGAATACTTTTTCTATTATCTTAGGTTCAAATCAGAAACGTTAAACAGCTATTTGGACTTGTGTGTTTGTCCTTGACAATTTATCAACCACCAAGTCCCTGATTTAACTTGAATTATCCTTTTTCATTTTCTTATGTTGATTGATTGGTTTTGCACATCTAACAGTGCAGAGTCTTTGAGACTTTGTTGAGCATAAATAATACTCCCTCCGTCCCTAAATGGTTGTCTCATTTTCTTTTTACACGCTTTTTAAGAAATTAAAGTAAATGTAATGTGTTTTCCAATAATACCCCTACTTTTTAACTTTTGGAAATTAAAGCAATAAAGAATGCAAAAGTCATCAGGGTAAATTGAGAAAAGTAGACTGGTGATGTTCTATTTTGAAAAGAGGACAACATTTTGGGACAAACTAAAAAGGAAAGTAAGACAGGTAAAATGGGACAGAGGGAGTATATAAACATAAATGTGCAGTCCAACTATTAGCTTAGACTTTTAGTTTAGATGAAGCACATGCTTCAATTTGGTATCAGAGTCATGCAAAAAGTCATGGGTTCGAATCTCCCCATAAAATGGTCCACATGTTGCTTGGAGCCCATCAAAGCAATCGGCCTGCACACGTGAGGGGGCGTGTTGAGCATATAATATAATATAAACAGCACATGCTTTAATTTGGTATCAGAGCCATGCAAAAGGTCATGAGTTCGAATCTTCGCACCACCTAATAAAAAAAAAGACTATGGTCCACGTGTCTTGGAGCCCATCAAAGCAAATCTCTGCGCCACCCGATAAAAAAAAAAAAAGATGAAGCACATGCTTTAATTTGGTATCAGAGCCATGCAAAAGGTCATGAGTTCGAATCTCCGCACCACCCGATAAAAAAAAAAAGACTATGGTCCACGTGTTGCTTGGAACCCATCAAAGCAATCGGCCCGCACACGTGAGGGGCGTGTTGAGCATAAATAATATATAAACATAAATGTGCAGAATTCTGTGTGTGTTTTCTTAGACTTGAAATTCCATATTTCATTATGGTATCTTACGTACGTAGATTTAGCAATCTGAAGAATACATTTTCTAAATAGTTTTTAAATCATGCCCACATGTCTTACATAGCAAAGATCTAGATGACCTTTAAGTACAATATTTTTGTAAGAAAATGTATTCTGAGTTCCAGGCAATTTGATTGACCGTTGTGGATAAGGATTAGGTTCAACTTCTGACTTAATAGCTTGACTGATAGTTTGATTCAATCTTCAACCTTCAATCTTGCTATCTTGATTACAATACCATTTTAGACTTGCATATCTTGATTCCTGCAAAAAATAAAAACACAACTCTACAAATAGTGTATTTTAAAGTCTATCTAAAGTCTGCCATCATGCAATTTTGTTTGTCGCAAATAAATACCAAATGTTTCAAAGTGTTTCATGCCCAAAAAGTGCATGAACAATGTTCTTAGTCAAACAACACTGTTTTTATCCTTGTGATCACAACAGAACACCAAAACCTTGCTTCATAAAACCAGATCCTATCTGCCTCATCACTTAGATAACCCTGAAATTTAAGATCATTATCTTAAATTAGTTTGTAGTATTCTACCAGTGAATGATTTTATCTTCTGTTTTAAATTAGTTTCTAGATGTTTACCTCATCAAAATCATCATTTCCTTCACTTAAACTACTACATGTGGTTTTGGTATATGAGCATGTATCACAGTGCCCTACAGACAGAAAAAATAACATTGTTTTTTATTTCGATATATACAGGCTTAAACTTAGTTATTTACGCATTATAATGTAAAATGTACCTCTTTATCATGGAAGACAATTTTTTTGCTCTAGATTTCAGAAGAACCTCCTTTCCATCACTACTTAAACCTCCTTTCCATCACTATGTATTGCCGGACCACCCTTACCTTGATAGCGGTCGCCAGCAAGAACGTAAACACCCAAAGAGAACTGTGAATTTTGAAGAAATTTCCGGGTTATCGTTTGTTTGTATACACGATAATTATACATGTATTATATAGGCTTTAGTTGTGCGTACATGTAAGAGTTTTGAACCTATATTAATTGCTGTCGTCTATTCGAGAATCGATTCGATCGATTCGTTTTTTTAAACAAGCGTGGTGCCTATTAATCTAGGGCAATACTCTTTCCTTTCACATGTCTACGTCTTTAAATTAAATTTTTTAAAGATTATTTAAAAAAGGCGAAAAAACAATCCACTTCCCATTCTAAACGGCAGCGTTTCGTGATGGGCTGTTTTGGCCAAAGATGCATTTACTGCTTTCTTCTGGCTTTTTTAGTTTTTTATATTAGAGGATGTCTTCTCAATTCTGAAACACTGTTTTAAATTCTCAATTCCTTCGACTTTTATCAATTTCTCTCTTTAGATATTCTTCCAAAATTTAGATCTGCACCGACAATTATTCCAATCCAGTGAGTGTTCTTTACTCGGATCTGATTTCTTTGTTATCCGTCTCATTACTCCTGATTATTGAGATGATTGGATTTTTAAGCTCGTATTGTTAGCTTAACTAATGCTTGATTGCAGATCTGCATTGTAGATTTTGATTAACGATGCATGAACAACCTCGTAGTTTTTTTTACTGTTTATTCTCAGTGTTTCTTTGGATTTATGCTGATATCTGTATGTAGTATGGAGCCAAGAATGATATGTGATATTGACTGCAAAAAATGCTTAGCTGCACATTTAGATTAGTATGTTGGTTAAGTGTTAAGTTAAAATGATTAAAGAGTGTTTGGATTGTTACCATCCAAATTGTGGCCCATTGTGGTAGTCTTACAAAATATCCTCCATTACATCAGACGGGGAAGGTTCTTTGGAGTGCTGTCTAAATTTCTTTGCTGAGAGGCTTTGATATCAGTAATATGATTATCATGTATAAGATGTGAATGTGTTAAATATTACGGAGTATTTTTTTTTTTTTAAAGTTAGTGGAATTCAACTGTATGAGTGTGGTTTTTTTTTTTCCTGGTTTATTGGATGTTTTGATTAATTTCTATCTTTCCTTACACAGTGATGTTGCTATGTAGTGGTTGTGCAGAGAAAGCACTATTCTATCTGTATACTAATTAAGTTCCTCTATTTTAGTTGAGCAGATATCTTTAAGCGTGTCCTTAATTAATGACGAGTGTTTACTATTGATAACCCTCAAGTTGTTCTGATGGTTAAACATTTGACTGAACAGGTTTTTCATCAATCGCAAAGACCGATAGTCAAAAGAATCTAACAATTATCAATCAATATAAATCGTGGATCTTGGAGTGAACTCATCTAGTCATGAGATTATTTCAGTATTTATAAGAACTGAAGTCAAAAGGTGAAGCTTTTTATATTCTGTTGAGGATACTAAAGCTCCATAAAAGATGAGAGGGAGATCTGATGGAGTGCAGAAGAAGCGCCTTTTAACTTCTGTTGGTGTTATTGCAATCTTTCTCGTTTTTCTTTATGTGTATTTTGGCTCTAAGAGCAGTGGTGAGTCTGCCCTAGAGTATGGCAGCCGGTCTTTGAGGAAACTAGGGTCTTCTTACTTGGGTGGAGATGATGATGGTGATGTTAAGCAAGATGAAAATTTTGGTCTGGAAGATGGCAATGACGGCGTTGTCCTGAAAAGCTTTCCTGTAAGTTATATAACAGTAACAGTTTTGTGGCAAGTACTCTCCTCCATCCACATCATGTAGCTTGTAAAGCAAAACAACAAATCACTATTTTTATTGTATATAGTGATCAACTTGTTTAGACAGAACTTGTTTTAAGTTTCATGCATTTCCATTTTTTTGCTTTTGAAGGTTTGCGATGATCGACATTCAGAACTAATTCCCTGTCTAGACAGAAATCTCATATACCAAATGAGATTGAAGCTGGACCTATCTTTGATGGAGCACTATGAAAGACATTGTCCTATGCCTGAAAGGCGGTTCAATTGCCTGATTCCTCCCCCTGCAGGATACAAGGTGAGAGAGTATGCTAACATAGTAGCAAGAAGGTTTCTAATTTCAGAATTCTCTTATTCTAATGTAAATGAGTTATCTTTTATTTATTTATTTTTAAATATTTTGGTGCGATAATAGATACCTATTAAGTGGCCGAAAAGTAGAGATGAGGTCTGGAAAGCAAACATACCTCATACGCACCTTGCTCATGAGAAATCAGATCAGAACTGGATGGTTGTCAAGGGTGAAAAGATTATATTTCCAGGAGGAGGCACTCATTTCCACTATGGAGCTGACAAATATATTGCTTCAATTGCAAATGTAAGGGATTCAAACCTATATTTTGGCTAAGTATTAACAATGAAAAGAAAATTAAGAATGTCCAAACACTGACTGTGTCTCATTCTGGTGGCCCAATTTGCAGATGCTGAACTTTTCAAAGAATATTTTGAACAATGAGGGGAATATACGAACAGTGTTTGATGTTGGTTGTGGTGTTGCTAGTTTTGGAGGCTATCTTCTTTCATCCAATATAATTGCAATGTCCTTGGCACCAAATGATGTGCATCAGAATCAGATCCAGTTTGCCCTAGAAAGAGGAATTCCTGCATATCTTGGTGTTCTTGGAACAAAGAGACTTCCTTATCCAAGCCGTTCATTTGAATTTGCTCATTGTTCTCGTTGTAGGATTGATTGGTTGCAAAGGGATGGGATCCTTCTTCTTGAGTTAGATAGGGTTCTTAGACCCGGAGGCTATTTTGCCTACTCATCCCCTGAAGCATATGCTCAGGATGAAGAAGATCTTAGAATATGGAAACAAATGAGTGCACTTGTAGAACGCATGTGCTGGAGGATAGCTGCTAAAAGGAACCAAACAGTCATTTGGGTTAAACCTTTAGATAATGACTGTTACATGGCAAGAGAACCAGCTACTCAGCCACCTCTCTGCCGATCTGACGATGATCCAGATGCAGTGTGGGGTGTTCCAATGGAGGCATGCATAACACCTTATTCTGACCGTATGTGTCTTGTGCAAAATGTCTTCCCTTGAAACTTTTGAATAAGATTAATGCCTTTCTTATTTGTATTTCCATTTATTTGCCATTTTTTTTTTTGAATTAGATGACCACAAAACCAAGGGAAGTGGATTGGCACCTTGGCCAGCTCGATTGATCACACCTCCTCCTCGGCTTGCTGATTTTGGGTATTCTAATGAAATGTTCGAAAAGGATACGGTAATCCCTACTTATCAGTATGTTGACTGCTCATAGACATTTGTAATTACAAGAAATAAATGTTAGAAACCTAAATGTATACTTCATGCACAGGAACTCTGGCGGCGGAGGGTTGATAGTTACTGGAGGATTTTGAGTCCCAAAATTTCATCAGACACTGTGAGGAATATTATGGACATGAAGGCAAACTTGGGTTCATTTGCAGCTGCTTTGAAGGAGAAGGATGTATGGGTAATGAATGCTGTCCCCGAAGATGGACCCAACACACTCAAGATTGTATATGATCGAGGCCTAATTGGCACAATTCATAACTGGTATGTGGATAAACTATTGTTTATTATATTTCTAACACTAACAAATTTGTGCCCCAAGTTTTACCTTTTGGTATTGAGTGCAAATTTATACTTGGCTGACAATTGATGTTCGTCGTGTATTCCCTTTACGTATGCAGGTGTGAAGCCTTTTCAACATATCCTCGGACATACGATTTGCTCCATGCTTGGACTTTATTTTCTGACATTGAGAAGAAAGGTTGTAGTGGCGAGGATCTGCTGCTCGAGATGGATCGCATTCTAAGGCCCACTGGTTTCATTATCATCAGGGATAAACAGCACGTTATTGATTTTGTGAAGAAGTATGTGCATGCATTGCACTGGGAAGCGGTCGGAACATCTGATTCTTCTTCAGATCCTGATCAGGAGGGAGATGAAGTCGTGTTCATAGCCCAAAAGAAACTATGGCTGACAAGTGAGAGCATCATAGCTACAGATTAGAAAACGGCATTTCCTCAAGCCATTTTAATCCTACCTTTGGGAATCAAGAAGCTCCCCCAAGGCCCAGGAGATATCGATTTCGTTTTGCAGCACACGTTATTTATTTCCAAATCTGGTTTTCTTTAACCCCCAATGTTCTATTTTGCTCCCATGTTTTGGTTTAGTTGATAACTTATATAGCTTTACAGACAAGATGCATTTACAGGCCATTCTTCATTAACTGATCTGTGTGATATTGCTGTCACATCCAGTCAATTATTGTGTTATTTATATAGGCTTCTTTTTATTGTTGCTATATGTTTTGGTACCCAAAATAACAACTCTTGTTAATTACTGTGCTTGTAATATTGGTTTCAAAAAACTGTGCTTGTAATATATTGTACTCCGTAGTATATATTTTTGGACCCGAGCTTTTTTGTCGAGATAAGGATAAGTCTTGAGATTTCTTATATAGAACTTTATATTTTTCAAATTGGGATAAAGATCAGTTGGACAGAGGTCGATGAAGAGCTAAGTTTAACATTATATGACTTGAAGGATTGTTGGGTGGAGGTTTTAAGGAGTCAAGTTCAGTCGACGGTTCTTAAAGGGTTAAGTCGAGTACCCTGTTTATCGAAAATGTGGCGGATATAAGAAAATAAAGTTATATCTTTGTTAGTAGCTATAGTTTTTGGCGTAGTAATAAACACTTGATCCAATTCAATCATTATAGTATGAACCATGGTGCACTTTGTAAGGTGGATCATGACATAAGGTACATTTTTAATATGCTAAAGTTTCATTTTTAATATATTTGATGTTAATTTTTTTTTTGAAGATTCATTATTTGTGTATTAAAGGTTCATTATTTAGCATACGAACTACTAATAAATCTTCATTGTATTAAAATTGAATATTTATTTATGATTCAGAATATAATTTGTATAGAAAATTCATATGGTCGCGGCAAATTATTCTGTGGACCTAGGTCCAAAATACCCAATTTAAATACTGAATATTCACAATTTGAATTGTGGACATTCAATAGGTAAATTGTAAACATTTAGTATGTAAATTGTGATGGATCCACCTTGCAAGGTAGACCCGGATCTATGGTATAATTATTGACAGTTTGATGCAGGTGGACGTGGGTCTATTGTATAACTATTGACACTTTAATGCACCTATCACTATTCGCTTGAAATTCACTGTTTTTTAAAAGCCCATGTCAACAGTCAAGGAAAATTATTCTGTGCACCTCAGATTTTGAATATTCACTTTACAATTTTTATACTATGAACACACAATGTGAATGTTCACAATTTATATGTTTTGACTTAGAAATAAAATTTATATTCTAAAAGTTAACAATTCTAATACTAAAAATACACAATTTAAGGCTCCTGGTCCGTGATATAACAACTCAACTGTCAATCAATAATTGTTTTACAGCAAAAGACTTAAACGTGGCTGATTTTGAGACAAATGCTAAGTTTGGGCTATCGGGCTTAAACCAACTCTAAGGAATAATATCACCCTTAGATATTCTTGTACAACCAATAATTGTTGTATGGAAATAGACTTAAAGGTGGCTGTCCAAACGATATATCGACGTAATCATAATTTACATTGAAATATGAACTACGAATATACACATGTTTATTTTTATTGTGCTACTTGTATTTTATATGCTTGATACACAAAAATATATACTCAATATTAATACTTAATGTTAAATCTTAATTAAATTAAAATATTTTTTAAATAATAGTGTGGGTTTATAAATAAATAAATAAATATTTATTTATTTATAATTGTAGTGTTTATAAATTAAATATTTTTAAATAATAGTGTGTTTATTTATTTATAATTGTAGAATTCATATTAATATTATTCAAGTAAGAATTAAAGAAATGATACATGATTTAATATAACTATAGTAATATTTAATTAAAATCTAAATGAATTCAAACTTACCATTGAAGATGGTAAGAAAGAATATGGGATAAACTACAAATAAGTCATCGTACTATTTGAGAACAAGCAATTAGGCCATCAAACTCAAATAACTCTCAAATAAGATATTGAACTCGAAAAAAAAAAACAATTAAGCCACTAAAACTGGAAAAAGAGCAATTAACCCATTTTTAAAATTTTCGGCGACAACTTCCGTCACCGACGATAATTTTCAGCGACCGGCGACGACCGAGTTGTCACCAGTCGCCATATCCTACGAGGGCGACCAGAATCGCGGGAGAAGGTGACCTTTCTGGTCGCCTTCCCCTGGAGAGGGCGCTCTCTTGGGGAAGGCAACCAGAAAGGTCGCCCTCTCCAGGGGAAGTCGACCATTTCTGGTGGTCGCCCTCTCCGGGGGAAGGCGACCAGAAAACCAGAAAGGTCTCCTTCTCCGGCGACGACTCGGTCGTTGCCGGTGCCGGAAGTTTTTGCCGAAAATTTTAAAAATGGGTTAATTGCTCTTTTTTTTCGGTTTCAGTGGCTAATTGCTTTGTTTTTCCGAGCTTAGTGGCTTATTTAGGGGTTATTCGAGTTCAATGGCCTAATTGTTTGTTCCTAAATAGTACATGACTTATTTGTAGTTTATCCCAAAAAATATTGTGTATGCATGTGCATGGTAATAATAATGTGAAAAGATAATAGAAGTTATAACGGTAGGGATATTTTTGTCCAAAAAATTATGTAGTACAACTTTTATAACATAAGGTACAAAAAAATTAACAGAAAAAACGGACATAAACTAGGGATATAACATGGATTGAAACTTATTATGTTTTTAGATATAGCATATAGGTTCATTTTTAATAAATTTATTACGGAGTATATTTTAAATCAAATTTATTTTTAGTGTATTATCTAAAAATAATATGAGGAGTATATCATCTGAGGTCCTCCGAGTATAGTGTTTTGTCACGTTTAGTCTTAAACTTTCAAATTGATTACTCCTGGTCCTTCGACTTTAATTTCAAATTGTTACCATCAATAGTCCAAGTTAATCACCAATGGTCCTTCAACTATTAAATTTTAACCAGTCATGGTTCTTTCAAGAGGACTGCGGCTGGTTAAATTTTGAAAGTTGAAGGACCATGGGTGGTTAACTTGGACAACGAATGGTTAAATTTGAAAGTCGAATGACCACAAATGGTCAATTTGAAAGTTTAGAACTAAACGTGACAAAATCACTATACTCGGAGGACTCTATGTGACATTAACTCATAATATGATATATGCTAAAATGAATCTATAGTGTACTAAAAATAAGTAGTATTTGTCAAGAATTCACCTTATAATATGAAGTGTGAACCATGGTCTACAATTTAATTTGTCTACCAATCTGTTTTTGGAAATTGAAAGATTGGACTTGACAAATGTTAAGTTTGGTCTTTTGAGTTTAAACCGTTCATGTAACCAACTCTAAGCAATAAAATTCATTGCTTATTTATAAATGTCAATTATTTATTTTATTTTTGTTATAAAAAAATATGAACATTATTAGTATAACGGACGTAACGGTCCGTTATTAAACCTGTCATTACTATATCCGTTACAAATATAATTATATATATGTTGATATGTATTTGTATGATGATGCTAGTGAAATGAAATTCTGACTCTTTTCCCTATAATTTTGTCTCTACTCTCTATATTTATTCTATATACTATTTTGTTATTTCCCTATTTTAGCTTATACTTTGAAACTACTTACCAAGCTTATACTTTGAAACTACTTACCATTCACTGGTTATGAGCTAACCGACCAACGAGCACAACTAACCATCTACGACATTTCCTTAAAAATTGAGACTTTTATATAAAATTTGTTTTAGTAGAATGAAGTCATATAAAAAAAAAAGAAAAAAAAAGAATCATTTCCATTTTTAGTCCTACTGTTATTGGGGCATTGTCAATTTTAGTCCACATCATTAATTTTTGCCACATTGCGGCCAGTCTTATTTAGTCCTTGCCACTTTTAGTCCACCATTAAAATTTTCGTCAAATGACCATTCAAAACATGGGTATTTTTGGTCTTTTCATGCTTTGGTCATCTCCTTAGCTTGACCATTTGCAGTGATTTTCCTTACACATTTTCATCCAATGAAGAGGTCCGGCGAAAGCTATGTGAGTCACATTACAAAGCCATGACTTTTCCCGGACTTCTATATTGAATGAAAATGTGTAAGGAAAACTACTGCAAAGGATAAAGGAGATGATCAAAGCATGAAAAGACCAAAATACCTCTGTTTTGGACGGTAATTTGACGAAAATTTTAACGGTAGACTAAAAGTGGCAATGACTAAATAAGACTGGTCGCAATGTGGTAAAAATTAATGAAGTGGACTAAAATTGGCATAATAACAGTAGGACTAAAAATGTAAAATTTAAAAAACTTTTAAACGAAAGTTTAGAGATTCGAGTCAAAAAGAAAATTCAAAACAAAGATGGCCCAAACACCACGTTAACGTTACATAAGTATCGACAATAACATATTTGGAAGTTCAAACAAAACTAGACACATCGATAACGCCTGTCTTTCACTATTTGCTAAGTGATAAATTTTTCTTCACATAATCCAAAAAAAGGAAAATTGAAAATAAGGATAGATATTTCCCACATTTAAAACTTTTCTAGAAATTTAGGTTCGTGCATATATATTAGTAAAAAAATTAAAAAAAATAAATAAAATAGGACACGTTTGCCAAGACCTTGTGGTCTGGCACCCGGTTGCAGTCTCATATAGAAGGAGGTGGATTCGAGTTTCAGTGGAGGCGATATTGACTCTTTGTGCTTCAATAAGTTAAGAAAGTAGTTATGAACAAATACTACATTGTAACAGAGTCAGTAGTATTGCGAGAATTTGAATAAAAATATAACTTAGTTGGTAACCCATAATGAGTAAGCTAAGAAGTATTTAGATCTTGATTATTGAAAGAAAATAAGTCTTCAACAACCTTATTATAACAAAAGTTTTTGAAGGGTGCAAGCATTCTAGGGCAAAATTATTGCGTAGATCACGATCTAAAACTACATCGTTTTGATGTTTAAAAAAATAATTTTTTTGCTCTACTCGTGTGTGTTAGAATAATGAATATTATGTGGTAAGATAATGTAATAATGTACTTTATGTGTTAGAATAATAAAATTTATAAGGTAAGATAATATATTTTATGAGTTAAAATAATGTACTTTATGTGTTAGAATAATGTATTTTATGAGTTAGAATAATGTATAATTTACTTTATGTATTAGAATAATGAAATTTCTAGTATAAAAATGTATTTTATGAGTTAGAATAATGTACTTTATGTATTAGAATAATATATTTTATGAATTAAAATAATATATTTTATGTATTTCGGACTAAAGTCCACACGTACGAAATAATGATTGGCATACTAAGGGGCGCAAATTTTACTGTGGATCGCAGTCCACAATGCATGGTGGTTTATGCATCAAAACGACGTCGTTTTGATTAATGAAAAAAACAAAAGAAATGGCGATGTTCCGTGCCGTTAACTCTGTGTGTATAATATATTCAGTTTCATTTTATATACACTGCAGTTCTCTTTCAACACAACTACAATACCTTTTCGCTATAACTACAGCACAGTTTCATTCGATATTATACACTCAAATATGTGAAACTGTTATTCTGTTTCATTTTATATACACTGCAGTTTCTTTCAACACAACTATAGTTTCATTTGATAATATAAAAACATATGTGAGGCAGTATCTTTTGAGATTAACTATAGTTTCATTTACCAAACACCTTTCTACAATCAGCTAATGTTATCAAGTAGTCATACACTCTGATCTAATCAGCTAACAGTTATCATCTAACAATTATTTACCAAACAGGGCCATAAGCATTTGATTAATTAGCTTTTTTGTAACTTATAGTTTCAAAATGCTAAAATTCAAAAAAGTCACAAAAAAGTAACTTTTTCGATAAGTTTTTGAAAAAATTATTTTACATGTAATCAGTTATCAACTAACAACCAATTTAGCAAATATCTTTCTACAATCAGCTAATGTTATCAATTAGTCAAACCCACTAATGCAATCAACTAATCGCTATTTAATTTACCAAATTAAACACTCCTATAAGTTTTTTTAGATATTATCTAAAAAAATCATTATTTTTCTATCAATACTCAAATTTTCACATAAATCTCATAGTATATATTTCTTATTTTTATCTTGTTATTATTTCAATTTTTTATTTTCATTTATAATACTTATCACAAGACATTTTTTTTAAATGCTTTTAATTTTGAATTATTATTTTTTACAAAAGTTTTCCATGTCTATCAATTTAAACAAATATAGTCCGCCAGTTATTTACAATATTACACATTTAGTCATTGAAATTATATAATTAATAAATTAAATTTACTCGAATTGATATTTGATAGAAAAGATAAAAAGAAAAAAAAGGAAATAATTAAAAAATCAAAAGTATGACTCTCCCCTTTTTGTATTATGCCGTGAAAAAGATTTTACTCAAATAATCAAGCTTCCCTAGCTTTCATGACCCCTTGTGAATTGTAATGGTACATGAGACTCCCTATATGAGGTTAAAATTGTGTTTTTTTTTTTTTTTTATACACATTATTTTGTGCCGGGTACTCTATATTTTTCTCTAATAATGCTATGTGACATCATACTATTTTCACCTTTACCTTTCAATTATTTCTCTAATGCTTTGGTGTCACATTGTTGTGTCTTGTGTCAGTGTGTGGATAAGGCTAGGCCAGGGAGCTAAGAATGAGATTCAACAAATCTTAACATGCATCCTCAAAACTTTTGTCCTTCCCTCAACCAGAATGGAAAAATAGTACGGACTACAACTTTGCATTTAAATATTATAATGTTGTGTCCATTAATTAATGCTACCTCTTTTTTGTTTTGTGTTTCTTTATGATATTTTGATATTTACAGGAGGATTGGGTGGAAGGAGGAAATAAAGGAGAAATAAATTGTAATTTTGTGAGAAAAGAATAAAGTGAAAATTTAAAATAAATTGTTTGGTAAGTAAGAATATAATGATTGCGAATTAAAAGGGAAGGAGTGAATAAATACTAAAATGTATTTGTATAATAATAATAATAACAACAATGGCAAAATAGTACTTTATATACACGTTCGTTGAAATTACAATTACACAATCTGTAGAATTCTAATTTTACAAAATTGCAATTCTCTCTAATCAAATCATGGAATTGAATTGTAATTTCATGAGGTTGAGTAAGAATGAAATTACAACTTCGTCCTACCAAACACCCCTCATTGCATTTCTTTGATGCTATATTTACATTATATTGAGCCGTTTGGCTTACTTTGAGTTATCTCCAATAATAAGGATCTAGGTTGCATATAAACGAAAAATTAAAAAAAAAATTAAAAGAAAAAAATCAAATAACACAAGGAAAAAAAAACATTAATCATTGAAAATTTTTGTACAATATAGATGAGAAGAATACATGCAAAGAGTTTATACTATACCTAACATAAACCCATAACACTCCTATTATCCTTAATCACTTCGTGTCATTAGATCACAAGGTCATTGAGCTTGTAATGTAAATACTTTACTACAAATTATATTACAACTTGTAATGTAAATACTTTACTACAAATTGTTCTGAGATAAAATACACATTTTTTTTACATTAAAAAGGAAAAGAGAGAGAGAGAAAATGAAAAGTAATAATTAGGTACTAGTATATTAGGAAATCGTCCATGTCATCGGAGTCGATGAATTGGGTCATATCCATTGTGCCGCCGGAGGAGATGACGTCCCCGTAATCAGACGCCGACGACAGCGGCGCCACGCGGCCGGCATCATCGGACGGCACGAAACAGTCGGAGGTGGAGGATCCGATGCGGCTGCTATGGGGATTGTACTCCTTGCTTTCGTGTTTGATGGAGGAAGAAAATGTGGGAAGACAAGTGTACATGTCACTTTGACTGTTTTGCCCAAAGCAGAGTAGCACAGAGGCGTCCTCGGGCTGCAGGAGGATCTGAGGGCATTTCTGGAAATTCCTGCATGTGTGCTTCCCTAGGTATGTTGTACGGTACAACGGAGGATCCTCTTCAATTTGTTGGACCTGTTTGGTTGCTTGGCAATTCTGGTCGAATTTGTGGGTGCACCTAAAGTAATTCCTGCACATATCATTATTATTAATTTTATTTTCAATAAACTAAAATTCAAACAAAAACATAAGATGAAATTAATAATAATAATAATAATAATAATAATAATAATAATAATAATAATGAAGTGAAATGGAAAATAGACCTTGGATATTTGGAATTAAGAATAACTTTTTGTCCATACTTCCTCCATGCATGACCATCATCTACCAAATTTGGGGATTCTTTGATTTGTGTTTCACAAGTTTTTCTGCACAAAAAAATATTCATATAGTTTATTAGACAACAAATAATTCCAAAAAAAAATGTTATTTATATATATAAAAAAAAACATACACAATAAATTTATATGATTAATTTTTATGAAACTAGTTAATTAAAAAAATTACTCCTTACTAAATTACAAAGATACTAGCGTAAATGGCTGTTGGCTGATTAGGTTGGCTGTTTGGGTTAGAAGGTATGATTTGTTGATAATATTAGCTGATTGTAGAAAGTTGTTTGATAAATTAGCTGTTAGATGATAGCTTTTTGGTATAATTTTTTTCTGAAAAAGCTAATTGAAAAGGCTACTTTGAGTATCCTTTTAAATTTTAGCATTTTGGAGTTACAAAAAAACTTATTAACCAAACAACTAATAGTGATCAAATAAGTTAAAATTGGTTGATAGGCTGATTATTTATCGAACAAGGCCACTATTTTTATAACTTATTCAAAAGAACATTATTTGAAGGGAAAAAGTGTTAGTTTTAATTTGAAGGCTAAAATAGTTACCTCCTCTTGTAGCATCCTCTCCGATCTTTCACAAAAGCCTTGCAGCTACCACTGGAATCCTCCGATCTCCGGCCGTCGTAGCACGGCGAGCTGGGGTCGCCGGCGCCGCCCTGGGAAACCTCATCGGTGTCGATCGACGACTTATTAAGAATCCAAAGGGTCTTGTTGAAAGTTCCCAAGATTTGCCGCAGTAGATCGTCGGCAACCTTAGGGTCCTTTAACGAGTCCCTTAGTTGGTTGGTTAACTTCTGGCCACGAATCAGCTCTCCGATGGCCCTTTTCCAATCTTCGGCCATGTTTTCCGGCGAAGAGGATTGCATGTGCTGGGATAACTTGTACTGTACTACTCCACTATGCAAGGAGTGAAGTAGAGTGGTGGAAATATTTATGCGTGTCAAGAAGATGATAAGATGAGTTTAAGAGCCATAAAACGACAACGTTAGTCCGGTAAAATTCTAGGAAAATCAGATGGAGCTTGCCTGGATGATTCGTAGAGCCCAAGATTCCCGCTCCCCCACCGGCACCTTTCAGTGGGTGATCACACTCGCTTCCTAATTAGTGCCAGATAGGATCAATGCCGTTGCGGAGAAGCGGGTGGAGTTACACGCGCTGATCGGAGCGTCTGATGACAACATTAGCATTACAAATGACGTATCTTAGGCGTTGTCATCTTTGTGTCGTAATCCACGTGACAGCATGGGGCCCCGACCTTCGTTTCCATCTTGATAGTAATTTCACTTTTAATTACTAGTAACTAGTATTTTTTTTTAAAATAAAGTATTCGTTTCGTCTGATTTTATGTGTCTAATTTAGTTAACAATGTTTGATAGAAATAATTTTAAATTTAAATTTTTATAATATTAAATTTATTATTAATATACCAAATTTATATATTTAAAAACTATATTGAAAGTACTATTAAACACAACAAAATAAATTTAAAAATAAGTAAAAAATAATAAAGAAAATAAACAAAGAAGAAAGAATTGATTTGACCAATGAATAGTAAGTAAGAAAGATAAAATGAGATAGAGGGAGTATCTTTTTTCTAGTAACTAGTAATTGTTTTTTTTAATGAAAAAAGCATGGTTGATCAATAATTAATGATACCGTCTCACGGGTCCTTGTCTATTAGATAACTCGGGTCAATATGAAATGCAATACTTATACTAACAAATATAATATTAAATTATGAATAAAAATTTTATTACTAAGATTAATTTCTACTATAAAAGACAGTTTTAAGTCTGTACTATACTCAGATTAATTTCTACTTTATAAGACCGGCCTAATTAAGGCCAAAAGGGGGCAAATACTAGTTATATTAATTTTTAATTAAATAATATATTTTTAATTAATAATTAAACATTAAAAGCAAAAACTTTATTATACTCTTATACGGAGTAATTCAAAGTATAATTAATTAATTATAGTTTTGGGAGTTGTTGGCTCCATCTGTTTGTCATTATATAATGCGGATCAAAACAACAAGGTGGAAAGCTGATGAGCAGAGCAATTTACAAAAATGACCTTGATTGTTTGGAACATTATCCTCCACGTGATTGAGTGATTCCATGATTTCCATCGCCCCTCCCTCAAACCTGATGGCTTATTTCACATTTGGACTTTAAAACGACAAAATGTTTGTAGTTGAAATGTGTAAGCACTAAGCAAGGAATAACTAATTCTTGGTTTCCCAACGCCACCCACCATAATCCAATTAAAAATTATATTACAAAGTGAGATTTTCAAACTCAATGCATTTATTATTTATTAATTGTACTTATATTTCTTATTTTTCTGACAGATTTAAAAATTATACCCAGATATATGTTATTTGTTCCATATCATATAAATTTTTGGCATATTTTAAACATTAAAAGACTTAGTAGCTATGTGGAAACATAATTAATTTATCAGTCAATTTTGACTTATTTAACAACTATTAACTGTTTAACTTGATTAAAATCTAATATAAGTGTTTGATTAATTAATGTTTTATAACAACTTATTGTTCCAAAATGCTAAAATTCAAAAATCCGCTCAAAATAACTTTTTCGATCATTTTTTTTTTTTTGAAAAAAAGTCATTTTGCATGTAATCAACCATGATTGTTACCAAGCATCTTTCTACAATTAACTAATGTTATCAACTAGCTAAACCCACTAACCCAATCAACTAACAACTATTTATCAAATACCCCTTTGAAAAAAAAAAATGTATGTGTTTCTATTGTTTAAATTTAATTTTTAGATGGTTGTTAAAGTAATTTCTTTTCATCTAAAATTCATTTGTTTAAATAGCAATACAACTTTTTTTATTCATTGACTACCGTGAATTAGCTAATTAAGCTTACCATTTGTTAAAAAGAAAAATGAATATACTTATTAATCAAATATGAAAAGAATTATTAATATATTGTCAAGTAAAATTAGGAGGGGAATGTAGCATTATTATTGTACTTTTTAATTAAATCTAAATTTTTAGATAATCATATACATAATATAAAATTTGTTGAGAACTTGATATATTTGATTGTTTACTCGTAAAGAATATATAAATATTTCACCCGCTCCTGGTTACACACCTAGCTACATTAGTGTATACAATCTTATTAGTAGTTTTATTTATTAATTTACGACCAAACCACATGCTTTTTTAGTTAGAGTATACTAGGATCTCACCACATACCGATACCAATCATGTTGATGTAAAGTAAGACTTTAAAAAAGGTTTCAAAGAACATATTTAGTCAAGCTAAAAGAGATTCACGTCATCTCATTCACACCGGCCTTACGAGTATACGTAATTTTTTTGATATACCATATTTCTCTACTAAAAGGCTTCTTGATGCGATTGACATTAAAATATATAAAAATTTTAAAAACTTTTTAATTTTATTGATTTATTCATAAATTAGATGAGTTCACCACAAATTAATAAAACTATCGAGTAATACTTAGATATAAACAGAGAATATAACGTGTGTGTGCACATATATATGAAATTTGTAATAAACTATTTTAGTGGCAATAGTATTTGGAAGGTTCAGAAGATGGGAATTTTTGACTACAGCGTAACACACCACTAACGAACGACGCGTTGAATTCTTGATTGGCGGCAGAATTATCAAGACTTTCTAGACAACCTGGAGAATTTTTTTCTTTTTTTTTTTTTTTTTTTTTTTTTTTTGATTAGATCAGATAATATTTATTCAATATAATTTTAAAATAGAAAACATAAATCATATCTATAAACACTTCCATTTTGAAATTTAGAAACATGAAAAATTGGAGAATCATTTTTTTTTTCTGTTCTCAATTTTTTTTAAAAATAAAACCTCTATCACCCATTCGAGTTATCATATTAATTACATATATATCTATTCTATATTTCTATGATTACGTACATTCATTATTTTATATATATATATATATATATATATATATATATATATATATATATATATATATATATATATGACCATCTTTTTATTTTCTATTGTAATTTACGATTATAAACAAAACTTAGTCTTAGACATTATTCGCATTAGCAAAATTAGAACTTGAAATCTGATCTAATTAATTTTTAGAATTTTATATATAAAAAGGTTAAATATAAAATGTAAAAATTACTTGAAATTATATTGGAGTTATATTAAATTTATAATGTTATTGTTTTAAAATGAATTTAAATAAAATGAGTATTAATAAATAAGTTTTTTGAAATAGAAAATAAACAATGAAAATTGAAAAACTATAAAATAAAAAATCAATATATGAACACTCATTAGCTTCTCGAGATAGATTCATATCTATGCAACATTGACTAATAATTTGGTTAAGTTAGCTTAGCTCAGTTGGACGGTTTCATGTGATTGGACCAATCTCTAAGAAATGTCAATAGGCCATTTTCATCCATTTAAGTATGTGATTGTTACCCATATTTTTGTCTAACACTATTAACTAATTAATTAATGTTCATGGATATATGAAAAGTATTTTCTAAGGAAGTTTATTTTCAAAAAGTTAAGGAAAATGTTATTTTGTGTTGTTTGGTTTGTAGAATTCATTTTCTTTTGTAAGTAGAATTCTTCTTGTTTTTCTGAGTACCATTAACTCGATTACAATGTAGTATCTATTCATACTTATTTTTCATTGAGGTTCAAACATGTAACCTCTCACTTGGGAAAGTCACAACTATGCCACTTGACCACAAGGACCACAAGGTCTTTGGCTGGGAGTAGAATTCTTTAAATGTGAGGAAAACAAATTATTAGCTTCTTCATGGGATATTGTCTTCCATGGAATTAAGAAGAAAATATGACTTGACATGACTTGTTTTACCCTCATGAAACTTTATTAATCACTATTACTATTATTATGTAGGGGCAGTTTTCAAAAAAAAAAAAAAATTATTATGTAGGGGCATATTAATTAGTGCTTATACTCATTATTTCTTACAATTCCAAATCCATCCAAACAATAAAATTAAAATTCACAGTAATTTATTTTCTACCAACCAAACAATGTAATCAATCTTCATAGTAATTTCTTTTTTATGAAATTTAAATTTATTTCTTCTCAAATATTTTCTATGAACCAAACGAGTCATAAATTCTTCCATATAACTTGGAAAGAAAAAGTTTTGAGTTAATTATCCATTTAGTCTTTTTGACTATCACTCACTTTCAATTTTAGTCCTTAAATTTTAAATGTGTCAAATTTAATCCGTAATTATTGAATCATTTTCAATTATAATCCAATCTAAGTTTTTCCGGTGAGAATCGTTAAAATTGAGGTTGAAATTATGACTACTTAAATAAGAAAATCAGGGCTTTGTTTCTCGTGTCCGAGAAACAATTGTAGCAATAGTCATGACTTTCCGATTTTACCCTCAGAGAGCGTTTGGCAAGTAGAAAATTTAAAAATTTCTTGGAAATTTAAAATAAATGTGAGAAAATTATTTTCACATTTGGTGCAATCTTTGACTTAGGAAAGTTCGTATCAATGGGAATCACATTCCATGATATCGAGTGCACATTGTTGTGCCTTTCAGTGAGATGAGGTTGGATTAAGGCCCAAAATCTAGATATAAATCTTCAAGTAGCCTGCTCGGGATGATCATCTCGACCTGAACTGGTTGAGGTCAGTCCCTAAGTAGCGAAGTGCTATTGTAGTCTTCGAGCTCGGTTATTGCATTTAGGTTAGAAAGATCGAGCTTGTGATCAGTCAAGGTCAGGAATGATTCCTCTCGGTGACCTGGCTAGATCCTAAGTAGGTGTACGGTACGTAAAGGGAGGTATACTCGGAGAATATTCCCTATATATATCTCTATCTCTCTTACACACACACATATACACACATACATATACATAAGAAATACTCTATATATTACTTGATTAACTTGAGTAATTTTTGGGTACTTAATTAATTTGATGAGTTAGTAATTTTTAGCATATGATTTATTAATTTGCAAGTAATTTATTAAACTTTCAATTATTTGTTACGTTTTTTTTTTAATATTTGTATATAACAAGGATATATTAGAGATTATAAAAATTTTCCTAAAGAAATTTAAACAAATCAAACATGTTAATTAATTTTCCAAGTAATTTAATTGTTATGTTTCTCAGGTAACACGAAACATGTTAATTATTTTTCGCTATAAAATTATTCCCATCAAACATATTTTTTTAGAAAGATTTTTCTGGAAATTTATTTAATGGTAAAGTAACAAACACACTCTCAATGTTAAAGATCACACAAGTAACAGTTAGATGGATTACAAATGGAAATAATTCAATACGACTAAATTTGGTAGATTTAAATGTTAAGAATTAAAATTAAGTGTAAATATTTTCAAAAAATTAAGTGTAAATGAAGCAGCGTTCTAATTGGTATTATACCTTATAATAGCTCCATAAATATGTCACATCTGGGGCAACCTCAACCATGTTGATCAGACTATTGACTTAGTAATATCAATATTACAAGTGCGACTCCCAACGAGAGCGGTTTATTGGCCTTCTTTGTTTGAGCCAATCAACTATATACGAATAACCTAGGCTAGGCCAAACACCTTGTGCTCAATTGGCATGTAGTGGCCACTCTCAGATTGGAGGTCATGAGTTCGAGTCTCAGTGGGACTACGAGTTTTCCTCTTCACTCAAAATAATAAAAAAAAACAAACATATTGTCACATCCTAAAATAGAAGGAATCTCACAATACTAAGCTTTAAGCATACCGAAACTTAGGTTTGTAGTCTCTCTTTATCTTGAGCAGTTGAGCATATCATTTTTCATTATTTAATTTCCTTATTAATTTGTTATTGTTTATTTTACATATTATAAATTTCTTAAATTCCTTATTTTTTAGACCGTACGTCCACCCAACAACAGAGTTTTCTTGGTGGAATTAGCTAGGGCAATGAATTTTTTTTTTCTTTTGACAAAAATTATAATATATATTATGCATAGAGTAGTAAATATTTTCTAAACTAATTAAAATAATAATAATAATAAATAAAATATGTCATCATTATGTATACATTTATTAATCACACATACATTGACAACCATGATGAGAATAAAACATGGTCATCAAATGTTACTTTCTTGTTCCTAACAACCAAGAGACTAATTCAAATAATGGTCCAAGATTTGGACATGTGTTTATATTTTTGGTGGTTAATATTGGTAGTGGTGTTTAGGTTAAAGAAAGATGAAAAGAATTATCCAATGGGTGAAAGCTAAGCATATGGGGGGATTGCTATTGTTCACACTTCACGTGCTCTGACCCACACTCCAAAAGTCACCTTGTGGAAAGCTAAGAAATTTTGGTCCCATGCAAAATGTGTTCACACTTTGTAATTTTGGATTTATATATTATTGGCAAGTTGCATTGGGGCGAATATTTCTTCCCCTTTGCACTGTTTTGGCATGTAGTGACGACGTGCAGAATGGGGTACATTGAATATGAACCAAAAAGAAAATTTAAATATGTTCTATAGTGTATAGGCAGCTGTTATATGCTCACAGATGACAATAACACACAATTTTCTCTTTTTATGATATAGTTTTCTTTGTGTTTGTTTGATTTTTATTTTTATTTATTTATTTATTTATTTGCTTAAGGTAATTAAGGGTAACCATTAATCATGTTAAGTGGTAATTTTTTTTTTAAATACGCATAATTCTTTATAAGGTAGTATCTGTTCTATACTTTTTTCAAATATTTTAAGCCTAAAGAATGATCACCCATTTGGAATGATAACCGAAATGTCATCACACTATACGTCTACATGGCACTTAGCTGTTAAGGTCATTTAGTTCATGTTGTATACAGAGTAACATAATGATAACCGAAATGTCATCACACTATACGTCTACATGGCACTTAATTAGCTGTTAAGGTCATTTAGTTCATGTTATATACAGAGTAACATAATCTCATACAACAATGTGTGAATATTGAAATGTTATATGCCACTATTTGTTCACAAAAATGTAAGAGAATGGCCCGGATTGGTAAAATAATCAGCCTATCAGCTAATTTTTGCTTATTTGACTACTATTAGCTATTTGACTTAGTTAACAAATCAACATAAGTGTTCGGTTAATCAACTTTGTGTAACTCTAAAATGCTAAAATTCAAAAAGTTGCTCAAAACAACTTTTTTAGTTAGCTTTTTAAGAAAAGAAATTATATTAAACAGCTATCAGCTAACATCTAATTTACCAAATATCTTTCTACAATCAACTAATGTTATCAACTAGTTATACCTTCTAACCCAATCAGCTAACAACTATCAGCCATTTACCAAACAAGGCCAATATCATTGGTATGAGATTTTTGAAAATTATTCTAAATTTATTTTTATTATATATATATATATATATATATATATATATATATATCTTAAGCTTGAAATTTATGCACCTAGAGTTTG
Source organism: Ipomoea trifida (assembly GCA_003576665.1). Taxonomy (NCBI): domain Eukaryota; kingdom Viridiplantae; phylum Streptophyta; class Magnoliopsida; order Solanales; family Convolvulaceae; genus Ipomoea; species Ipomoea trifida. The sequence continues at coordinate 8,845,305 of CP025655.1, forward strand.
TATGTCGTGCGCCTTAATTAAGAGTTAAATTAACGCACCTTAAGCTATAAGCTTACACACCAAGCGTTAAACTTAAGCATCTTAAGCATTAAACTTAGGCATCTAAAATTGTAAACTTACGCACCTTAAGCTATAAACTTACGCACCTCTAGCTTTGAACTTACGCACAATTACCACAATGCCGTATTTTTTAAAAAAAGTTTTCTTCATTATGGATTGTTGATTTTGGCTAGATCAATGGCTGAGATTTCACCTCATTCTTTACTTGAGAACTCCTTCGCATTTGATCTCTTGTCTATGGACTTGTTTGCCAATCAAAGGTTAGTGTTTAGCGTTTAGCGATTTGTGCCAGTGAATAACGAATGGCAGATTGTGTTAGCGAGTTTGACTAGTGAATTATATTAGTAGTAGTAGTAGTAATAATCTATACTAATATTAGTAGTAGCAGCAGTAGTAGTAGTAGCACCAGTAGCCACAGCCGCAGTAGCAGCAGCAACAGCAGTAGCAGTAGCAGTAGCAGCAGCAGCAGTAGTAGGTAGTAGTAGGAGTAGAAGCAGGAGCAGGAGTAGTAGCAGTAGTAGTAACAGTAGTAGTATTAGTAGTAGTAGCAGTAGCAGTAGTAGTAGTAGCAGTAGTAGTAGCAGCAGTAGTAGCAGTAGCAGTAGTAGTAGTAGCAGCAGCAGCAGTAGCAGCAGCAGTAGTAGCAGTAGTAGTAGTAGTAGTAGTAGTAGTAGTAAGGTTAAGGTGAAAATGATAAATCTCATGCCTAAACGCGTGCTTTATTTTATTTTATTTTTTAAATTTTCATTGATTCGAGCCGTTGATCTAGATTTGATGAACGACTCAAATTAAACTGCACATCTGCATCTGAGCAAATTCATGCACCAGTATATATATGTGTGTGTGTGTGTGTTGTGTGTGTGTGTTCCAAATCAGGCGAGGATCTATCATTACGTGAAGACCCTATGGACTAATTCAGATCATCCATTTGGAATGATCTAACGGCTGTGAACGCAACTGCACAATAGAGTGAGAGGGATGAACAACAATCATAGTATGAATGCACACCAAATTAAGACCGAATGCACAACAAACTAGGACCGAATGCACAAAAAACTAAGAAAGAATGCACAACCAATTGAGAACGAATGCACAACCAACTAAGTGCAAAGCTAAATTAATAACCTAAATACCAAGAGTCGAACCTAAGACCGCTAAACCACAGGAGTCCTCATGTTTTTTTTTTTGTGTGTCCTGAATAGACTAGAACCCCCTACTTATACTGCAACACACCCTATCTCCACCCTCCACGCGTACGGCTCATCAGAGCGTCCATCCTTGACCAACCACGTATCCCCTATCCCAGTCCGCCATGCTTGAATAAGGCGCCACGTACTCGCCTACCCAGTACTCCTCGCACGACCCTAATGCCACGCACGCCTAACCACCTTACCATACCACCCCCGCCTAGGGCCTCCGCCACTGTCCCCCTTTATCGTCGGCAACTCCGCCGCCTCCAACCCGACCACCACGCGTTGCGCCCGGTCCACCCGTCATGCCTGGTCCAACCGCCGCAGGTCCACCCGGTTCAGCTGCCACAAGGCCATGCCCAGTTCTGCCGCCACAGGGTCTACTCGGTTCGGTCGCCACAGGGGTTTACCCGGTTCGGTCGCCACAGGGTCTACCCAATTTTGCTGCCACAGGATCTACCCGGTTCGGCCGCCACGTCTCACCGTCTAATCCCCGGACCTCGTATAATAGTCAAGTGGGCGAAGCCCAACTCCTAATATCCCATCTCAAGTCCCACACTTCTATTAATCATTGACTAATGATTAAAAGAAGTAAGCATAGGCCCAAGCCCAATTAACTTCCCCATCCCTTGCCCTAGTCAAACTTTCCATCTTCAGTTAACTGAATCCCCTGATCTCTTCCGCTCTTCACTTAACTCCCCTTAAAATTCTCCTCCCTTATTAACATAGGATTATGGAAATCGTTCAAGATCCTCACCTTGACTCCCCCGTAATCCTCCATCCTACGACAACTCTCTTTATCTCGATTTTGATCTCGGTCAAGCCCCCATTGCTGCTGATGAGCACAAATGATGAGTGAAAAAAAGGGTGTAATGTCGTTCCGCTGAGGATTGGTGTTATGGCACGAAACTGTGTGAATTACCAGGCACTAGAGTATATGAATTCATAGAATCCAAGTAACAAAGACTGAATGATGTGGAATAAAAGAAAGCAATTAATTAAGGTGAAAACTATATAATAAAGGTATGGGCCAGATTAGGGGATTGTAAACTTGATGTTCCAACCAACTCAGGATTAGGGAAAGAATAAATAACCAAGGGATTTATGGGCAATGCACAAAAGAATTCTACTCAGCTACTTTCGTAATCAATAAGAGAATTAGGCTAAAATTGCCCCACTGTCGTGATGCATCAATTATAACCTTAAACACCTAAGCATTGTAAGCCCCCAAAATTACCTCTACTTTCATAGCAGGAAAATTAGGTTGAAATTGGTAAGGCTCGAGGTCTCCATCCAACTTTCGTTGTAATGAATCCCTCTCCTAGACTAGCAATTAATTCTGGCCACAAACTAATAACTAGTGCAAAGAAATCCCCAAATCAACATAAACCCTAGGTAAAGGATTCAATCCCTTTATGCAATTAATTACCAATTGAACATCAAGATTAACAATGGATCCCTAATCCAAACCCATAAACAAACTACTCCCGCATGATGGGAGTAAACAAAGCAAGGCAATAATTAATAATCATAAACATTGCAAGAAATAAAAGGGAAGAGAAACTTAACTGATAAATAACAAATCAAACTTCAATCCTTGATTCCAATCTTGAAAGTAAATAATCTAATGTAAAACTAGTCTAAACTATGCTGGGGAAAATATAAACTAAAAGCTAGGGTTCAGAACTCTGTAAGGGAACTTCCTTAATTGTAGAGAATAGGTCAAATATATAAGAGGTAGATGGGCCTTGGCCCATTAGGCATCTTCCAATTCTTTTCCAACTTGTATTCTTCATTGTAATTCCCTTTTCTTCCAGAACTTGTCCAAAATGTTCCAATATTCTTCCTTTGTTGTTCCTTGTAGATATTTCAGCACTTGGACAATATAACACACAAACAATTCCCAATTTCACTAGGATACAGAAAATAACCTTCAAAACAACTAGAATAAGGGGTGAATAATTGTATAAAATAACAGATATCAACTCCCCCACACTAGAACTTTTGCTTGTCCTCAAGCAATTGCCTAGGATAATCTTCCCTCCAAGCACTACAACTGATCACACTTCCTTCCTGCTCAACCAATCATTCCACCAACCAACTCATGCAACCTAACCTGCTTTAAGAATCATCTCAGAATCACAAGTGAGTTCCCTTCTCAGGCCAATAACCGGGCACCCGAAATTAGGTAGATTAAAACCTGTATGCACATGTGCTCAGTTGAGATTATGCAAGACTTGGCTTAAGATGAACTCCCATAGACATGCCCTTCATACTGACATAGATCACTCTAAAACTGCATGCTAAGATCAAATAGGACTTTACTTGGCTTGTAATGGGGCTAAGGGTGAGTGGCTAAACAAAGAAGGGGTATGGAAAAATAAACAAAAGGGAGAGAATTTCACACCTATTCACAAATAAACCTATAGGAGATATGGAAAATATGAATCAAGAGAGCAAAATAATTGGAAACACAATAGTATTCTAAACTAGTGGGGGTGAGGACATTTATTCAAGCAACCTAACTTGTACTTTTATTCATCCTTCTTTTTCCTTTCTTTTCACTTTTTTCCTTTTTCTTTTTATTTCTTTTCTTTTCTTTCAACCAACTAACCCTTTCTTTCCTTCAATTCACAATAACCAATCAACTCCTTCACCACACCCCCACACTAGAACAAAGATAACATGAATAACTCTATCAAGAATAAGCTCAAAAAGATAAATCTCCTCTAAATTAAAGAACAAATGCTACATTCTCTCTAAGGGTGAATGGAAAATATATGGCTTAGGGCTAAGGGTCAAATAATGGGTTAAACAAGAAAAACAACATAAAGAACGGGGTTAAGTGCTTTTGCACTTATTAAACAAAAACAAGGCTCAAAGGGGACAACTAGGGAAAACAATTATAATAAAGGGTAGGTTTAAAGGCTTGGGCTAACAACAATGGCCTAAATCACTTCAAAGCATGCAAATTCTAGACTTCATTATGAGAGCATTGAGACAAGCTATGACAGAACAAATATCACCGGAATCCCACATAAGCCTTCACTAGCAATGCATAACACACAGGGGAAACATTTATGTTAGAGGTTAACCCAATTATTGGCAAGAGATTGAATTAAACACAAGCTCAACCTTGAATCATCCCTGACAAGCTAGGCTGCACAAGTACCACCAAAACAAACCACAAACCAGCAGGAAGTAAAGCGGTCACAGCCACAACACAAGGAAAGCATACTACCTTTAGCTGCAAATTGAGTCCTTCAAGCAAACTGCATCCAAAAATTTTATTTTCAAACCATAAATAGCACCCCCCACACTAAAACTTGGACATCGTCCTCGATGGACAAACAATTAAGTACAATAGAGGGGATACAAAGAATAAAATCAATAATGAAGCACAAATTCAAAACTAATAGAGAGAAATTAAAAGAGTTAAGAAATTGAACCTTGAAGTCTTGATGCAATGAAGAAAAAAACTTTAGAACCTGAGGAAGACAACAATAGTGCACACAAGGAAGTGGGGAAAAAATGGCCAAAAAAAAAAATTTTTTTTTTTTTTTGTTTTTTTGTTTTTTACTGTTGGGGTCAAGGGCTGGGTCATGGCCGTGACCCAGAGCTCTCTATAAGCGAAAACGTACTGGAAGTTGCGAAAAAGGTCACGGGCGGGGTCATGGCCGTGATGTTGGTCGTGACCCTGAGCTCTCTATATGCAAAAAGTCTGTTTTTTGCGCCAAATGTCTATTTTCACCTGTAGATCAATCCAAAACATCCCCAAAGCACTCCAACACCTAAACACATCATAAACACTCAATTTCCAAACCTTCCCCACTCTCTTAGAAGTAAAATAAATCAATTCTCACTCAAATATTCCCTTACCAAACCTCTTGAAAACCAAATAAAGACTAAAATCTAAAATCTAACTAATAAAACAAATAAATTAAATGCAATAAAATAAAATGCAAGAAAGTAAAGGATAACATGGGGTGCCTCCCATGAAGCGCTAAGTTTACTGTCGTCAGCTCGACTCAACCTCTCAAGATCAACCATCATTGAATTGAACAAAGAACATCCCATCCTTCCTAGCAAATTTTTCTTCAAGATAGTGCCTCAAATGGTGGCCATCAACAAATTTCTTTATACACAAGTCCACCACCATAAAACTCAAACACTGTTCCTCCATGAACTCAAAATTCAAGCACACACTTTCACCAAACCCATTCTTATTTTCCCCTAGATTTTCCTTTCCTTGAGCAAGTAGGGAGAACCTTGGGTCTTTTTTATGAACTAAGATGAAGTAAGAATCCTTGGACATGAAAATTGGCCAATGGGGGCCTCCACACTCAAAAACATTGACACCTCCCGGTTCCCAAGTTAGTCTAAAGTTCTCACCCAAGGGAGTGTCATCAAATGAAAGACATACCTCGTTTGTGCCACCAAAATCATCAATTATATCATTCTTGAGTACTTCTTCACTTGGACCATCTTTAAGTTGCTCTTTATCACCATTCCCTTGCAATTCCACACTTTCTTCCCAATTCAAAGTGTCCATTTGAATCCCCTCATTCACTTTCTCATCATCATCATCTCCATCCTCACTCTCCTCTTCATCACCACCTTCACTTGGAGTGAACAACTCATGTATAACATCTTCATAAGGACTTGAATTTTGAATGGGTTCTTGAGTTGTCAAGCCTTTTCCTTGAGCCTTAAGATCTTCCAATTGAGCTTGTAACATGTTCATTTGAATGATTAAGTTATTCATCACGGACCTCGTCTCCTCATCAATAGATTGGCTTGCTTGTGGAGGTTCTTGATAGAATGGCTCTTGAGGTTCCCATTGATTATTAGCATATTCTTCCTCACTTGATCTCATGGGATATCCATCATCCTCAATGTCATCATCGGGTACAATAGTGACTCCCCAACGCCTAGCTATTGCTAAGGTTTCCTCATCAGTAGGTTTGCTTGCTTGTGGAGGTTTTTGATAAAATGGCTCTTGAGGTTCCCATTGATCATTGGCATATTCTTCCTCACTTGGTCTCATGGGATATCCATAATCCTCAATGTCATCATCAGGTACAATAGTGACTCCCCAACGCCTAGCTATTGCTAAGGTTTCCTCATCAATAGGTCGGTTTGTTTGTGGAGGTCTTTGATAGAATGGCTCTTGATGTTCTTGATGT